>CM028133.1:1070270000-1071470000 GCA_016271365.2 Neoceratodus forsteri
AGGCCAGTCTTGGAAGCACACTACCCCATTATAAACGCATCTGGGAGGGCTTGCATACCTTATACCTTCTTCAGACTGAGGCCCCCATAGTAAGTATGTTGTGGTTTTAGTTCTCATCCTTTTGTCCACCATTTCATGCCAATCTCTCCCCTTTTGGGATAGACATGCCAAGGTATCACTGTTATCCATCATCTGTGGAAGTGGTTGTGCCAAGCTGGGGAGGTGGATGGGGGGGGGTACTTAGCATGGATCTTTGGCTATCATGTTTTCTCCTGTATCTATGTATGTTATATGATTCATGTGTAACCCTAGTCTGGTATGCCATTTCCATCTGACAGCAATACCAGGTGGGCTGGGTTCTGGGAGTATTATGTCACCGCACATAGGCTAGGTTTGGCTACTCTGCACAGGGCACCCAAGTAATTCCGGACAAAGGAAGCAATAACTGTAATGTCCAATACCAGAAGTGGGATTCTAAAGTGTGGCTTTTATTCACATCCAAACAGAATAAACAAAGCATAGATGGACCCCACGGGCTACACTCCTGGTAATGCAGATTAAAAGGGATCAGAACACATCCTCATCACTTTAGCCCTCAGGCTCTGAACCACTGGGCTCACAGCCCTAACCTGTACACTGTTCTGGGTTTTCCTGCTCAGCCCCTGTTAAAATACTATTAGGACAGTTTCCATATATCATGGAAACATTTACTGGTGGCTCCCTAAACTGCCCAAGAGCACCTTGGCTCCATCAGGGAATCTTCCTCTTTAATCCCACATCTGGTACTTTCCTCAGGCACTGGCCAAGTACCTGAGAGAAGCAACAGGTGTCTCAGAGCAAATCGTAGAGGTGAATTTGGTTACTACTGATGGGGGTCTCAGCACAACTCAAACAGGCAGCTTTTCCATAGCCGACCTCAGTTGCCCCTGGAAAGAGGCAGATACCTTCCCCATCCCCAAGGGATGGGGCCCTGAACCATTGACAGCGGTCTCCACCACTTCAATAATCAGTTCCTGTGTTCCTCTTCAGGTGAAATGCACCCTAAAACAAAGTAGCTCTTTAACAGAGCTTAAAGCTCTGAGAGCCTCACACACTCTGCTGCACCACAGACCCTCTCTGAGACTGAACTCAGAATGGCTTCAAATTCCCCAACGTTTCTACTCTAACCTCCAACTGCAACATTCCAGTGTGGCTTATGCAGCTGCGACAGTTCTAAATGATGTCATCCCTCAGTCTCAGCTGAGACTAAGAACAGAGTGAGACAATGTGAAATCTATTTAACTGGAGTTTCTGACAGCTGCCTTCCTGCCTACCACTAGGTCTTACTGGGATTTTAGTAACCCCGGGTAACAGGGGGTTACACATGTTAAGGTGTAAAACATAAAACTTCAATAAAGTTTGAATTTCCAAAAATATGTATACATGCGGCTCTGATTCTGTTAGGTTTCTGGACTAGAACCCAGTTAAGAAGTGTATGGTTAGTGGATTTATTTATTCATCCTAGTGGGCTCACTAATAATCTGAGTGACATGTTCGTTGCGCAAGACAGCTTTGTGGCCACTACCCGCATTATTGGTCAAATTAATAATAATGTTGACAAGGAGTATTAATGCCCTGGGAATTTTTCTGCCGGGATCCTTGTTAGGAATCAAGGGATATGATATCATTTGAGGGGATGATAGACACACAACCACAGAGAGTGGTTTCAAACATCCTAGGAGTAACTTGACAAAAAAGGCCTCTGAGGTGGAGTTCTGTGGATCAGGATCTTTTCCAGGATGGTATTTATGGTGGACTTAACATACATTACGGCACCTCTTCCTTTTTTTTGTAACCTGTCTTTTCTGACGACAGTGAACCCAGGGAGTTCAATCTTGTGGGCTTCCATGAAGGGCTTGAGCCAGGTCTCAGGCATGGCTAATATGTCTCCACTGTAAAGGTCCACCCAGCCTTCAAGATCATGGAATTTGGGCATAAGGCTGTTGATATTCATATGGACCGTCTTTAAGCCTCTTGTATTGGACCAGCATGGGTCAGAAGAAGAAAAAAATACCTCCAGCTGGGAGGGGCAGGAGCAGGGTTAAGCCTTATGTCACCCAATAGGAGCAACAGCAGAGAGGGCAGAAGACTAATTAGAGATCCAGGGTTAGCCAGTACACAGTAGGTCTCACCTCAGATTCTTGTAGCAAGGAGAAAATCATGTAACAATTATCACTACTGAAAAGACCATGAAGTATAAGTAGAAAGGGGATTGCACCTGTGGGAGTAGGGTTATAAGTCTAATTAATTATTCATGAGCCTAGCTAGGCTCCTGATTGTTACTGGATTGGTCATTAACATCTTAGAAATGACAGATCCAGCTGCTGGCTGACGCTGTGGCATGTATGGCTTTAAGTACAGACAGCTGAACATATTTGAAAGTAAAAGAAAATGGCAAATGAAAGTTGTTATTGTGATTTGACTTTAAATCACAATAAAACCTGAAGCTGGTCATTTCTTGGAATAACAACTAGCTGGAGGAGGTGGCCTTTGGCTGTGCCTCTCAGGTCACCATCCCCAACTGGTCATTAATCCTTGAAATGATCAGCTTCCATCATTATTGCTGAAGAACTGCAAAAGGGGTGGGGCTGTACATCTTCATGATTATGCAGAAGAGTGCCAGGATCCAAGGTTATTTGATCACTGCAGAGAACCATTATGGTATAAGAAGAGCAGCAGCAGCCCCTTCAGAGCCATGCTCGAAGTTATACAAATAACGGCATTCAGATATATAACAATAATAAACTTTTGCATATTATCTTGTGTGTCAAGCAGTGTGTTTGCTGCAGGGTATACCCCCATATGAGGTTAAGTGAGTGAAAATTTTGTTGAGAGAGCTGGGTTTTGAGAGGTGTGACACCATCAGTCCAGTGCCGAGCAGTCTTGAAGGGGCGTGTCAGTGTCACACCAATTATCAGCCAGGCTGATCATGACACAGTTTTGGCTTGCTGGGCAGAAACATCCTGTACTGGAAAAGAAAAAAAGCCAACCAAGTCATGGGTCAGCTCTTCCGTTTGATGTACGCTGCCCAGCAAGCTGATATGTCATGATCAGCATGTTGAGGAATTTCAAACATCCCAGAAGAGCCCTGCACTGTTGCAGACACCAGCTTAACACAGAAAACTGTCCTTTGTTGTCTGTTGCTGGCACCCCAGTAACTGTCTTCCCCAACCCTCCATTCCCTGTCCCCATATAAACAACAATAAAAAACTCCCACTCCCTCCATCTGTGTGTTGTCCCACCCCACCCTCCATTCTGTGTCCCCATATAAAGTAACTCCCGCTCCCTCCCTCTGTGTGTTGTCCCACCCCACCCTCCGTTCTGTGTCCCGTATAAAGTAAAACAAACCCCTCCTGCTCTCTCCCTCGTGTACTGTCCCGCCCCCACCTCCGCTCTGTGTCCCCATATAAAGTAAAACAAAATCCTCCTTGCCTCTGTATGCTGCCCCACCCCACCCTCTGTTCCATGTCCCCATATAAAGTAAAAAAAAAACTCCCTCCCTCCCTCTCTGTGCTGTCCCACCCCTACCCTCTGTTTGGTGTCCCCTATAAAAATAAAACCCCTGCCGCTCCCTCCTCTGTACTGCCCCACCCCACCCTCTGTTCTGTGTCACTGGCAGCACTAGTGGATTCAGAAGGAATGTTCACCTCCCTTTGAGGATCCACCAGAAGGGGAGAGGAGCTTGTTGGTGCAGATGTCTCTCCTCTCACTCTAATTATATTTTGATTTAGTCTCTGTCAAGTTACATCTCTCTCACTCACTCTCTCACATACACACAGGTGAGTTACCCTATGCAGTGAAAACAGCAGAGACGGAGAGAGAGAGAGAGAGAGAGATGTTTGCCAATGCCTTCCCTGGCTTTCTTTGTTTTTTATGTTCGTAGTGCATGCAAGTGCAGACGAACATGTTGACATAAGAGTTGCTAGAGAGAGGTGTGAGGGGTGCCTGCCCAATGGCCAGCAGTGCTGCAGGGGTCGGTCTGTAGCTGGCAAATCAACAGGCAGTGTCCTGATGACACTGGTTTGCTAAAGGCGTCTTGGCAAACATTTCCAAAGAGACAGAGCATTTCACGCACAGCTCTGTCCATTAAAATCAAGGCCCTTCAGCTGCGGCATAGTGTGTCTTTCCTTGTTAAACAATGTCCCTTTCCTCTTTACTGCTTAGTGTGTCTTTCCTGGTTAAACAATTTGCGGCAAATCAGGCAGTGTCCTGATGACACTGGTTTGCTGAGGGAGACCGTCTTGGCAAACATTTCAAAACCACAGAGCCAAGCTGCGTGCGGCTGTGTCCTTTAAAATGCGAACCCTTCAGCTGTAGCTTGGTGTGTCTTTTCGTTAAACAATGTCCCCTTTCCCTTTTGCCACTTAGTGTGTCTTTCCTGGTTAAACAGTTTCCCCTTTCACTTTCCGACACCGGGATGTCCACTCCTGGTGTCAGATGCACACCCCCAACCCGTCTATATCCCTAGCTGACATCGGGGTGCCCAATCCCTGTGTTGGTATCCCACCCTCCCCACCATTATTGTGGCACACTGGTAGCCCACCCCAGTGTGCCTAAATTGATATTTATTTTTTTACCTGTGAATGAAGAAAACCTGCCCTCACTGTCTTTTTTTTTTCTCACCTGTAAAAACGAAAATCGCCTCTTGTTGTCTGCCCCATCCCTTCCCCTTCCCAACTCTCCCTCTGCGCATTCACCTACCTTACCCCATACTTACCTTCTGAGGTTGGCGGACGTGATCTTCTGAAG
The DNA here is from genome assembly GCA_016271365.2 of Neoceratodus forsteri. NCBI lineage: Eukaryota > Metazoa > Chordata > Ceratodontiformes > Ceratodontidae > Neoceratodus > Neoceratodus forsteri. The sequence goes on from CM028133.1 coordinate 1,070,274,789, forward strand.
AGTGGGTCACGCCTGCACCTTCAAGCCAACCAGCAAACTGAAAGAGTGAAAGATAAGCCCTATAATGGGAATCAATGGGGGGTTCAACTTATGTTGATATCTCAGCCATTTTTAGGAATTTTGGCCCTAAATTTTCAACATGAGGTTCTTGGGACCCCACCTCATGAACATGTCACTGTCATTTCGTTCCTTAGTCCCGAAAGGTGATTTTGCAGTTGCTGTGGGGAATCACCTTTTGGGACTGAGTAATGAATCGACAGTGCCACTGTTCATGAAGTGGGGTCCCAAAAAGCCCATGTTGCAAATTTGGTGAAAAAATTCCAAAAAATGATTGCATTACGAGTGTGCATTGCTCAGTTTCTATGCATGCTCATAACTTTGTAAATTTTTAATATTTTCACTCCAGATTTTCAACATTGCCATTTTTTTCACACCTCCTTATAAACAGTACAGCTGTCATTTTTCACATCCTGCCTGAAATGTGTTTTTGCACCAGTTGCACAGAATGGCGTGGTCGCTGTGCGAAATCAACTTTTGGGATGGAGTAACAATATCACAGTGCAACTGTTCATGAGGAGAGGTCCCAAAAAGCCCATGTTGAAAATTTGGTGAAAAAATTCCAAAAAATGACTGTTACTGGCGTGCGTTGAACAGTTTTTATGCATGCTCGTAACTTTGCCAATTTCTCACATTTTCACTCCAGATTTTCAAATTGTCATTTTTTTCACACCTCCTCATGAACAGTGCAACTGTCATTTTTCACATCCTGCCTAAAATGTGTTTTAGCACCTGTGGCGCCGCTGTGCAAGATCACCTTTTGGGACTGAGTAATGAAATGATAGTGCCACTGTTCATGAGATGGTGTCCCAAAAAGCCCATGTTGATAATTTGGAGTGAAAATACCAACAAACATCTGGGGCATTAGGGTTTCCAACTGTAACGCCCCAGCCCCCCCACCTTGTAGAGACTGACAGATGTCAGGCATGTGCCTTGGAGTCGTCAGCCATAATGCTCACACCATTCCATCCCCACCCCCACCCTGCAGCCAGCGACAGGCATTGGGTTATGCCTTGGAGTCTTTGGCCCAAACGTTCACCTCATTCCCCTATACAGCACCCATCTCAGCTTATTTCATTATGGAATGGGGTGATCATTAGAGCCAAAGACCTCAAGGTACACTGCAATGCCTGTCAGTGTCTGCAGGTTGGGGGTGGAATGGCATGAGCGTTATGGCTGACAACCCAAAGGGACACCCCCAATGTCTCTTAGTCTCTGCAGGGTGGGGGTGGGGTATTAGTGTTGGAAACCCTAATGCCTCATTAAGGAAGTAAATCAGGGAGGGATGTTTGATGTCACCTACCTTGATTTCAGCAAAGCCTTCAACAATGTTCAACATAGAAGGCTAATTAACAAGATGAGTAGTTTGGTAATGGGGCACAAGCTGATAAACTGGGTTAGAAACTGGCTGATGGATGGGAGGCAGAGGGTAGTGGTAATGGGATCCAATCCAGGGAGAGGGGTGACCAGCGGGGTACCTCAGGGATATGTCCTGGGACCAGTCCTGTTCAATGTCTTCATTACAGACATTGCAGAAGGGCTAGAAGGAAAGGTCTGTCTGCCTGTCTGTAGATGACACCAACATCAGTAACAGAGTGAATACTCCTGAAGGGGTGGAGAAAATGAGCAGGGACATGGAGAGGCTTGAAAAATGGTTTGAGGAATGGCAACTGAGGTTCAATGCAAAGCCCAAATAATGCGCCTGAGAGAGAGAGAAACCTGGGGAGAGTTACAGGATGGGGGGGCGGAGGTGCTGATGATCACCAAGGAAGAAAGGGACCGAGGAGTTATCAGTTCTGATGACCAAAAGGTGTCAAAGCAGAGCACAAATGTTGCAGGGATGGCCAGTGGCATGCTGGGGTGCATAGGCAGAGGTATCACTAACAGAAGGCACGAGGTGGTGATGCCATTGTATAATGCACTAGTGAGGCCTCACCTACAGTACTGTGTGCAATTCTAGAGGCTGCAAATGCACAAGAACATTGACAGGGTGGAGGCAGTCCACAGAAAGGCAACCAAGATGGTACATGGCTTGCAACGCAGAACATATCAGGAGAGATTAGAAGGACCTCAATATGTACTTATTGGAGGAAAGGAGGGAGTGGGGGAACATGATAGATACATTCAAGTACCTCAAGGATATAAACAAGGTGCAGAGGTGGACATCTTTTAATACATCAAACGTTCTGCAGTGACAAATACTTGTTTTTTTATCAAAAACCCCCAAACCATCCATCATTGTCCGCTGTATAACCCCCCTCCCCCAAACAGTATGCAGACACTGGCGGTGCCCAATCCCCAGTGTCATCATCTGTTCAGCAAACTCCCTGAAAAAAGAAAACTGTCCCTTGTCGGGGTTTTTTTTCCCCTATAAGAAAGAAAACCATCCATCATTGTCCATTCCAGCATTACCCAACCCCCTAACCTTCCACTCAGGACCCACCACCCAACACCCCCCTCTCCCATACCCCATACTTACCCACCGGAGTTCCATTGCCGTAATCTACCTTGGACTGCAGGCGCGTCTTTGCTCTTCAAAGCCCAACGCGAACTGAGATAAGCTCGATGTATTTCAGTGGGGTTTTGGTGTCAGTGTATTTCAATGGGGTTTCAACTTGAGTGGCCTAACTTGGCCATTTTAATATGTTGTTTGGGACACCACCTCACAAACAACTTAACTGAAACTAATTTCAAACATCCCTCCCCTCTTCCCATGACACCAGTGCACACAACGAACATTCGGCATTGACAAATGCCTGTTTTAACCTGTGCTACCTACTGTCAAGTTAAATGCATGAAAGTGTTGTTCATTGTTGAGCCTGCACAGCATGTTTACATTTCTCCTTTACTGAGGAACTGAATATTTAAAAAAGAAACCTTTTTTTCTTTGAATTGCAAACAGGAATTACTGCTATACTAAACAGCTTTTGCTCTTCAGAATTGCTTGTTACAGAAGTGCAGCTGTGCTCCCACAGTTAAGGTTTGTGGGTTACTATTTAAAAGCAAAATTATTGCTTACTCATTTCTCAGGGCTCCCACAATGGACCAGGGAGATTTATAGATGTAACCCCTAGGTGGCGCTATCCTTGAGGCAACTACCCTGCCTGCTTGGCTACTAACAGGTTGAGGGGCCTGAGTTCTAAAATGGGTGCCTTCACCCAAGGTCTGGTTTGGTTGTGGCTAGTCTAACCAGGTCATAGCCCTCTGGGATACTGTGACCCCCCATTTTCTCCCACTAGTGGCCCACACCGACACAACAGTGACTTTCCCAATACCCCAGATATGCAAACCATATACACTTGTTTCTGGCACTTAACCCCCAGGACTGGTTCCTTCTCGCTTGACTCTGGGGACCCCTGTAAAATAAGGTGATGCAGTACAACAGCAACAATGCAATACCTTTAGCATAAACTGACACCACAGTCAATGTAAATTTACAGAAACAAACAGGTCTGATTTATTTAGGGAGCTGTAACAAGGAAGGGAAAATCAGGTTAATTGGTTTAAACACAATAATAATCACAGCACTGTGCATGCACTGAGAGTCCCACTCAGTCTCGTTCTCTTGGTACCCAGGATGGAAAAGGGCTGGCCAAGTCCGTTGCAGCTGGTTGGGTCCATGTGATGGGAAAATAACATGCACGACACACAATTTGTAGTACAGAGCCGGATGGCTCAGTTCATAGGAAGAAAAGTACAAACAATCAGATGACACACTTTGATTAAACAAAAGTTGCAGGAACTACCCTGATAATTACTCACGATACCCAGGCTAAACACAGGAGGGCTGATGGATGAACTCTCTGGATTGCCAGAGGAAGCTTGGCCCCTCGACGGTAGATCTTTCTGGTGCAGCAAGGTAGTGAGGCAAGACCCTCGTGGCAGGGCCTGTCTACGTCAGGCAGCACGGATTCAGTCCGATTCTGGCTGGGAAAACTACTTCCAGCACTAGCACACAGTTTACAGCAAATGGGGAAACCAGATCACGATCCCCTTCCAGCACACAGCACAGCACATTTATATGTAAAAGAAAGTTTACTGTACCAGGCAGGCGACTTTTCAGTCCCGATCACAAAAATCACTGCAATTACATGAGAGCACTACGGTAGCTAAAGTCCTGACAGGCCAATCGTTTTCAGCAAAATCTTCGGTCTTCTACAGGGTAAGCCTGGTCTCACAATAGCAGCAGCTTGCTTTTTCCTCACAACTTCGGATTCAGTCCGAAAACACCTTTTTCTCTCTCTTTCTCTTTCCCTTCCTCTCACAAGGTAAGCAGGCCAAGATTCGGGCCTCACATGCGCCTCCCGCCCGAATTACCACGCCGCTCGAAAAGAGCATAGCTGAGCTCCTTCACTCTTCACTCTCTAACTTGGATCTGGCTTCCCAGCAGACAGCTCAGGGTCTTTCAATGAGATCCAAAAGGTTCGGTTGGTCAGTTCAGTTGTCAATTACAGCAGGGCTCCCTCCATAGGTGCAAAAAGGCACCAAGGATCCAAAACTAAATTACCCAGAGGCACCTTCCATACGGTACCATTTTCAAAGGCTCTAACTGAGAGGCCCAGTCCCGACTATCCCAAAGCAAGCTCCATCTTGGAGTCCTCACATACTGATTGGTCCAATTAAACAGTCCAGGACCAAAATGGAGGACACAACAGAAACAGTTCGTGCTGCAGGAGAAACAGGTTAGACAAACTACATTTCCATTAAAACTCTGCATTTCTCCCCAGAATTAGTTACATCTTTCAAGAGTGCTCACTCTGCCCACTTAGCGACGGCAGAAACGGAGCATATAACCAGCAGCTCTGGCGGGACTCGGCCATAAACACACACAGTCCCCGCCATTCAAACTAGTTATGTCTGCAAGCAGACAGCTCTTAAAGACAGTACTTGGAGGCTTTAAAAGCGCTCACTGGGAATCACATTTAAACAGCTTAGGCGAACACCTCCAAGCTCTGAGCAATTAGGCAAGATTTTGGAAGACTTTTGGGAACCCCCATTTGCAGGTGGGGTTACACCGTTCCTAGCCTGGAAAAACTTGGCGTCCACGTCAGTAAGTACCCCATAAACTCTAATACAAAACATTATATACATTTACACTCCAGCATATTACCTTTGGTATAAACACATTTCATATTACTCAGCGCATTACTTTCTACACAGTATTACATACATTGCATGCAAGTCATTACTTCCTGCACATAGAACTTTGAGAGAGGGGCCTTCCATCAGCTAGCTTGGGGCTTGAGAGGGCACGGGCATCTAGAGGGCAGAACAATTAGCCTGAGTTAGCATTTATGCTCAGTTTGGGCAATGAGCTCTGGGATACATATACTTCTTTATGCACCACACTGAGAGGCAAGTCCACAGGCCTCCCAGGAATCATAGCTGAGATGCACTACAGGCTTTACGCTTGACCAGTCTTTCTAGAGGAACTGTCACAGTCTCTATGCCTTCGTACTTGCAGGGGAGTCTCTTTCTGGGCAGAAAGTTCGGACTTAAGGCACTGTCTGCCTCTGGATCAGTAAGTTCTTGCTTCACCACTCTTGCTCACTTGAAAACTTTCTGGCACTGAAGTGAACTATTATGACACTCAAGGTACTCTTCCTGCTCTGGTAAATCACCAGTCAGTCTCAGCTCATCTGTTTCTTCCTCAGGGAATTCAAACAGTTCCTCCATACAAAGTGACTCAATATCCTCAGACATGACACTCTGCACTTCACTCTCAGAGACCACTGGCTCCACGGACAAAGCTGGGGGCTTAAGCAGTGCAGCAGGCCCAGCTTCATCCCCATAATTGACCAGGGGTTACCTTGAAACAACTGACTCAGTTCATAAGAAGCGTAGTAACCACAGTTGCACTACTTTCATCTGAAGTGGACTGACAGTCATTATCAATGTGTGTTTGCTGTGGAGGAAACCTTGAGTCAGTGACTACAGGGGCAGGCTTTCTCTGTCTCTGTCCTGCAGCAGCCTGTGTCACCGCGAGGGAGCAACTTTGGGGAGCTCAGGGTCAATCATTATCTGACCAGAGGGCAACGAATGGCTACAGTGCATTGTCTTGACATCTTTTCGTATGTCAGCACCTTCTCTAGACTCATAAGCCTTTGTGATCAAGACAGGAATCCTCAAAGCTCTAGCCACAAAGGAATGTGAGTTAGGTTTCTGAACCTCGCTGTTGTCATTTCTGCACCCCTTTGGTTATGGATTCATTCTCCAAAGCTCTCCTTGAAGACAACTCACCACTCTGTCCAAGTCCTTTGAGACCAACATTCCCTTTTAAATGGCCATCCCAGCCACAATTGTGACAAATGACAGGCTCTCAGGGCACCTTTGGAGAAAACATTTCCTGAAGAACTGAGGTATTAGCAAGAGGTCAGGGTCCCATATCTGCTGGCAGCAGAAAGAGGAATGCAGTGTGTCTCACCAGTTCCTTCAAGGTGGCAGTCAATTCCTTGAGCTCGTTCTGAGGCTGTCCAGGTTATAAGATGTCTGAGGGCACACCCCACTGTAAGGTCTTCTGATGCCGTGATCACTGGGGCTGCACTCACCCTAGAATTACAATCCCCCTCTTCATCTTCAACCTCCCGGAGTTCTCTTAGCAAGTCACAGTAGTCCGGTGGGTTATCCCTTCTATCTTGAAGCCTTAACTGAAGGAGCTGCAATCTTGAATGCTTTGCATGCTGCAGTATGTGCCCCAATCTCACATGGTTTAAGTCACTGGCGGCTATCCCACCTTTTCGATAAGCTTTCTGCAGAGCTCTTTCTAGATGAGTAACAGATGCAGACAAACTTTCCCCTGGCCATTGTTTTGTACCTTGAAATTTCCACATCAAGCTCTCTCCTGACTCAGTGTTCCTAAAATTGCCTTCGAGTGCAGATAGATACTTCTGGGCAGATGCATCAGGATTCGTGGACCTCAAAAATCTAATGGCCTCAAGGGTGGGACCCCTCAAACTTTCTAGGATTCTGTTCCATTTCTCAGCCTCCACACACTGCCACTCATGTATCAAGGAGGCAACACAGTCTATTCAGGTCTCCCAATCATCCTCCTCCTCCTCCTGAGGGGTGGGGAGGGTGCCGGAGAAGATTCTCAACTTTCAGTAAGAGTCATGACTAATGGCAGGTACAGTCATAGGGGCCAGCATTGGCAAAGGCCCAGAAGGAGGGGCAACAACGGGTGCTGGAGTGGGGATGTTAGGAGGAACTCCCCCAGGCAGCAGAAGTAGTTTCTTTAAGTCGTCCACAGTTTTCTCTTCCTCAAGCAAAAACTAAGCAAATTTCTCCTCAAAAGTCTCAGATAGTGGGGGGGGGGCTCATTCTCCCAGGGGTCTTTACTGTCTATAGTTATCACTTTCCTGGCAGTGAGGGCTCCTCCGGGGGTAATAGCCTGTGGCACCTTGGAACTGTCTACCAAACCCTTACATTCTACTAAGGCTGTAAAAGTTTGGGCGAGCAGATTAGCCTGTCGACCCACCACCATAGGGTTTTGCAAACATTCAACCTTGGCAAGTACTCCCTCTACAGTGTCCTTATTGGTACCCAGGGGAATATCCAGGATAAGCATAGCATTTGGGGGGTCGATCTCCTGCCCAGTACACCACCCCACCAACTGGTGTACAGCCACTTCTATTAGGGTAGCCATTTATTTTTAACAGCAATTCGTAAATTTGGCCACTAGGGGACGCTAATCCCAGCGGTGCCTCCAAGATGTAACCCCTAGGTGGCGCTATCCCTTGGGCTACTACCCCTGCCTGCTTGGCTACTAACAGGTTGAGGGGCCTGAGTTCTAAAATGGGTGCCTCCACCCAAAGGTCTGGGTTGGTTGTGGCTAGTCTAACCAGGTCATAGCCCTCTGGGACACTGTGACCCCCATTTTCTCCTACTAGTGGCCCACACAGTACACAACAGTAACTTTCCCAATACCCCAGATATGCAATCCACATACGTTTGTGCTTGGCACTTTCCCACAGGACTGGTTCCTTCAGCTTGCCTCTGGGGACCCCCTGTAAAATAAGGTGATGCAGTACAACAGCAACAATGCAATACCTTTAGCATAAACTGACACCACAGTCAATGTAAATTTACAGAAACAAACAGATCTGATTTATTTAGGCAGCTGTAACAAGGAAGGGGAAAATCAGGTTAATTGGTTTTAACACAATAATAATCACAGCACTGTGCATGCACTTAGAGTCCCACTCAGTCTCATTCTCTGGGCACCCAGGATGGAAAAGGATCTGGCCAGGTCCGTTGCAGCTGGTTGGGGCCCTGTGATGGGAAAAGTAACATGCACACACACAATTTGTAATCCGGAGCTGGATGGCTCAGTTCGTAGGAAGAAAAGCACAAACAATCTGATGACACACTTTGATTAAACAAAAGTTGCAGGGAGCTACCCTGATAATTACTCATGATACCCAAGCTAAACACAGGAGGGCTGATGGATGAACTTCTGGATTGCCAGAGGAAGCTTAGCCCTCGACGGTAGATCTTTCTGGTGCAGCAAGGTAGTGAGACAGGACCTCATGGCAGGGCCTATATGCGCCAGGCAGCATGGATTCAGTCCAATTCTGGCTGGGAAAACTACTTCCAGCACTAGCACACAGTTTACTGCAAATGGGGAAACCAGATCGCGATCCCCTTCCAGCACATAGAACATTTATATGTAAAAGAAAGTTTACTGTACCAGGCAGGCGACTCCTCGGTCCCGATCGCAAAAATCACTGCAATTACACGGAAGCACTACGGTAGCCAAAGTCCTGACAGGCCAATCACTTTCAGCAAAATCTTTGGTCTTTTACAGGGTAAGCCTGGTCTTACAACAGCAGCAGCTTGCTTTTTCCTCACAACTTCGGATTCAGTCCGAAAACACCTTTTTCTCTCTCTTTCTCTTCCTCTCACATGGCAAGCAGGCCAAGATTCGGTCCTCACACGCCAAGAACACCACGGCTGAACAGAGCAGAGCTGAGCTCCTTCAGTCTTCTCTTCACTCTCTAACTTGGATCTGACTTCCAGCAGACAGCTCAGGGTCTTTCAATTAGATCCAAAAGGTTTGGTTGTTCAGTTCAGTTGTCAATCACAGCAGGCTGCCTCTATAGGTGCAAAAGGCCAAAGATCCAAAACTACATCACCCAGAGGCACCTTCCATGCACTCCCATTTCCAAAGGCTCTGAGTGTCCCAGTCTCAATTGGCCCAAAGCAAGCTCCATCTTAGAGTCCTCACATACTGATTGGTCCAATTCAACAGTCCGGGACCAAAATGGAGGGCACAACAAAAACAGTTCGTACTGCAGGAGAAACAGGTTAGACAAACTACAATTCCATTAAAACTCTGCATTTCTCCCCAGAACTAATTACATCTTTCAAGAGTGCTCACTCTGCCCACTTAGCAACGGCAGAAATGGAGCATATAGCCAGCAGCTCGGGCGGGACTCGGGCATAAACACACATAGTCCCCCCATTCAAACTAATTATGTCTGCAAGCAGACAGCTCTTAAAGAGACAGTACTTGGAGGCTTTTAAAAGCGCTCACTGGGAATCACATTTAAACGTCTTAGACGCTGAACACCTCCAGGCTCTGAGCAATTAGGCAATCTTTTGAAGACTTTGGGAACCCTCATTTGCAGAGGTGTTACATAGAGTTTGTAGAGATTTTAATATATATAAACTCTGGCAATTTGCATTTCAGTCAGACTGAGGATTGCTGATGTACAAAGTTCATGTAAATTTTAAACATGATCTGATAAGTTAGCCTTGTTCTTAAAGTGGTCTACAGCACAAAGTTCAAAACATGAAATCATAATTGTTAGCTTAATGATCATTACTTTTCTGTAGATGACTTTAGTTGTCCAGTTTAGAACAATAACAGAATTTTATATTAATGTGGGTTTAAAAACAATGCCTTATCCACACCATGTATATTGCAAAATTGGGAACTGCTCCATCGATGTTGCTGCTGTTGCCCCTGTAACTGCTCTCACTCTTCCGATTCCTCACCTCAGCACTAACCCCCCACTGACATAACACTGACACTGGGGTGACCAGTCTCTCAGTGTCACTGTCACAATCTACAATAAAGAAGTGTGCCCCTCGTCATTTTTTTTGTTTGTTTTATTAACCCTGTACAAAAGAAAAGTCTGTTGCGCCGTTAGTCCCCCCCCCCGACTCTCCCACTCATCACCCATCACCCTACACCCCCAAGCCCTTACTTACCCTCCAGGGGTCCAACTCCGTAATCCTCTGTGGACTGCAGACATGTCTTCACTCTTCAAAGCCGGACCGTGAACTGAGGAAATCAGGTATGCGATTCAATGTATTTCAGTGGGATTTTGAACTTAGTGGCATAACTTGGCCATTTCTGAATATTTTTGCCCCAGATTTCAGCACACCTTTTTTGGGACCCCACCTCATGAACAATTGCAATGAAATTAGGCAAATATGTCCCAAAAGGTGATTTAATGGTTGCTGTGTGAAATCACCATTTCGGGCAGGAGTTAAACATTTTCTCTGCCCTTGTTCATGAGGCAGGGTCATAAGAAGGCTATGTAGAACATTTGGCATAAAAGGAGAGGAGCAGGGGAAAGCAGCTACAGCTCCCCCTCCCCTCATCACTTATGTAAGCCCCCCCATCGGGTGGGCTTACTAGCCTTTTCTGGTATCCTCTGACCCCCAGTGGTGCCATTTAGTCTAGAAGCACCCCATGGCCTTGTTTACATGCTGCCAACAGAGGGCAGCAGAAAGGAAGGTATAAAAGGCTCTGTTTTTGCCTGGGAAGGGGAGAGCAGAAGTCGTTGGTGGGTATAAGGACAGTGTCCTGAAGGGGGCCTTTTCAGCCTAGTAGGTCAGCAGGCAGCAGCGTCAGTGCACCAAGGGTATGGTGCTCTGAGGGAGGTGTGTAAAGGTAGCAGCAGTCGTGAGGTCTGGGAGGGATTGCCATCCCACCCACCCCGTTTGGTTTGCACATTAGCTGCAGTGGGTAGAACATGCAGGAGGCTGCAGAAGTAAGATCTGGGAGGCGAGTTTGACCAAGCAGAAAAGGGGGTCCGGGTACCCAGTTCAAGGTAAAGAGAGGCAACCAGGTAGTGTGCTGCTACAGTAGTGGCAGGACTGTGGCAGGGCACCTGGGAGGTGGCAGCTCATGGGCGCTTATCCACGTGGCACACTGCCTGGGAGGAAAAGCATAGAGGGGTGGAAGAGTGCTGGCCTGGGATTCACTATACGGCCTGATGTGCCCATGTCTGGGCCAGGCCCAGGGACCCACCCTGCCTGTGTCTGGGGTAGGTCCATCAGACCCATTAAGGGTTAGGGTTTTCCCATGAGAGCAGTAACTTGAGGAAGAAAACTTGCTGCCATGTTCTGGTTTCAGGATTTCGTGTTGCTGATGATTTCTTCTTAGCTCTGATAAGGTGGATACTAATAAATTCTGCTTTGATTGCTCCATTGGTCACTTTGCCTCCAGCGACAAGAACAGTCCATGACCCCCATTGTTTTGGTGGGGCCGTGGCAGCTGGCACTATTCCAGATCTGGTGCTGTCCTGGTTTCTATCTCCACTGGGCCTGGAAGACTTGGCTGGGGAGAGGTAGGCTATATCCATTTTGAAAACATCATGAGGTAGGCCACCTCTTTTCTAAATGTTTTCAGCAGCAAGAAGTGTCATGCAGTGTTTCTGGTCTGTGCCCCCTTCCTCCCCACATCAGGTACCCCTAGACATAGAGGGAAGAGGGGTTACACAACCTGCTAAAATGCTAGCTCAGAGAGCTAACTGTGAGGGCCTGTGACCTGTGAGCGGGAGCACCCAGCTTAATTTTGCTTCTCCTTTAGAGGCAGCAGATTTGGAAGAGGAACAGGGAAAGCAGCTACAGCCTCCCACCCCCATCACTTAACTGCTAGCTAAGGCAGTTGACGGGAGGGCCTGTGACCTGTGAAAGCAGAGTCAGGTAGCCCCAGCTCCATTTTTCTTCTTCTTTTAGAAGAATCAGATTTGGGAGAGGAACAGGAAGAGCAACAGCCCTCCCATCACTTAACTACTAGCTGAGAGAGCTAACTGGGAGGGGTCTGTGACATAGAAACATTGAAAAATAGATGGCAGAAGGAGACCAAGGGCCCATCTAGTCTGCCCGTGTGTTCCTTGGACCTTCTCAGATCCCAGGACCCACCCCCTTCTTCCTAATGCCTCCTACTGCTCCTGTTCCTTTTGGGCACGCTTTAGCCTTGTCCCACCCCAGCTTGAATGATGTCATGGTCTTTGCTTCCACTACCTCAGCTGGCAGTTTATTCCATGGCTCCATGACTCTTTCTGTAAAAGAGTGTTTTCTAAGCTCCCTCTTAAAGTTCCCTTCCCTTCAACTTCCACTCATGCCCTCTAGCGTTAGAGTCAGAGACTCAATGTTCTAAGGATGTTGAAGTCAGCCCAATGGAGTCAGTTTGAGAAGACAGCCAACAGCTGAGGACTCTGCCCGTTGGAACTAAAGTAAATCTGCATTGTCTCTGGGGCACACTGTACTGAGGGTGAGGGGGCTACTACTACTGTAAATATATTCTGGGGAGAAATGTGTGAGTGTGAGAGGTTCATAACTATCTGTGCTAAGGGTACTGTGTAAGGTGCTGTAATTGAGGGGGGCTTGCTTTAAAGGTGCTGGGGACTTTTAGGTTTGTGAATTAGGTTTTTGAATTAGGAAAGACAGAAGAATCAAGGCCTCTGAGAAAAAACCCTATGTAGGGTAGGTTAACAAAAGAAATTTAAAGGGTTAAAAAAGGGGCAAAAAGAACAAGCAGACAGGATAGAATGAGGGGAGTGGTGCAGTGTAGTGCCTATGGGGCAGCAGTCTTCCGGGGCACCATCTGGAGGCTGTGCTGCTGCCCTGTATATGGGTACCTCTCTGGACTTAGGAAAGAAGTTGCCAGACTCAAGGCTGAGTTGGCTTGAGTCCCACCCAGGGACCACCCAGTCCACCGCCACTACCTCAGAGGTTGCTCATTAGGAGGAATGGCTGGATGACAGTGGGCTCATGGAGGGTTAGGGTGGTGGAGCATAGGCACATCCCAAAATCAGTTCCACTACAGAACTCCTACACTTCCCTGGTGGAGCGGGAATGTCTCCCTGAGGCACCCGCAGTAGTGGCCAGAGGGATTTGGGGTCCTTCCCAATGAAGACCCCAAAAGGTGTGACAGAAAATCCCAGAGAAGAAGGAGGGAGCAAATCCTGGTGGGCAACTCCATTTTAAGGGGGATAGAGTTGGGAGCAAGTAGTGAGGAGGAGAGGGAAGTTTGGTGCTTTTCTGGCAGCATGGCATGCAGAGATGGGCAAGAAGATCCAAAAGTTCACTGGGGCAGCAGGAAGGGATGCAGAGCTAGACATCATTGTCCATCTGGGGATGAATGACCTGGCTAGAGATGAGCCATCCATAGTGCAGGAAGAGTTTACGGAGTTGGGGAGGGGTCTTAGGCAGGTGGCATGATCGGTGACCTTCTGGAAGTGCTACCCATCTATGACAAAATGAGAAAGGATTCTCTGCACAGGACCTTCAATGCCTGGTTGAGGAAATGGTGTGGAGAGGAAGGTTTTAGGTTCACTGGGGAGTGGGGCCCTACCTGGATGGATTGGGGCCTGTACTGGGGAGATAGCCTGCATCCATCCAGGAGAGGGGCTGTAGTCCTCGTAAAAGTTTAAATGCTACATTGGCAAGAGGTGAGGGAAACAGAATAAGACTGGGTGACAGAAACTGTCCTCCACCCCAAAAGTTCCTGATGCTAACTACGAATTTCAGAGGAGTAAACCCCAGAAGGAATCATACAAAATGCAATCCGAAGAAGAGGAAAAGTTTGAAGCTGAGAAAAGGGGTGCATGATAAAGGAGGACAAAGGTCAAAAAGGAAGGTGATAGCACCATCTGAGAGCCATCTGTGCCAACACTGCAGTTTGGGCAGCAAAATTGTAGACTTAGAGGCCACCATGGCAGAAGCTGGCCTGGACTTAGTAGCCATTACAGAAACCTGGTTCAATGAAACCAGAACAGGGATGCAGCTATACCAGGATATAATCCGTTTAGAAAAGACAGGTAGAAAGAAAAAGGGGGTGGCTCTTTATGTAAAATACAACATAAAGGCTACAGAAATACAGGAAGGAAAGGAGGGTGTAGAAATGCTGTGGGTCACCCTGGAAAAGAGGATAAGGAAATGTTGGAAGCAATCCATAAGATGGCTTGCAAGGGAAAGGTGTTACTAGTGGGAGACTTTAGTTTGCCTTATGTGGATTGAAGCCTCCCTGCTGCAGCAACAACCAGAAGTAGGGACATCCTGGACTCCCTGCAGGGAGTGTTCCTCAGGCAACTGGTTAAGGAACCCACCCATGAGGGGGCATTGCTGGACCTAGTACTGACAAATAGGGACAGCATTGCTGACATCACAGTGGGGGGGGGCTTCTGGGGACCAGTGATTACAGGGTGGTGTGTGTCACAAACCCACTCAGCAGGTCAGGTCCTCTACTCCCAAAGTGCCAACCTCTAAGCGCAGTATTGTGAACAGTGTAACAGACAAGGTAACCTTCTTGTCTGTTTTTAGAGTTCGGATCAACCTTTGGTCTCAAGTTCTGGAGGGATTCAAACTGTTAACCTCTTGTTAGCATGCCCCATGCACAGGCTCAGATATATCTGTCTTGAGGGCCAGATATCTTTGATATGGGCACTAACCAGGTATTCAGAGATGACCCTTTAAAACTTTAATAAAGACCTTAGATTTAAAATGCTTCTCTTTCCAGTTTGGTATTACCATTCAAGCTTATGTTTAGTATCTGCAATAACCATATACTTTTCTTACAAATAAAAAGAAGTCAAAGACAGACCATGTAAGTTCTAAAAAAGAATTTTACAAAAATATTTATATAACCCCCCTACAAATGGGGATTCCTAGAAGCCTCCTAGGAGCTTGCCTAAGTGTTCCCCCTGCCTGTTGGCGTTCGGCGCTTAAGCCGGACAGATAGCACTGTGAGTGCTTGTAGAGCCTCCGCATTACTGTCTCTTTAAGAGCACGTCTGCTTGCAGACATAATCCAGTTCTATATGGGGAATATGCATAATGCTCGAACTCACCCGAGTTGTGGTGTAATCACCCATTTTGCAGTCACTGAAAGCGTGAAGGGAGCCCACACCTGAAAGATGTAACTGTTTGCCTGTAATTGATTAGAGCATCAGTAAAATTGCAGTTTGTCTAACCTGTCATATTGCAGCTGGGACTCTGTGTGTTGTGCCCTCCATTTTGGACCCGAACTGCTGTGCTGGGCCAATGGGTTTAGGGAGCCCTAAAATGGAGACTGCTTGGACCAACCAGGACTTGGACTCTCACCTGGAGCCTGCCTAAAGGGAAATATATGGTTAGTGCTTCTGGGAATTGTAGTTTGGACCTTGGCACCTTTTTGCACCAACAGAGGGAGCCCTGCAGTGATTGACAGCTGGATACACCAACCGAACCTGTTGGAGTCTAAGGGAAATGCCCTGAACTGTTGCTGGAGATCCAGATGTGTGTTGACTGTGAAGGGAGTAGGAGCTCTGTTCAGCTATAGTGCAGTTAGACGGGAAGCATGTGAAGGTCCTGAAGTCGCCTGTAGTCGTTAGCGAGTGCTCAATTGGACGAATCCGAAGTTGTGGAAAGAGAAGGAGAAAATGCAGAACCAGGCTTGCCCGTGGAAGACCAACGATTTGCAGAAGTGCGATTGGCCTGTCGGGGACTCTGTTGCTGTGTGTGTTCTTGGGTTTTGCAGTATTTGCGATCGGGATCAAGAAGCAGCTGCCTGGTATAGTAATTTCCTTTACATATAAATGTGCCTAGTGTTTGTAGGGGATCACAGTACCTTTTTCCCTTGCTCTGTGAGTTATGAGCTGAAGCTGGAAGCTGGACTCAGAGCTAATCAGACTGCATCCGTCTGCTTTCCAAACCAGTTAGGCCCTGTCACAGGGGTCTCATCTCCATGCCCTGCTCATCCTGGCCATCCAGGCCACCTCCTCAGTTCAGCTCTCGGTTTGGGGTTTGTGAGTACAGATAGGGCACCTCCCTCAACTTCATTTAATCAAAAAGTATTAACGGATTATTTTGTGCTTCTGTTTATGGACTGAGCCATCTGGCTCTGGATTACAATTTGTTGTGCATATATTTTCTCCATACAGGGCCCCATCCAGCTGCACAGCTGGCCAACTCCAGCAATGGACCTGGCTAGCCCCCCCATCCTGGGTACCCGAGTGACATTTGGACCCTAAATATATGTGCATAGTACTGTGATTTGAACTTATCTAAACTAATCAACCTGATTAAACCCCTCCTGTGTTACTGTCCCCTGAATAAACCAGATTTGTTGTTGTTATACTATATATTGGTTGTGGTGTTAATGCATCTAGAACAGTATTGCAAATTGCTGTGTATGTGGTTTGACCTTGTTTTACAGGGGGTCCTCTGAGATGGGCTGCAGAATCAGTCTCGAGGGTAAGTGGTATCTCTATGTGTAAAAAGTGTGCACATGTGAGGTATTGGGAAGGTAACTCCCGTGTATTGTGTGGGCCACTAGTGGGGTTACAGTGTCCCAGAGGGCTGTACCCGAGCTAGTTTAACCACTACTAACCCTGACCTCCGGGTGGAGGCACCCGTCATAGAACCTAGGCCCCTCAACCTGTCAGTAGCCCAATAGGCAGGGGTAGTAGCCCTTGGGATAGCACCACCTGGGGATTACATCTTGGAGGCACCACTGGGATTAGCATCCTCTAGTGGCCACGTGAGAAAATAACCTCATTATGTCCAAGTTAGGGGAAAAGATGGAAGGGCTTGCTATGCCCAAGCTAAAAATTGCCCACCACAAGCTGATGGTACACAAATTGATGGGATGGAGTGAAGCTGAGGAGATAGATCCCAACAAGGTTATCCTGTTGCTGGATGTCCCCTTGGGGACTAACAATGCTGACATTGTGTCCACCGTAGAGCATGTTAAGTGTGTGACAAGGTGGCGGTAAAGGGACGAGATGCTGACTTATTCGGCCAAACTCTGATAGTGCTACTCTCGTGTAGTTCCCATATAGACCCTGAGAGGTACCCCCTATGATTTTTCCTGAGAGCACCCGAAGGATGGAGGTCATTCACTTACATGGTGGTCAGGCCACCCCGGGTGGGTCCCCTAGTACCGATGGATTTAAAGAGAAGCTGCTTAGGCTGTTAGCATCCGAAGGAAAAACTGCCCAAGAAGTAGTAAAAGTATTGGACCTTTCGGGGGACCATATGCCCTTGCATTCTCCGACCACCTCCCCTGTGTCTCCCAAGAGCTCCCCAATAGCTGCCTCCCCTCTCATCATTCCCCCGATACAGCTGGACTCCTATAGAAGGCTTAGAATTTTTTCTGGTACCGTCCCGGTTCCTTCGGGGGAAGATGATCTGGAGACCTGGATGGACTATGCCACCCCTTTAGTACAAGAATGGCAGTGTTCAGAGGAGGAAAAAGAGCGCTTGATGGAGAGCTTGAGAGGCCCTGCCCTGGAAGCATTCGGTTGCTACGTGCTACTAGTCCGGAGGCCACTGCAGCAGAATATCTGTCTGCCTTGGAGGGGGTGTTTGGCAGCGCAGAATCAAGGGATGATTTGTTGTGGAAATTCAAAACAGCCAAACAGTGGAAGAATGAGAAGCTGTCTGCTTTTGTCACTAGGATAGAGAGGGCTTTGCAGAGGGCCCACAGAAAAGGGGGAGTGTCTGCTGAGGAGCTAAACCAGGTCAGGCTAGACCACATCCTAAAGTCAGCTAGATTCTCAAGCGTAATGATATTGAAGCTCAAGCTGCAAGACAGGAGGGCAAGCCCTCCAGAGTACTGTCATTTGATGAGAGAAATCCGTGAGATTGAAACTGATGAGGAGGGCTGAGAGCCCTGTGCTGGGGCCGTGAACCCTTGCCAGACCCCCAAAAAGAGTGGGTTAGATGAGGCCCAACAGTTGAGAAACTTAATTAAGGAACGGACTGAGACATTCAGAGAACCAGATCTGTATCAGGCTCCCCCTGAGCCCAAGAATGAAGTGGGAGTAAGCGTTGTTTCCTCGGAGACTCAGACTGAGTGTAACCTGCTAGCAGAGCTGCGAAATTGAGAGAGATGGTGGGAGCTGCAAGAACTGTTCTAACCCCCAACCGTAGTGAAGACTCAGAAGTCCAAAGGAGTAGGCCTCCAGTCCAAGAGGAGCCCCGCAGAGCTCAAGAGGTGCCCCAACAGAAAAGAGATCCCCACCCTTCCAGGACACTAGAGACATTAAGTTTTGCTACCGTTGTGGGGAGGATGGGCATTTTCAGTCAGCTTGTCGCTCGCCAGAGAACTTGAGAAAAGTTACCAATAGATTAGTGGCCTGGAATCGCTGAACCTACGCCCGGCCACCAGGGGGAGCTACTTGGAAAAGTTATGCCACCAGGGCCAATGCCGATCGACATCCAGGTCAGTGCCACCAGAATGGTCTGAAGTGGTGGGTCCCTTCATGGAGACTACTGTGAAAGTGAATGGAGTGCCTACAAGAGCTGTGTTAGACAGTGGCTCCCAAGTGACAATTATGTTGCAGAATTGGTATCAGAAGCATTTATCTGATGTGGCCCTGCAACCACTGGAGGGACTGCATGTCTGGGGTTTAAGTGAGAAGGCCTACCCATACTTCGGCTATATCCGAATTTGGTTGTCCTTTCCCACCTCTGTGGCTGGAGTGGCAGAGCAAATGGAGACCTTGGCCCTAGTGTGTCCCCTACTGGACTGTATGATGGGTCCTTCTACTAATTGGGACTAATGCACATATGTTTGGACGGTTGGCAGTTGTGTTATGAAAAACAGGGTCTTGGACTGGTAGAGCTTTAAGAATTCGGCCTTGATCAAGAAGGCCTACGATGCCCAGAAAGATGCTGGAAAAGTGTTACCAGAGGAACTGGCTGGAATTGTCTGGAAAAAGGATCCTGAGTCTCTGATCCTGGCACCAAATTCTCAGTGCATCTTACAGGGAGAGGTCCGTATCAGAAGAGATGTCAAGAATAAAATACTAATGCTGGATGCACCCGGTGATGGAAAATTGCCAGAAGGACTGTTGGCCAAACCCAGTATTTTGCCTGCCAGAGCCCATGCTTATGCCAGAAGGGTAATGGTTCAAGTCCATAATGTGTCTGATAGAGACATTCGAGTGAATAAAGGTTGCACCCTGGCTAATGTACATTGTGCAGACACTGCAGTTCTACCCAGTAACAAGAGTTTGGGGAAGAATGATGGAGTGATGCCCGACTTGTTTGATTTCAGTGACTCCCCGTTGCCAGCTGAATGGAAAGTGAGGATCAGTGAGAAACTTGCTCAGAGAGACCAGATGTTTTCTTTAAAGGACTGGGACATAGGATGTGTGCAAGGAGCTGAGCATCATATCCGGCTGCATGATGAAAGGCCTTTTCGTGAGAGGTATCGACGCCTGGCCCCTGCTGACATAGATGCTGTGAGACGGCATCTGCAAGAGATGCTTGCTGCTGGTGTAATCCAAGAATCCAGAAGTCCATATGCCTCCCCTATTGTGGTAGTGAGAAAAAAGAATGGGACCGTAAGGATGTGCATGGATTATCGTACCTTGAACTGGCAGACTATCCCTGATCAGCATACGATGCCCCACATCCAGGATGCTCTAGACTGCCTGAACGGTAGCAAGTGGTTCTCTGTGCTGGATCTTTGCAGTGGGTACTTCCAGATCCTGATGGCCCCAGAAGACCGTGAGAAGATGGCCTTTATCTGTCCACTTTGTTTTTATGAGTTCATGAGGATGCCTCAAGGGATTTCAGGGGCCCCAGCCACTTTTCAACGACTGATGGAGCGTGCAGTGGGGGACATGAACTTATTAGAGTGCCTGGTATACTTGGATAATGTTACTGTGTTTGGAGCTCCCTGAAGGAACGTGAGAACAGATTGTTCAAGGTGTTGGACCGACTGGAAGACTTTGGCCTTAAACTATCCATCGATAAATGTCAGTTCTTCCAAATCTCTGTAAAGTATGTGGGACATATAGTGTCCACTGAGGGCATAGAAACAGACCCAAGTAAAGTTGAGGCCTTGACCACCTGGCCAGCCCCACAATCTAAAAGAACTGCAAAGATTCCTGGGATTCTGTGGTTACTATCACTGGTTCATCAGGACTATTCAAGAGTGATTCGCCTTTGCTAATGTTACTCAAGGTTACCCTCCTACTAACAAAAAATATAAGAGTCGGCTTCTCCTGAGATTGAGAGAGTGTATTTTCAGCCAGATGAAGTATTCGGAACAAGATGGACACCTGATTGTGAAGCTGCTTTTCATGAGATTATATATTACCCACGCTCCTGTCCCTGCCTATGCAGATCCAGCGAAGCCCCATGTCCTGCACACTGATGCTAGCCTGCAAGGCTGGGGGCTATGTGTACCAAGAGCACGAGAATGGCCTGAGACCAGTGGCCTTTGCCAGCTGAAGCCTGACCCCATCCGAAAAGAACTATCCTGTACATAAGTTAGAGTTCCTAGCTTTGAAGTGGGCCATTGTTAACCAATTCCACAGTACTTGTATGGGGCTAAGATACTAGTAAAACAGAGAATAATCCTTTGACCTATGTGCAGACTTCAGCTAAGTTGGATGCTACTGGCCATAGGTGGCTTTCTGCATTATCTACATATGACTATGCTGTGGAAAATAGAACAGGCCTGAGCCACATAGATGCTGATGCTCTCTCCCAGAGGCCTGTTCCCCGAAATGCCTGGGTCAGGCTGTCAGGACCTGATATTCGAGCACTCTGTCAGAAGTTTGACAGGGAGGAGCAAATGTCCACGGACGCAGTGGACTGTATGGTGGATTGTTTGGGACCCTCTGAGAATTGCATACCTGCTGCCTATTGCCACTTTTCTGCATTAGACTATGGTGAACTGCCTCAGCTGGACAATGACAGTATTCAGCGGGCTCAATCCCGAGATCCTATGATCAAAGCAGCTTTAGAAGCCCTCTACGAAGGAAAGATGTATCCAAGTTACATTCCACTGATCTGAGAACTGCACTGTTATACAAGGAAGGTCCTAAGTTGAAGCTGATTAATCGACTGTTATACAGAGAAACAATAGACAGAGGGGACAAATAGACAAACAACTAGTTTTGCCCACTTCTTTGAGACTTAGTATTAAGGTCCCTATACAACCCATGGGGCACCTTGGTATAGACAGAACACTTGACTCAGTGAGATCCAGATTCTGTTGGCCTAAAATGGGGGCTGATGTTGAACAACACATTCAAACTTTAGTTGTTGCTTACAGAGGAAAGCTTTGCCCCAGAAGGCTGCCCCTTGTCAACATCACCACCAGTGCCCCATGGAAGTGGTCTGTATTGACTTGATGAGTTTGGAGCCAGACCAAAGAAACATTAGTAATGTGCTGGTGGTCACTGACCATTTCACGAGATATGCCCAAGCTTTCCCTACCAAGGACGAGAAGGCATCTACTGTGGCAAAAGTACTTGTAGAAAACTTTTTTGTTCACTATGGGGCTCCACAAAGAATCCATTCTGATCAAGGGAGGGACTTTGAGAGTCATTTGATCAAAGAGATGCTCTCTCTGTGGGGAGCGTGAAAGTCCAGAACCACCCCTTACCACCCCAAGGGGGACCCACAGCCTGAACGCTTCAACCGCACTCTGCTAGATATGCTGGGCACCCTCCACTCAAAAGACAAACCCAGATGGAGCAAACAAATTAGCACCTTGGTACATGCCTACAACTGCACCAAAAGTGATGCCACTGGGTTCTCCCCCTACCGCTTGATGTTTAGAAGAGAAGCTTGACTGCCGGTAGATGTATGTTTTGGAGTTTCTCCTGATGGGGTCAAGCTGACAACTATTTTCAGTTTGTGCAAAAGTTAAAGGCCCAGCTAAATCATGCGTACCAACTGGCTCAAACCATGGCTGCCAAAAGAAATCTGGCCAACAAAGAAAGGTATGATAAAAAGGTGAAAGCACAGGAACTCCAGGAGGGAGATCGGGTATTGCTAAGAAATCTGGGACTGCAAGGCAAACACAAGATTGCTAACAGGTGGCACCATCTCCCTCACATTGTAGTGGGCAAACTAGATGATCTGCCTGTGTACAAGTAAGGCCTGAGAATAATTCAAAAGATGTTAAAACAATGCATATAAATCATTTACTGCCCATTGGACAAATCTTGATTGAATCTGAGCCCCCAGAAAGTGCTCCCTTTCGACCAGTGACCCGAGCTGCTGCTAAGCAAAAGCAAAGAAAGTCTGCATCTACAGATGCTGAGTTAAAGTGTTCCCCACAACAAGTCCCAGTTGAACGTGACTGCCAGTCCATGTCAGAGGAAAGTGAGTGTGACTTTGAATACTACCCTTCTTATGAACTGTCAGTTGTTTCAAGGCAATCCCCTAGTCAATCACGGAGATGAAGCTGGGCCTTCTGGACTGCCTAAGCCCTCAGCTTTGTCCTTGGAGCCAATGCTCCCAGAAAGTGAAGTGCAAAATATCAAGTTGGATGACATGGAATCACTGTGCATGGTGGAACTGTATGAGCTCTCAGAGGAGGAAATGATGAACTGGAACAGACTGGTGACATACCAGAACAAGGAGAGTATTCGAGTGCCTTGATGGTTCACTGCCAGTATCAGAAAACTCTCCATGTGAGCCAAGTAATGTGACTTCAGAGATTGCAAATCCTGGAACTGAAAGTGCTCAAGTTCTAGCCTCTCTACCACAATGGAAGTTCCCTGACAGAGTGAAGACACTGCTGAAAGTGGGGCTAAAGTGCAGAGCCTGTAACAGTTCCCATAGAAGGACTGGTCAAGCTGTGAAGCCTGTAGTGCGTTTAAGCTATGATTCCCCTGGAGGCCTGTGGTTGCCTCTCAATGTGGTCCATGAGGGAGTGTATGTGACCCCGAGCTCATTGCCCAAACTGAGCATAGGTGCTAACTCCAGATTACTTGTCTTGCCCTCTAGGTATGGTGCCTCTGCCCCTTCTAGCCCTGAGGTAGCTGATGAGAAAGGTCCCCTATCCAGGTTTCATGTGCAGAAGTAATGACCTGATTTTAGAATGACATTGTATGGGTATAATGTTGTGTGACATATAGTAAACTGTGAAATACAGAATAAGTGCATATGACAAAGATTTAATATGTGACTGTGGTTTGAAGACTGTAGACCTAACTGTTAGTGATGTAAATGTATTTGGTAATCTGCTTTAATGTGTTATAAAGGTACCTACTTGATGGACACAAGTTCTTTTCAGGCCAGGAAGGGTGTACCCCCCTACAAATGGGGTTCCTAAAAGCCTCCTAGGAGCTTGCCTAAGTTTTCCCCTGCCTGTTGGCATTCGAACAGCCATTTGAATAGCACTGTAGAGTGCTTGTAGAGCATCCATATACTGTCTCTTTAAGAGCTGTCTGCTTGCAGACATAATCAGTTCTATATGGGGGACTGTGTGCTAATGCTCGAATCCGCCCGAGCTGTGGTGTAATCACTCCATTTTGCAGTCGCTGAAAGCGTAAAGGGAGCCCACCTGAAAGATGTAACTGTTTACCTGTAATCGTTTAGAGCATTAGTAAAATTGCAGTTTGTCTAACCTGCGGTTATTCCAGCTGGGACTCTGTGTGTTGTGCCCCTCCATTTTGGACCTGAACTGCTGTGCTGGGCCAATTGGGTTTAGGGGAGCCCTAAAATGGAGACTGCTTGGACCAACCAGGACTTGGACTCTCACCTGGAGCCTGCCTGAAGGAAATATATAGTTAGTGCTTCTACGAATTGTAGTTTGGCCTTGGCATCTTTTGCACCAACAGAGGCCTGCAGTGATTGACAGCTGGATACACTGCCGAACCTGTTGGAGTCTAAAGATGCCTGAACTGTTGCTGGAGATCCAGATGCGTGTTGACTGTGAAGGAGCAGGAGCTCTGTTCTGCTCTGACATGCAGTTAGTCTTGGGGAAGTGCATGTAAGGTCCTGAAGTCGGCCTGTAGCCATTGGCAAGTGCTCAATCGGACTGAATCCGAGTTGTGGAAAGATAAGGAGAAAGTGTGCAGAACCAGGCTTGCCCATGGAAGACCCGACGATTTGCAGAAGTGCAATCGACCTGCCGAGGACTCTGTTGCTGCGTGTGTTCTCGGGTTTTGCAGTATTTGCGATCGGGATCTGAAGCAGCTACCTGGTATAGTAATTTCCTTACATATAAATGTGCCTAGTGTTTGTAGGGATCACGGTACCTTTTCCCTTGTTCTGTGAGTTGTGAGCTGAAGCTGGAAGCTGGACTCAAAGCTAATCAGACTGCATCCGTCTGCTTTCCAAACCAGTTAGGCCCTGTCACAGGGTCTCATCTCCATGCTCTGCTCATCCTGGCCATCCAGAGCCACCTCCTCAGTTCAGCTCTCGGTTTGGGGTTTGTGAGTACAGATGGGGCACCTCCCTCAACTTCATTTAATCAAGAGTGTCAGCAGTTGTTTTGTTGCTTCTGTTTGTGGACTGAGCCATCCAGCTCTGGATTACAATTTGTTGTGCATATATTTCTTCTTTCTTCATACAGGGCCCCATCCAGCTGCCACCAGCCGCAACCTGGGCAACGGACCTGGCTAGCCACCCCATTCTGGGTACCCAGAGTGACATTTGGACCCTAAATATTTGTGCACAGTACTGTGATTTGAACTTATCTAAACTAATCAACCAATTACCCCCTCCCGTGTAACTGTCCCTGAATAAACCAGATTTGTTGTTTATACTATATACTGGTTGTGGTGTTAATGCATCTAGAACAGTATTGCAAATTGCTGTGTATGTAGTTTAACCTTGTTTTACAGGGGTCCTCCGGGCGGGCTGCAGAATCAGTCTCGAGGGTAGTGGTATCTCTATGTGTAAAAGTGTACATGTGGGGTGTTGGGAAGGTAACTCCGTGTATTGTGTGGGCCACTAGTGGAAACAATGTGGGGTTACAGTGTCCCAGAGGGCTGTGCAGAGTTAGTTTAACCACTACTAACCCTGACCTCTGGGTGGAGGCAACCGTCCATAGAACTAGGCCCCTCAACTTGTCAGTAGCCCAACAGGCAGGGGCAGTAGCCCTTGGGATAGCGCCACCTGGGGTTACATTTAAAATATATAAAACATAAAATACAGAACTGCTATATTACAAGACATACAAATCTATTAAAAACAAGAAGGTTTAAACAATGCAATTCTCTATAGTACTTAGTCTCTAAATACTTGCTTAAAAGTGCTCTCAAGATGTTTCGTAGTCGCAGTCTAGGTAAAAATGTATCTCTGTGAAGTAAAACAGACTAAATTAAAAGCTGGCTTTACCCACCTCTTTTCAGGAGGTCACCTAGCTCTCCCTGTCAGGATATATGAAAATATATATCTTACAAAAGTATTAATGTCCTTCAATGACACTTCTTTTGATCTCATAATAAGCTTCCTCCTTCCAGGGCATGACAGCATCTTTGTAATTTTGCCACTTCTATGTGATAACTTGGGTTTTCCTTCAACGTCATAAAATGGATATGTTCTAGCAACTATGGTTGTAATTAACTCAGACAGACAGGATCCTTAATTAAGGCCTTACATGTAAAACATGGTCTCTAAAACTAAGTGTATAGTGAACTCACATGCTGTCTGCATTTTCTTATAGCTTTCATCTTTGAGGCTGAAATCTGGGGATGAGTGAGGTCACTCCTGAGCATTTGATTTTCAGCAGGAGACATTCAGTAATACATTTTGTATAAAAAAAATGATACAGCACTCAGAACTGGCTGTCTAGTCCCTCCTCCCACCTAGACTGAATTTGGAGGATCTATCCCCTACATGGGATGGAGCCCCAAATCAGTTCACTCCTCATAGACCCTAGACAGTCCATATGAGTTCTGATTCTTCGCTCCCGCCCTATGTATGATTTTTAGATCATAGCCCTTGTAAAAACAAGACTCTATCTTAGTAATCTGCCATTGTCCTTTCCCATCTGTGTCAGCCAAACCAGAGGGCTGTAGTCAGTCTACCACAAAATGCTGCCCATACAAGTATGACTCTAATTTCTTTGGGCCCACACTAGGAACACTCCTTTCCACCGTAGATCGCTTGCTCCTGGGAAGCAGCTTTCTGTAGGTACACTATTGAGTGATCTGTCCCTTGGCTGGATATCTGGCTGAGTACTGCCCAATATCACATCTAAAGATCCAGTCTGAACTATAAAGATTTTGCTATAGTCAGGGCTTGTGAAAACAGGAGCACTGCACAGTGCCTCCTTCAGTCTGGTAAAGGCTTCCTCACAGGCTAGGCCCAGGTAATTTTCTTTGGCATCTTTTTCTTTGTCAGGTCAGATAGGGGAGCAACCAGTGCACTGTAATGGGTACCAATTTCCTGTAGTACCCTGTCTGAAAGCTCCTGACCTGCTTCTGGGTTCTGGGCTAGGCCACACCTGGATCACCTCTATCTTTATTTGGTTAGGATGGGCTTTCCCCCAGCCTACCACATTTCCAGATGTACTTCTCCCGGCAGCCACCAGGCACTTTTCCGAAACTGACAGTGAGCCCGGCCTCTGTATCCTGCCCAGCACTTCCCTAAGGTGGGATAGGTGTTCCTCCCAGCTGGTACTAAAGATGGCAATGTCATCCAGGTATGCCACGGTGTACTCCTCAGCACCATTTAACACCTGGTTCACCAGCCTTTGGAAAGTGGCCGGGGCTTTCTTCATTCCGAAAGGCATTACTTTAAACTCAAATAAGCCTATCAGAGTGATGAAGGCCGACCTCTCCTTAGCTCTGTCTGTCAATTCTACCTGACAATACCCCTTAGTCAGGTCAATAGTCATAAGGTAGGTTGCCCCTCAAACTTGCCCAGGAGTTCGTCCGTCCGGGGCATCGGTGGGCGTCTGACTCGTGATTTTGCAATCAATCACGATAGTCCACACAGAAATGAGCTGAGCCATCTGGCTTGGGCACAAGGATCTCGGTGAGGCCCAGGGGCTGTGGGATCTCTGGATTACCCTAAATCCAGCATCTGCTCACTTCCCTCTAATGTCCTTTTGGAGACCTCTGACACCGATATGCTGTTAGCGGCAGGCT
Organism: Neoceratodus forsteri; assembly: GCA_016271365.2. Taxonomy (NCBI): domain Eukaryota; kingdom Metazoa; phylum Chordata; order Ceratodontiformes; family Ceratodontidae; genus Neoceratodus; species Neoceratodus forsteri. The sequence goes on from CM028133.1 coordinate 1,070,301,919, forward strand.
GTCTGTCCCTGTCTCCACATAGTGTGTCACTAAAGGGGTTAGTCCAGGCTTGGCTAAACAAAGGGAAAGTCTGCTAAAACCTCCCTTACTTTCTGGACCTAGTCCGGGGTCAGCTGGGAGACAATTTTGCTGCCTCACAGGACTCCCGGCCAGTGTCTTCTAACCCAAGTCCAGAAGGCGTCTCCTTGATCCGTCCTCCCATGACTACCTCACCGAACACCATGTCAGCCCTATTTGCATTAGCTTCATCATGTTGACATGGTACATCCTTTCTGTCTGTCTCACAGTCACATAACTCCACAATGTAGTTCCATCATTTACCTTCCTAACCACTTTGTACAGTCAGCCCACTCAACATGCAGCTTGTCTTTCGGGCGAATAAGGACCACAACTTCCTGACCCACCATGCGACGCGGGCTCTGGCTCTGCAGTCATACCACACCTTTTGTTTCTATTGGGAAGCTGCCAAGTTGCTCTGGGCTGTCCTCATAAGCTCCTTCAGCCTTTCCCTAAACCTAAGGACGTAATCCACAAGGGGAGTTCCCTGGGTGGCGAGCTTGCCTTCCCAGTCCTCCCGGATCAAGTCTAAGGGCCAACGTACCCGGCGTCCATATAAGAGTTCGAAGGGGGAAAATCCTGTCGACTCTTGGGGCACCTCCTGTATGCAAACCAACAGGTGGGGAAGGTATTTCTCCCAGTCCACCCATGCTGTTCAGCTAACGCCCAGAGCATTGACTTTAGGGTACCATTGAATTGTTCCACAAGTCCATTGGCTTGTGGGTGATATAATATTGTGCATCTCTGCACCACCCACACTTCTCCATAAACATTTCATCAGGTCCGACATGAAGAAACCCCTCGATCGGTGATTACCTCCTGCAGAGACCCAACATGGAGAAAATCCCAAGTAAAGCATCTGCCGCTGTCTGTCCTCAGAGAAAGAGTGACTGCCTCTGGGCACGGGTGGCATAATCCACCACAGTCAGGATGGATCTCTTCCCTGAGAGCTGGGGGTATTTAAAGGTCCCACATATCCATTCCACCCTCTGGAATGGCTCCTGCACTATAGGCAAGGGATCAGGGTGGCTTGGTTTTCTTGCCGCTTCCTATTTCTTGGCACAGTGACAAGACCAGCAATACTCCTTCACCTGGATGAAGTTGAGCCAGTAAATTCTGGGCCAACAGCTCGTAGTGTAGTGCAATTCCAGATGACCAGAAAAGGGGAATATCGTGCAATTTTGAGCAACTGCCACGATTCTCCTGGGGAATGACAAGCTGCCTGCCTAGCATCCCTCCTCCTCTGTCTATACTGTCTGTGTATACATGAAGTTCATTTCCCCAATAAACCTTATGTCTGCATCACCTCCTGTGTGCCCTCTGGAGTCTGCCCAAGCCCTCCAGCCTCTAAACTAGGGTCCTCCTCTGAGCAGCTACAGAGCCCCTCATATAGTCCCAAGGCACATGAGACAGGTCCCTTCAGTCACAAACTAGGATCCTAGCACTAGCATCAGGGCTCTCAGGATCCTATCAATCCCAACCCTCTGACAGGTCACCCCTCTCACCGGGAGTAACCCTTTGTAGCTGTGGTTACTTGCTACTGGGGAAGTGCTACACACTTTTATCAGTCCCTCCCCATCGGAGGCACAGGCTGGGAACCAGCCTCTCAGTGAATTTCCACACTGGTTTTGTGGGGTTCAGGGAACTACTATTTTCCCTTGCCACGCTTGGCTATGGGTAACTACACATACCACCCCTGCTGGAGATTGTTACTCAGGATCACATCTACTGCTAATGTGGCTACAGCCACCTGCCTGATACCCCTGTTTCACCCCAGTCCAGGAGAACACTAGCAGTGTCAATGTTTCTCTTCACCAGTAAACCCTTGTACAGATTCACGTATTTATTGGGTATAAGCTGACCAGGCTGCACCAGATCCCGATTTACCAATGTCAGGGATGCCCTGTGTCCCATAACCTGCATCTGTACACCATTTACTATGCCTGGTGCATGTGTTCCCTCATGTTCACTGGCATGCTGTCAAGGACACTAAACAACCCACTTCTTTCTAGCACCCTGTGTGTATTTTGGCTCGCCTTTTTGGGGGCACTGTCTGGCAGTATGCCAGTTTCCTTACATAGCCAGCATGCATTTCTTGCTGAATGAATCTTTTCATTGAAACCTGGGGCTGACTGGTTTCAGTGGAGGCAGTGGTTTAGCTGCCCTAAGTACGCTTTCCTTTCTGCGCTGCCACGCCTGCCCATTCGCTCTCAGAGCAGGTCTGCTCTTGGCATAGTGGTCTGAGATTTCAGCAGTCTCTTACACTGTTTTGGATCTCGGTCCTCTAGCCAGGTTTTTAGCTCTGCTGGGCATGCCCAATAAAACTGTTCTAATAAAATCACATTTCAATTTAACAGCTGAGGTTGCCTCAGTTCCTTCCCACCAATGTTTTAAAACTGACATTGTTTCATGGCTAGCTTCTGTAGCTCATATCAGGGCTTCTCCTGAGCTTACAGAATTTAGCTCTGTATGATTCAGCAGTTAATTCAAACTTTTTTAACACTACAGCTTTTAACCTGCTGTAATCATCACTGTCCTCATTGTTCATTTGACCCAATGCATCCCGAGCTTTCCCGGTAAGTAGCGGAGATAGCTGGAAGCTCCAGGACTCTCTAGGAATTTTAGCCTGAATACAAACGTTTTCAAAAGAAATTAAAAAGGCATCCATGTCCTCTCCTTCCTTAAACTCGGCTATCAATTTGGAGTTCAATTTGTAACCCAGTCCTGCAGTTCAAGTTAAACCCAAGCCACTTACCTGCTCTGGTGCCGCTGGTCAGAGTTGTAGCTTCTCCAGTTCGTGTTGCCACTGGCACCTCTCTCCTCTCCTCTCCTCTGCCTCTCTCATGCTCGCTCTCTGTTCTCCTCTGCAGCTCACTGGCGTTCATGCTCCTCCACGGACTGTCTCTCTCTGTTGTCACTCTGCCTCACGGTCCGCCTCACTCTGTTCTCGCTCTCTCTTCTCCTCTGCAGCTCGCTGGAACTCATGCTTCTCACAGTCTGCCCCTTCTGTTGTCGCTCTGCCTCCAGTTCCATCCTGAGCAACTCAATTTGCAGTTTGAGTACCTCTAGATTCAGGATACTGGTGACCATCCTTGCTGTTGTGGCCCTTCACTGACAGTGGCCCTGCTGTCCTTTTCAGTCACGGTCGGTGACTCACTGCTCTGGGTATCTGCTACCATCAGGGCCTCTATGAGGTTCTGCTTTTTGTCTGTCACCTCGAACGGGACTTCCCTGTCCCTGCACAACTGCTTCAAGTAATCTACAGTGTGCCTGCTGTAGTCGGAAGCCATCTTCTTCTTCCCTGACTACGACTACTCTGACTTGCACTTTAGAAAAAAAAAATAAAACAGGTAGGAACTGGACTGTACGCCAAGTGATATATAGTTCTGTTTCCTTTTTAAAATAAAACTCTGCCTTTTTTTCTTTCTTTGCAAGAGAGCTTACAGTCTCAGCTGACACAGAACAGTAAAGCTTGTGATACCAAAATAATGCCACCACTGCCAACCAGTCTGTCACAAACCCACTCAGCAGGTCAGGCCCTCTACTCCCAAAGTGCCAACCTCCGAGCGCAGTCTTGCGAACAGTGTAACAGACAAGGTAACCCTCTTGTCTGTTTTTGCGAGTTCGGATCAACCTTTGGTCTCAAGTTCTGGAGGGATTCTAACTGTAAACCTCTTGTTAGCATACCCCATGCACAGGCTCAGATATATCTGTCTTCAGGGGCAGATATCTTTGCCTATGGGCACGTAACTAAGTATACAGAGATGAACCCTTTAAAACTTTAATAAAGACCTCAGATATAAAATGCTTCTCTTATCAGTTTGGTATCACCATTCAATCTTATGTTTAGATCTGCAATTGCCATATACTTTTCTTACAAATAAAAAGAAGTCAAAGACAGACCAAATAAGTTCTAAAAAAGAATTTTACTAAAATATTTAAAAATATGTAAAACACAAAATACAGAACTGTTATATCACAAGACATACAAATCTATTAAAAGAAACAAGGTTTAAACAGTACAATTCCTACTACAGTATTTAGTCTCTAAATACTTGCTTAAAAGTGCTCCCAAGATGTTTCGTGGTCACAGTCTAAGTAAAAATGTGTCTCTGTGCAGTAAAGCAGACTAAATTAAAAGCTGGCTTTTACCCCACCTGTTTTCAGGAGGTCACCTAGCTCCTCCCTGTCAGGATATATGAAAATATATATCTTATACAAAGGTATTACATTCTGCAACTTCAGCATAATTCATATCCTTCAATGACATTTCTTTTGATCTCATAATAAGCTTCCTCCTTCCAGGGCATGACAGCGTCTTTATGATTTTCTCACTTCTATGTAATAACCTGGGTTTTCCTTCCAACGTCATAAAATGAATATGTTCTAGCAACTATGGTTGTAATTAACTCAGACAGACAGGATCCTTAATTAAGGCCTTACATGTAACACATGGTCTCTAAAAACTGAATGTGTGTGAACTCACATGCTGTCAGCATTCTTCTTATGGCTTTCATCTTTGAGCTGAAATCTGGGTGGAGGGGGTGAGTGAGGTCACTTCTAAAGCATTTGATTTTCAGCAGGAGACATTCAGTAATACATTTTATATTAAAAAGAAATTATACAGCACTCATAACTGGCTGTCTACGACACAGTGTGGTTTAACGTAAGAACAGGGCAAGAATCAAACCACACGAGGATGAGGGTCCTGGACTTCAGGAGGGCTGATTTTAAGAAAATGGGAGAATGCCTTAGGGATGCCGTGGTAGGGATAGAGAAACTAGGTAGAGCAGAAGAACAGTGGGCTACAATAAGAGAGGGGAATTGAAAATGGTACTAAGCTCTGTGTCAAGCAGGTCAGCATGGGCAAGAGGAAAGAGACTACTAGGGTTCTCTAGAAAGGTAGTGCAAAAAGTGACAGCAAAAAACCTAGCCTTTAGAAAATACAGAAAAACACAGAAGGAAGAGGACAGGGAGAGTTATCAGGAGAAACAAAGGGAGGCAGGGAAGGCAATTAGGCATGCGAAAGTGAAAACAGAGGAAATACAGCCAAATCAGTAAAAAGGGGGGAGAAAACATTTTTTAGATACATTATTTAAAAGAGGAAGTCCAAGGGAAGGATAGTAAGACTGAAAGGGGAAGGGGGTCTGTAAAGAGGACCACCAGTGGCACAAAATGATCCCAGTGAGGGTCCAAAAATGCTAACTCACATCCTGTGTCAAGTTCAGTTGCTCAGGCTCACGCCACGCCTCTCTCCAGACTGGTCCAAAATAGTGGGGTCCCTCCATGGAGACCACTGTAAAGGCTGCGGAATGGAGTGTCTACAAGAGCTGCATAGACAGTGGCCCTGGCGACAATTATGTTCCAGGATTGGCATTCAGAAGCATTTGTCAGATGTACCCTTACAGCCATTAGAAGGACCGTATGTATGGGGTTATGGAGAAGGCCTACCTATTCCGGTGCATATCTGAATTTTGCTGTCTTTCCTCACCTCCCGCGCTGGAGTGGCCGAACAAGTAGAGACCCTAGCCTTAGTGTGTCCCCCACTGACTGTATGATGTATCCCTTTGTTGATTGGAACAAATGCTCAGGCGTTTGGATGGCTAGCACAGTTGTGTTATGAAAAACAGGGTCAAGGACTAGTAGAGCTTTTAAGAATTCCGGCCCGATCAAGAAGGTCATATGAGGCACAGAGAGATGCTGATGCAGAACCAGAGGAACCGGTTGAAATTGATCTGGAAGAAGGATCCTGAGTCTCTGATCCTGGTGCCAAATGCCCAGTGTACCTATAGGAGAGTCCCGCATCGTAAAGGATGTCAAGAATAAAATATTAATGTTGATGCACCAGACGATGGAAAATTGCTGGAGGGACTGCTGGTCGTTTAGTATTTTGCCTGCTAGAGCTCCATGCTTCATGCCAGAAGGGTAATGGTTCAAGTTCATAATGGTCTGACAAAGAGAATTGAGTAAATAGAGGTTGACCCCTGGCTAATGTGCATTGTGCAGACACTGCAGTGCCAATCAGTAGCAAGAGTTCAGGGAGAAATGAAGAGTAACGCCTGACTTGTTTGATTTTGGTGACTCGCTGCCAGTTGAATGGAAAGTGAGGATCAGTGAGAAGCTACCCAGAGACCAGGTGTTTTCTTTAACAGAATGGGACGTAGGATGCATGCAAGGAGCTGAGCACCATATCCGGCTGCATGATGAAAAGCCATTTTGTGAGAGGTCTCGACGCCTGGCACCTGCTGATATAGATGATGTGAGACGGCATCTGCAAGAGATGCTAGCTGCTGGTGTAATACAAGAATCCAGAAGCCCCTATGCTTCTCCCATTGTGGTAGTGAGAAAAAAGAATGGGACAGTAAAGTTGTGCATGGATTATCACACTTTAAACCGGCGGACTATCCCTGATCAGTACACAATGCCCCGCATTTAGGATGCTTTGGACTGCCTAAACGGGAGCAAGTGGTTCTCTCGTGCTGGATCTCCACAGTGGGTACTTACTAGATCCCGATGGCCCTTCTAGAGGACCATGAGAAGACAGCCTTATTCTGTCCGCTTGGCTTCTATGTATTCATGCGAGGATGCCTCTGGGATTTCGCGCGCCCAGCCACTTTTCAATGATTGATGGAGCGTGCAGTGGGGGACATGAACTTACTAGAGTGTCTGGTATACCTAGATGATGTTATTGTGTTTGGCAGCTCACTGAGGAACATGGGAGCAGATTATTCAAGGTGTTGGACCGACTGGAAGACCTTTGGCCTTAAACTGTCCATTGATAATGTCAATTCTTTCAAACATCAGTAAAGTATTGGGACACATAGTCACCACCGAGGGAATAGAGACTGACCCAAGTTAAGTATTATTGACTACCTGGCCACAGCCCAAAAATCTAAAAGAACTGCAAAGATTCCTGGGATTCTGTGGTTATTATCGGCGCTTTCATCAAGGACTATTCAAGAGTGATCCGCCCTTTACTTAACCTTACTCAAGGGTATCCCCCAACCCACAAAAAATACAAAAAGTCAGCGTCCCTCGAGATAGAAAGAGTGTATTTTTGTCCAAGTGAAGTATTTGGGGCCTGCTGGACTCCTGATTGTGAGACTGCTTTTCATGAGATCACATATCAACTTACCCACGCTCCAGTGTTGGCCTATGCTGATCCAACAAAACCTTATGTCCTGCACACTGATGCTAGTTTGCAAGGGTTGGGGGCTGTGGTGTACCAAGAGCACGAGAATGGCCTGAGACCAGTGGCCTTTGCCAGTAGAAGCCTGACCCCATCCAAAAAGAACTATCCTGTACATAAGTTAGAGTTCCTAGCTTTGAAGTGGGCTATTGTTGACCAATTCCATAAGTACTTGTATAGGGCTAAGATACTATTAAAAACTGACAATAATCCTTTGACCTATGTGCAGACTTCAGCTAAGTTGGATGCCACTGGCCATAAGTGGCTTTCTGCATTATCTACATATGACTATGCTGTTGAATACAGAGCAGGCCTGAACCACATAGATGCTGATGCTCTCTCCCGGAGGCCTGTTCCCCAGAATAACTGGGTCAGACTGTCAGAACCTGTTATTCGAGCACTCTGCCAGAAGTTTGACAGGGAGGAACAAATATCCACGGATGCAGTGGACTGTATGGTGGATTGTTTGGGACCCTCTGAGAATAGCATACCTGCTGCTTATTGCCACTTGTCTGCAATAGACATTGGTGCACTGCCTCAGCTGGACAATGACAGTATTCGGCGGGCTCAATCCCGTGATCCCATGATCAAATCAGCTTTAGAAGCCCTATATGCAGGGAAAGATGTGTCCAAATTACGCTCCACTGATTTGAGAACTGCATTGTTATACAAAGAAGGTCCTAAGTTGAAACTGATCAATAGACTGTATACAGAGAAACAGTAGACAGAGGGGACAAGTAGACAAACAACAACTAGTGCTGCCCACTGCCTTCTCGAGACTCAGTACTGAGGTCCTTACACAACCCACATGGGGCACCTTGGTATAGACAGAACATTTGACTTGGTGAGATCCAGATTCTATTGGCTCAAGATGGGGGCTGATGTGGAGCAACACATTCAAACTTATCAATGGCTACAGAGGAAAGCTTTGCCCAGAGGCGCCCCCTTGTTAACATCACACACCAGTGCACACCCATGGAGCTGGTCTGTATTGATTTTCTGAGTTTGGAGTCAAATCAAAGAAATATTAGTAATGTGCTGGTGGTCACTGACCATTTTACGAGATATGCCCAAGTTTTCCCCACCAAGGACCAGAAGGCATCCACTGTGGCAAAAGTACTTGTAGAAAACTTTTTTGTTCACTATGGGGCTCCACAAAGAATCCATTCTGATCAAGGGAGAGATTTTGAGAGTCATCTGATCAAAGAGATGCTTTCTCTGTGGGGAGTGCAAAAGTCCAGAGCCACCCCTTACCACCCCTAGGGGGACCCACAGCCTGAACGTTTCAACCGCACTTTGCTAGATATGCTAGGCACCCTCCACCCAAAGGACAAGCCTAGATGGAGCCAACAAATTAGCACCCTGGTACATGCCTACAACTGCACCAAAAGTGATGACACTGGGTACTCCCCCTACAGCCTGATGTTTGGAAGGGAAGCTCGATTGCCGGTAGATGTGTGTTTTGGGGTCTCTCCTGATGGGGTTTGAGCTGACAACTATTTACAGTATGTGCAAAAGTTAAAGGCCCAGCTAAATCATGCGTACCAACTGGCTCAAACCATGGCTGCCAAAAGAAATTTGGCCAACAAAGAAAGGTATGATAAAAAGGTGAAAGCACAGGAACTCCAGAAGGGAGATCGGGTAATGCTAAGAAATCTGGGACTACATGGCAAACATAAGATTGCTGACCGGTGGCACCATCTCCCTCACATTGTGGTGGGCAAACTAGATGATCTGCCTGTGTATAAAGTAAGGCCTGAGAATAATTCAAAAGATGTTAAAACAATGCATAGAAATCATTTACTGCCCATTGGACAAATCTTGATTGAGTCTGAGCCCCCAGAAAATGCCCCCTCTGGACCAGTGACTAGAGCTGCTGCTAAGGAAAAATCAAGAAAGTCTGCACCTACAGAAGCTGAGTTAAAGTGTTCCCCTCCACAAGTCCTAGTTGAGCATGACTGTCAGTCCATATCAGAGGAAAGTGAGTGTGACTTTGAATACTACCCTTCTTACGAACTGAGTCAGTTTTTTCCGGGCAATCCTGTAGTCAATACTGGAGATGAAGCTGGGCCTTCTGGACTGTCTAAGCCCCCAACTTTGTCCCTGGAGCCAATGCTCCCAGAAAGTGAAGTGCAAAGTATCAAGTCAGATGATATGGAATCATTGTGTATGGTTGAATTGTTTGAGCTTTCAGGGGAGGAAAATGATGGACTGAAACAGACTGGTGATATACCAGAACAAGAAGAGTATTTTGAGTGCCCTGATGGTCCACTGCCAGTGTCTGAAAGCTCTCCATGTGAGCCAAATGTTGTGGACTCAGAGATTGTAACTCCTGAAGCTGAAAGTGCCCCAAGTTCTAGCCTCTCCACCCCAATGGAGACTCCCCTGGCAAGTAAAGACAATGTTGAAAATGAGGCTCAGAGTGCAGAGACTGTAACAGTTCCCCCTAGAAAGACTGGTCGAGCTGTAAAGCATGTGGTGCACCTCAGTTATGATTCCCTTGGGAGGCCTGTGGACTTGCCTCTCAATGTTGTCCATAAAGGGGTGTATGCGTCCCCGAGCTCATTGCCCAAACTGAACATCAGTGCTAACTCCAACTTACTTGTGTTGCCCTCTAGTTATGGTGCCCCTGCTCCATCCAGCCCCAAGCTAGCTGATAGGGAAGGGCCCCCCTCTCTCTTCAGGTTTCATGTACAAGAGGTAATAACCTGAGTTATGGTACAATGTGTGTGTAATACTGTGTAAAGAGTGACATACTGCAAAATTTCAGAAATGTGTTTCTGGTAAAGTGATATATTGACTGATGATTACATGTACAAGCCTAATGTGATACTGATGCAAATGTATATGGTTGCAATTGAAACTTATGGGGGTACTTGCTGGACGTGGACGCCAAGCTTTTTCCAGGCTGGGAAGGGTGTAACCCCCCCTGCAAATGGGGGTTCCCAAAAGTCTCCAGGAGCTTGCTTGAATGCTCCAAGCCTGGATGGTGTTCGGCGTCTAAGCCATTTATCTGTGAGTGCTTTTAGAGCCTCTGGTACCGTCTCTTTAAGAGCTGTCTGCCTGCAGACATAATTAATTTGATGGGGTCTGTGTGTTTTTCTGCTCGAGCCCTGCTCACAGATAATGCTGGTCGCCTCCGCTTCGCCGCCGCCAAGTGGGCAGAAGGAGCCTTCAAAGATGTAATTGTTTGCTTGTAACCTGTTAGAGTAATAATGAAAATGTAGTTTGTTTTAACCTGCTTTCTTGTAGCAAGGACAGTGCAGAGTAGCTCCTCATGTTGGTTCTGAACTGCCGAATTGACCAATCATTGTGGGGATCTTTAAAATGGAGCCTGCTCTGGGCTAATCAGAACTTGGACTCTCCTCTGGAGCCAGCCATAATGGGACTGTATGGCAGATGCCTCTGGGAATTGTAGTTTGGACTTCGGCACCTTTTTGCACCAAAAAGGGGAGTCTGATTGTGAGTGACAGCCAAACCAGCCAACTGAACTGGGAGGAACTCAAAGGAAATGCCCGGCTCTGTCTACTGGAAAGATCAGATGAGTTGGGGCAGTGAAGAGACAAGGAGCTGTGTGCTTCTTCGGTGTGTAGTTTTAGCACGGGAATCACGTGTAAGGCCCTAAGTTTCGGTCTGCAGCTTGTGCAAGCGCCTGCTCGGACTGAATCCAACCTGTGAAAAGAATCAAGGAGATCTGAAGAGTAGAAACCAGGCTCACCCTGTAGAAAACCGCAGAAATTGCTGAATCGTGCTTGGTCTGTCAGGAACTGAATCTGCTGTGTGTTCTCCCGGGTATTGTGCAGTAAGTGCTATCGGGATAGAGAAGCAGCCTGCCTGGTATAGTACTTTCCTTTAACATTAAATGTGTGTAGTGCTTGTGGGGAATTGCGTTTCAAATCCCCTGTGCAGTGAATTGAGTGCATGAAGCTGGAAGTAAACCCCAGCTTGATCCAGACTACATCCATTTGCTCTAAACTGCAGTGGGGTCCAGTCACAAGGACCTTGTCCACAGGGTCTGCTCCTCCTGGCAATCCAGGACAATCTGCCTTCCATCCAGTTCCCAGCATTGAGTTTGTGAGTACAAAGCAGGGTAGCTCCCTGCCATCTGTTTATTGATTTGCAAGTGTGCCATCTAATTGTTTTTTTTTTTTTTGTTTTTTTTTCCATTTCTTCACGAACTGAGCCAACTGGCTCCAGATTACAATGTGGGTATTGTGACAGTGTTTTTCCATCACAGGGCCCCAACCAGCTGCACCGATCCTGGCTAGCCCCCCCCCCATCCTGGGTACCCAGTGAAAGTGACAATTTGGGACTCCAAATATGCGCATAGTACTGTGATTATTAATGTGTTTAACCTAATTAACATGATTTCCCCCTGTCCTTGTTACATCTCCTTAAATAAATCAGATCTGTTTGTTTCAGCAAAATTACACTGACTGAGGTATTCGTTTATGTTAAAGTATTGTACTGTAGTGTTTGCACTGTGTCATCTTGTTTTACAGGGGGTCCCCAGAGTCCAGTCGACAGAGCCAGCCCTGGGGGTAAGTGTACATTGTGAAGATATTCCTGATGCATTGTGTGGGCCACTAGAGGGAAGAAAGGGGGGGTTACAGTGTCCCAGAGGGCTGTGACCAAGTTATTTTAACTACTGTATACCCTGACCTCTAGGGAGAGGCACCCGCCATTGGACCTAGGCCCCTCAACCTGTTAGTAGTTAAGCAGGCAGGGGTAGTAGCCCTTGGGATAGCACCACCTAGGGGTTACAAGTATAACTACTGAGAAGGAGGAGACAGCTGCTATAGACACATATGCCAGCTTCTGTGTGATATTCTTTGTAGTTATAAATCTGTAATCTCCAGTATTTCAGTAACCACATAACTACACTGCCTTCTTTAGGCAATTTTATGGTGGTGGATGCCTGGTGTCAGACAGCAGACAGAGGGCTCACCAGATTGTGTTGCCATTTGAAAAAACTTCATAGAGTGTTCTTTACTGGTAAGCGTTTTGGAAAGCAGGTGAAGGTTTCACAATTTTATTATGATTTTATCTCCTTATGTCTGTCCCTTTGGTCCCCCATCCCCACACCCCAACAGTCATCAGTGGCCACAGCTGCAGCCTTCTTCTTGCCAAGATGGTGGGTGAGCAGCTGCCTTCACAGTCTGTGAAGTCTGATGTCTTTCAGTGCCGCTTATTGGTCATCTTCCAACACAGGCGAGGCACTGCCAGACCAAAACTAACTCAGGACAAGCAGCTTTCAAAGTGGGGAAGAAATGGAGTGAGAAAGAATCAAGTACTCATTCAGATGCGGCATCGATTTTAAGATCAGCATACTGGTGTTGACACTGCAAACAGAACCCCAGCTCTTTAAGCAGCTTTATGAAGAGTAAAGGCTTCGAGCATTGGGGTTCTGTTTATTGTACTGTAAGTGTGCTGCATCTAATTCGTAATTTACTGTACCTTACATCTGGATGTCTAGTAGGCCCAACTTTAAATAAACACTGCACCTGAATGAACACACGATGCCATAGAAACAGAATTTGTCAGCAGAAAAGGACCACTCAGCCCACCCAGTCTGCCCAGGTGTTCTCTACCTAATTGTAACTCCTGCCTGTATAATCTACTGCATGTCTTATTCTGCCTCAGTCCCATCAGGACCTCCTTGTGAATGAGCTTGCTCAATTGATTTTTCCTGCAATGAACTTGAACCTACTCCACCTCCATAGCCCTATTGATCTCCGCTGACCCCCTTCCCTTTCTCTAATATACCCTATGTTTATCCCATGCATGCTTCATGCCCCTACCATTTCAGCTTCCACCACTTCTCCTGGCAGTCTGTTCAAGGTAAACTTCTTTCAGTAAAGAAATATTTCTTCACATCTATCCTGAACCCCCCAGCTTCATTGTATGTCCCTTGGTTTGATGCTCATTCTCATTTGAAGGAAACTCCACAACTGTACCGTTTACCCCTGTGAGGTACTTTGTAGGTCTTGATCATGTCACCTCTTGCCCTCTCTTCCAGAGTGTACATGTTGAGATTCTTCAGCTTTTCCTTGTAGGGATTCCTGTAAAAATCCTGAATCATTTTAGTTGCCATCCTCTGGAAAATCTCCACCTTATGTCCATTTTAAAGTGTGGACTCTAAAACTGGACGCAGTACTCCAGCTGGGGGTATACCAGGGAGTGATACAATGGCAGCACAACATCCCTCCTCCTCCTCCTACTGGAGATGCCAGTCCTATGCACCCCAGAATCCAATTGCCCTGCCCATAGCCTTGTCACACTGTTCTACCACCTTGAGGTCCTCTAATATAATAACCTCAAGGACCCTTTCATGTCTAATGAGTATCAGTACCTCCTCACATCCTATACCCAGCATCGGGTTTCCTATGCCCTAGGTACATGATTTTACACTTGTTGGCATCAAACCCCAACTAGTAAGAAAATGGAATTGATTTGAATGAATTGCAGGCTTTTAAGCGGCTTTTCAGTGAGTGTGTATGTGTGTATGTGGGGGGGGGCTCTGCTACTATAACTATTTGATTTTGATTTTGGCCTCAAATCAGGTGCACTCCTGTAAACAGACAAAACACATTTAAGAAAGACTCAAAAAATGTGATAAAGTCTTTGTACATTAGCCTGCGCTGAGCTTGCAGACAGGAGAGATAGAAACATAGACTTTGACAGGAGATAAGGACCGCTTGGCCAACCTAGTCTGCCCATTTCCCTACCTGCAGGATAAGCTGCAGATCCTAGTTAACCAACAGCCTATATCTTCTCAAAGCCCTGCATCAGACGCAAGGTGCCTGCAGTGAACAGATATGGTCCAAGGTGCACCTTGCATCTATGATTGCCCTCCGTCCGATTCACAAAAGTGGCCTACGTCGACTGCAGTCCACCTGCCCTAAACAGGGCTTGCACCTGCAATGCACTGCAGCACGGTGGTAGGGGGACTGCAGCCGACACAAGCTGCATCCTGCGATTCACAGACATCACCTGTCGGGAGAAATTCTAAGAGCTGGCCCGCCAGCGCAGGGGCAAGATACCGACCTGCGGCGCCGGTGACCCGGGTTCGGGAACAGACTAGGGTTGCTGGAAGGGCCGGCCGGGGGAGAAGGATCGAGCATCCTGCGACTGCTCTCCTTCTTTGGGGAGGGTGGGAGTGCTCGGTGCACTAGGGACACCTGGTGGAAGCCAGGTGCACCACAGTGCCAATGCCAGCACGTTGGGGGCAGGCGGATGCTGGCTGTCATTGCACGCCTCTGCCACCATATACGGGAGAAAATCCTGCAGTTGGTCAGCCCGTGAAGCCAGCCTCTGGCTTCAATTAGCCTCTTGGCCAGCTCCCCAGTCAGTCACAGGTTTCACGGCACCTGGAGCCAGTGCCGACCCCACCTCTGGGGAAAGCCAGGAGTCTCGGGGCTGAGCGCGCTGGAGGTGGAAGCCAGGACACGCCGTGACTGGTGAATGATCAGCGGCTAACTGCAGGAGCAAAAAAATAATAAATAAAAAAGAAAGAAATTCTAAGTGTCCTTAGACCAGCCAGGGCAGGTGTAAGGGAACTTAGACAGTCTCCCCTGGGTGACATGCCTGTGTGCGGCAAACCATGTGTGTCAGTCCACCCACCATATACCCCCGAGTGTGGCCCCGTATGTGTGGCCCCCATTCTAGTGGTCCAATGGCACCCCTCGCAGCTCCCAGATGCCACCTATGTACCATGTTGGTATCCACGTCTTGATGCGGCTCCTCCGATTCCTGATGCCTGCCCCATCGGTGCTACTGCAGCACCAACGTATAGTGGTAGAGGGCCCACACATGCCCCAGCAGGTGGTGCCCAATCCCCCCCCACACTAGTCCTGACTGCTCCCCAGTGCCTGGCACATCCCACCACTCACCTCCGTGGCCAGGCGCCAATTGCACCAAGCATGGTGGGGGGGCACCAGCCCACCAGGTTGGGTCCACTTGCCCATTATCTAGTGGGACAGGGGGTCCTGAGTTAGTCTCTGGAGGCCTGCGGTGTACCTGTGTGGTGTGCTAGGGGTTTGCCACAGGGTTCTATCAGTGCAAGCGTGGGGACTTAGCCACTGGGACCCCTCCTGTACCCGAATCAGGTGCAGGGTCTCTGATGCACCAGGCATTGCTGCAAGCTGCTGTTTGCTGCAGCTCATGCCAGACGCTGGCCCTTATGAGAATCGGGCCCATGCAGTGTAGGAATGGCAGTGAAGTACTGAACTGATGCCAACCCCATCCCCACCCTGCAGAGGTGGACGGGCATTGGGGTGTGCCTTTGGGTCGTCGTCCATAACGGTCACGATACTTCACCTCACCCTACCCTGCAGACACTGACAAGTGTCGAGGTGTAATTTGGGTGTTCGGCTTTACTCATCTCATTCCATAAGGAAATATGCTGAAATGGGTGCAGTATAGAGAATGGGATGGATTCTGGGTCCAAAGAGTCTAAGGCGCACCTCGAAGCCTGTCACTGGCTGCAGGGTAAGGGTGCAGGTGGAATGGCATGAGCATTACTGTCGAAAATCCCATGTCACATCGATGATGCCTGTCAGTCCCCACAGGGTAGGGCATTATGGTCGAAAACCCTAACACCCTGGGCATTTCTTGGTATTTTTACTCCAAATTTTCAACATGAGCTTTTTGTGATCCCAACGCATGAACAGGGACACTATCAGTTTGTTAGCTGAAAGGTGATTTTGCACAGTGACTGCGCCATTTGGTGCCACAGGTACGAATACACATTTCGAACAGGATGTGAAAAATGACAGCTGTACTGTTCATGAGGAGGTGTAAAAAATGGCAATGTTGAAAATCTGGAATGAAAATATAAAAAAACTAGTGAAGTCACGAGTGTTCATAGAAACTGCACAACACAACACGTAATGTAATTAGTTTTGGGATTTTTACAGCTGATTTTCAACACAGGCGCTTTGGACCAGAACACTGATTTCACAGCGACTGTGCTATTCTGGCGCCAGAAGTGTGAAAACACATTTCAGCCAAGGTGTGAAAATGACAGCTGTACTGTTCATAAGGAGGTGTAGAAAATGCCAATGTTGAAACTCTGGACTGAAAAGATTACTTAATTTGTGAACGCATTTAGGGTGCGTGGAAATTGCACAATGTACGTCGAACACAGTAATTTTATGGACTTTGCCACCAAATTTTCAACATAGCCAGTTTAAGACCTCTGCTCATGAACAGTGTCACTGTTATTTTCTTAATCTGTCCCAACATTGATTTCAGACACCGACCATGCAACTGTGTGCTACATGTCCGAAAACACAATTTGAGAAGAAATGTGAAAAATGACAGTTGTACTGTTCATAAGGAGGTGTGGTAAAATGGCAATGCTGAAACTCTGGACTGAAAATATTAAAAATGCTCGAAGTTACGAGCGTGCATAGGAACTGCCCAATGCACGCTCATAAAACAGTCATTTGGGGTAATTTTTTCACCAAATTTTCAGCATAGGGTTTTGGGGGGCCTGCCTCATGAACAGTGTCACTGTGATATTCTTAATCTGTCCTGAACATTGATTTCACACACCGACCGCGCCATTGTGGTGCGCTACATATGACAAAACACATTTCAGGTGAAATGTGACAAATGACAGCTGTACTGTTCATAAGAAGGTGTGGTAAAATGGCAATGTTGAAAATCTGGAGTGAAATATTAAAAATGCTCGAACTTACGAGCGTGCATAGGAACTGCGCAATGCACGCTTGTAAAACAGTCATTTTTGGGAATTTTTTCACCAAATTTTCAACATAGGGTTTTTTGGGGCCTACCTCATGAACTGTGACACTGTCATTTCATTAATCAGTCCCGAAAGGTGGCTCCGCTCAGTGACCGCGAAATCAGCTTTCAGGACTGAATAACTAAATGACAGTGACTGAGTTCATGAGGCAGGGTCCCAAGAACCCCATATTGAAAATTTGGTGAAAATTCCAAAATGGCCTAAATATGCATCAAAGTTGAAAAAACATTTATGCCATTATACAGGACCGTTTTGGTTTGCAGGTTTAAATAAAAAAAAAAAAAATTGCTTGTTGTTTTTTCTTGACAGGGCATTTGGCACGCTGGGGTGGGCTCCCAGTGTGCCACCTGAATGTTTGGGAGAGCTGTAGCCAATGGGGATTGGGCACCTCTGCCGGCACACATGGAGTGCTGGGGGAAGAGCCAGGGGATTGGGCACCCCTCAGCACACAAGAAATTGGGAGCATGTCGACAGGGAGAGTGGCCTCCATCAGCAAAATGACAAGGAACGCGCTCAGATTGGGCACCCCTGTCGGCACATATAGGTGCGGGGTGGCAAGAGTCGAGGAGGATTGAGCACCCCTTGGCACACAAGAACAGCTGATTGCATACTAACGGGCGCCTCTGATTGCAGCAGTTTAATTCCTTTGATCTAGTGACCTACTTGTTAACTGCGGTGATCCACAGCATGCTCCTCTATTGACCAGGCAGAGACCAGCTCCTGAATGCTGCCATTCGGCACAATACTGCCGCGCCTCCACAACCTGCTTTGTGAAAAATGTGACGAATGTGTTTCTTGCACATGCAGTAGGCAACACAACAGGAGAGGAAAATCTCAAATCCATCAAAGGTGGGTGAGAAACTCCACTCCAGGTATCTGAAATTCAAACAGTGATAGAATTAATTCACATGACATATTGCATAACTCTCTGTAAAATAAAAAGATGAAAGGAAGAGCGTTGAAATAAAGGAAGATCAAACGTAGATCGGATGGTCAAAGACAAAAAAAACACAAAATAAAAGAAGAAAAATAATTTGCGAAAATAGTAAGAAAAGACAAAAGCAAGTATAAATATTAAATTGTCTCACTCTAGTAGACTATTCAGAACCAGGTACATTTTTGCCTTGTTTGGACTTCAGCAAGGCCTGTAACTCGGTCCCGCATGGGAGCCTGGAGGGAAAACTGGAATACATTGGAGTGGGGACAAAAATTGTCACTTGGATCACCAGCTGACTAAGAGGTAGGCAGCAAAGGGTGGTGGTGGTGGTGGGGGGGGACTCTCACCACCAAGGGACGTTACAAGTGGGGTGCCCCAGGGTTCAGTACTGGGAACGCTGATGTTTGGGGTATTCATAGCCGATATCATAAACAGGATCTGGAATAGGATCAGTCTGTTCACAGACAATGCTAAGATCGGTGCAGTGGTAGATGACATAGAGGGGTGGAGGGGCTGCAGGAAGACCTGACCAAACTACAGGAATGGTCAGAGACATGGCAGTTGGGGTTCAGTGCCAAGAAAGGTGAGGTACTGCACTTTGGAGCAAGGAACCAGGGAAGGAAATATCAGTTTTGAGGGGTACAGTTGGAAAGCACATTGGAGGGAAAGGATCTAGGGGTACTAATAATGGGGAGTATGAACCACTCAGCTCAGTGCAGGAAGGCGGCTGCAAAGGCTGGGGTGCATAGTGAGGAGAATCTCCTCCAGACACAGAGAAGTGATCATACCCCTGTACAGGTCACTGGTCAGACCACACCTGTAATACTGTGTGCAGTACTGGTGTCCATTCTTGAGGAGGGACATCAGATTGCTGGAGGAGGTGGCATAGGGCAAGGAAGATGATACAAGGACTTGAGGGAAAATCCAACAAGGAGAGGCTGGAGAGCTGCAAATGTATTCCTGGAAGAGAGGAGGGATTGGGGGAGGATATGATCAAAACCTTTATACCTAAAGGGTATTAACAGGATTAATACAGAAGGGATTTTCAGACCAGAAGGGGAGGAAACGAGAGGGCATTGGCTGAGATTGAGTAGGAATATTCAGGAGGAAATAGAGACACCTTTTCATGGAAAGGGTGGTAGATAAGTGGAACACTCTGCCCAAGGAAGTGGTATTGTAGAATGGTGGGAAGATTTAAGAGAAGGTGGGACATAGTGGGGAGAGGGTTATGAGGAGGGAGGGAGGGTGGGGCAGCCAGTTGAGGGGCTAGCTGCACAATCGAGCAGACTTGATAGACCGTGAGGCCTGTTTTTCTGGCATTTGTATGTTCGTATGACCCAACAGCAAAACATACATACATACATACAAAGCGACCGCAGATTATCTCGCCTCGCTCATCTTGTCTGCCCTCAGGTGCAACTCCTAATTAGCTTTCAGCTGCTGCCCCTCCCTTTTGTGCTCCCTACCCCAGCACACCCCCAGGCCTCTGCTGATTACCTCCAACCTGTACCTTGCCCATGTACCTGCCCAACCCCACCTTGAATTTCTCCACTGTTTCCTTTGCCAGCAGCTCCTCTGGTAGTGCATTCCAAGGTGCCACTACCCTTTCGTGAAATAGTGTCTCCTCACCTCCCCTGTACCATCCCCCTACTAGTTTAAGGTTATGTCGCCTCATATTTCCAGCCCTTTCAACCTAAAGAGACCTCCATGTTTACCCTACTGATCCCCTCATATCTGAAGACCTCTATTATGTCCCCCGTCCCTTCTGACATCCAGGCAGTACATGTTTAGCTCCTTCAGTCACTCTTCAGGGCATTCCATCTAGACCATGAATCATCCACATGGCTCGCCTCTGAACCTCTCCAAAAGGGCAACATCCTCTTAGGTAAGGGTGCCAATATTGTACACAGTACTCCAGTGAGGCCTCACTAGGGAGTGGTACAGGGCAGAATGACCTCCTTCTCCTTAAAGCTATCCTCTAGAGATACAACCAAGCATTTTATTTATCTTAGCAACCACTCTCCGGCACTGTTCTGAGTTGTTCATTCTGGCTTCTATGATCACCCTCAGGTCTTTTTCTCCTAGATACCAACAGCTGTTCCTCCCCAAAATGATAATTGTACCCAGGGTTCCCAATCCCAGTTATAGGATGCTGTACTTCCTAGCTAAACCCCAGCTGCCATATGTATGCCCACCTTTCCAACCTTACCAAACCTCCTGCAGTGTCTTCCTCCTCTTCACTGTCTATCACCACCTCCAGCTTGGAATCATCTGTAGAACAGGCTCATTTGGCACCTAGGTCCCTCTGATGTCCACAATGAAAGTATTGAACAGGACAGGACCCAACACCGATCCCTGAGGAACCCCGCTGATGACTCTCCTGGGAGCTGAAGCCTCTCCCCTTAAGATGGTCAACAGAATACAATTGTGTAAAGCATATTTAATTTTACCAGCCACAACAGTGGCAGTATAATCTTCTATTGGTCAGTGACCTACATGACCTCCTAAATAAAGGCAAAAAGTAAAGGAAAGTGGAGAGGGGGCTAGGGGGGAGGAAAAGGGATAGAAAAATAAGGTAAGGGAAATGCTGAAGATCACAATTGAGAATCTGTATGTCAGAAGTAACAAGAGCATAGGTCAGTAACAAGAAACAGGTAATACAGTTGATCATTAATGCCCAGACATGCAATGCCTCCAGGGTGTAGCTAGGAAATTGCTCTCCCTTGTTCAGCTGTGCTTCCAATTTAACACCATGGTGTTTCTCCACCTCTTTCCAACACCAGTTCTGCTTCATGTTTGGAGATATCCAGTTCTTCCTTACATGCCTAGCCAGGAATGTTACAAATTCTGATATTATTTATTATATAATGGCATGAAATAATCCTGGACTTTGATTGGCCAGTCTCAGACTGGAGCTGTGATGTTATCCCAGCACAATATCACGGTTCTAGTCCCAGCACAGAAACGACTGCATCAAATCTTAAAAAAAAAAAAATCACTCCACAACGCGATTCGCTGCCCAACTACCTCCCTGCTGAGGCCACGATCACTTTCACTCACTGCCTGCCCCTACAATAGCCCTTCCTCTTTAAAACCTGCCTCCCAGAACATTCCCAACACACAAAGCGCAAACAAGAAATTTTCTCCTCGCCATTTCTTCCCTAAACCCTGCTGCTTTACTCAGCCATGGAGACCGTGAATCACCGGTCTCATGGTTCACTTGCCTCACTCGGTTCATGGGAAAAAGGGTGAAAACGGCTGGGCGTAAACCCACTTGCTCACCCAGGCATCTCTGTGTTCCCTGACCATGATAGTAAAAAAATACTTAAAAGCCCTACAGCAGCAGCACTGCAGCAGCTTCATTCTGCAATCGGCTTGGCAGCCACGCTGTTTGGCTCACTACAGCACTGTGGTAATTTAAATTCATTAAACGATCAGCTCGGTCACCGCGGTCCTTAAGTTCCAAACATGGCTACATCCACAAAAAGAGAAACGGGTCAGTATGTGTGTGCCACTCTATAACACAGGGACACACTGAGACTTATGTTGGTCAGAACTAGAATGTTGTAAGGAGGGAAGCAACAGGCATGTTACACTGGCAGCACCATCTAGTGGCTAAAATAGAAAATGTGGATTTTTTTCAGAACATATCCTTCCACACACAAAAAATGATAAGAAAAAAGAAAAAAGAAAAAACTTTTTCTTTCTTTTTTCCTTTATTTTAAAGCAAGCCATTGTATAATAGCAATAATGCAGTCCAGGGTGTGTGTTGTGCTGGGATAACATCACTTCTGGAGTGATTAGTCGAACTCGGCCTGCGGCCTCATGCCTAATCACCCCAGGTGTGACATTATCCCAGCATAACACACACCCTGTCGTGCATTATTGCTTAATTGGTTGACCGGATCAGTACACTGGTCCAAGGAACCTTTTTAAGGCATGACCAGAGCCTAGGTAGTGAAGCAAAGAGAAGGATGGCGATGAGAGAAACATGGCTGTGAACTATCTCGTAGCTATATATGCTCTGCCCGGTGCACCTTCAATTTCCTCTTAAGGGCCATTTACATTGCCACTTCTTCACCGAAGCAATCCAAACACTCAGGTTGCCCCAGCAAAAATGTGGCTGTGTGGACACTTATCTGATCATTGTAAGCTGTTCGCTGAACTTCCCTGAAAGCGGCATCAGTCCTGGGAAAGTGGTGCAGCAAGTGATATAAGCAGCTGTTTGGCCAAACTCCACCACTCACTCCGATATAGAAGGACACTCCCAGTATCCTCCACTGCCCAGTATTAGCAGTCAGCTGACTGCTCTGAGATTCATGGCCTCTCTCCAGCATGTTTTGCATCGTTGCTGAGATGGGGCCATGTAAACTCGCAAGGTAATGACCTGAGGAGGTTGGGGCAGTGATAGCTCAAACCACAGTGGGAGAAAAAATAACTGTGTAAACAGGGCTTTAGTTTTCCCTACATAGTAGGCACTAAATGCCAAAGTAAGGAGATACCCAACTCCCTCCCTATCACAGTAAATAAGTTCATAGAATCATATCATAGAAGCTTAACAACAGAAAAGGACCATACCGGCCCATCTAGTCTGCCCTTTTTTTCCCTACACCTCCCTCCCTGCCAACCCTCCCCTGATACTCAGCCCCATATGCTTATCCCATGCCCTCTGAATTTTTCCACCGATTGAGCCCTCACCACTCTGTCTGGTAGTCTGTTCCAGGGTTCCACCAGCCTCTTCATGAAGAAACGCCTCACATTGCCCTGTATCTTTTTCCTTGCAGTCTGAGGATAACGCCCTCTCACATTGCCCCAGTATCTTTTTCCTTGCAGTATGAGGTTGTGCCCTCTAGTTTTGATCCCCTCCTTCCTCTTAAGTAAACCCTCTTCTCCCACTTTATTAAGCCCCTTTACATATTTAACAGTTTCAATCACGTCTTCCCTTTTCCTCCTTGTCTCCAACGTGTACAGATCCAGCTCCTTACACCTCTGCTTGTATGTCTTTCCCTGCATACACTGCACCATCTTGGTTGCCCTTCTCTGAACCCTCTCCAATGCATCTCTGTCATTGTGGAGATGTGGCCTCCAGAACTGAACCCCATACTCCAGGTGCGGACTCACCATGGCTTTGTAAAGGGACATTATTACTTCCCTTTTTCTGCTAGTAAATTGCTGAATCGTGCTTGGTCTGTCAGGAACTGAATCTGCTGTGTGTTCTCCCGGTATTGTGCAGTAATTGCTATCGGGATAGAGAAGCAGCCTGCCTGGTATAGTACTTTCCTTTAACATTAAATGTGTGTAGTGCTGGGGAATCATGCTTCAAACCTCTGTGCAGTGAATTGAGTGCATGAAGCTGGGGCAAACCCCAGCTTGATCCAGACTACGCCCATTTGCTCTAAACTGCAGTGGGGTCCAGTCACAAGGACCTTGTCCACAGGTCTGCTCCTCCTGGCAATCCAGGACAATCTGCCTTCCATCCAGTTCCCAGCATTGAGTTTGTGAGTACAAAGCAGGGTAGCTCCTGCCATCTGTTTATTGATTTGCAAGTGTGCCATCTAATTGTTTTTTTTTTTTTTTTTTTTCCATTTCTTCACTAACTGAGCCAACTGGCTCCAGATTACAATGTGGGTATTGTGACAGTTTTTCCATCACAGGGCCCCAACCAGCTGCACCGATCCTGGCTAGCCCCCATCCTGGGTACCCAGTGAAAGTGACAATTTGGGACTCCAAATATGCGATAGTACTGTGATTATTAATGTGTTTAACCTAATTAACATGATTTCCCTGTCCTTGTTACATCTCCTTAAATAAATCAGATCTGTTTGTTTCAGCAAAATTACACTGACTGAGGTATTCGCTTATGTTAAAGTATTGTACTGTAGTGTTTGCACTGTGTCATCTTGTTTTACAGGGGTCCCCAGAGTCCAGTCGACAGAGCCAGCCCTGGGGTAAGTGTACATTGTGAAGATATTCCTGATGCAGTGTGTGGGCCACTAGAGGGAAGAAAGGGGTTACAGTGTCCCAGGGCTGTGACCAAGTTATTTTAACTACTGTATACCCCGACCTCTAGGGAGAGGCACCCGCCATTGGACCTAGGGCCCTCAACCTGTTAGTAGTTACAGGCAGGGTAGTAGCCCTTGGGATAGCACCACCTAGGGGTTACAAGTATAACTACTGAGAAGGAGGAGACAGCTGCTATAGACACATATGCCAGCTTCTGTGTGATATTCTTTTGTAGTTATAAATCTGTAATCTCCAGTATTTCAGTAACCACATAACTACACTGCCTTCTTTAGGCAATTTTATGGTGGTGGATGCCTGGTGTCAGACAGCAGACAGAGGGCTCACCAGATTGTGTTGCCATTTGAAAAAACTTCATAGAGTGTTCTTTACTGGTAAGCGCTTTGAAAGCAGGTGAAGGTTTCACAATTTTTATTATGATTTTATCTCCTATGTCTGTCCCTTTGGTCCCCCATCCCCACACCCAACAGTCATCAGTGGCCACAGCTGCAGCCTTCTTCTTGCCAAGATGGTGGGTGAGCAGCTGCCTTCACAGTCTTGAAGTCTGATGTCTTTCAGTGCGCTTATTGGTCATCTTCCAACACAGGCGAGGCACTGCCAGACCAAACTAACTCAGGACAAGCAGCTTTCAAAGTGGGGAAGAAATGGAGTGAGGAAGAATCAAGTACTCATTCAGATGCGGCATCGATTTTAAGATCAGCATACTGGTGTTGAACTGCAAACAGAACCCCAGCTCTTTAAGCAGCTTTATGAAGAGTAAAGGCTTCTCGAAGCATTGGGGTTCTGTTTATTGTACTGTAAGTGTGCTGCATCTAATTCGGTAATTTACTGTACCTTACATCTGGATGTCTAGTAGGCCCAACTTTAAATAAACACTGCACCTGAATGAACACACGATGCCATAGAAACAGAATTTGTCAGCAGAAAAGGACCACTCAGCCCACCCAGTCTGCCCAGGTGTTCTCTACCTAATTGTAACTCCTGCCTGTATACGTTACTGCATGTCTTATTCTGCCTGCGTCCATCAGGACCTCCTTGTGAATGAGCTTGCTCAATTGATTTTTCCTGCAATGAACTTGAACCTACTCCACCTCCATAGCCCTATTGATCTCCGTTGACCCCCCCCTTCCCCTTTCTCTAATATACCCCTATGTTTATCCCATGCATGCTTCATGCCCCCTACCATTTCAGCTTCCACCACTTCTCCTGGCAGTCTGTTCAAGGTGTACCCTTTCAGTAAAGAAATATTTCTTCACATCTATCCTGAACCCCCCCCCCAGCTTCATTGTATGTCCCTTGGTTTGGATGCTCATTCTCATTTGAAGGAAACTCCACAACTGTACCGTTTACCCCTGTGAGGTACTTTGTAGGTCTTGATCATGTCACCTCTTGCCCTCTCTTCCAGAGTGTACATGTTGAGATTCTTCAGCTTTTCCTTGTAGGGATTCCTGTAAAATCCTGAATCATTTTAGTTGCCATCCTCTGGAAAATCTCCACCTTATGTCCATTTTAAAGTGTGGACTCTAAAACTGGACGAGTACTCCAGCTGGGGGTATACCAGGGAGTGATACAATGGCACACATCCCTCCTCCTCCTCCTACTGGAGATGCCAGTCCTTATGCACCCCAGAATCCAATTTGCCCTGCCCATAGCCTTGTCACACTGTTCTACCACCTTGAGGTCCTCTAATATAATAACCTCAAGGACCCTTTCATGTCTAATGAGTATCAGTACCTCCTCACATCCTATACCCAGCATCGGGTTTCCTATGCCCTAGGTACATGATTTTACACTTGTTGGCATCAAACCCCAACTAAGTAAGAAAATGGAATTGATTTGAATGAATTGCAGGCTTTAGCGGCTTTTCAGTGAGTGTGTATGTGTATGTGGGGGCTCTGCTACTATAACTATTTGATTTTGATTTTGGCCTCAAATCAGGTGCACTCCTGTAAACAGACAAAACACATTTAAGAAAGACTCAAAAATGTGATAAAGTCTTTGTACATTAGCCTGCTTGAGCTTGCAGACAGGAGAGATAGAAACATAGACTTTGACAGGAGATAAGGACCTGGCCAACCTAGTCTGCCCATTTCCTACCTGCAGGATAAGCTGCAGATCCTAGTTAACCAACAGCCTATATCTTCTCAAAGCCCTGCATCAGACGCAAGGTGCCTGCAGTGAACAGATATGGTCCAAGGTGCACCTTGCATCTATGATTGCCCTCCGTCCGATTCACAAAGTGGCCTACGCCGACTGCAGTCCACCTGCCCTAAACAGGGCTTGCACCTGCAATGCACTGCAGCACGGTGGTGGGGACTGCAGCCGACACAAGCTGCATCCTGCGATTCACAGACATCACCTGTCGGGAGAAATTCTAAGAGCTGGCCCGCCAGCGCAGGGGCAAATACCCGACCTGCGGCGCCGTGACCCGGTTCGGGAACAGACTAGGGTTGCTGGAAGGGCCGGCTGGGAGAAGGATCGAGCATCCTGCGACTGCTCTCCTTCTTTGGGGAGGGTGGAGTGCTCGTGCACTAGGGACACCTGGTGAAGCCAGGTGCACCACAGTGCCAATGCCAGCACGCTGGGGGCAGGGCGGATGCTGGCTGTCATTGCACGCCTCTGCCACCATATACGGGAGAAAAATCCTGCAGTTGGCCAGCCCGGTGAAGCCAGCCTCTGGCTTCAATTAGCCTCTTGGCCAGCTCCCCCAGTCAGTCACAGGTTTCACGGCACCTGGGGCCAGTGCCGCGACCCCACCTCTGGGGGGAAAGCCAGGAGTCTCGGGGGCTGAGCGCGGCTGGAGGTGGAAGCCAGGACACGCCGTGACTGGTGAATGATCAGCGGCTAACTGCAGGAGCAAAAAAATAATAAATAAAAAAGAAAGAAATTCTAAGTGTCCTTAGACCAGCCAGGGCAGGTGTAAGGGAACTTAGACAGTCTCCCCTGGGTGACATGCCTGTGTGCGGCAAACCATGTGTGTCAGTCCACCCACCATATACCCCCGAGTGTGGCCCCGTATGTGTGGCCCCCATTCTAGTGGTCCAATGGCACCCCTCGCAGCTCCCAGATGCCACCTATGTACCATGTTGGTATCCACGTCTTGATGCGGCTCCTCCGATTCCTGATGCCTGCCCCATCGGTGCTACTGCAGCACCAACGATAGTGGTAGAGGGCCCACACATGCCCCAGCAGGTGTGCCCAATCCCCCCACACTAGTCCTGACTGCTCCCAGTGCCTGGCACATCCCACCACTCACCTCCGTGGCCAGGCGCCAATTGCACCAAGCATGGTGGGGCACCAGCCCACCAGGTTGGGTCCACTTGCCCATTATCTAGTGGGACAGGGGTCCTGAGTTAGTCTCTGGAGGCCTGCGGTGTACCTGTGTGGTGTGCTAGGGTTTGCACAGGGTTCTATCAGTGCAAGCGTGGGACTTAGCCACTGGGACCCCTCCTGTACCGAATCAGGTGCAGGGTCTCTGATGCACCAGGCATTGCTGCAAGCTGCTGTTTGCTGCAGCTCATGCCGACGCTGGCCCTTATGGAGAATCGGGCCCATGCAGTGTAGGAATGGCAGTGAAGTACTGAACTGATGCCAACCCCATCCCCACCCTGCAGAGGTGGACGGGCATTGGGTGTGCCTTTGGTCGTCGTCCATAACGGTCACGATATTTCACCTCACCCTACCCTGCAGACACTGACAAGTGTCGAGGTGTAATTTGGGTGTTCGGCTTTACTCATCTCATTCCATAAGGAAATATGCTGAAATGGGTGCAGTATAGAGAATGGGATGGATTCTGGGTCCAAAGAGTCTAAGGCGCACTGAAGCCTGTCACTGGCTGCAGGGTAAGGGTGCAGGTGGAATGGCATGAGCATTACTGTCGAAAATCCCATGTCACATCGATGATGCCTGTCAGTCCCCACAGGGTAGGGCATTATGGTCGAAAACCCTAACACCCTGGGCATTTCTTGGTATTTTTACTCCAAATTTTCAACATGAGCTTTTTGTGATCCCAACGCATGAACAGGGACACTATCAGTTTGTTAGCTGAAAGGTGATTTTGCACAGTGACTGCGCCATTTGGTGCCACAGGTACGAATACACATTTCGAACAGGATGTGAAAAATGACAGCTGTACTGTTCATGAGGAGGTGTAAAAAATGGCAATGTTGAAAATCTGGAATGAAAATATAAAAAAACTAGTGAAGTCACGAGTGTTCATAGAAACTGCACAACGCACACCCGTAATGTAATTAGTTTTGGGATTTTTTACAGCTGATTTTCAACACAGGCGTTTTGGGACCAGAACACTGATTTCCCACAGCGACTGTGCTATTCTGCGCCAGAAGTGTGAAAACACATTTCAGCCAAGGTGTGAAAAATGACAGCTGTACTGTTCATAAGGAGGTGTAGAAAAATGCCAATGTTGAAACTCTGGACTGAAAAGATTACGAATTTGTGAACGTACGAGGGTGCGTGGAAATTGCACAATGTACGCTCGTAACACAGTAATTTTATGGACTTTTGCCACCAAATTTTCAACATAGCCAGTTTAAGACCTCTGCTCATGAACAGTGTCACTGTTATTTTCTTAATCTGTCCCGAACATTGATTTCGCACACCGACCATGCAACTGTGTGCTACATGTCCGAAAACACAATTTGAGAAGAAATGTGAAAAATGACAGTTGTACTGTTCATAAGGAGGTGTGGTAAAATGGCAATGCTGAAACTCTGGACTGAAAATATTAAAAATGCTCGAAGTTACGAGCGTGCATAGGAACTGCCCAATGCACGCTCATAAAACAGTCATTTGGGGTAATTTTTTCACCAAATTTTCAGCATAGGGTTTTGGGGGGCCTGCCTCATGAACAGTGTCACTGTGATATTCTTAATCTGTCCTGAACATTGATTTCACACACCGACCGCGCCATTGTGGTGCGCTACATATGCCAAAACACATTTCAGGTGAAATGTGACAAATGACAGCTGTACTGTTCATAAGAAGGTGTGGTAAAATGGCAATGTTGAAAATCTGGAGTGAAATATTAAAAATGCTCGAACTTACGAGCAGTATAGAACCGCGCAATGCACGCTTGTAAAACAGTCATTTTTGGGAATTTTTTCACCAAATTTTCAACATAGGGTTTTTTGGGGCCTACCTCATGAACTGTGACACTGTCATTTCATTAATCAGTCCCGAAAGGTGGCTCCGCTCAGTGACCGCGAAATCAGCTTTCAGGACTGAATAACTAAATGACAGTGACTGAGTTCATGAGGCAGGGTCCCAAGAACCCCATATTGAAAATTTGGTGAAAAAATTCCCAAAAATGGCCTAAATATGCATCAAAGTTGAAAAAAAAAACATTTATGCCATTATACAGGACCGTTTTCGGGTTTGCAGGTTTAAATAAAAAAAAAAAAATTGCTTGTTGTTTTTTCTTGACAGGCATTTGGCACGCTGGGTGGGCTCCCAGTGTGCCACCTGAATGTTTGGGAGAGCTGTAGCCAATGGGGATTGGGCACCTCGCGGCACACATGGAGTGCTGGGGGGACAAGAGCCAAGGGGATTGGGCACCCCCCTCAGCACACAAGAAATTGGGGGAGCATTATGCCGACAGGGAGAGGGCTCCCCATCAGCAAAATGACAAGGAACGGGGCATGTCGACAGGGGGATTGGGCACCCCTGTCGGCACATATAGGTGCGGGGGTGGCAAGAGCCGAGGAGGATTGAGCACCCCCCTTGGCACACAAGAACAGCTGATTGCATACTAACGGGGCGCTCTCTGATTGCAGCAGTTTAATTCCTTTGATCTAGTGACCTACTTGTTAACTGCGGTGATCCACAGCATGCTCCTCTATTGACCAGGCAGAGACCAGCTCCTGAATGGGCTGCTGCCATTCGGCACAATACTGCCGCCCCCACAACCTGCTTGTGAAAAATGTGACGAATGTGTTTCTTGCACATGCGAGGCAACACAACAGGAGAGGAAAATCTCAAATCCATCAAAGGTGGGTGAGAAACTCCACTCCAGGTATCTGAAATTCAAACAGTGATAGAATTAATTCACATGACATATTGCATAACTCTGTAAAAATAAAAAGATGAAAGGAAGAGCGTTGAAATAAAGGAAGATCAAACGTAGATCGGATGGTCAAAGACAAAAAACACAAAATAAAAGAAGAAAAATAATTTAGCAAATAGTAAGAAAAGACAAAAGCAAGTATAAATATTAAATTGTCTCACTCTAGTAGACTATTCAGAACCAGGTACATTTTTGCCTTGTTTGGACTTCAGCAAGGCCTGTAACTCGTGCACGATGGGAGCCTGGAGGAAAACTGGAATACATTGGAGTGGGGACAAAAATTGTCACTTGGATCACCAGCTGACTAAGAGGTAGGCAGCAAGGGTGGTGGTGGTGGTGGGGGGGACTCTCACCACCAAGGACGTTACAAGTGGGTGCCCCAGGGTTCAGTACTGGGAACGCTGATGTTTGGGGTATTCATAGTGATATCATAAACAGGATCTGGAATAGGATCAGTCTGTTCACAGACAATGCTAAGATCGGTGCAGTGGTAGATGACATAGAGGGGTGGAGGGGCTGCAGGAAGACCTGACCAAACTACAGGAATGGTCAGAGACATGGCAGTTGGGGTTCAGTGCCAAGAAAGGTGAGGTACTGCACTTTGGAGCAAGGAACCAGGGAAGGAAATATCAGTTTTGAGGGGTACAGTTGGAAAGCACATTGGAGGGAAAGGATCTAGGGGTACTAATAATGGGGAGTATGAACCACTCAGCTCAGTGCAGGAAGGCGGCTGCAAAGGCTGGGGTGCATAGTGAGGAGAATCTCCTCCAGACACAGAGAAGTGATCATACCCCTGTACAGGTCACTGGTCAGACCACACCTGTAATACTGTGTGCAGTACTGGTGTCCATTCTTGAGGAGGGACATCAGATTGCTGGAGGAGGTGCAGCATAGGGCAAGGAAGATGATACAAGGACTTGAGGGAAAATCCAACAAGGAGAGGCTGGGAGAGCTGCAAATGTATTCCCTGGAAGAGAGGAGGGATTGGGGGGGAGGATATGATCAAAACCTTTAAGTACCTAAAGGGTATTAACAGGATTAATACAGAAGGGATTCTTCAGACCAGAAGGGGGAGGGAAACGAGAGGGCATTGGCTGAGATTGGAGTAGGAATATTCAGGAGGGAAATCAGGAGACACCTTTTCATGGAAAGGGTGGTAGATAAGTGGAACACTCTGCCCAAGGAAGTGGTATCGTGTAGAATGGTGGGAAGATTTAAGAGAAGGTGGGACATAGTGGGGAGAGGGTTATGAGGAGGGGAGGGGAGGGTGGGGCAGCCACAAGTTGAGGGGCTAGCTGCACAATCGAGCAGACTTGATAGACCGTGAGGCCTGTTTTTTCTGGCATTTCGTATGTTCGTATGACCCAACAGCAAAGATACATACATACATACATACAAAGTTACCGGCAGATTATCTCGTCTCTGCTCATCTTGTCTGCCCCAGGTGCAACTCCCAATTAGCTTTCAGCTGCTGCCCCTCCCCTTTGTGCTCCCTACCCCAGCACACCCCCAGGCCTCTGCTGATTACCTCCCCCCCAACCTGTACCTTGCCCATGTACCTGCCCAACCCCACCTTGAATTTCTCCACTGTTTCCTTTGCCAGCAGCTCCTCTGGTAGTGCATTCCAAGGTGCCACTACCCTTTCTGTGAAATAGTGTCTCCTCACCTCCCCCCTGTACCATCCCCCTACTAGTTTAAGGTTATGTCGCCTCGTATTTCCCGCCCCTTTCAACCTAAAGAGACCCTCCATGTTTACCCTACTGATCCCCTTCATATATCTGAAGACCTCTATTATGTCCCCCCCGTCCCTTCTGACATCCAGGCAGTACATGTTTAGCTCCTTCAGTCACTCTTCATAGGGCATTCCATCTAGACCATGAATCATCCACATGGCTCGCCTCTGAACTCTCTCCAAAAGGGCAACATCCCTCTTTAGGTAAGGGTGCCAATATTGTACACAGTACTCCAAGTGAGGCCTCACTAGGGAGTGGTACAGGGCAGAATGACCTCCTTCTCCTTAAAGCTATCCTCTAGAGATACAACCAAGCATTTTATTTATCTTAGCAACCACTCTCCGGCACTGTTCTGAGTTGTTCATTCTGGCTTCTATGATCACCCTCAGGTCTTTTCCTCCTTAGATACCAACAGCTGTTCCTCCCCAAAATGATAATTGTACCCAGGGTTCCCAATCCCAGTTATAGGATGCTGTACTTCCTAGCTTAAACCCCAGCTGCCATATGTATGCCCACCTTTCCAACCTTACCAAATCCTCCTGCAGTGTCTTCCTTCCCTCTTCACTGTCTATCACCACCTCCAGCTTGGAATCATCTGAGAACAGGCTCATTTGGCACCTAGGTCCCTCTGATGTCCACAATGAAAGTATTGAACAGGACAGGACCCAACACCGATCCCTGAGGAACCCCGCTGATGACTCTCCTGGGAGCTGAAGCCTCTCCCCTAAGATGGTCAACAGAATACAATTGTGTAAAGCATATTTACTCTTACCAGCCACAACAGTGGCAGTATAATCTTCTATTGGTCAGTGACCTACATGACCTCCTAAATAAAGGCAAAAAGTAAAGGAAAGTGGAGAGGGGGCTAGGGGGGAGGAAAAGGGATAGAAAAATAAGGTAAGGGAAATGCTGAAGATCACAATTGAGAATCTGTATGTCAGAAGTAACAAGAGCATAGGTCAGTAACAAGAAACAGGTAATACAGTTGATCATTAATGCCCAGACATGCAATGCCTCCAGGGTGTAGCTAGGAAATTGCTCTCCCTTGTTCAGCTGTGCTTCCAATTTAACACCATGGTGTTTCTCCACCTCTTTCCAACACCAGTTCTGCTTCATGTTTGGAGATATCCAGTTCTTCCCTTACATGCCTAGCCAGGAATGTTACAAATTCTGATATTATTTATTATATAATGGCATGAAATAATCCTGGACTTTGATTGGCCAGTTGAGACTGGAGCTGTGATGTTATCCCAGCACAATATCACGGTTCTAGTCCCAGCACAGAAACGACTGCATCAAATCTTAAAAAAAAAAAAATCACTCCACAACGCGATTCGCTGCCCAACTACCTCCTGCTGAGGCCACGATCACTTTCACTACCTGCCTGCCCCACAATAGCCCTTCCTCTTTAAAACCTGCCTCCCAGAACATTCCCAACACACAAAGCGCAAACAAGAAATTTTCCTCGCCATTTCTTCCCTAAACCCTGCTGCTTTACTCAGCCATGGAGACCGTAATTACCGGTCTCGCGGTTCACTTGCCTCACTCGGTTCATGGGAAAAAGGGTGAAAACGGCTGGGCGTAAACCCACTTGCTCACCCAGGCATCTCTGTGTTCCCTGACCATGATAGTAAAAAAATACTTAAAAGCCCTACAGCAGCAGCACTGCAGCAGCTTCATTCTGCAATCGGCTTGGCAGCCACGCTGTTTGGCTCACTACAGCACTGTGGTAATTTAAATTCATTAAACGATCAGCTCGG
This sequence comes from Neoceratodus forsteri, assembly GCA_016271365.2. Lineage (NCBI taxonomy): Eukaryota > Metazoa > Chordata > Ceratodontiformes > Ceratodontidae > Neoceratodus > Neoceratodus forsteri. The sequence continues at coordinate 1,070,335,467 of CM028133.1, forward strand.
TCACCGCGGTCCTTAAGTTCCAAACATGGCTACATCCACAAAAAAGAGAAACGGGGTCAGCATGTGTTGTGTGCCACTCTATAACACAGGGACACACTGAGACTTATGTTGGTCAGAACTAGAATGTTGTAAGGAGGGAAGCAACAGGCATGTTACACTGGCAGCACCATCTAGTGGCTAAAATAGAAAATGTGGATTTTTTTCAGAACATATCCTTCCACACACAAAAAATGATAAGAAAAAAGGAAAAAGAAAAACTTTTCTTTCTTTTTCCTTTATTTTAAAACAAGCCATTGTATAATAGAATATGCAGTCCAGGGTGTGTGTTGTGCTGGGATAACATCACTTCTGGAGTGATTAGTCGAACTCGGCCTGCGGCTCCATGCCCAATCACCCCAGGTGTGACATTATCCCAGCATAACACACACCCTGTCGGCATTATTGCTTAATTGGTTGACCGATCAGTACACTGGTCCAAGGAACCTTTTAAGGCATGACCAGAGCCTAGGTAGTGAAGCAAAGAGAAGGATGGCATGAGAGAAACATGGCTGTGAACTATCTCGTAGTATATATGCTCTGCCCGTGCACCTTCAATTTCCTCTTAAGGGCCATTTACATTGCCACTTTTTCACCAAGCAATCCAAACACTCAGGTTGCCCCAGCAAAAATGTGGCTGTGTGGACACTTATCTGATCATTGTAAGCTGTTCGCTGAACTTCCCTGAAACGGCATCAGTCCTGGGAAAGGTGCGCAGCAAGTGATATAAGCAGCTGTTTGGCCAAACTCCACCACTCACTCCGATATAGAAGGGACACTCCCAGTATCCTCCACTGCCCAGTATTAGCAGTCAGCTGACTGTTTGAGATTCATGGCCTCTCTCCAGCATGTTTTGCATCGTTGCTGAGATGGGGCCATGTAAACTCGCAAGGTAATGACCTGAGGAGGTTGGGGCAGTGATAGCTCAAACCACAGTGGGAGAAAAAATAACTGTGTAAACAGGGCTTTAGTTTTCCCTACATAGTAGGCACTAAATGCCAAAGTAAGGAGATACCCAACTCCCTCCCTATCACAGTAAATAAGTTCATAGAATCATATCATAGAAGCTTAACAACAGAAAAGGACCATACCGCCCATCTAGTCTGCCCTTTTTTCCTACACCTCCCTCCCTGCCAACCCTCCCCTGATACTCAGCCCCATATGCTTATCCCATGCCCTCTTGAATTCTTCCACCGATTGAGCCCTCACCACTCTGTCTGGTAGTCTGTTCCAGGGTTCCACCAGCCTCTTCATGAAGAAACGCCCTCACATTGCCCTGTATCTTTTTCCTTGCAGTCTGAGGATAACGCCTCTCACATTGCCCCAGTATCTTTTCCTTGCAGTATGAGGTTGTGCCCTCTAGTTTTGATCCTCCTTCCTCTTAAGTAAACCCTCTTCTCCCACTTTATTAAGCCCCTTACATATTTAACAGTTTCAATCACGTCTTCCTTTTCCTCCTTGTCTCCAACGTACAGATCCAGCTCCTTACACCTCTGCTTGTATGTCTTTCCCTGCATACACTGCACCATCTTGGTTGCCCTTCTCTGAACCCTCTCCAATGCATCTCTGTCATTGTGGAGATGTGGCCTCCAGAACTGAACCCCATACTCCAGGTGCGGACTCACCATGGCTTTGTAAAGGGACATTATTACTTCCCTTTTTCTGCTAGTAAATTGCTGAATCGTGCTTGGTCTGTCAGGAACTGAATCTGCTGTGTGTTCTCCCGGGTATTGTGCAGTAATTGCTATCGGGATAGAGAAGCAGCCTGCCTGGTATAGTACTTTCCTTTAACATTAAATGTGTGTAGTGCTTGTGGGGAATTGCGTTTCAAATCCCCTGTGCAGTGAATTGAGTGCATGAAGCTGGAAGTAAACCCCAGCTTGATCCAGACTACGTCCATTTGCTCTAAACTGCAGTGGGGTCCAGTCACAAGGACCTTGTCCACAGGGTCTGCTCCTCCTGGCAATCCAGGACAATCTGCCTTCCATCCAGTTCCCAGCATTGAGTTTGTGAGTACAAAGCAGGGTAGCTCCCTGCCATCTGTTTATTGATTTGCAAGTGTGCCATCTAATTGTTTTTTTTTTTTTTGTTTTTTTTTCCATTTCTTCACGAACTGAGCCAACTGGCTCCAGATTACAATGTGGGTATTGTGACAGTGTTTTCATACAGAGGCTGACTGCTGCACCGATCCTGGCTAGCCCCCCCCCCATCCTGGGTACCCAGTGAAAGTGACAATTTGGGACTCCGAATATGCGCATAGTACTGTGATTATTAATGTGTTTAACCTAATTAACATGATTTCCCCCTGTCCTTGTTACATCTCCTTAAATAAATCAGATCTGTTTGTTTCAGCAAAATTACACTGACTGAGGTATTCGTTTATGTTAAAGTATTGTACTGTAGTGTTTGCACTGTGTCATCTTGTTTTACAGGGGGTCCCCAGAGTCCAGTCGACAGAGCCAGCCCTGGGGTAAGTGTACATTGTGAAGATATTCCTGATGCATTGTGGGCCACTAGAGGAAGAAAGGGGTTACAGTGTCCCAGAGGGCTGTGACCAAGTTATTTTAACTACTGTATACCCTGACCTCTAGGGAGAGGCACCCGCCATTGGACCTAGGGCCCTCAACCTGTTAGTAGTTACAGGCAGGGTAGTAGCCCTTGGGATAGCACCACCTAGGGGTTACAAGTATAACTACTGAGAAGGAGGAGACAGCTGCTATAGACACATATGCCAGCTTCTGTGTGATATTCTTTTGTTATAAATCTGTAATTCCAGTATTTCAGTAACCACATAACTACACTGCCTTCTTTAGGCAATTTTATGGTGGTGGATGCCTGGTGTCAGACAGCAGACAGAGGGCTCACCAGATTGTGTTGCCATTTGAAAAAACTTCATAGAGTGTTCTTTTACTGGTAAGCGTTTTGGAAAGCAGGTGAAGGTTTCACAATTTTTATTATGATTTTATCTCCTTATGTCTGTCCCCTTTGGTCCCCCCATCCCCACACCCCAACAGTCATCAGTGGCCACAGCTGCAGCCTTCTTCTTGCCAAGATGGTGGGTGAGCAGCTGCCTTCACAGTCTGTGAAGTCTGATGTCTTTCAGTGCCGCTTATTGGTCATCTTCCAACACAGGCGAGGCACTGCCAGACCAAAACTAACTCAGGACAAGCAGCTTTCAAAGTGGGGAAGAAATGGAGTGAGAAAGAATCAAGTACTCATTCAGATGCGGCATCGATTTTAAGATCAGCATACTGGTGTTGACACTGCAAACAGAACCCCAGCTCTTTAAGCAGCTTTATGAAGAGTAAAGGCTTCGAGCATTGGGGTTCTGTTTATTGTACTGTAAGTGTGCTGCATCTAATTCGTAATTTACTGTACCTTACATCTGGATGTCTAGTAGGCCCAACTTTAAATAAACACTGCACCTGAATGAACACACGATGCCATAGAAACAGAATTTGTCAGCAGAAAAGGACCACTCAGCCCACCCAGTCTGCCCAGGTGTTCTTACCTACTGTAACTCCTGCCTGTATAATGCTACTGCATGTCTTATTCTGCCTAGTCCCATCAGGACCTCCTTGTGAATGAGCTTGCTCAATTGATTTTTCCTGCAATGAACTTGAACCTACTCCACCTCCATAGCCCTATTGATCTCCCTGACCCCCTTCCCCTTTCTAATATACCCTATGTTTATCCCATGCATGCTTCATGCCCCTACCATTTCAGCTTCCACCACTTCTCCTGGCAGTCTGTTCAAGGTGTACCCTTTCAGTAAAGAAATATTTCTTCACATCTATCCTGAACCCCCAGCTTCATTGTATGTCCCTTGGTTTGATGCTCATTCTCATTTGAAGGAAACTCCACAACTGTACCGCTTATCCCTGTGAGGTACTTTGTAGGTCTTGATCATGTCACCTCTTGCCTCTCTTCCAGAGTGTACATGTTGAGATTCTTCAGCTTTTCCTTGTAGGGATTCCTGTAAAAATCCTGAATCATTTTAGTTGCCATCCTCTGGAAAATCTCCACCTTATGTCCATTTTAAAGTGTGGACTCTAAAACTGGACGCAGTACTCCAGCTGGGGGTATACCAGGGAGTGATACAATGGCAGCACAACATCCCTCCTCCTCCTCCTACTGGAGATGCCAGTCCTTATGCACCCCAGAATCCAATTTGCCCTGCCCATAGCCTTGTCACACTGTTCTACCACCTTGAGGTCCTCTAATATAATAACCTCAAGGACCCTTTCATGTCTAATGAGTATCAGTACCTCCTCACATCCTATACCCAGCATCGGGTTTCCTATGCCCTAGGTACATGATTTTACACTTGTTGGCATCAAACCCCAACTAAGTAAGAAAATGGAATTGATTTGAATGAATTGCAGGCTTTTAAGCGGCTTTTCAGTGAGTGTGTATGTGTGTATGTGGGGGGGGGGCTCTGCTACTATAACTATTTGATTTTGATTTTGGCCTCAAATCAGGTGCACTCCTGTAAACAGACAAAACACATTTAAGAAAGACTCAAAAAATGTGATAAAGTCTTTGTACATTAACCTGCGCTGAGCTTGCAGACAGGAGAGATAGAAACATAGACTTTGACAGGAGATAAGGACCGCTTGGCCAACCTAGTCTGCCCATTTCCCTACCTGCAGGATAAGCTGCAGATCCTAGTTAACCAACAGCCTATATCTTCTCAAAGCCCTGCATCAGACGCAAGGTGCCTGCAGTGAACAGATATGGTCCAAGGTGCACCTTGCATCTATGATTGCCCTCCGTCCGATTCACAAAAGTGGCCTACGTCGACTGCAGTCCACCTGCCCTAAACAGGGCTTGCACCTGCAATGCACTGCAGCACGGTGGTAGGGGGACTGCAGCCGACACAAGCTGCATCCTGCGATTCACAGACATCACCTGTTGGGAGAAATTCTAAGAGCTGGCCCGCCAGCGCAGGGGCAAGTACCGACCTCAGGCGCCGGTGACCCGGTTCGGGAACAGACTAGGGTTGCTGGAAGGGGCGGCGGAGAAGGATCGAGCATCCTGCGACTGCTCTCCTTCTTTGGGGGGAGGGTGGGAGTGCGTTGTGCACTAGGGACACCTGGTGGAAGCCAGGTGCACCACAGTGCCAATGCCAGCACGTTGGGGGCAGGGCGGATGCTGGCTGTCATTGCACGCCTCTGCCACCATATACGGGAGAAAAATCCTGCAGTTGGCCACCTCCCGTGAAGCCAGCCTCTGGCTTCATTAGCCTCTGGCCAGCTCCCCAGTCAGTCACAGGTTTCACGGCACCTGGAGCCAGTGCCGCACCCCACCTCTGGGGGAAGCCAGGAGTCTCGGGCTGAGCGGCTGGAGGTGAAGCAGGACACGTGACTGGTGAATGATCAGCGCTAACTGCAGGAGCAAAAAATAATAAATAAAAAGAAAGAAATTTAAGTGTCCTTAGACCAGCCAGGGCAGGTGGGGAACTTAGACACTCTCCTGGGTGACATGCCTGTGTCGGCAAACCATGTGTCAGTCCACCCACCATATACCCCGAGTGTGGCCCGTATGTGGCCCCATTCTAGTGGTCCAATGGCACCCTCGAGCTCCCAGATGCCACCTATGTACCATGTTGGTATCCACGCCTTGATGCGGCTCCTCCGATTCCTGATGCCTGCCCCATCGGTGCTACTGCAGCACCAACGATAGTGGTAGAGGGCCCACACATGCCCCAGCAGGTGGTGCCCAATCCCCCCCCACACTAGTCCTGACTGCCCCAGTGCCTGGCACATCCCACCACTCACCTCCGTGGCCAGGCGCCAATTGCACCAAGCATGGTGGGGGCACCAGCCCACCAGGTTGGGTCCACTTGCCCATTATCTAGTGGGACAGGGGTCCTGAGTTAGTCTCTGGAGGCTGCAGGTGTACCTGTGTGGTGTGCTAGGGGTTTGCCACAGGGTTCTATCAGTGCAAGCGTGGGGACTTAGCCACTGGGACCCCTCCTAGCACTCAATCAGGTGCAGGGTCTCTGATGCACCAGGCATTGCTGCAAGCTGCTGTTTGCTGCAGCTCATGCCAGACGCTGGCCCTTATGAGAATCGGGCCCATGCAGTGTAGGGAATAACAGTGAAGTACTGAACTGATGCCAACCCCATCCCCACCCTGCAGAGGACGGGCATTGGGTTGTGCCTTTGGTTGTCGTCCATAACGGTCACGATATTTCACCTCACTCTACCCTGCAGACACTGACAAGTGTCGAGGTGTAATTTGGGTGTTCGGGCTTACTCATCTCATTCCATAAGGAAATATGCTGAAATGGGCAGTATAGAGAATGGGATGGATTCTGGGTCCAAAGAGTCTAAGGCGCACCTGAAGCCTGTCACTGGCTGCAGGGTAAGGGTGCAGGTGGAATGGCATGAGCATTACTGTCTAAAATCCCATGTCACATCGATGATGCCTGTCAGTCCCACAGGGTAGGGCATTATGGTCGAAACCCTAACACCCTGGGCATTTCTTGGTATTTACTCCAAATTTTCAACATGAGCTTTTGTGATCCCAACGCATGAACAGGGACACTATCAGTTTGTTAGCTGAAAGGTGATTTTGCACAGTGACTGCGCCATTTGGTGCCACAGGTACGAATACACATTTCGAACAGGATGTGAAAAATGACAGCTGTACTGTTCATGAGGAGGTGTAAAAAATGGCAATGTTGAAAATCTGGAATGAAAATATAAAAAAACTAGTGAAGTCACGAGTGTTCATAGAAACTGCACAACACACACCCGTAATGTAATTAGTTTTGGGATTTTTTACAGCTGATTTTCAACACAGGCGTTTTGGGACCAGAACACTGATTTCCCACAGCGACTGTGCTATTCTGCGCCAGAAGTGTGAAAACACATTTCAGCCAAGGTGTGAAAAATGACAGCTGTACTGTTCATAAGGAGGTGTAGAAAATGCCAATGTTGAAACTCTGACTGAAAAGATTACTAATTTGTGAACGCATTTAGGTGCGTGGAAATTGCACAATGTACCGTAATACAGTAATTTTATGGACTTTGCCACCAAATTTTCAACATAGCCAGTTTAAGACCTCTGCTCATGAACAGTGTCACTGTTATTTTCTTAATCTGTCCCAACATTGATTTCAGCACACCGACCATGCAACTGTGTGCTACATGTCCGAAAACACAATTTGAGAAGAAATGTGAAAATGACAGTTGTACTGTTCATAAGGAGGTGTGGTAAAATGGCAATGCTGAAACTCTGGACTGAAAATATTAAAATGCTCGAGTTACGAAAGCATAGGAACTGCCCAATGCACGCTCATAAAACAGTCATTTGGGGTAATTTTTTCACCAAATTTTCAGCATAGGGTTTTGGGGGGCCTGCCTCATGAACAGTGTCACTGTGATATTCTTAATCTGTCCTGAACATTGATTTCACACACCGACCACGCCATTGTGGTGCGCTACATATGCCAAAACACATTTCAGGTGAAATGTGACAAATGACAGCTGAACTGTTCATAAGAAGGTGTGGTAAAATGGCAATGTTGAAAATCTGGAGTGAAAATATTAAAAATGCTCGAACTTACGGGCGTGCATAGGAACTGCGCAATGCACGCTTGTAAAACAGTCATTTTAGGAATTTTTCCTAAATTTTCAACATAGGGTTTTAGGCCTACCTCATATCTGTGACACTGTCATTTTCATTAATCAGTCCCGAAAGGTGGCTCCGCCAGTGACCGCTAAATCAGCTTTCAGGACTGAATAACTAAATGACAGTGACTGAGTTCATGAGGCAGGGTCCCAAGAACCCCATATTGAAAATTTGGTGAAAAATTCCCAAAATGGCCTAAATATGCATCAAAGTTGAAAAAAACATTTATGCCATTATACAGGACCGTTCGGGTTTGCAGGTTTAAATAAAAAAAAAAAAATTGCTTGTTGTTTTTTTTCTGACAGGGCATTTGGCACGCTGGGTGGGCTCCAGTGTGCCACCTGAATGTTTGGGAGAGCTGTAGCCAATGGGGATTGGGCACCCCGCCGGCACACATGGAGTGCTGGGGGGACAAGAGCCAAGGGGATTGGGCACCCCTCAGCACACAAGAAATTGGGAGCATTATGCCGACAGGGAGAGGGCTCCCCATCAGCAAAATGACAAGGAACGGGGCATGTCGACAGGGGGATTGGGCACCCCTGTCGGCACATATAGGTGCGGGGTGGCAAGAGCTGAGGAGGATTGAGCACCCCTTGCACACAAGAACAGCTGATTGCATACTAACGGGCGCCTTGATTGCAGCAGTTTAATTCCTTTGATCTAGTGACCTACTTGTTAACTGGCAGTGATCCACAGCATGCTCCTCTATTGACCAGGCAGAGACCAGCTCCTGAATGGGCTGCTGCCATTCGCACAATACTGCCGCCCCACAACCTGCTTGTGAAAAATGTGACGCATGTGTTTCTTGCACATGCGTAGGCAACACAACAGGAGAGGAAAATCTCAATCCATCAAAGGTGGGTGAGAAACTCCACTCCAGGTATCTGAAATTCAAACAGTGATAGAATTAATTCACATGACATATTGCATAACTCTCTGTAAAAATAAAAAGATGAAAGGAGAGTTGAAATAAAGGAAGATCAAACGTAGATCGGATGGTCAAAGACAAAAACACAAAAATAAAAGAAGAAAAATAATTTATAAAATAGTAAGAAAAGACAAAGCAAGTATAAATATTAAATTGTCTCACTCTAGTAGACTATTCAGAACCAGGTACATTTTGCCTTGTTTGGACTTCAGCAAGGCCTGTAACTCGGTTGCATGGGAGCCTGAGGGAAAACTGGAATACATTGGAGTGGGGACAAAATTGTCACTTGGATCACCAGCTGACTAAGAGGTAGGCAGCAAGGGTGGTGGTGGTGGTGGGGGGACCTCACCACCAGGGACGTTACAAGTGGGTGCCCCAGGGTTCAGTACTGGGAACGCTGATGTTTGGGGTATTCATAGCTGATATCATAAACAGGATCTGGAATAGGATCAGTCTGTTCACAGACAATGCTAAGATCGTGCAGTGGTAGATGACATAGAGGGTGGAGGGCTGCAGGAAGACCTGACCAAACTACAGGAATGGTCAGAGACATGGCAGTTGGGGTTCAGTGCCAAGAAAGGTGAGGTACTGCACTTTGGAGCAAGGAACCAGGGAAGGAAATATCAGTTTTGAGGGGTACAGTTGGAAAGCACATTGGAAGGAAAGGATCTAGGGGTACTAATAATGGGGAGTATGAACCACTCAGCTCAGTGCAGGAAGGCGGCTGCAAAGGCTGGGGTGCATAGTGAGGAGAATCTCCTCCAGACACAGAGAAGTGATCATACCCCTGTACAGGTCACTGGTCAGACCACACCTGTAATACTGTGTGCAGTACTGGTGTCCATTCTTGAGGAGGGACATCAGATTGCTGGAGGAGGTGCAGCATAGGGCAGGAAGATGATACAAGGACTTGAGGAAAATCCAGCAAGGAGGCTGGGAGAGCTGCAAATGTATTCCCTGGAAGAGAGGAGGATTGGGGGAGGATATGATCAAAACCTTTAAGTACCTAAAGGGTATTAACAGGATTAATACAGAAGGGATTCTTCAGACCAGAAGGGGAGGAAACGAGAGGCATTGGCTGAGATTGGAGTGAGGATATTCAGGAGGGAAATCAGAGACACCTTTTCATGGAAAGGGTGGTAGATAAGTGAACACTCTGCCCAAGGAAGTGGTATCGTAGAATGGTGGGAAGATTTAAGAGAAGGTGGGACATAGTGGGGAGAGGGTTATGAGGAGGGAGGGAGGGTGGGCAGCCACAAGTTGAGGGGCTAGCTGCACAATCGAGCAGACTTGATAGACCGTGAGGCCTGTTTTTTCTGGCATTTCGTATGTTCGTATGACCCAACAGCAAAGATACATACATACATACATACATACATACAAAGTTACCGGCAGATTATCTCGTCTCGTTCATCTTGTCTGCCTCAGGTGCAACTCCTAATTAGCTTTCAGCTGCTGCCCCCCTCCCCTTTTGTGCTCCCTACCCCAGCACACCCCCAGGCCTCTGCTGATTACCTCCCCCAACCTGTACCTTGCCCATGTACCTGCCCAACCCCACCTTGAATTTCTCCACTGTTTCTGCCAGCAGCTCCTCTGGTAGTGCATTCCAAGGTGCCACTACCCTTTCTGTGAATAGTGTCTCCTCACCTCCCTGTACCAACCCCTACTAGTTTAAGGTTATGTCGCTTCATATTTCCGCCTTTCAACCTAAAGAGACCCTCCATGTTTACCCTACTGATCCCCTTCATATCTGAAGACCTCTATTATGTCCCCCGTCCCTTCTGACATCCAGGCAGTACATGTTTAGCTCCTTCAGTCACTCTTCAGGGCATTCCATCTAGACCATGAATCATCCACATGGCTCGCCTCTGAACTCTCTCCAAAAGGGCAACATCCTCTTTAGGTAAGGGTGCCAATATTGTACACAGTACTCCAAGTGAGGCCTCACTAGGGAGTGGTACAGGGCAGAATGACCTCCTTCTCCTTAAAGCTATCCCTCTAGACAACCAAGCATTTTATTTATCTTAGCAACCACTCTCCGGCACTGTTCTGAGTTGTTCATTCTGGCTTCTATGATCACCCTCAGGTCTTTTTCCTCCTTAGATACCAACAGCTGTCCCTCCCCAAAATGATAATTGTACCCAGGGTTCCCTAATCCCAGTTATAGGATGCTGTACTTCCTAGCTAAACCCCAGCTGCCATATGTATGCCCACCTTTCCAACCTTACCAAATCCTCCTGCAGTGTCTTCCTTCCTCTTCACTGTCTATCACCACCTCCAGCTTGGAATCATCTGTGAACAGGCTCATTTGGCACCTAGGTCCTCTGATGTCCACAATGAAAGTATTGAACAGGACAGGACCCAACACCGATCCCTGAGGAACCCCGCTGATGACTCTCCTGGGAGCTGAAGCCTCTCCCCTTAAGATGGTCAACAGAATACAATTGTGTAAAGCATATTTAATTTTACCAGCCACAACAGTGGCAGTATAATCTTCTATTGGTCAGTGACCTACATGACCTCCTAAATAAAGGCAAAAAGTAAAGGAAAGTGGAGAGGGGGCTAGGGGGGAGGAAAAGGGATAGAAAAATAAGGTAAGGGAAATGCTGAAGATCACAATTGAGAATCTGTATGTCAGAAGTAACAAGAGCATAGGTCAGTAACAAGAAACAGGTAATACAGTTGATCATTAATGCCCAGACATGCAATGCCTCCAGGGTGTAGCTAGGAAATTGCTCTCCCTTGTTCAGCTGTGCTTCCAATTTAACACCATGGTGTTTCTCCACCTCTTTCCAACACCAGTTCTGCTTCATGTTTGGAGATATCCAGTTCTTCCCTTACATGCCTAGCCAGGAATGTTACAAATTCCCTGATATTATTTATTATATAATGGCATGAAATAATCCTGGACTTTGATTGGCCAGTCTGGGACTGGAGCTTGATGTTATCCCAGCACAATATCACGGTTCTAGTCCCAGCACAGAAACGACTGCATCAAATCTTAAAAAAAAAAATCACTCCACAACGCGATTCGCTGCCCAACTACCTCCTGCTGAGGCCACGATCACTTTCACTACCTCGCCTGCCCCTACAATAGCCCTTCCTCTTTTAAACCTGCCTCCCAGAACATTCCCAACACACAAAGCGCAAACAAGAAATTTTCCTCGCCATTTCTTCCCTAAACCCTGCTGTTTACTCAGCCACGGAGACCGTGAATTCACCGGTCTCATGTGTTCACTTGCCTCACTCGGTTCATGGGAAAGGGTGAAAACGGCCATGAAACCCACTTGCTCACCCAGGCATCTCTGTGTTCCTGACCATGATAGTAAAAATACTTAAAGCCCTACAACAGCAGCACTGCAGCAGCTTATTCTGCAATCGGCTTGGCAGCCACGCTGTTTGGCTCACTACAGCACTGTGGTAATTTAAATTCATTAAACGATCAGCTCGGTCACCGCGGTCCTTAAGTTCCAAACATGGCTACATCCACAAAAAAGAGAAACGGGGTCAGCATGTGTTGTGTGCCACTCTATAACACAGGGACACACTGAGACTTATGTTGGTCAGAACTAGAATGTTGTAAGGAGGGAAGCAACAGGCATGTTACACTGGCAGCACCATCTAGTGGCCAAAATAGAAAATGTGGATTTTTTTCAGAACATATCCTTCCACACACAAAAAATGATAAGAAAAAAGAAAAAAGAAAAAACTTTTTCTTTCTTTTTTCCTTTATTTTAAAGCAAGCCATTGTATAATAGCAATAATGCAGTCCAGGGTGTGTGTTGTGCTGGGATAACATCACTTCTGGAGTGATTAGTCGAACTCGGCCTGCGGCCTCATGCCTAATCACCCCAGGTGTGACATTATCCCAGCATAACACACACCCTGTCGTGCATTATTGCTTAATTGGTTGACCGGATCAGTACACTGGTCCAAGGAACCTTTTTAAGGCATGACCAGAGCCTAGGTAGTGAAGCAAAGAGAAGGATGATGGAGAGAAACATGGCTGTGAACTATCTCGTAGCTATATATGCTCTGCCCGTGCACCTTCAATTTCTCTTAAGGGCCATTTACATTGCCACTTCTTCACCGAAGCAATCCAAACACTCAGGTTGCCCCAGCAAAAATGTGGCTGTGTGGACACTTATCTGATCATTGTAAGCTGTTCGCTGAACTTCCCCTGAAACGGCATCAGTCCTGGGAAAGTGGTGCGCAGCAAGTGATATAAGCAGCTGTTTGGCCAAACTCCACCACTCACTCCGATATAGAAGGGACACTCCCAGTATCCTCCACTGCCCAGTATTAGCAGTCAGCTGACTGCTCTGAGATTCATGGCCTCTCTCCAGCATGTTTTGCATCGTTGCTGAGATGGGGCCATGTAAACTCGCAAGGTAATGACCTGAGGAGGTTGGGGCAGTGATAGCTCAAACCACAGTGGGAGAAAAATAACTGTGTAAACAGGGCTTTAGTTTTCCTACATAGTAGGCACTAAATGCCAAAGTAAGGAGATACCCAACTCCTCCCTATCACAGTAAATAAGTTCATAGAATCATATCATAGAAGCTTAACAACAGAAAAGGACCATACCGCCCATCTAGTCTGCCCTTTTTTCCCTACACCTCCCTCCCTGCCAACCCTCCCCTGATACTCAGCCCCATATGCTTATCCCATGCCCTCTTGAATTCTTCCACCGATTGAGCCCCCACCACTCTGTCTGGTAGTCTGTTCCAGGGTTCCACCAGCCTCTTCATGAAGAAACGCCCTCTCACATTGCCCCTGTATCTTTTTCCTTGCAGTCTGAGGATAACGCCCTCTCACATTGCCCCAGTATCTTTTTCCTTGCAGTATGAGGTTGTGCCCTCTAGTTTTGATCCCCTCCTTCCTCTTAAGTAAACCCTCTTCTCCCACTTTATTAAGCCCCTTTATATTTAACAGTTTCAATCACGCCTTCCTTTTCCTCCTTGTCTCCAACGGTACAGATCCAGCTCCTTACACCTCTGCTTGTATGTCTTTCCCTGCATACCCTGCACCATCTTGGTTGCCCTTCTGAACCCTCCAATGCATCTCTGTCATTGTGGAGATGTGGCCTCAGAACTGAACCCCATACTCCAGGTGCGGACTCACCATGGCTTTGTAAAGGACATTATTTCCTTTTTCTGCTAGTAATGCCCCTGTCGATGCATGCCAACATTCCATTGGCCTTTCCGCTGCCCTGCTACATTGGATTCCTACCTTAAGGTTCAGGGAGACTATGATCCCCAGATCCCTCTCCTGTTCTGTTACATTAACTTCCTCCCCACCTAGGGTATACCCTGCTCTTCTTTCCTACTTCCAAGTGCATCACAGTGCACTTCTTGGCATTAAATTTCAGCTGCAATGTCCCAGACCATTTTTCAAGTGCGTTTAAGTCCTCCCTTATGTCCTCTACCCCTCCAGGTGTCCACCCTATTGCATATTTTTGTATCATCAGCAAACAGGCACACCTCACCCTCAAACCCTCAGCAATATCACTGATGTAGATACTAAAGAGAAGCAGACCCAAACTGCCCCTGTGGCACTCCATTCTTCACCCGAGCTGTCCCGGAGTGCACCCCATTTAGCACCATCCTCTGAGTTATTCCTGACAGCCAGGCCTCCACCCAACTTGTTATTGTCCAACCCAACCCCAGGCTTTCCATCTTGTTCACCAGCCTCCTATGGGCATATGTTTATCATTTTGTCAGATTACAAACACTTACCGTTTTTACCATATTGGGGTGGATATGGCATTTACAACATTTATGGTAACCCTTTTGGGGGGTCCAGTATCCAGTGTCTAAAACTGGGGGAAAGTTGAAGACTCCTCACATGACTGTCTTTAAGGAGGCACTATAGTGCACTGGGTTAAGGCTCTGAGTTGCAGATCTGGAGATCTGGGTTTGAATCCCACAGCCACCTAGGTGCATACTGTGTGATCCTGAGTAGGTCACTTAACTTTCTTGTGCTCCCAGGTCACATCTGGAAACAAGCTTCGACTTAGTGTGCTACTCCTGGTTAAACAGTGTTACATTTGCCTTTCCCTTTCAGATGTTGGGCCCACCTATAGGACATTTGACCTGCTTCTGGATCAATGAGGCTAAAACAAGGTACAACTCCCATAATGCCGCAGTTTTTCGGTATGATGCTGGCAATCTGGGGAGCCTGGGCTTTAAGCATAATTACAAATGTAAGCTGCTCTATTGGAGATTAGGTTGTAGTGAGTGGATATAACCAGTAGTCACTGCCAGGGGCTTCATGCAAGCAGAATTATTTTGGGGGGGGGCACACAATCTCAACCTTGCTAGCAGGGTCAGGGGGCATGCCCCCCTGCCCCCCCAAGAAAATGTTACAAATTTGAAGCAAGCTATATGGTGCATTTTGATGCCTTTTAGCGGGACATGAAGCTGTTTCACAATATGGTAAATCTTATCAGAATGATAAGGCAATCTTGCATTTTTGGATGTCTTTCTTCAGTCTGTTGGATTGTTGGATGGTGACCCATGGCATTCTGCTGGGTTTTAGCAGGTAGCGGATTAGTGTCACTATGTCCTAAAAGCCAACATAATGACAATTCTTTCATGACACAGTACTAAGTAATAGAGTTGGTACTTTATCAACTGCACTATTGTGTCCTGTCGCAACATTTTTGTGTTTGCTTGTACATAGCGCAAGAAACACATTCGCCAGCTTCCTTCACACAGGTTGTGGAGGCGCAGCAGTGTTGTGGCGAACGGCAGCTGTCCATTCTGGGGCCGGTCTGTTCCGCGCCAATAGAGGAGCATGCCGCAGGTAATGAGCGTGCCAGTATGGCAAATTAATTGACCGCTGCAATCAGGGAGCGCCTCATAACGGAACAATCTGCTGTGATGCCAGGGAGTTCCTGATTGTAGCGGTCAGTGTAGCAGAATGGTCTGCTCACACACACACACACACACACACACACACACACACATACACACTGTTTAAGTAAATGGACGTCGTCTTTCAGCAGGCAGTTAGCAGCATTTTTTCTTTCCCTCTCACTCTGTTGCTTCTCACAACAAGCATTTGTCAATGCCGAATGTTTGCTTGCTTGCTGGCATTGGTAGGGTAGGAGTTAGAGAGCTGCATAATAGGAATGGCAGTGAAGTATTGAACTGAAGCCAACCCCACCACCACCCTGCAGAGACTGACAGGCATTGGGGTGTGCCTTTGGGTCGTCAGGCATAACGGCCATGCCATTTCACCACACCCTACCCTGCAGACACTGACAAGTGTCACGGTGTGCCTTGGGGTCTTTGGCCCTTATGCTAACCGCATTCCATCAGGAAATACAGTGAGATGGGTCCTGTATAGGAGAACGGGGTGAACTTTGGGGCCAAAGAGTGCAAGGCACACCTTGATGCCTCTCACTGGCTGCAGGCTGTGGAATGGTATGAGCATTACAGGCGAGAATCCCAAGTCACACCCCAGATGCCTGTCAGTCTCTACAGGGTGGGGCGTCATGGTCGGAAACCCTAACGCCTCAGGCGTTCATTGGCATTTTCACTCCAAATTTTCAACATAGGTTTTTTGTGACCCCCACCTTATGAACAGTGGCAATATCAGTTTGTTAGTCAGAAGCTGATTTATTAGCGACACGCCATTTAACTACAGTGCAAAAACACATTTCAAACAGGATGTGAAAAATGACAGCTGTACTGTTCATGGGAGGTAAAAATGGCAATGTTGAAAATCTGCAGTGAAAATAAAAAACTGGTGAAGTCATGAGCGGCATAGAAAAATGCGCAACGACACCCGTAATGCAATTAGTTTGGGGATTTTTACAGCAGATTGTCAACACAGGGATTTTGAACCTCCGCTCATGAACAGTGTCACTGTGATTTTCTTAATCTGTCCCAAACAGTGACTTCCCACAGCGACCACGCATTTCTGTGCTGGAAGTGCGAAAACATATTTCGGCCACGGTGTGAAAAATGACAGTTGTACTGTTCATAAGGAAGTGCGGAAAAATGGCAGTGGTGAAAATCTGGACTAGAAATATTAGAAATCCATGAACTTATGAGGGTGAGTGGAAACTGCGCAATGGTCGCTTTTTTCACCAAATTTTTAATATAGCCATTTTAACACCTCTGCTCATGAACAGTGTCACTGTGATTTTCTTAATCTGTCCTGAACATTGATTTCGCACCCAGACTGCCCTATTGTGCGCTACATGCGAGGAAACACATTTTGGGTGACGTGAGAAATGACAGCTGTACTGCTCATAAGGAGGTGTGGTAAAATGGCAATGCTGAAAATCTGGAATGAACATATTGAAAATTTGCGAAATTACGAGCATGCATAGGAACAGCACAATGCATGCTCGTAAAACAGTCATTTTTTGGAATATTTTCACCAAATTTTCAACATAGGGTTTTTGGGGGCTTACCTCTTGAACTGTGACACTGTCATTTTGTAAATCAGTCCCGAAAAGTGGTTCTGCGCAGTGACCGCGAAATCACCTTTCGGGCCCGATTTACAAAATGATAGTAACAGAGTTCATGAGGTGGGGTCCCAAAAACCCCATGTTGAAAATTTGGTGAAAAAATTCCCCCAAATGCCTGAGATATGCATCAAAGTTGAAAAAATCCTATTTATTCCATTATACAGCTTACTGGCATTTCTTCAGTTCACGGTCGGCTTTGAAGAGTGCACGCCGGACTCCGGAGGTAAGTATGAGGTGAGGTGGGGGTGTAGGGAGGCAGGGTGCAGAGGGTGGGCGCAGGTGGGGGGCCAGACAGTCAGTGAAGGAAGGTTTTTCTTCAGGATTTTTTTTTTCTGACGACGTGGGACTTGTGCCACATGGGGTGGGCTCCCAGCGTGGGAAGCTGGAAGGCTGTTTGGGGGCAGGGAGCCTACGGGGATTGGGCACCCTATCAGCTATATCGGACTGTTGCCATGCTGGGGTGGGCTCCCAGCATGGCACCCGTAGTCTCTTGGGGAGGGAAACAGTGGAGCCGATAGGATTGGGCACCTCACGCTGCCATACAGATTGTTGCCACGCTGGGGTGGACTCCCAGCGTGGTACCTAGAATTCTGTTGTGGGGGTGCACAGAAGAGCCAACGGGGGATTGGCCACCCCCGTTGGCCATACAGTGTCTGCGTGGGGGGGGAAGCATGAGTACACAATATGCGTGTGTGTGTGTGTGTGTGTGTGTGTGTGGAGGAGCGCATGAGCACGCGATATCACTGCTCACTGAAGGGTAGCTCTCCCTTTGAACTGTACGGCACTGCATTTTCAACTGCTGTCATAGACAGCTGCAGCATTCATTGCAACTGCGGGCCACTTGCAAACACACTGACTGAATTAAAGACAGGGTGCCACACCTCAGAAAACTCGATGATGACACTGTTTCTGCACATGCATACAATCAAACATAATAATACATAGTACCTTGACTTTAATCACCTCTTATAGCTGGTCCCAGAGTAACAAAAAAATGCATATTGTATTCATATGCTACACTTCTGCAAATCCAACTGTAAATATGCATATACTGTAAATTATTATTTATACCTTAGGTAATGTACCTTGTGGGTCCTTTGACATGGGATCCGCTTCAGGTCTTGGGCAGCTGCTCCTCAGTACGCCACGCTTCCGCATGTGAGGCTTCAATTGTGGGGTGGCTGATCTCAAACAACGGGCATACAGCAGAAGAAAACTTGGTCCCAAATAAGCCCAGATGAGGCTACTAGGTCGGTGCCTCCCTGTGAAGTTTTACTTTGGAATTTTTGTTCAGAGGGACACGATAGCGTACTGGTGAAGAACTCATTTCTGAGGTGTTGAGTCAGGATGGCTGATCTGCTGGGACCATTTTGAAGATCTGTTGCGTGGTGGTGTTGGTCTGTGCTGTACACCTCTCTGTCATGCTCTTCTACTGTGTGTCCAGGGATGAGCAGCAGATTCTGATCATCTGTATGTTCTTCCCGAACCAGACAACAACGGCCAACGGATTGGTGGTGGGAAGCACTGGCCAGAGCGGGACCCCACCAATGCAGACCCAGACCCAGACTCAGACTGTGTCCCAAGAGCTAAAAGTGCAACAGCTGGTACTGGAGCTGAAGGAGGAGGAGGAGGAGGATGAGGGGAAGGAGGAGGGGAAGAAGAAGGAGGAGCAGGAGGAGGTGGGGGGGTCGAAGGAGGCAGCGCTACCCTACTTCCCAGAGACCCCACATGCACGGGTAAGTCAGTCACTTGTTTGGTATCAGGCTATGTTAGCCCTCCACTGTCCTCACTGAACTTTATTTTGTTTTATGTGGGGAGAGGAATTGGCATCACTTGGTGTCCACCTTGGATGTTTTACTCACAGTGTGTGTCTGTCAAGGAGTTCATTCCTCCCCACCATGTTCATGTGGTATTCTCACTACTCGTTTTAATTCGATCCCCATGGTAGACATTGGGTGAGAACCTTCACCCTTTTTCCTCAGTAGAAAGGATGCTGAAATTGTGTTGGGGACTGAAGCCTCAAGGCCAGAGCGTGACTGCTCCCCACTCACGGTGGCACGGTAGTACTGGACAGTGGAAATGACACACTACGTGCTGAGGTTACTCAACTTCCAAGTCCCAAGGCACCGACTTTACTTACAGTACATGCTCTGACAGATCTGGTGTCGGGAATGCACTAACTTGTTTTTGTTCAAGCTTCAGCAGTTGTGATTGTGTCTGGTGTTTACAAATTAGGCAGACTGTATAGCATAGGAACCAACATTTTTATTTATTACACACATGATCCTTTAGTCAGAGCCTATTTTCAAAGGATCTAGAGTCGAATACAAAAACAACTTAGTTTTAACAAGGTACATAACCTAAGGTATAAATATTAATTTACAATATATGCCCCATCTATGAAAATGATGCCTGCAGGTATCTGCATTGCTTGAAATACTATAAGCTGGTCTTGCTTATTTTAAATGTCATTTTGCACCTTTATTTTGTAAATGCATGTTTCTCCCCATCCCGAGTGAAATCCTTGGTCACGGGAGTGCTGCCCTGCTCTTGTAAAACCGGTGCATCAATGAGTCTGGATTTTATCCAGCCATGTACTTGTCAAGACAAAAAAGGTGTTTTCTAATAGTGGACACTTTCCTGAGCATAGAAATCTTTATTTGAACTATAAAGCCATGACTCGTATGCACTTATACTCAGAGTCACGGCCAAATAAAGGTACAAAATGGGAATTTAAAATAAGCAGAACCAACTTACAGTATATCAAGCAATACTGATAATATGTGCAGGCAACGTTTTCCACAGAGGCTAAAAAGTCAGCTAAAAGGGGACAGTAGTGTCTTACTTGTCCAGATTTGTTCCAGTCTACAGTGGAGCCAGTGTAATTTAATCACCCTGGTGCTAGAGTCAGTGATGGGGGGTGCTAATAATCAGTTTAATTATGAATTGCTGATTGATGCCCCGCAGTGTCATCAGGGAGCAAATCAAAAAGAGCAGGCTGAGGATGCTGCTGCTGCGAGGAGTTGGGCGTGAGCACCTCCCCTGGGCAGGCAGACAACTGAGCTTTTGACATGTCTGAAATAGACAGGGTTGGAGGGAGCCTTGCATCTTTTTGAGTTCCTGATCCAACTGCTCTGCCCCTCGCCTCCCAGTGGATAGTGGTGCCAGGGACCCATGCAAGTCCAGAGGAGCCTGCTGCTTAAACCCTGCAGGTCACGTTGGCTAGGGTTGGGGTGAATAACTTGTTACAGACTGCAGCACACTCATGGGGGTTCGGACGTAATCTGCACAGATGGGAGGGATACTTGTTCATAATTTCCACTCTAGGAATTTCAGAGTCAAGAATGGTGCTCGGATCTGCTTCTAAGCAAATGGGGAATACATATCAGTGTTTATGGTCCTTAGGCATTTTCGGGCAGAACTGACCACTGCAGCCACTGAACTTAAAGGAGTGCTTGGGATGGGGATCGGGGGCTGGAGGGGTAAACCCTGCTGGGTCTATTGCCAGTTTGCTTGTATTTCCATGTCTTCTTGTTAACTGCATCTGCTTTACAAAAATCTAAAGTAGCAATAGAGTCGGCAGTCTACATTGGTTTGATAGGGAATGGTTACTGTGCTCTGCATTCCTTGTTATACGCAAAGGGAAACATTACTTAGTGTAATACTGGGTAAGGTTGTTGGGTGTATAACTACACTGTATTCCATGAGGAAAAGCAGGGATGGATGGATGTCTATATGTACGTGTCCCCATATAAAACATTTTCAGAAAAGATGGATTCCATCTGAATCCTAAAGGAACACGCCCTTTGGAGACTGGACCATGCGAACTGTAAGGAAGACTTTAAACTGATGCTGATGGGTAAGACAGGACACAGATAGGAGGTGACGGCATGGAAGGCAATACGATGATGTAGGGAAAGACACGAACAAAGTCCTGTTGAACAATCTGATTCAGAGAAGGTGACACACAAGCCAACTGAACAGGGGCATGGATGTTGCTAGGAAAATGAAGTTTGTTCACAGTTTTGTACACCAGTATTACAACATCAGAAGGTGGGGCAAATGGTGACCTTGTAAGTAGGGCAAAGTGTTGCCCCATAAAATGAATTTTCATCATGGCTTATGTGGGGTATAGGTTCTTATCTGACACCCTTGCACCTGAGGCAACTGAAGAGGCTGAGAGGTACGATAAAAATAAAAAAAACAGGAAATAAATGGATGGATGAGGATGGCTATGACAGGAAAAAATATTGCAGTGCAGCAGGGTAAAATATATGTAGAAGGAACATTATTGTGTGCTATGGGAACTTTGATTCATTCTCTCTCTCCCCCTCCCCTCCCCCCTCCACCCTCTCCTCTCTCCTGCTTCCCTCCTTCTCTCTCTCCTCTGATGTACCATGAAGAGGAAAATGTCATTGGTGTCAGCTAAGCAAATGTAATTGTTTGCTTTATATAAATAGCTAGAGAAGTTATGGAATGCTGTATATACAGGCAGAACATTTTCCTGTTTGATTATATAGTATGGCATTAACAAAACATCTGTGTCATACTGTTGGGAGGCTGGGAACAAATAGTGCAGAGTATTTTAAAGTTTACAGTAACTACATGCAAAATGATCTGTAGGAGATTGCCTGGATAATGTATTCAGTATAAAGCGATACTGAGTGCAGAGTAATTCGTCATTCATTTGTTTCAGTACAATAGATCTTTATTTTGCATTGTATAGAATCCTGTGGACCTTAAATTATTATGTTACTATGCTGTATCTTTCAGACTTTAGTATCACAAACTGTTGCACAAATGTCACAAAAGACTGACATGCTTTCAATGTTTCCTGTTGGGGCCACCCTGACTGCGCAGTGGAAGCAAGTTATGCTGTCTTGCATACAACTTGGGTTTGGCAGTGAACCTGAATTGTTGTGTCAGCAGGCAGACCAGGCTGAGGTATTTGATGCGCAGCAGTGTGCCTTAGCGGGATAGGGTCCACAGTGTACTCTGACACCATAGCAAGTCCTGTGGCTGAGCCAGGGAGGGTTATACTTTAAATGTCAGTTAACTACACTGTAACTGCATTGCAACTGCAATGTAGCTGTATGCAACAAACATATAGTGTAATTACCCTGTTGCATGTAATTAACATTTAGTTACATTGAAATGGACACTTAAAATAAAGTGTAAGCCCAGGGAGCTAGCTCCTGCCACAATGAACATGCTAGATGTCTGCAAGGTGGGCATAGGCTGTGCTCACGTTGGGGAGGTCAGAGGATCAAAGGGAAAGCCCAAAGCCATCGAAATGATGGTCTGGGCTTCTGATTCTCCTGGGAGCTAGTACTTGCTGATCTTGGATTCTAGTCAACATGGTGGACTGTCTTTGGGGTGGATGGTCTTCCCCAGAGCCCCACCATGAAGGGAAGAGCCTTAAGGTAACTGGTGGATTGCTGGCACTGGGGAGTTTGGGGGATACAGGACTGAACAGGGTACTTCACTGGGACTAGGGTATACCCTGCATGACAGACATAAGCAGGGAGAAAACCCCTGTCTGGAAAACCCAGGTTTTCAGGAAGTCTCACTGATTTCGTCAGTTTTTCACACCTTCCCTGTTTCTTTCTTTCTTTCTTTTTGCTCCTCCCCTGTGTCTTCAACAGGCTTCTCCTTCGAGCCACCTAGGACCTCACCCCAGGCAACCCCCACCACCAACTGCCACTCCATACTGCAGCCCTCCAGGGTAATACGATGTATCCCTTCTTCAGGTGGGTCCTCTCCTTCCAGGGAGAATGAGCCTCATGGCCTACTTCCTTGGCCCTGGGTGCTGCTGGGGTTGGTCCCCGCTATCCGTGGCTCCGTGGCAGTGAGGATCCAGCTGCCATCATCTGACCGGTCAGGATGCCCTATTTCCATTTTCTCTGCCCGCCCCACCAAGTTCTTAGCCTCGTGGGTAGTATCCTCGGGTGTGGGGGCATGGGGGGGGCTGTTGAGGCATCACATCCCCCTGGCATTCAACCAATCCACCCAAAGGTGCCCAGGCAGTGCCCCCAGGAGAGAGTGTCCAATGGATGCTTGTGCATCCCTCCCTGCCAGACTCCACTCCTGGTACCAGGCTCAGGGTGCGAACCCGGTCGCTGCATGCCCAGTGGACTCCTTCTCTCAATGCCACAGAGCAGGCATCTCCCTGTTACTTTCCAATTTCAATTTTATTTTTTGTACTGGAAAGTATGTGAGCAAAAATGCCCATTTTACAACCGTCCAGTTGTACATAAATTCGATGATACAAAGAAAAGGTAAAAACAATATTTGCAATATTTACAATAGGAACAGTGTATATGATATTCCATTTCTCCCAAATCACCACAATCAAGAAACAAACTGTTCCGATGTCATTTAATGGGTCCAGCACTGCAGCAGTACCATCTTAGTTAGCTGATAATGTGGGCCCTGTGAAAATCTCCTGATTATAGTGGTCCAATCAGAAATCTCCTCCTTTGAGAGGTGTTGACTTAGAGACTTTGCACCGACTGGTTACAGCATTAAAGTCAAAATTAACAGATAGAATAGTTATAAAGATAAGAAAGTGAGGATTAAGGTCACATCTATGAACAGTATCTATCTATCTGTGTATCTATGTATCAGTCTGTCTGTCTATCTATCGATCTAGCTACAGACAATATCTATCGATCTAGCTATCTTTCTAGAGTGTTTATGTAATCGACAGACAGTATCTCTCCTTCTAGCTATCGATCTGTCTGTCTGTCGATCTATCTGACAGTGTTTAATCTACAAACAGTATCTCTCTATCGATCTAGCTACCTATCTACAGTGTTTAGGTAATCTACAAACAGTATCTGTCCATCTGTCTGTCTATGTACAGACAATGTTTATCTAATCAATTAAAATATCTGTCTCTATCTACAGTGTCTGTCTATCTATCTAGCCTCTCTATGTATCTATATCTCTCTATATCTATCTATCTCTCTCTCGCGCTCTATCTCTCTCGCTCTCTATCTGTCTACCTATCTCTCTCTCGCTTTCTCTCTTTCTCTATCTATCTGTCTATCTATATCTCTCTATAGCTTTCTATCTATCTATCTACAGTATCTCTCGCCTCTATCTCTATCTATCTATCTATCTATCTATCTATCTATCTCTCTCTCGCTTCTCATCTATCTCTCTCGCTCTATCTATCTATCTATCTATCCTATCTATCTATCTATCTATCTATCTATCTGTCTATCCATATCTATCTATCTATCTATCTTGCTCTCTGTCTCTTTCTATCTATCTCTCATGCTCTCTCTATCTATCTGTCTATCCATATCTCTCTCAGTATATCTATCTATCTATCTATCTATCTATCTATCTATCTATCTTATATTTCTCTCTCTCTATCTCTGTATCTATATATATCTCTCTCTCGCTTGCTCTATCTATCTATCTCTTTCATTCTGTATCTGTCTGTCTGTCTGTCTATCTATCTATCTATCTATCTATCTATCTATCTATCTATCTATCTAAACAAGTTGGAAAAAGGCAACAAATGGAATGTCCAGGAACCATCCCATTGTGTCCATTTATTTCTACATAACTAGACAACTTGTTTAAATATCTGGTCATGGTCCGTTCTGCTGCAGTTTAGCAGGCTGTAGACTGTAGTAGTTCAACATGCAAAACTGCAGCAGAGTGTAACACAGTGAGGCACTATAATCCTTTAGTACGAGAATGAGAATGTGTTTGATCACTGCTGAATGTTTACAACAAAGAAGATCGGATAATACGGACTCATCCCCAACAAACTAAAAAGTTATGATGTCAAGTTACTATTCCTGAGTCCTGCATCACAGATGCCATGTGTGATGCAGGAATTAGAAGCAGTAATGATGACATGTAGTACAATGAATGTTATGCAAGAGAAAACAATAGCACAAGACATTTGTGCATATTGATATTGTATTTACTATATTCTGTTTTGTGTATACTGCTTTGCTTCTTACTGTCTTCACTTAGTACAGCATTTCATCAGTAGATGTCAGGCACTGTAATACAATATACAGTATATGGTTGCAACAACTTGTAGAGTCAGGCACATTATCCTGCAACCTTTCTAGTGCTCATAAATCCTCACAAGTAGGTAATCCTCCGCCATCCATTGGCTGATGCACGATCATAGATGTTTGTCGCCTTAGAGGCCAATCCCTAGCTCCAGCCAGAGAGACCAGTTTTCTTCGTGCATCTTCTCTAGGTCAGTCACGATCTGAATTGTTCCCACCTGGTTAATTTTCTTTTATTTCTTTATACCATTTCCTATTATCTAGGCAGTTGTGTCGACAGGAAAAAAATGCACAGGAGCTTAGGGATTTCATTACTAGCCAGCATGCCTGCACTGAAACTGATATCAACATAATGAGGGATGCTGCTATTCACTGCAGGAGCAGGACGTTGGTGGAACCAGACCCTCAGGAAGTGTCTGGCTCAGTGGCAGAGCAAGAGTGGGGGCCGGGGGCGGTCACCACTCCTGGCTGTCCCAGTGTGAGTAGTGGTGCCCCACCATCATCTTTATTCACTGTTTAGTGCCCATTGTGAAGCACATGATTGACTGAATGGCCCCTGCCCTGCCAACACTCCCAAACCTGGCTCTGCCACTGGTCTGGCTGGCACCACTGCTCCAGTTGGGGACCCTCTAAGTAGTATTCCCAACCCTGCTGCATTGTGGAGTCATACCTCAGGTAGCATCCACTCCAGAGGTGCATGCAGCAGTGACAGGAGGGTTGACTCAGAACCAGCAACAGCAGCAGCTCTAGAGTTCATTTTGGGATGAGCTACTAAAATTCCTGGTGCTCCCCGATGAAAAGGGGTCCCTTCCCCACAAGGACCAGGTCCCAAACAGCAGCAGTAATGAGAAATCCTTCCCAGACCCCCCCCCCCACTTCTTGACTTGCATGGTCTGGCACTGGGGCTTACCTACAGAATGTCTACAGCCTTAGTCCCAACCTGGGATTCAATCCTTTGGGGATCTGGTGATACCTCAGGTCCTCCAGTCACCAATCCAGGGGCCGCTAGATTCTTTGCACACTTTGAGGGTCTGGGGAGTGTTCACGCCATTCATGAGACTACCCCTTACTGCACACACATTCCTCCAATCAGCATGCTGCCTCCATGTCTTAAGGTTGCCAGCAAGTTGGTGGATCTCATGGACTTGGTGCCGACAGTCCCAGCTTGGATGTGGTTTCCGCCTGGGGAAAGGCAGCTTCACCTACTGTACCACTGACTTTGAATGCTGCCCAGGTGGGCCTCCTTTTTCAATGGCTGGAAAAGATACAACAACAGATGCAGGAGCAACCGCAGGACACAGCCTCAAAGCATCCAGGGTCGACATGAGCCCCACATCTGCCAAAGAAATGGCACAGTCAGTCGGAAGGAACAGAGGACTTGGAAGAGGAGGAGGAGGAAGAGGCTGAACCAGACACTGACAGACCACAGGCAGATTCTGCCCACAGGAGGACATAGCAGAGCTGCTGATATTGATCCATGAGGTATTGCAGGTCCCGGACAAATCACAAACAGCTCACTCCTCAACGGACACCCCCGTCATCACAGTCAAGGGTGGTCAGGCTAGTGTTCCCCTCATGCACAGCTCTAGATGCTGTTCTGGACAAGAAAATGGAAGCATCAGAACCTTCAAGGATTCCAGAGAAGAAGTCTGTCAGAAGATTATACCCGCTGCCCCAAGTGCACCAGACCGAATGGCATATGGCACCGAAGGTGGATATACCAGTGTCGGCCCTGGCCAGTCACACAGTTCTACTGGTGGAGAGCACTGCAACTCTCAAAGACCCAATGGATAAGAAAGCCAAGGAGTCACTTAAAAAAATTCATGAGGTTACGGGAATTGCCCTGTCAAAGGGTACAGTGGTATGGTATACCAACTAAGCCCTCATACGATGGGTAGAGGCCATCGTGGATGAACTCCCAGAGGAGTCACCACTGACAGGACAGGTGGATTGTGCAGTACAAGCCACCCATTACCTAGCGGATGTGATGTCCAACATCATGAAGTTTGACACCAAGGCCATGGTCCTGACTAACCTCACCAGGTGAGCCCTCTGGCTCAAGCTCTGGCAGGTGGATGCCAAGTCCAAGGCAATGTTGCTGAAGCTCCCATGTAAGAAGGGTCATCTATTCGGCAACACTCTGACCCCGTTTCTCTGAGATAAGACTGGAGCAAAGCAGATGGCAGAAAAGAAGGACCTATACCTTCCGTCAGGCCAGCCATTTCGCCCCAAGTTCAGGGGGAACAAGGGCCAAGCAAAATCAGTTCAGAACAACTCCCAAAGGACGCCACTTTCAAGACTCGGTTCCAGGCCAAATCAAAGTTCAGGGAGGTTTGAGCCAACATGGAGGCTTCCATGGCAACAAAACCAGTGGAGACTTTTCGGGAAAGAGCCAATGAGATCAAGTGGGCACAGGTGGACAGCCCTACCATGGAGGACAACTGCAACTGTTTGTCGACCAATAGGCCCAAACCAGAAAAGACAAGTGGGTACAAGAACTGGTGTCTTACGGTTACACCATAGAGTTCTCATAAAAGATAATTCCACACAGATTGATGATATCCTGACACCCAATGACCCCATATGCTGGCAGCAATCCAGCAGGCCCTATCGAACTCCTCAAGAGCAATACCATCGCACGATAGCACCTCAGGAGAGGAACACAGGGGTGTATTCTATGTTCTCTATGGTCCCAAAAAGACAGGGAGTCGATGCCCAGTTCTTGACCTGAAGTTCTTGAACACATTTGTGATCTACAAGAAATTCAAAATGGAAACACTCCAGGCTACCCTGATGGCAATTCAGCCAGAGGACATCCTAACCTCAATAGACTTAAAGGATGCTTACCTGCACATTCCAGTTCACCCCAGTCACCACTGCTACCTCAGGTTCCAAATCAACGGGGGCCACTTCCAATACACTTGCTTACCTTTCGGCCTGGCCTCGGCTCCAAGATTTTTCACAAAAATGTTAATAGTGATTTCAGTGTCCCATCGACAGCAAGAGATACATGTCATTCCTTTCTTGGATGATTGGCTCGTAAGGGCCAGGTTGCCAGCTCAAGCCCAGAGGGACACCAACACTGTGATCCAGTGTCTGCAACAACACGGCTGGATTGTCAACTGGAGCAGGAGTCAAGAGACCTCGGCGCAGGAAATCACCCACATGGCGGCCAAGATCAACACCAGTGTGGGTAGAGCCTTTCCGATGGAAGAAAAGGTAGAAAATATCCTAAGACTCTTGGAGTCGATTCAGTCACAGCCCTGGAGGCCAGTCCATTTGTACATTCAACTACTGGGCCTGATGGCCTCCATGATAACAGTGGTACCATGGGCTCAGCTGCACATGCGTCCACTTCAGAGGTACATTCAGGACACATGGGATCAGTCGTCTCAGGATTTCGAGTGAATACGCAAACCCAACCAGTAGATTCTTGGCAGCCTCACTTGCTGGTCAAAAGGAGCAACCTATCGAAGGGGTATTCCGTTGTCATTACAAACAGGGCCAAATAACTTCATAGTTAAATTTGCAGACGATACTAAATTGGGGGGCATGGTTAATAATCAAGAAAATATTTCTGCATTAAAGAAGGATTTGGAAAAATTAACACTTTGGGCAAATGAAAATCATATGCAGTTTAATCAAGACAAATGTTTAGTAGTGCATTTTGGTGTAAATAATCCAAAAATTATATATCATATAAACGGACTACCACTTCACTTATCAAATTGTGAAAAAGTTTTAGGGATATATGTTAATAATAAACTTACATCAAATGATCACTGTGTTAGAACTGCTTGCATGACCAACAAACTACTGAGGCAAATAAAACGCACTTTTGTTAATCGAACTGAACAATGCCTTATTCCATTGTATAGGGCATACATTAGACCATATCTAGACTATGGCTCCCCTTTCTGGAATCCAAACCAAAAAAAGACATAGCAATTCTTGAACAGGTTCAAAGGAGAGTAACTAGAATGATTCCAATATTAACAAACTTGGATTATCAGAACAGATTAAAAGCTACTGGTCTCTTCTCTCTTCAAACTAGAAGATTAAGAGGTGATATGCTTAGGGTTTTTAATTTAATAAATTCACAGATCTAATGGAGAAATGTGGTCTAACACTCTCCAAAAGGAGACATGTTCCAAGACTGCATGATAAACAGCTTGAAGTAAAAACTTATAAAACCAGCAAAAGGGGAAACTTTTTTCCAGTAAGAGCAACCATTGTATGGAACACCTTGCCACAATAATTGGTAGAGGCAACTAGTGCCACTGTCTTTAAAAACAAATTAGATGTTTGGTTGAGGGATAATAGATAAATAATGTCCCACATAGTGTGGGGAACAGTCTTGATGGGCTCTGGCCTTCTTCTGTTCTTTCATATCAAGTAATACCAAGTAACATCATGGTGACAATTATGATGCATGCCAGTCTCCTGGGTTGGGGAGCCATGATGGGGTGACATGTTACCCAGGGAAAATGGTCTTTGTGGGAGTCCCTCCTTCCCATCAATGTGTGTGGAAATGCGAGCAGTATATAGAGCCCCTGCTATTTTTTGCGACAAGGCTGATGAGTCAGCTGGTGCTGATCTGAACTGACAATCAAGTCACTATGGCCTACAAAACAAGCAAAGCAGGGTGCACAGCAGAGCAATGCTCCCAGGAAGCGTTATGTACCTTGCGTTGGGTTGAGAGCCACCTGCCAATGATATCTGCCACACACCTTGCTAGGAAACCGAATTCTCAGATTGACTGGCTAAACTGAGTTACCCTCAGCCAGACAGAATGCCAGACTCTGATCCGCAGATAACGACCATATGTTTTTCCTCCCATTCCCATGATAGCAAACGTTCTTCTTAATGTCAGAGCCACGACAGCAACTGTTCCGATGGTGGTGCCTGACTGGCAGGGGCGATCATGGTATTCACTACTCAGGGCAATGTTGATAGACTGCCCTTGGCGCCTGTCAAACAGACCGGACTTGCTGATTCAGGGCCCAATCCTACACCACAACCCACAAGTGCTTTTACTGACAGCCTGGATGTTGAAAGGGTGAGACTGTTGAAAGAGGAATACCCTCCAAGAGTGGTGGACTGTCTCTTACAATCCCGGAAGGCTTCCATGAACAGGACTTACCAGAGACATTGGCACATGTTTTTAGAAAGTGGAGTACTGCAAAGGACTTGTCACCTTTGGTGGCAGGGCTTCCTCAAATTCTTGATTTTCTCAGTGATGGCATTGAAAAGGGTCTAGCATAGTCCTCTCTGAAGGTCCAGGTGTTGGCCATAGCAGCAGTGCAGGGCCATCTTCCCAGGGTGAGTGACATACGATCACATCCAGATGAGGTTCCCTTGCTCAGGGCAGTACAGCTTGAGTCTCCCAGGACTCGACCGCTCTGTGCCCCATAGCAGCTTGATCTGGTGCTGGATGGCCTGCATAAGCCTCTGTTTGATGCTAAGTCTCCTTACTGGGTTACCCTGAGAACAGTGTTCATTTTGGTCATGTGCTCTGGCAGATGTGTAGGTGAGCTGCAAGCCCTTCCTGCCAGGAACCATTCCTGACCATCCATAATGACAGGGTATCCTTGATGATTGTGCCATCCTTGTCTCAAGGTGGTTTCACAGTTTCATGTGGAACAGGCAATCCATCTGCCAAACATGAGAGAAGTACAAGGGGACCCAAATGGGACTCCTCATCCTTTGGACATGGTCTCCTTGCTAAATAAAGCTTATCTGTTGATGTCTGAAGGTTTTCTTAGGTCAGACAAATTGTTTGTGTTCTTTCCGGAAGGAAAAGGGGACAAGTGGCTTCTAAGGAGGCCATTGCCAGCTGGAACAGGGGGGCAATAATCACAGCTTATCAAGAGGCAGGTCAAGAGCCACCAAAAGGTATCAAGGCGCATTCCACTAGAGCTTTGTCAGTCTCTTGGGTAGAGAGGGGAGGTGCCTTGGAACAGGAAATCTGTGCAGTGGCTACTTGGTCCTCTGTCCACACATTTGTGCCCCATTACAGGCTGGATGTCGCCTCAGCAAACAGGGCAACTTTTGGCAGAGTAGTGCTTCAGGATGCTGCAGCTGTGACCTGAGGGTGGGGTTCATCTTTTTTACCCTCCCATTGGTTTTCTGGGCACTGCTACAAAGTCCCATTTGTGAGGATTTATGAGCAGTAGAAAGGTTGCAGGGGATAATGGCATTTACTCACCTGGTAAAGGTGATTATACCTGCAACCTCTATAGTGCTCATGATCCCTCCCAGGGTGGACAAACCCGATACACTGGGGCAGCCAGAATCACCATATCAGGATCAGGGGTATGACTAACAGTTCCCATGTGTTCGTAATAGTTCAGCCACTACCGGTTCTTTATTCTGTAGTGGCTAGACATATATGACATATTTGGTTTATCACATATATTATGTTCTTTCTCTTTAAGCATATTTACTGTACCTTACATATTATTCACTGAGTATATCATGTATTAATCATTGATCTTATGGTTGTGTATACCCAGCATAGTTGAGCTTTAGTGGCTATTCATTATGAATAGTGCTTTTTCCACTAAGTAAATTTCATCACTTTTCACTTATAAAGCTCATGTTGGTCTGGATCATTTCTGTTTTTGGCTGTTTTTATGTTGTCTTGTGCATGTGCAAGCAACATATTGTGGTATCTTGGAATAGCAGGTTTTGGAGGTGCAGTCATGTTGTGGCCAGTGGCACCACTGCTTTTTTGGGCTGGGCTCTGTGGAACGAATTAAATAGCACGCTGTTAATGACAGCAGTTGAAAACCAACTTGAAACAATTTTGCGCTGCAATGAGGGAGTGACCCATCATTGCAGGGCGTGCCTTGCATGGTGTAACATTTCAATAAACATGGCGGGTGGCGGCTGTCGCCATCTGCCTGTCACAGTTCTTAGAAGCTAACTTTGGGATGCCCAATCCCCCTGTCGGCATATGTGCCCCTTACTGTTTTTGTCTGCCGAGGGGATGCCCAATCCTCAGCATCATGCCCCAAATACAGACATGCTTGCCCAATCCCAGTCGGCATGTTGACCCTCCCATCACGTTGGCATTTTCCTGGCCCGCCCCACCCCATTGTGTGCCACCTCAATGTGGCTAACATAAACCGCAAAACAAATGTGCCACACTGGGAGCCCACCTCAGTGTGGCCAGCACCTGTTAAAAACAGAAAATGTTCCATGGTGATTTTTTTTTTTATTTTTATTTTAGTTACCTGAAACAAAGAAAATGGTCCCTCGCCGTCGGGTCCCCTCCCCCAGTCCGCACCAACTCTTTGCACATCCCACCTCCCCACACCCCCCTCACCCCATACTTACCTCAGGAGCCAGGCTCGAAGATCTTCGGTGGAGCAGGAACACGTCTGCACTCTTCAAAGCCGACCACGAACTGAAGAAATGCCGGTAAGCTGTATAATGGCATAAATGGGGATTTTCAACTTAGATGGATATTGTGGCATATTTTCCAACTTTTTCTCCAAGTTTTCAACATGGGTTCTTGGGACTCCACCTCATGAACTCAGACAATGTCATTTGTCATTTGGTCCCGAAGGTGATTTTGGTCACTGTGTGGAATCACCTTTTGGGACCGATTAACAAAACAACAGTGCCAGTGTTTATGAGGTAAGCTCCCAAAAAAGACTATACTGCAAATTTGGTGAATAAATTCAAAAAAATGACTGTTATGAGTGTGCATTGCACAGTTTCTACGCATGCTCGTAACTTTGAGAATTTTTTATATTTTCACTCCAGATTTTCAGTGTTGTCATTTTTTCACACCTCCTTAAGAACAGTGCAGCTGTCATTTTTCACAGCTTGCCCAAAATGTGTTTTCGCACATGTGGCGCACAATGGTGCAGTCGCTGTGGGAAATCAACGTTTGGGACAAATTAAGAAAATCACTGTGACACTGTTCATGAGTGGAGGTCCCAAAATGCCTATGTTGAAATTGTGGTGATATATTCCACACAATGACTGTGTTACGAGCATGTGTTGCGCAGTTTCCACATATGTTCGTAACTTCAAGAATTTTTTATATTTTCACTCCAGATTATCAACATTGCCATTTCTTCACACCTCCTTATGAACAGTACAGCTGTCATTTTTCACATCCTGCCTAAAATGTGGTTTCACACATCTGGCTCACTGTGGGACATCAATGTTCGGGACAGATTAACAAAATCACAGTGCCACTATTCATGAGCAGAGGTCCCAAATGCTTTCATGAGGTGGGGTCACGAAAAGCCCATGTTGAAAATGTGTAGTGCAAATACCAACAACGCCCAGGGTGTTAGGGTTTCTAACCATAATGTCCCACCCTGTAGAGACTGACCGGCATCAGGGGTGTGCTTTGGATTGTCGGCTGTAATGCTCATGCCATTCCACCCCCAACCCCACTCTGCAGCCACTAACAGGCATCAAGGTGTGCCTTGGACTCTTCGGCCCCAGAGTTCACCCTGTTCTCCTACACTGCACCCATCTCAATGTATTTCCTGATGGAATGGGGTGAGCATAAGGCCTGAGGACCCCAAGGCAAAACGCAATACTTGTCCGCAGGGTAGGGTGAGGTGAAATGGCATGAGCGTTTTGGCCGATACCCAAAGGCACACCTCAATGCCTGTCAGTCTCTGCAGGGTGGTGTGAGGTTGACGTCACTTCCATACTTCACTGCCATTCCTATTATGCACCTCTGTAACTCCTACACTACCAATACCAATGTCAGCAAGACAACATTCAGCATTGCAAATGCTTGTTTCTATTACCTGTTGTGTCTTTTATTTTGGGGGTATTCTTGTTTTTTCTTGTTTTGTGTTTTCTGCTAGGGAAGTTTCATGCTGGTCTCTCTGGCTGGAGCTTGGGGATTGGCCTCTAGCAGACCAAAGGTTTATGATCATGCATCGCCAATGGGAAGGCAGAGGATTACCCATTTGTGAGGATTTATGAGCACTATAAAGGTTGCAGGTATAATCACCTTTACTGGGTGAGTAAATACCATTGTTCCTAGTCATGCAGTACATTTTATTACACCACACAGATCTCAAGTTCCAGGCCAGGTCAGAACACTCTGTATCCTGCCATATGGCTGTGGGAAAGTGATTCAATTACTGTTGTGAGGTAAGTTGTTGCCTAGCCATGTAACACATCATCATACTCTGCTGAGATGTACTGCAGCCTGACATCTGATATTACACCCTAGAAACCATACTGTTCAAGTAGGTGAACCAGTCCATTTCCTCTCGTTAAACTGTATGTTTTTGTAGTGGTAGGTGAACTACCCATTTCCCCTAGTGAAACTAAGCAGAATTTTTTTTGTGTTCTAAAAGCATCTATTAGGCTTTCAGTGCAATTCAATATTGTTTAGTGGGTAATGGTTCTCTTCTAGGTTCTTCGGCCCCCAATCTAGGCTTTCAAATCCAAGAAAAAAAATATGGGAACTGTTGGGGGGCCCTTTGAAGTAAACACTCTTTGCTCAAGTTATTGTTCTTCAATCTTCTTTTATTTCTCTTCCCCCTTTCGCCTCGACTTGAAGCTTGTTCACGGGGTTTATTCTTTGTTACACATCTGCAAATACATTTATTTTATGTCACTGATCAGCATTTTTTTAATATGATATTGTTACATTTTTAATTCTTTGTTGTATACACATACCATTCAATAAAGATTGTTGCTTGTGCACCCTTGTATATATTCTTAATTTTTCACAGGGTTGGTTTATTTGTACTCGTTTAGATCCTAAGTTGCATCCTAAAAAGACATACACAGTATGTTAGTGAACACAGTGCTGCTAACAGCTTGGAACAAGGTTTAACTACTGCCTGTAAGGCTTGTTCCCCATATTTCTTGGTTTGCAGCATTCCTTATATATATTACTTAAAACTTTTGTCTTTCTTGTAAAGTATATTTTGGGTCTGTAATGACATAAACATCATTTTTGTAAAACTTTGCTGTTATCATGTTGTTTAATATTATAATGTGGCCACATTGTGGCTTCTATTTACTTATTTTGTTAACAGCATACCTTAGGGAGGCTATGAGCTTCTCAGAGGGACAACAAAGAACACTAATTCCACTCTAAGAAGCTCATAGCCTTCTGAAAAATTAAGAATATATACAAGGGTGCACGAGCAGTAATCTTTATTGAATGGTATGTGTATACACCAAAGAATTAAAAATGTAACAATATCACATTAAAAAAATGCTGATCAATGACATAAAATAAATGTATTTACAGACGTGCGACAAAGAATAAACCCCGTGAACAAGCTCCAAGTCGAGCAACACGCAGGGGGAAGAGAAATAAAAAGAAAGATTGAAGAACAATAACTTGAGCGAAGAGTGTTTATTTCAAAGGGCCCTCCAACATTTCCAATATTTTTTCAGTGCAAGTCACCTGAGCAATAAGCAATAAGCAATAATTGAGAGGCAGTATAGCGCAGTGGTTTAAGGCTCTGAGCTGCAAATCTGGAGACCTGGGTTTAAATCCCACAGCCCCCACTTGCATACTGTGTGACCCTGAGCAAGTCACTTAACTTCCCTGTGCTCCTGGTCACACCTGTAAACAAGTTTTCAGCTTAGTGTGTTTCACCTGGTTAAATAATTCGATAAAAAAAAAAGATGTGGCAGATGCCATGGGCAACACTGTACCTCTCAATGGTAATTGAACAAGTTTGTACAATAGGTCTTACAAAGATGTGTGCACCCTATGCAGAGGACCTAACAACTCAGTACAGTTGTACTGCAGCCTAATAGCAGGTGTTGCATTATGGAAAACACTGCTCAAGTTGGTGAAGTGCTCCACGTTCTCTAGTGAAACAGTAGCGTGTGTGTGTGTGTGTGTGTGTGTGTGTGTGTGTGTGTGTGTGTGTGCTGTAATAAC
This sequence comes from Neoceratodus forsteri, assembly GCA_016271365.2. Taxonomy (NCBI): domain Eukaryota; kingdom Metazoa; phylum Chordata; order Ceratodontiformes; family Ceratodontidae; genus Neoceratodus; species Neoceratodus forsteri. The sequence continues at coordinate 1,070,371,496 of CM028133.1, forward strand.
TACTACCAGGCAGCAGCACACAAGTCACCTGAGTAGTTTATGTGCTACGTATGGATCAGCAGTAATTTTTTCATACTGTTTGGAAACAGTTTGCTACTGTTCAAGTAAGTGCGATGTGACAGCAGACCTGATAGCTCTATTACATTGTGCTTCAACCAACCACGATTGGCTTAACTGATTGAAACCCCACCAAAATAAAAGCTCAGTTCACACGGCCAACTCTGAGCCGTTGTTTGTGGTGCACTGCAGCCAGATCGGTGCCACTGGGCACGCCTCAGTGCCAACATTTTCTGGATTTCTGTTGCCGCGTGGAGTTGTAGAAACATAGAAACATAGAATCTGATGGCAGATAAGGACCGCTTGGCCCACCTAGTCTGCCCATTTTCCTACCTAACAGATAAGCTGCAGATCCTAGTTAACCAACAGCTTACTTCCTCCTACCCCCACTAGGACTGCCTTATGTCTGTCTCGTGCATTCTTGAATTCCCCCACTGTTCTTCACTCCACAACCTCCTCAGAGAGGCTGTTCTATGCATCCACAACCCTCTCCATGAAAAAATACTTCCTCACATTACCTCTGAGCCGTCCCCCCTCTTTCTTCAAATTGTGTCCCCTTGTTCTTGCACATCTCTTTTTCTGAAAGATGCTACCCTCTTGGACTTTGTTGATTCCCTTGAGGTACTTGAAGTTTCTATCATGTCCCTCTCTCCTTCTTTCCTCAAGGGTATACATATTAAGCTCCTTTAGTTGTTCCTCATGTCTTCTGGTGCAGACCTACACCATTTTGGTTGCCCTCCTCTGGATAGCCTCCACTCTGTCTATGTCTTTGCAGAGATGGGGTCTCCAGAACTGACACAGTACTCCAGATGGGGTCTCACCAACTGTCTGTACAGAGGATAACAACTTCCTGTTTTCTACTATTGATGCCTCTTCCTATGCATCCCAGTATCCCCCAGCCTTCCTTACTGCCTTCTCACATTGCTTGCCCACCTTTAGGTCATTTGATATAATTACCCCAGGTCCCTTTCCATTTTTACTGTTGTCAGTATCTCACCCCCATTGTGTACTCTTCCCTGGGTTTCTGTTTCCGTGTGCTTTACTTTGCACTTCTTTACATTGAATCTGAGCTGCCATACATTTGGCCATTCCTCCAACTCCAAGTCCCTTCTCATCCTTTCCACTCCATCTTGTGTATCAACCCTGTTGCAGATCTTTTGTGTCGCCTGCAAGAGACATACTTTTCCTTCCAGTTCCTCTGCAATGTCACTTATAAAGAAAAGGACCAGTCCCAGTACTGAACTCTGCAGCACCCCGCTAGTAACCCTCCTTTTTTCACTGTGTACTCCATTTACTACTACCCTTTGCGTCCTGTTGTCTAGCCAATTTTGTATCCAGGCTACCACCTTGGGGCCCACTCCAAGGCTGGCTAACTTGTGTATTAATCTTTTGTGTGGGACTGTATCAAATGCCTTGCTAAAATCTAGGTAGGCCATATCCATAGCCCCTCCCTGGTCAACTACTTTGGTCACCCAGTCAAAGAAATCTATTAGATTCGTCTGACATGACCTTCCCATCGTGAATCCATGCTGCCTTGGGTCCTGTGCCCCACTGGCCTCTAGGTACTCAACAATTCTTTCCTTCAGAAGTGATTCCATCATTTTCCCTACCACTGAGGTCAAACTAACTGGTCTGTAGTTTCCTGCCTCTGTCCTGCTCCCACTTTTGTGAAGAGGAATCACATCTGCCCTCCTCCAGTCCTCAGGTACCACCCCATCCTCCCATGATTTGTTAAAAGAGTAGTCAGTGGTGCCACTAGTTCTACCCTTAGTTCTTTTTAGAATTCTTGGGTGAATCCTATCAGGCCCCATTGCTTTATCCACCTTTCAATTTTATTAGTTCTTTCAGAACCCTTTCTTCTGTAAATGGACTGGTATTGACCCTGTCTTCAGAGTGTTTCTCTTGTTTGGTTTAGGTACCTCCCTCCTCTTCCTTTGTGAATACTGAGCAGAAATATTCATTTAGTATCCCTGCTTTTTCACTGTCCCCCTCTACCCACATTCCCTCCCCTTTATTAAGCCTCAGTATCCCTCCTTTGGTCTTTCTTCGCTCCCTAATGTACCTATAAAAGGTCTTATCCCCCTTCTTAACAGAATTGGCTATCCTTTCCTCGGTTTGGGCCTTTGCTGTTCTGACTGCCTTCCCAGCCTCTTTCTGCTTTTACTGACAAAGTTTTCTGTCCCGCTCCTTCTGTGTTTCCTTATATTTCCTGAATGCTATCCTTTTCTCCTTAACCTTCCCTGCCACCTCTTTTGAGAACCATAGTGTTTTTTTCCTTTGTTGTGTTTTATTGATTTGCTTTACACAAAGGCTTGTTGCCTCTGTGATGACTGTTTTGATTACTCCCCATTGTTCCTCCACCCCTCCTTCTTGCCTGTTTGCTAGTGCTTTTCTAAGGCACTCTCTCATTTTCCCAAAGTCAGCCCTCCTAAAGTCCAATACTCTTGCTTTTGTATGGCTTGATTGTATGGCTGTGTTTATAAATGAACCACACTGTTTGGTGGTCGCTTGTTCCCAGATGGCTACCCACCTCTAAATCTGAGATTCTTTCTCCGTCCCCATTTGAGAGTACCAGGTCTAAGATTGCTCCCTCCCGAGTGGGTTCCAATACTAGCTGTCTGAGGCATGCCCCTGTAGGGCATCAAGAATGACCCTGTCTTGGATGTGCCTGAGGTGCTCCAGTTAACATCTGGCATATTCAGGTCCCCATCAACAATATCTCCTTTTTCTGCCATTCTAAGGAAGCCTTCTATCATTTCCTTGTCCATTCCCTCCCTGAGATGAGGGTCTGTATACAACCCCGTGCAGGATTGTGGTGCTATTTCCTGTCTTTAGGGTGACCCAGAGTGCCTCATCTGCTCCCTGTTTACTCTTTAGTTCTGTTGCTTTGATCCCTTCCTTTACATAGAGAGCTACTCCTCCTCCTCTTTTACCCTCCCTGTCCCTCCTGTAGATTGTGTATCCTGGTATGTTGACATCCCAGTCATGGTTCTCTCTGTACCATGTTTCTGTGACTGCCACAATATCCAGGCAACCCTCTTCCATCAAGGCCACTAGTTCCGGGAGCTTGTTACACAGACTGCAGGTGTTGGTACTCATCACCCTCCACTTTTTGATAGCCTTACCCCTTTAGCCCATTTCTGTCCTTACTGCCTTTGCCTTTTTTACATTTACCTCTGTCCTGCTCCCTAATAACTTCTCTACCTTGGTGTTTACCTCACTAATTACCATGTTTTGTGGGGGGAAGCTGGGATTTCCCTGCTCCTTTTCAGTGCCTCCCCCCTTGGCTAGTTTAAATGCTTGCCAATGAAGCATTTAAACCTCTCACCTAGGATCCTGGATCCCCGGACAGATGCAGACCATCACACCAGTATAGGTCTGCATCCCTTCAGGTGGCCCCAGTCCCCAATGAAGCCAAAACCCTGAGCTCCACACCAGTTTTTCAACCACTCATTGAATTCCCTGGTGAGGAGTGCCCTAGCATCACCCTTGCCATAGACAGGCAGCACCTCCGAGAAGGTTACTGTGACTAAGCTACTTGTCTAAGGCCCTCCCCAACTCTACAAACTCCTCTTGCACTGCTCTGATCCCATTCCTAGCCAGGTAATTTGTCCCTAGGTGGACAATGACATCCAGCTCCCTCCCTCATGCAGCTCCTCCCACGATCCTGAGGATTCGCTTCCTGCCGCTCCAAGCTGTGGTGCCAGGAAGGCACCTTACCCCCTCTCCCCTTCCTCCCCTATTTCTACGCCCTAATGATTGAGTCCCCCACCAGGAGTTGTTTCCTTCCCCTGTGGGGTCCCATGCCACCCTCCTGTGGGTCTCCTTTGTGAAGGTTCCCAGCATCCTCCTTGGTCTCCACTGCAGGTGCCTCCATAGAGGAACCACTATCCACCAGAAGAGCGAATGAATTGTGGAGAGGTACAGCTGGAGGGATACAACTCTGTTCCACCACCCTCTCCCTCCCTAAGCCCACCCTGGTCCAGCCTCTCCTCTTTCTTGGCAACCTCTGAGGTAGTGGCATTGGCCCTGCTAGTCCTTGGGTGGGGGAGGAGGTTTCACGAATCCTAGCCAGGTCAGCCTGGAGACGGGCAACCTCCTCTCTCAGACCAGAGAGGTGCCTGCAAATAGAGCAGCATCGCAGCCTCCAGAATGTCTCCCGAACACTGCCGCCTCACAGCCATTGCATTGCACCACTCCTATCATGTGACCACGATCCTCTTTTCTTTGGATCGTGTAGTGGTGCAGGCATTTTTACATTGGTCTGCTCAGCTGTGTGAACAGCCGGCACCACCCACAGCTGTCTCACAGCTGCAGTGCCTGAAGGCAGAAGGCTTCAGACCCAAGTTCAGCTAGAGGTTGCTTTTGGTAGTTTAAACACAGCTGAACTTGGGTAAAGTGGTTCTTTTGTAAACCGAGGGCAAAAATTGCTGATGTAAATTCTTGTCATGTGAATGAGGTAACACTGTTTAAGTAGGTGATCCAGCCCAGTTTCTGTATAGTATGGTACCTGTCAGGCTGCAAGCCAAGTTTGCGAGCAGCAGTAACCACACAGATGCATATTTTCTACCCTCTACCTGCCGATTAGGGCACCATTATCATGCAACTGAGAGAAGTTAAACTCAAAGGAGTACTGTAGTTGCAGCACGTTGTCATAATGTTTCTACACATGCTGTTACAGAATGTAAAAGAAGAACATTTTGAATGTATATTCAGAGTCTGAATACAATATTTGTGTTGCTTGAGGGACTTCTCATTACACATTATTGTCTGAAAGGGCACAACTGAATGTTGTAAGGTATTATGGTTTACCCAGGTATTGTAGGACACAATTTGATAGTCAGTTGCAATGCATTCCACTATTAAATAGAAAGTAAAGTAATGACAAGTTTATAATAACTGGGTCTTCCCTTTTGTTATGGCGTAGTTTGCCGTTATAAAGAGCATTTATAACGGCAAACACGCACGGTTCCCCTCTCTTTGCACATGCATCCACTGCAGTGTTTCCCTTCCTGGCTCGCCACATCCTTCTCGACCGCAACCCAGCCACCAAAGAATCACGGCGGTAAGTTACATTAAACAAAGTTATTCTCTACAGGATACAGGATTCAATACAGTTGAAGTCGCTCAAACAGGATGGCTACGTGGCAGGCAAAACTTCTCATCCCAATTAAAGGAAGCTGGTATTTTTGCATCACAGCAACCATCTCACATACCCACCAACATAGAAAACACAGACACAGAACAAAACCAGCACACACCACACATTAGTGAATTACAGCTCTTTTTTGATTGTGTGTTTGTTGTGCTGTTTGCAGTTAAAAGGCATCTTTATTTTGAAGGCCATACTTTGCAGCATAATTTTAAAAGAACTTATCTGACTGTTGTTGCGCATGGTTCCTCACTCAGATTTCGAGCGGGGATTTCGTCGGCTGGGGCAAAGTAATCTGTAATTTTACTTTGCTTCTTCTCCAATGTGAGCTGGTGATGCACGATTGTTTCCAGCTCGAAGATCAGCTCCCGGTAATGCATCTGGTTGTTTTGTAAGCACCAGTCTCTAAGTGAGCTTGCATGTAGCAGTGCTTCCTCACTCGTGACATTGACTGGTGGAGCATCATCATCACCATCTGGACATTCCTGCCTGGATACGCTGCTGTCCTGTAATGAGGAGCAAATGTCATCCAGGGAAAGCTCATCTTCCGTGACCTCTTCATTGTCGACCCCACAAAGGCCTGAAACTCATCGTGGGACATCCAGTCTGGGATCAGGACATCAGCTAGTGGATCATCTGCTCCTGGCTCTTCTGCTGTCTCAGGTGTGTAAAGGCTGTCAGCCGGTACGTTACCTTGCAGGGAAAAATGAGTTTTCAAAGCAGTTTGCGATTGCAGGTTCCTTGACAGTGACCATGCCTTGGCCATTATGTAGATTGCGCCAGCAAATTTACTGCTTTTGCAATCTCAGTGGCCAAGGCAGAGGAGCCACTGTCAATTACACCCACAATGCGTATGTGAACAGGAAGGTAATGACCCTTGAAATTCTAATCACCCTCATGTTCATGGGCTGGATAAGACTGGTGGTGTTGGGGAAGAAAATTTGATTTATCTGGCTAGATTTTCACCAAATGTGGTAAGGTGGGCACTGCAGTTGTCGTCAAAAGCAGCACTCTTGCCCCATCTCCAGCCTGGAAATTCTTGAGGTTATAAACTCTCTCCCATCTGATAAAGCCCGGGACCAGATGGTTTTCCTCTAACTTTATAAAGCCCTAGCTAAAGAATTGGCTGCGTTCTCCACCAGGTGTTTTCTTTCTTTGCCAGAAAGGTATCACAGATTGTTCCCTGCTGGAGGCACTAATCATTGTTTTACCTAAGCCAGACAAGCCTATAGATAGGGTCTCCAGCTACCGCCCAATTTCCCTCATGAACTACAATATGAAGATATTTGCTAAAGTTCTCTCTTCTAGGATAATGAGAGTATGGGAAGGGTTGATTGGACCTGAATAAGTTTCATTTCACAGAGAGGGTAGTGGATGCATGGAACAGCCTTCCTGAGGAGGTTGTGGGGTCTAAAACTGTGGGAGAATTCAAGAATGCATGGGACAGACATAAGGCAATTCTTGTGGGGGGTAGGAAGAAATAGGCTGTTGGTTAACTAGGATCTGCGGCCATCCTAGGTAGGAAAATGGGCAGACTAGATGGGCCAAGCGGTCCTTATCTGCTGTCAAAGTCTATGTTTCTATGTTCTATGTAAGTTGGTTTCATGAAGGGTAGATCCTCAACTGATCATCTGAGGAAACTGGCACATGTTTTCTCTGCTTCTGAGGAAGTGAAGCTGCCTATGGCCCTGGTCTCCCTAGACGCAGAGAAGGCATTTGACAGGGTTAGGTGGGACTTCATGTTCTTGGTACTGAGAAAACTTGGTTTCCCAGAAACTTTTATAAACTGGATACGTGTACTTTACACTAACCCACAAGCAAAGGTGTACTGTAATGGTGTGCTCTCCAAAGGTATCTCCCTCTCCTCAGGCACTCAGCAGGGATGTCCCTTATCCCCTCTGCTTTTTAACTTATATATGGAACCACTGATTTACCTCCTCAAGACTTCCCCACTAATCACAGGTATTCCTGTTGGAGCCTTCGCCCTCAGAATCTCTGTTTGCGCAGATGACATTTTATTGCATCTATCTAGACTGCATTCCTCCATGCCAGAAGTGCTCTGTATCATTGCTGCATTTGGGAAATTCTCCACATACAAGTTCAACATAGAGAAAACCACTATAATGCCCTTGAATTCTAAAACTGTCCCCGCCGATTATGCCTACCTAGGACTAACCTGGGTAACTGGCCTGAAATAGCTTGGCATTCTCTTATCCCAGAAACAGTCGCTAGTGAAATAGTTTAACCTGAATAAAATAGTAGAAACCATTAAACAAGATCTTGACAGATGGAATCTTCTCTCTCTCTCTCTCTATCTCTCTCTCCTCCTCCCTCTCTCCCCCCACAGGCATGCAAGTGTAATCAAAATGAATGTGCTTCCTCCCATATTTTACCCTCTGAATATGTATTCCTCCCGATATCTGATTTCAGCATCTTCACTCAATCATTTAATGTTTCATCTGGAAGGGTAAATGCCCTTGCAGGTTCTTCACTAAACTGGGGGCCCCCAAGCACCTAGGAAGACTTAAACTTCCTAACTTTTACATCTATTATTTAGCTAATCACCTTTCCAAATATGCATGATGGTCCATAAATGATCCGGAATCCCCCTACACCCTGATCTGGCTATAAATTGAAACACAGCAACTTCAACTCCTAAGCATAGCCCCAGCCATTCTCTTTTACATATCCCCCAATAAGCTACCAGTTAGTCTCAAAAACACAGTAATTAACACCTCTCTATGAGTCCATACTCAGTTAAGCAGAGCCATGCAGTACAGCAAATCACATGACATCTCCCAGCCATTATTGGGGAATCCAAATTTTAAAATAGGGGTGCGATGCTGTCCCACCAAAACTTTCCTGAGCTGCAAGAAAATTGGTTGTGGACCTTCTGGTGGTGGTGGGGTAATTCCCAACAGCAGAGATCTTTTGACTCAACTCCATCTTCCTATGAGAAGCATTTTAAAATATTTCAATTAAGGCATTTACTAATTGCCTGGTTTGGGTCAAACAATTGGACCATAGATTGTAATGAATTCCTTAACCAAATAACCTCCCTGGTGTCGCAACCTCATGCAGTCTCTCAGCTGGTCTCATTATTGTTTGAGCAATTATCCCCAGATGCAGCAGGTAAATCTGACTACTGGAGATCCAAATTTCCCAATTCTTCCCTTAACTCATTGCCTCCACAGGTGCTCTCTGAAGTTGCATCACTTGTCTCCTGTATACCATTAACAGTGAATCCTGGGCCTTTCTAAGCAAAATCAGGCTATAGTCAGCATGCCACAAAAAATCCTAATAGCTCAAGAACCATAATGCTAGACACAAAGTATGAGTGGCAAATTTATTCAGCACAAAATTACCTTTCCAATGGTGGTATGCAATAATAATATGTAATTTTGTTGTTTTTCTGTGTTGTTGAAACAGCAAAAAATATTTTTTTCACTAAAATAGGCAACATAAGCCATACAAACCATATCATAAACAAATGTGAATAACTCCTAAAGTACACATGATATGCACAAAATGTCAGTGGCAAAGTTGTTCAGCACAAAATTACCTTTCCAGTGGTGGTATGCAAATAATAATACATAATTTTGTTTGTTTTTCTGTGCTGGTTGAAACAGCAAAAACAAATATTTTTTTTTCACTAAAATAGGCAACATAAGTCATACATACCATACCATAAACAAATGTGAATAACTCCTAAAGTATACATGATATACACAAAATATCAGTGGCAAAGTTGTTCAGCACAAAATTACCTTTCCAACAGTGCTATGCAATCAAATATGTATTACATTCTGTTATATTATATATTAAAATATATAAGTGACATCTCCAGACATTGCAAGGGCACACAGACTTCCTTAGGCATCCTCAGGACACACCAGTGTATTTTACTGACAACTACATGTGTCTGCTAGGAGACAATGAGTTAACTGGGATAAACTCTGGACAGATATGTACCGATTCATATCAAATGACAAGTTACGGCCCACACAGTTCTACATCTTGCATGATATATACTTTACCCCACAACACTTATACAGAATGGGCAAGCTCCCCACTAATCAATGCTCATATGTAACATGACAGAGGGGCACCTTCTTCATAGCCTTTGGGAATGCCCCAGAGTCACACCTTTGTGGGAAAAGCTCAAAGCAGAATTAGACCCCCTGCTTAGTGTACAAGACTATTTCACCCCCAAAATTTGCATATTGGGTAATGTGTCTGATATCTCAGTATTAGAGAGAAGATTCCATATCTCATTAATATCAGTATCTGTGAAAAAATTGATTTTACCTCACTGGCTTGATTAAGAAGCCATTACTTACCCAGAATTGTTGAATGAAATCTTGTTTAATAATAATAATATTATCTTTACTTATTGTGCGCCTTTCAATTATCAAGGTGCATTACAAAACTTAAAACAACAAATAAAAACTGCAATATATAAATACACAATAAAATCCAAGAATTAACGTTACTAATTACAGCATACCCTGCTCCATTAGTAGGTCTTCATTACCTGCTTAAACCCCCCATGGTCACAAGATCTACCTAAGCCGATGGGGTAGAGAATTCCAAAGGGCTGGGGCCACGTACATAAATGTACAGGCCCCTGAGGATTTTAAAACTACCCTTGGAATCTCTAACAACCTCTCATCGGCCAAGTGGAGCAATCGCTCAGGGCAGTAAGGAGACAGGAGCTCTTTCAGGTGTTTAATCTCAGAGTAGAGAAAACTATTGCTAGTATCAGACACCGTCTCCCAACATACACCAAAAAATGGGGTGAGCCAGAAGCTCTTTTAATAGCCAGTTCCCACACCTGAGCGGAAAGTATCAAGAAATGTTCTTTAGACTTATGTTTCTATCTCGAGAGCCTTTTAATCATACTGTCAGTGAATATGGGTGCAAGGGTATCTTACTAGTTGTCGGTAAAACCTATTGTATAGCAATGGCATTCATATTATTTTGAATCACATCTCTGGGAGGGTGGGGAGGGGGAGATTGGGGGTGGGGAACAGGGTGGGTGGTAGGTGTGTTGTATATTTTTGTATTGTGATATTGTCCTCATTGTGACACTTATTATTATCTCATGAATTCCTGTGCTCTCTATATCTTAAAACTGTACTGATGCATGTATGCTTGTTTATGTTTATGAGACTAAAATAATAAAGTACAATAAATAAAAAGGCAGCACTCTCCTACAGCTCCGCAGCTTGCTGTTCCAAGCTGAGAGCCACTGTGGAACAGAGCAGAAGTCATCCGGCGCTGGCTGAGCTATGGTAAGTGACTGGGAGAGAAGCAAGGTCCTTAGGTAGACATTGTGGATGCTTGCTCTTCCTGATCGCCAAAAGAGGCAACTTTTCAGACCCATCCACGTTCGCACAGCACAGGAGGTAAACGTGATCTTTGGACTTCTTGCCTCCTATAAGCTGTGTTGCTTTGTGTGTATGCCCACGGTCCAGGAACCCACAGTAAAACACCCGGGTTCATCTGCATTAACGATGTTAACTGGCGGGTACTCGGCCAGCAGACCAGGGAGCACATTGTTGACCCATAGAGATGCAGAAGGAGCATCTGCATCCAGCTGTTTGCCCTGCTCACGCTTCCATGCTATGCTGTTGCAGTTCTTCCAGCGTGTTAGCCAGCCATCTGTAGCATCAATGTTTTTATGGCCAAGATGTTTGGCGATCTCTTCAGCCTTCTGCTTTAGCACAGGACCAGTGAGTCGAGCACCTCTACTGATGGCATGATTAAACCAGGCCAGAAAGCCTTCCTCAGCCTCACTGTCCTTACCTTCCCTTTTTCATTTGCGGGTGGGTTACTGTTTAGCTGCCACTCAGCCATCAGAGACTCTGTTTTGGCTTATCCTCCCAGCCTGGCTCTTGGAAATTCCAAACTGCTTTGCAATCTTTGCCAGGGAGGAGTTTGGTAGCTGAAGGCATTCCAGCACCTTAATCTTGTCCAGCAGAGAGAGACCTATTCTTTTAGAGGACGCCATTAAGCGGCAACAAACAAAACAACAGTTTCACAACTGAGAACAAAGATCAGTTCATTGTGACCATTTATATAATGAGGTGTTAACAAGCATTAATGAATAGCTTAACAGGCACAGCTGACAACCAATCATCTCAATTAAGCGATTTAAGGGTCCTGATTAAAGGGAATGGGCATACATTGAATAACATGGGATGGAAATCAATACCCTGGGAATCATTCCCTACAAGGGTCCATTCCCTTTAAGCAGGTTCCCTTTGAGTGGTGCTGACTGTATTAAAAAAAAAAAAAACATGTGAAACCTCTGAAAATGAAACTCTAAGGACCGTCCGAAAACTGAACTGGAGCACGCTGCTGCACTGGAACTGCAGCTCTTTTATATAATTGCTGTAGCCAAAAAGCAGAGACCCAGCAATTATATAAAATCAATTTTGGGTGGTGTGCATGTAAACTCAAAGTTTACAAACACCCTCAGGGTTAGATGTTTGCACAAACCCCTCAAGCTTCGCTCTCGGGGTTTATGTAGTATCTAACTCCCCGGGTGTGTGTAAAGTTATCATTACACACACAACCCCATACTTTATTCTATATGTTTTACACTGCTTTGTTTGCTTTGTTCAATGCTGCCATTACTGCTGTCTTACTGACACTCTTCTGGTCCACTGACAGCTTCTCCAGTCAGTATTACTGAACAGTTTGAACATACTTCTTCCTTTGAAATTCTGCTCCACTTTGTTACCTTCTATCAGATAAGCTCCAGGAATACTCTCTGATTCTGACAAGTTCTACAGATTGAGTTCTCTCTGCTTCCTCAGCAATAGCCATGAGGTCATCAAGACGTTCTTAGCCCATTGTTCTTAAATGATTTTTGATGAGTTTCAAAGCTAAGAAGCTTCTTTCATTACTACATGTCATTATAGGGAGAGTGAGAACCAGTCTGTAGAGAGTTTCTATTTGACTGTATGCATTTTGCATATTAGAATTACAGATAAATCAATATATGTCACCAATTGTGACTGGTGGTGTTTCTCTCGATAGCCGACGGATCAGTAGCTTACACTCTTGTTCTACCAAATGTGCATCTATGTCTCCACTGTAGTATTCTGTTAGCTGTTTGAGGTGGTCTAGCTTTGCAAGAAAAGGATTTGTTAGGCAAGTAAGATATTTTAGCAATGGAAGTGTTTTAGAGCTAAATCTGCCACTTTTTTTTTATTTAACAAATCGGAAAGACCTTTGAGTTAAGGGCTCTTTTACAGAGGTTCGACGTCAAGTCACAAGAATAGCAAATTACAATGGTTTCAGTAAGTAGTACAACATGAAGAAAGTAATTACATAAACAAAAGAAAAATATGGCAAGATAAGTATTGTGTCAAGTGCAGCCAGTGGCCTTGTCTGAAGAGGGGTGAAAGGGATTACAAGGAGAGAAGGACAGGGGGTGAATTGGGGGGTGGAAGGAGCAAAATAAGAGCAAGGAGAGAGATTCCACAATGGAGCTTGAGCAGGAAACACCCAGGGGGCGGGGGGTAGAGGGAGAGAACAAGGTGAGGAAACAGAGGAAGGAAGTGGAAGTGGGAGTGGAGGGGAAGGAAGGGGATGAGGTAGATGAAAAGAAGGCAGGAATAGGAAAGGGATAAGGAAGGAAGAGCTGTGAGTGGAATAGTACAGCAACAGCATAGGGCTATACAGGGGCAAATGGTAAAAGAGGGAGGGCCCAGTGCATTTAGCTGTCAGCAGAGATTAGGTATAGCAGTCACAAGATACTCTGGAAACTAGGAATTGATGCAGCTTCCACGTAAATGGTCCCAAGGTTGCAGTCGTTGCAATCTCAGGAGGAAGGGAATTAAATAAAATATCAGCTCTAACTGCAATGGATCACTGTCACAGTGAGGTTCGACAGCGAGGGACAGTAAAAGTTTGGCTCACAGAACTTCGTGTGCTCCGAGTGCCCTGGAAGGGAATATCAAGCCAGAAGGCAGGCTTGATATTCAATGCGAGCCTGAGTTGAAGCCAGTTTACTTGTTCTTAAAGGTCCAAGTGTGAGTACGATACACTGCACCAGTTAGTAGATGGCATGTCTTATTCAGAGCTGTGGTGAGCTGATGTAGGTTTGTGTCTGTGGCGGAACCATAAATGACCAAATCATAGTCAATAATAGACACAATTGAACTTTGGATAACCAATCTGAGGGCTTCGGTAGTGAGGCAGTGTTTATGTGTAGAATGCCTAAGCGAATGTTAACTACCTTGGCAACATTCTCAACACAGATGGAGCAGGAAAGCGTACTATTCAGAGTAACTCCTAGGTATTTAAAAGATTGAGTCTGGTCAAGGATAATACCCACACTGTTTTTAATCACCAGTTGTTTGGCTTTGTGCTTGCTGTGGGTACCATGGAAGAGTGTGACCTTAGTGTTTTTGCAGTTAAGCACCAACTTATGAGAGATGAACCAGGACTTGGCTTCAGTAAAACTTTTCTGAAGCTGGGCCTGAAGGAGGGTAGGGTCAGCAGTCTTTTGAGAAATGACCGCATCATCCATGTAGAGGAGTATTTAATCTATCTATAACAAATATCTGGTGTTGCAAAGTAGAACTCGCAGCAGACTTTATCTTTACCAGTTGTACTGGATTCATTTTGCCACATCTGATCAATTCTCCTCGATACCTTTCCAATATGTGGTTCCTCATACTCTAAATGTATTTTGAAAGCTGGCTCCTTGCTTGCCCTTCATATTTCCTCAGACTTCTCGTCTGATCTCAATGCCATTAGCTCAGCTTTACAGTCCCCTGTCATCTCAGCTGGAACAGATATATTTAAATCAATAGACTGAAGTTATTTTGAGGCTGAATTTGTAACAGACAAAATCTTGTCCGATGATATCAAATAGATGCAACATTGAAAGTCTATGGATCTATTCGGGGTCATTGCTGTACTAGCAGTCTCTCTCTCAAAACAGTCATTGTGTTGAATGTTTTCATGGATTTGCATGACAGACTCAATGGTTGCAAGCAGTGCTCGACAGTTGTCAATTCTGCTAGACCAGTGTGTCCCAGAAAGTGGTTTCAGAGCGTATGTGTTCTATGTGAAGCATTGCCTTTTAAAAACTCTTCCTGTACAGTAAGAAACAGATTGCGTCTTTTAGTTGAATTTTCAATGAAAGTGGACAGCTGTTCAAGGATGCTAAAAAAATTACGATTCTGGGCAATTTTGCTGCATGTGTCAACAACAACCAAATTTAACCGATGTGCATAGCAGTGAACAAATTATACTTTATCTAATGATAGCCTGAACTCCTCTGTTAGTCCCAGACATTGCTGCACAGCCGTCATATCCTTGCCCCCTCACATTTGAAATGGTAAGGTCGCGTTGCTTCAAACTTTAACAAAGGTAATCTGCTGTAGTGGTTCCAGTACCTGTTTCTGCATGAATAATGTGAATTAATGATTCATGAATTGCAGCATCTCCAGAAACATAATGTAGAACTACAGATAACTGGTCTTGATTAAGTAGGTAGGTAGCATTTATTTATATGAAACACAAATTGACATACCCAATAATGCAAAACATCATGAGAAACATATGTAAATGCCCATGGAATAATTCATGGGCATTTGCATATGATTCCCATGATGCTTTGCATCACTGAGGCTAATGTTGCAGTGTATTTTCTAAATGTGGCTGTAGGGGAGCCGCCTGCCGGCACAGCGGTTGGATTTGACTTGCAACACCAGCGACCCAGGTTCGGGAAACGAGCCCGGGAGCTGGAGGGCCGGCCGGGGGTAGGAGGTCTGATCGTCCCAAGGATGGCTCATTCTCCGGGGGGGGCTAAGGCTTGGCGCATGTCTGACCTCGGGTGGAGACTGGAGGTACAACAAGCCAAAGCCAGAAGGGTGGCATGCTGGACATCAGCACTTAGCACCTTGGCATCAGGGCACACAGCACGCCAAAAGAAAACAGTGAAAAAAAAATGGCCGAGGCATCTCCAGTAGACAGAGCGCTAGCCCTGATCCAAAATGCCTCCTACCTGCCACCGAACCAGCATCCCGACAAGAGAGGAAAAGACGGGATGTCAGGGCCCCACCTAGACCCCGCCTGGGTGGTAACCAAGGCTCCATGGGGATGAGATCGCCTGGAAGGTCAGGTAGGAGAGCTGGGACTTACAAGCTACAAGCACCTCAAGAGTGGAGTGCCAATGGCCAGGTGAGTATAAAGAGAAAGTAAAAAAAATGTGGCTGTAGGGCCAATATCTCTGGGATAACCTATGCCCCAGTGCAGTTTCTCACGGATTCTTTTGTATTTATTTACATGGCATCCAATCCCAGGGCTTTAGACACCTTACATAACAAACAGGCAGGGAGATATAAAACAGAATAAATTACAAACATAAATACATTAAAACAACATACAACATATAGTGCAGCTTTAAAATCAATAAATACAGTCTTAAAATATAAAAGTACTCCGATTTGTCCAGGAAGGTCAATCTGAAAAGGTGAGTCTTTAGACCCCATTTAAAAAAACTCCCTACCAGAGACTGGAAGCGAGTTCCTGAGGACTAGGCCAGCGACCTCATACACTTAGTCACCAGATGTTTTCAACCTGGTCCTCGGAACAGCAAGGAGGCCCCTTGTGGAGGAGTGGACTGAGGTGGCAGGTGTAAGGTGATCAGCCAGGTAGCCAGGGTCCAGTCTGTATGAGGTCTTATAGAAGAGCAAGCCCACCTTGAAGATGATCCTCCACCTGACAGGCAGCCAGAGCAGAACTCGCAGGACCGAGGTCACATGCCATGACCTAGGCAGGCCATCAGTAACCTGGCCGCTGTGTCCTGCACCAGCTGCAGCCAGCGGAGGGTCCCTCCACTGATCCCAAACTACAGAGCATTACAGTAGTCAAGCCTGGTTATAACAAAAGCGTGTACCAGTATAGGCAGGTCTCTGGGTGGAACTAGGGGTTTAATCCTGGTGACACTTCTTAAGTGGTAAAAACCACTTTGGACAACAGATGATACCTGAGCCTCAAGTGTCCATCCATCATCCAGGAAGATGCCAAAATTTCTCACTCTAGAGGAAGCTATTAATGGAGTGGTTCCTAGGACAATTCCTGATGCCACTCCAAAGGCACTCCCATTATGCACTTGACCTGACTCAATCACTAGGACCTCTGTCTTGTCAGGGTTCAGTCACAACCAGTTGGAGGACATCCAGTCATCGATCTCTGCCAGGCAGTTGTTTAGCACATCCATGGCGTCATATGCTCCAGGGGCCAAGGACATATACAGTTGGGTATCATTTGCATAGCAGTGAAAACCCTCACTGTACTGCCTAATGAGCTCACACAGAGGTAGCATGTACACCGCAAATAACATTAGTGACAAAATTGAGCTTTGAGGAACTCCACATGGCAGGAGCTTCAGAGAAGAGGAGAAATTCCCCATTAACACCCGTTGCTTCCTGCCCAAGAGATAGGAATCAAACCAGTTGATGACAGTACCAGTGAGTCCACAATATTCTCTAAGGTGATCTAAAAGCACAACATGATGCACGGTGTCAAATGCTGATGATAAAGGAGAACGAGAATTAACCAGTCTCCTCTATCTCTTGCCCTGAGGAGGTCATTTTGCACCCTAATCAATACCATTTTGATGCTGTACCTAGCCCT
The DNA here is from genome assembly GCA_016271365.2 of Neoceratodus forsteri. Lineage (NCBI taxonomy): Eukaryota > Metazoa > Chordata > Ceratodontiformes > Ceratodontidae > Neoceratodus > Neoceratodus forsteri. Next base: position 1,070,388,369 of record CM028133.1, read on the forward strand.
GAAACCAGACTGGAATGTCTCATAGATGTCAAAGGCCATGAGGTGCGCCTCGAGCTGCCAAGCCACTATTTTCTCAACAGCCTTTCCCAGGAATGGAAGGTTAGAGATAAGTCGATAATTCACCAGGACATCAGGGTCAAGTAATGGCTTCTTCGGGGGGGGTCTCACCAGTGCCTCCTTCAGTGCATTAGGAAAGACTCATTCTGACAATGAACACTGGATAATCCTGGTGAACACTGGTCCAACAGTCTCGTTAGAAGCATCAGGAGTTGTATCAATGAAAACTGTGAAATATACAGACTGTTTGACTTCCTGAATAATTGTGTTGCACACATCTTTTGCAATGCACATGATTAAGTAATTTTGACTTTGAGTTGATAGGTAACTGTGGTGGGTGGCCTTTGATTTTAGCAGCCAGTTCTAAGTGGTCTCTAAGCACTGGGACATATTGCAAGAAAAGCTGTGATTTCTCTGAACACACCCCATTCTTTGAATTCTTACCCTCGCCATAACCTTTAAACAGTAGTCTTAAGTGAATCACCATAGCACTAATGTCAACACGTCTGGTGACAGCATTGTACCTATTCTCCCTCGGTTTTGATTTTAGCTGTACTTGCTTTGCCCTCTGTACAGATAACTGTTCATCTAGTGGCATAGTAATCAAATGCAGTTGCCATTTTTCCATATTTTCAATATGTTGTTTGATGTTGCTATGTTTAGAGAAACCTTTTCCAGAGTTTTTTCCAATTTCTAAACCCTTCCACCAAGAATGCTCTGTCACACTTTGCTGCATCAATGCCAAATACATAACATGGGAAGCAGAAAGCTGCATCTGATGTACTGTCATATTCTAGCCAGTTATATTTAGAAACCCATCCTTTGTTAAAAGATCTTCTCTTGGCCAGCCTGGTGGTGCTGAGGGTTGAGCTGCTGTACGCCACACCTCATGCCACGCCAGTGACCTTGGGTCGGAAGCCACCTCTGGTTGCTGGGGATCAGCAGGGGAGGGAGGGAGAAGATTGAGTGTCTGATGGACTGCTCTCCTCTCCTAGAGAGGGGAAGGTTGTCACCCCACTCCTTGGCTGCCCCCTAGTAGAGGCCAGAGAGCAGCGCCAGAGTCAGGGAGGCACAGGAGCATGGGTACATGGTGTGCACATACCTCCTCATGTGCACACTCATGCCGTGAGGGACAGGGGGTGGGTAGAAAACAGGAAAAAGTGGAGACTGGCAGGCTTCATGATGGCCTGGCTACATCCCTATCCTGACGCGCCCCTGCATCTGGATTGTGCGCAGGAGGGGAGGGAGCCAGCACTCCTCCCTCTGGTCTCACCATGGAGGGGTAATCCTTGGAGGAACCGCCAGAGTAGGGCTGGATCAGGACTTCTAGGTTCTGAAAGATGAGCCCTATGAGAGAGGTCCGGAGCTGCCTGCCAGCCCCAAGGAGGAGAAAAACATAAAAAAGCAAAAAAAAAAAGATATTTCCTTGTAGCCAATCATTGTCTGTGAAAAACGTTTTTAAACATTTCTGAATAGGCCTTTTGATGTACTCTTCCCTCCCTAGATGATCCTGAGGCACTGTGAAATTGGACCCAACTGTGTATTAGAGGAAGCTGCCCCTGCTAATGAAGGTAAACATAGTCTTAACTACAGATTTTTGGAAAGTTTTTGTCATGCCTGAGCCACCCACTCTCTACTGAACACTAACGTATCTTGCTGCAGTTCTGTATTGACGCCAACATACGACTAACTGTTGTGTTGATATTGTCTTGGCTGCTGAGCTGTCGGTTGTTGTTGTTGTTGTTACCAGTTTGCCTTGCCTATGAGAAGTGGCTGGAGTACATGTGGAAAATGTAAATATAGTAAGGCGCTGCACTGTTAACTTGTCATAAATGGCATTGCTTCTTCCGGCAAAGAAATGCAATCCTTTGTTTGTCTAATGCAAATACGTGGCTGACTGTGGAGTAAAATCAGATGTTATCTGTGGACTGTACAATACGTTATCACAAACCAGTTTCTCATGTCTGCTTACATAGCTGCAGATTGGAGAACATACCGTCATTGTAAATATTTGACTATATCAGCAAGGAAACAGAGTGCTGTGAAGTCGACAGTGTAACAAGACAATATGAAGACATTATTGCCGCGCTGCCTTAACTGAGACTGAAGACTCATAAGTTTACATAACTGGAGCCGAACTGAGTGATAAGGTTCAATTTGCCTGTGCAACTGGTTTCATGCTTGTATAATGTAGATAAACCTTGGCTGTTTGCCTCTCTATCCATGGAACATACTGTCCTGTAGAGGTACAAAGGCAAGGAACCTTAGGAGAGGGTTCCACCCCTTGAGGTGCCATAAGACTGATTCCCTTGGATAAAGGTACCTTAGGAAGAAGCCCACAGGAGAGAGAAAGGCATGCCGCTGGAGAAGGAGGGGTGGATGATGGGACAAGGAAAAAAATGCTTGTATGAGAAGTGAGGAGACCAGCCCTTAAATAGGCCAAAAAGGGTGTGTGGCCAGTTGCACTGCCCCCGTGAACTACATGCTATAGCCTTCCAATTCAATGTGCCTGTGCAACTGGTTTTGTGCTTGTGTAATGTAGATAAACTTTGGCTGTTCACCTCTCTATCCATGGGATATACCATCCTGTAGGGGTACGAAGGCAAGGAAGCCAAGGGGAGGGTTGTACCCCTTGAGGTGCCACAGAAGTGGTTCCCTTGGCTAAAGGTAGCTAGGAAGAAGCCCAAAAGAGTGTCAAGCAAAGTACAATGTAGCGAACACATATTGGAGTCGAGGACCTGTATGTAGGTCGTTTGATAGTATTGGTTGAGTTGGTAGCATGGGTCAGTTGGTAGTATTGTTTGAGTAAAGTAGACAGGAAACAACAGGTGACTAGTGACCCACTTGGAGGTCTGACAGTAAGGCGTGGAGGCCTGGCTTTGTAAGGAAAGAAAGAACAGCCAAAGGGGAGACGGGACACTTACAGGATGGCCACCCACTCCGTCCAACAGCAGAAACCTACCTAATTGACCTAGGGATTATTGCCTAAGGCTAACTAAATATTATGACCTGTGACATAGAGGAGAGAAAAACGATCCTTTGAGGAGGAAATCTCTAGGGATCGAAGGCCTCTGTCACCTTTTCTCCAGGCATGGGTTAGTTCGTTTAGTAACGGCACTGCTGCTGCAATTTGACAACCCAATCAAAGGGGTTGGAAACTATTCCAATTTGGAGAAGGCTCTCACACTATCCCATGAAGGGTTGCAAGTGACCTCTACGACACAGCTTCTCCAAGGTGGAAAGAAGAGAGCGACGACTGCTGAGGCACTCAGCTGGCTTACCAATCTAAAAACAAACCAAGTGAACAGAGGGCAGTCGGGAATACAGCATAGAAGGTGCCTTCACTAGCTGGTGCTGCAGCTAAAGGATAGCAACATATCTCCCTTGCAACTTAGTCAAAATTTGACATCAAGAAGCACCATGTGCACAGATTTTTAGACCTGATGGCTAAAGCGCCACCTGGAGTGAGGACATTCCCACTATGGGCCAGAGAGGAAGGAACCTACACCAGGCATTACACTAGTATGCGAACTAGGGTGCAGAGCAAGACCGTCTGCTTTGAGTTTTTCTAGCTCGAATAATTGATGGGCATGGTCAGCTAATCTCATGTAGCAATGGAGCAGGCCACACAAGACACTGAAGAATATATCGTGTACTAAGCAGCAAAAGAAACACAGTAGGTATAGTACAGGCAGCAATAAGTAGATGGTAAGTATGTGAAACAATGGAAGCGCTGAGTGTTGGAGACCATACATTGGTCAGACATGTTTTAAAGCAATGTTCAGCACAAGGTAACTGGGGCCTTTAGTGGTGTGGGACTAGCCAACCAGTCCATCAATGAGTGCCAAATAAAGGTGACAAATACCCAGAGGAGTTTAGCAGTGGAAGCAGTAGCCGAACAAAAGGTCATTTGGCCACACGGAGCCACGGCTTTTCAACAAAACCCCAGTCCCCTGCCATAGGAAAAACAAGAAAGCAAAGGGAAAGCATCATGACCCACATGCAGATTTTAAAACTAGTTTATAGCAACAGCAGTAGCTGGGCTGACCTCCAGAGTATAATAAAGCAGTGTGCAAAAGTAACTGAGCAGCATCCAGCAGCAATTAACTATAGCTTGTAGGGGAAGCAATCTGAATGAACATAGAACTGTAGGGAGAGGTAATGCACTGAAAACAGCAGCAATATTTGCTTGGTATAAGTTCAGGAAGCAGGATTGAGCTGCATGGACTAGGTTGCTTAGGCTAGTGTGAAGCAGTAAAACAGGGAGCAGTTGTTAGCTAGGCAGCAAAGCCATGAACCAGGTGTAATCAATTAAGGAAGCAAGGCAGCAGATTGCAGTGTGAGCTGAAACAGACAATGGCAATAGCAGGATTGAGACTTGTTAGGCAGAAAACAGGTTGAGCTAAAACATACAGAGAACAATGCAGTAAACAGAGAGCTGCAATAGCAGGTGAGAAATGGAACCTGGGGGTACAGGCACAGAGCAGCTTGAGACAAGGAAACACAGAGTGTAACCTGAAGCACAAGTAGCAATGTATTCACAGGGCACTAGTAAACTAGAAAACCCAAAAGAAACAAACAAGGCAAGCACAAGGACAGGAGGAGGAATCGAACCAGCACACACAGAAGCATGGAGCAGCCAGAGGCTAGTATTACAAACCAAAAGCAGGAGAACAGAAAAACAGAAGTCCAGCACAAACTAAGCAGAGTCCAAGCATGCACGGGGATGGGGAGGAAGAAAATGAGCCAAGAGAAAACAGACCGACACGACTCTGGCTACAAAGAAAAAATGCTTGTGTGTGGAGTGAGGAGAGCAGCCCTTAAATAGGCCAAAAGGGGTGTGTGGCCAGTTGCACCACCCCCTTGAACTACAGGCTATAACCTTCCAAATATGCAGCTGTTCATTGTCAGGCAAAGATATACAAAGATAGGAGTCTTAGTGTGACCAATAATGCCTTCACTTTCTTTCACTAAACGACCATGACTGGCAGCAAAGCACATGCAGGAGAAAAGTGGAAGAAGAAACCCCATAGTTGTATACAGTAGCAGGTCCCTCGAGCTCAGTACTGCTGAGACATAGATGATCTGGAAAAAACTACAAAAGTACTACGTTGACAAATACTATGAGCTTGCGTGATGCCTTCACTTTTTATCCTGCATGAAGTGACTGACTGTTAGCAATGGACCTGTGGGAGAGAAGTGAAGATGAAACCCTATAGTTGCATTACAGTGGCAAGGGTCTTGATCACAGCTGAAGACCATGAACATTATCACATTGATAAATGCTAAGAGCTCAGATAAAGGCATAATGCCTCCTTTCCTTGCATGAAGCTGAATGTCATCCACATCCAGGGACATGTGGAAGAAGATTCAAAGACAACACTCAAACACTTCCGTCCAGTTGCGGGTCCCATAATACAGCAATCTTGACCAGTTGTCAAGGACAGAAGCACAGCAGTATCTGAAACACAACAGAAACATAATCCTATTCCCTGCAGGGAGCAACTACCTGTATGTTGGAGTGGTTCCGCAACAATATGCAAGAGAGAGAAACCAGTGGTGGTTGCCAGATTCCAGTTAGACAGCATATGGCATGATGTCTGACTGGGCCCTGTACTGTTTGTATTCGCCACATAGGAGGATCAATGTTGCTTTTCAGATAAACATTCACAGTTGCCTCAGATACAAAGCATTCCTGATAAAGTAACACAATTTATTTGGTCATTACACATAATGTGTTTCTGATTGCTGTATAGGAAGAGCTTCTGTAAAATACAATATATTTCAGAAACTAACTGTAGCAAAATGGTATCCTACAATGACGACGCAGATGAGATGAACGAGGAAAGTGGCACTGGCTGTGGAACTAAAAGAAAGATGTCATGGGTTATGCAAGATGATGACACAGATGCACATGGACTGACCGGAAGGACTAGTTTGACACTGAGTGAAAACCAGTGGGCAGCCAGCAGGTAACAGACACCAATGAACCCTCCTGGTAAGTACAGCTTTACATATCAGTTGGTTAATACTATTAAACAGCCTGAAATAGGCTGCACAGATTGTGCCACTGACACTGCCAACCATTGCCTGGTAAATAGGTTGCAGTGTGGCACAATCTGTGCTGCCTGTATAAGGCAGTTTAATGTTATTGAGCAAATGTTATGTAAAGCGTTACACTTTAAGTGAGTTATTCTGCTTTAAAGCAACAGGCCTCCACTTCTTTGGCAGGCTGTTTCTTCAAATCAAACTTGCAATTACTTTACAGTTCTAGACAGTGGGATGTATTGCAGTTGCCTCTCAAACTGGTGTCATTGCAATGGTGCCTGTACTTCATTTTACACTTCTGACCTGGCCTGGGGCTGGGCTACATAGCTGCATAAGGTAATTACAAGAGTTGACCGAAACAAGATGGGGGGGTTGAACAGAGGAACAGTGGGAGACACTTAAAGGAGCCAAAGCAGAGGAACAAGCCTCTGAAAAAGCAAGTCAACAAATCAAAAAGAAGACAAAAACACTATGGTTTTTCTAAAGAAGTGGCAGGGAAGGTTAAGGAGAAGAAACAGACATTCAGGAAGTACAAAGAAACACAGAGGGAGGGAGACAGGGAACTGTATCAGGCCGTTTTTACCACAATGGGTCATATATGGTATTTGCAACATTTATGGCAACCCTTGGGGAGGGAGTAATATCCAGTGTCTGAAACTGGGGGCCAGTTGAAGACTCCTCACAAGATTGTCTTTCAGATTTTGGGCTCACCTGTAGGACATTTGATCGGCTTCTAGATCAGTGGGGCTAAACAAGGTTCAGCTCTCATAATGCCTCAGTTTTTCGGTATGACACTGGCTACCTGGGTAGCCTGGGCACTTAAAGTAGTTACAATCAAATGTAAGCTGCTATACTGAGGATTAGGTTGCAGTGGGCGAATATAATGGGAGGACTAAAGCCGAGGTTCAATGTGGAGAATAGCTCCTCCCACATTCTATAAAGGCCACTCTCCTTCAGCAGTCTGCTTGGCACATTGTGAAACACTGCACTCTGGGCCTCCTGTGTGGCCTGCGGTGGAGCATCCTCCTTTCTTCGCTTTGCTGTTCCTTCTTGTCCCCCCGCTTGTCTCTTTATGCCTGTTCCTTCTGTTTGTTTCGTGGTTGTGGTTCCGCATTGCTCCCAGATCCAAATAACCATTTCCTGTAACAAGCCCCTCATTATATTTTCCAGTAGAGGCAGAATCAAATCCCTGTATAAATCCCTGTAGATTTTTCCATAAGCCACTGGTTCCTTATTTATGACTTTGTTCTTTATTTAATATGTTGGCAGCCTTTATCAGGAAAAGAGCTCTGATTTGCTGTTAGGTATTAATATTATATGTCAAGATGGCCTTGGAATGATATGGATTTTCATGGCATACATAAGGCAGAATGGGGGAATTTATTTGTTGAATTTTGTTGACCGTGTAGGTCCACTGAGACTAGAAGTCCCTTTTTCAGGGGTGACGGGGGGGGGTTACAGATGGTAAACAACTGAAATCGAACCAGATTAAGCTGTTGGTGGTATTTTTAGTGAATGGGGGAAATTTGGCCAGGATACCGGGGAAATTCCCCTACTCTTTTCAAGAAGTGTCATAGAATCTTTAATGTCCACCTGAACAACCACCAGAACAGGCAGACGGAAAAGAAGGCACCTCGGGAGTGCAGCACCCCTTCATGTTGCACTACAGTGTCAGTACTGGGATTTAATCCAAGTGTCTGGTGTGGGGATGGAACCCACAGCCTTCTGATCGTCCAGCCTCAGAGGTGAGTGTGCAATCTGCTGAGCCACTGACTCTGATATGAAATATGATATGATATGAATATATGAAATAAAACACTGCACTCATTATTTCATGAAGTATACTCAAAATTAGTAATCACAAGTCAGCCAATCTTTCAAAAGATAATAGTGATGCCTGTATATAAATTTATTGCAAATAAATTAGAGAAATTTCCATATATATATATTCATGGCAAAAAAATCCATTCAAAGCATCAGTTAGGGTTGTTTCACAGTGACAAAAGCAAGGAAATTCAGTGTTAGGGTTGAAAGGCACCCTTGCACCCCCAGCCCACCCCACCGGCATCAGAGTGTGTGTTGGGGTACTCAGCTAACTCTCACCCCATCACATGTGTAAACAAGCTGAGGTATAGGAGAATGGGGTGAGAGTTAGGACCGATGACCACAATGCACACCCCAGTGCCGGTTGGGGGTGGGCTGGAGGTGCAAGGAGGGCTTTCAACCCTAACACTGAATTTCCTCACTTTTGTCACTGTGAAACAACCCTAACTGATGCATTAAATGGATTTTTTTGCCATGAATTTCCCTTCTTTTTGAGAATGAAGACTATAAATAGTGAATGGAATATGGTGGTAGGAGCGCGGGCCCTTCTGGCCCTGCACTCACACCACTGATTTTTTGTGTCATAGTAATGGTAACTGCAATGCAAATGCAAGCACTAATGGTTATGCTCATGGTGACACAAACGCAAATGGTAAAGCAAACGTTAATAGAAACGCAAGTGAAAAGTGACACCAAAGCGAACAGTGATGCAAATGGAGACGCAAGCACATACGGAAATGCAACTGGTAACACGCACGGTCACAGTACCGCTACTGTAAATGCAAATGATAACTGTAACTGCAACAATAACGCCAAAGGATACAGAAATGCAAACGCCAAACGTAAGCGCATACGGAAACGCAAAGTGTAACACACACGGTGATGGTACCGCAATTGCAAATGCAAATGGTAACAGCAAAAATAATGCCAAAGGAAACAGAAATGCAAATGCAAGCTCATATGGAAACTCAAACCGTAACGCGCATGATCACGGTACCGCAATTGTAAATGCAAATGGTAACGGTAACAGCAACAATAATGCCAAAGTAAACAGAAATGCAAATGCAAACACTTACGGAAATGCAAACTGTAATGAGCACGGTCACGTTACCACCATTGTAAATGCAAATGGTAACGGTAACAGCAATAATAACGCCAAAGGAAACAGAAACGCAAACACAAGCACGTACGGAAATGCAAACTGTAACGCGCACGGTCATGGTACTGCAATGGTAAATGCAAATGGTAACAGTAACAGCAACAATAATGGCAAAGGAAACAGAAATGCAAATGCAAGTGCGTATGGAAAAGCAAACCATAACGCGCTTGGGCATGGGAACGCAATAGTTAACTCAAACGGTAATGGTAACAACAACAATGATGCAAAATGAAAGACAAATGCAAACGCAAATGGAAGGGTGGCTGCACATGCAAATAGTAATGCGCACAGTGACACAAAGTGAAACACAAAGACAAACAGTAGTGGAGACACAAATGGTAACAATAACGCAAATGCAAGTGCAAACAGAAACGCAAAGGGTAACGCACACAGTGCCGTAGACGGGAATGCTAACGTAAACGGGTAAGGAAACGCAAGTGGAAATGCTACGTGTAACACTAACTGGAGCTCACACTCTGGTTTTCCCCAACAGCTGCATAGAGAAACACAGTGACTACAAAGAATGTACGCATAATAATGGGCCTCGGACCACAAAATGAGGTCTTGAAATGCTAAATTGCTTATATCTCAGGAGCCGTATGATGTAGAAAAACAATTACAATTTCACATGATTCATGACTTTCTTGGCTAGATTTTTCAGATGAAAAATCCGTATCTCACACCATTTCCAAGATACAGGCCCCGAAAGGCTCAGCGGACGCCGCAATGTTAGTCTATGGGAAAAAGTGCCAACTTTGGAGTACTGTAACTTTGCATCTCTACAATATTTTTTCACCAAACTACCAAAAGGCACATGTGTGGGATGTTGGCTTTCTTCCCTCCAAATTTCAGCCCAAAAGACCAAACCATTCTTTTGCAGCAGGGTGGCAAACAATTCCTGTCATTTTGGCCATAGTGTTGCAAAGCAGTGTCATGATTTGCGACACTTTCACAAAAAAATCTTGAAAGTGTCGCAGGTGCGACACTACTTTGAGGCACTACTTTTCGCAAAAATGTAAAAAACATATTTCTGACGTGTTTAACCCCAAAATAAAGACATGCCTAGCATCCTCAGGGCTCAACTAGTTAAACACAAAAATAATCGTGTCCCTAGATGGTTCCAATTTTAAATGGCAAGCATTTCTGTGATCAGTAACTGAAAAAAAACTGGCTGACTCATGACACTACAGGGGTAATTTGTGACACTAAAAACTGCATTTGCGATACTGTCCAACTTTTTGTTAACTTACCCATTGACTACAATGGGAAACTTGCTTTTTGAATAACTTTTGAACCGTTCAATATTTTTTTACGGAATCTTCAAAAGGCACATCAGGGACCCTGGTCGCACATTCCCTGAAGTTTTCGGACTGGTCGCACAAACTGTGCGACCTGTAGGCACGAGCAAAGAATGCGCAAAAAAGCATAAATGTGCCCCAGAATGTCACTTAATAGCTCCACAGCCGTATATCCAACCAGTATGAAAGTTGGCAGATCCCAATATCTATTGTTGTGCCCTGTGCTTGCCAAATTTCAGGCAAATCTGTTGAACGGTGGCAAAGTTATTATGGTGCAAAATTTCACCATTTAACCATAAATGGGATACTCCACCCAAACTATGGTAGCACTATTGTGCTACCATAATATATATATATAAATATATACATATCTATATATATATATATATATATACACACACACAAAGATGCTATTTTTGCATCTTTCATTTGTTAGTTTTTACACAAATTCTCACAGATCACCTGATGGGCTCTTGAATGAGTTGCATAAATGTTATTTTTTCAAGGCCCTGACTACAGTGACCCTGAAGTGCAAAACACACACCAACAAATGTGAAATGCAATCAAATAAGTAGAGCAACAACAAAAGAAAATTAAATGCAAACGACAAATAAAGCAACAAAACCAAACCTTAAGTGTCATACCACAAAAAAAATGAAGTAACAAAACAAAAAGGAATGTGAAGAACTTAAGAGTGAATGCAAACAAAAATGCCAGCACAACTAAAATGGAATACAAATAAAAGAAGCACAATTACAACAAAAAGGAATGCAAACAAAACACACAGCACAACAAAAAGTAAATGCAAACAAAAACACAGCGCAACAAAAAGTGAATGCAAACAAAAACACGGCACAACAAAAAGTGAATGTAAACAAAAGCATAGCACAACAAAAGTGAATGCAAACAAAAACACAGCACAACAAAAAGTGAATGCAAACAAAAACACAGCACAACAAAAAGGTGAATGCAAATAAAAACATAGCACAACAAAAAGTGAATGCATACAAAAACACAGCACAACAAAAAGTGAATGCAAACAAAAACAGAGCACAACAAAAAAAGTGAATGCAAACAAAAAACACAGCACAAAAAAAAAGTGAATGCATACGAGAAAGAATAGCACAACACAAAAATGAATATATTCAAAAAAGCACAACACAACAAAAAAGTGAATACAAACAAAAAAGTACATTAAAACAGTGAATGTAAGCACAAAAGCATAGCACATCAAACAAGCATTTGTCAATGCCGAATGTTTGCTTGCTGGCATTGGCAGTGGTAGTGTAGAAGTTACAGAGCTGCGTAATAGGAATGGCAGTGAAGTATTGAACTGAAGCCAACCCCACCACCACCCTGCAGAGAGTGACAGGCATTGGGGTGTGCGTTTGGGTTGTCAGGCATAACTGCCACGCCATTTCACCACACCCTACCCTGCAGACACTGACAAGTGTCACAGTGTTCCTTGGGGTCTTTGGCCCTTATGCGCACCCCATTTCATTAGGAAATATGGTGAGATGGGTGCGATATAGGAGAATGGGGTGAAGTTTGGGGCTGAAGAGTGCAAGGTATACCTCGATGCCTCTCACTGACTGCAGGGTGTGGAATGGTATGAGCATCACAGGCAAGAATCCCAAATCACACCCCTGATGCCTGTCATTCTCTACAGGATTGGGCGTTATGGTTGGAAACCCTAATACCTCAGGCATTCGTTGGTATTTTCACTCCAAATTTTCAACATGTTTTTTTTGTGACCCCACCTCATGAACAGGGGGAATATCAGTTTGTTAGCCGAAAGCTGCTTATGCACAGTGACTACGGCATTTAGCACCACAGGTGCAAAAACATTCAAACAGGATGTAAAAATGACAGCTGTACTGTTCATGGGGAGGTGTAAAATGGCAATGTTGCAAATCTGTAGTAAAATATATAAAAAATGGTGAAGTCAATGAAACATAGAAACTGTGCAACGACACCCATAATATAATTAGGTTGGGGATTTTTACAGCAGATTGTCAACTCAGGCATTTTGGTGCCTCCAATCATGAACAGTGTCACTGTGATTTTCTTCATCCATGCCGAACAATGATTTCCCACAGCGACCACAAGATCTCTGCGCTGAAAGTGTGAAAACACACTTCAGCCATGTTGTGAAAAATGACAGCTGTACTGTTCATAAGAGCGTGGAAAAATGCCACTGGTGAAAATCTGGACTGAAAATATGACAAAGTCATGAACTAATGAGGGTGCGTGGAAACTGCGCAATGCTCACTCGTAACACAGTCATTTTATGGACTTTTGTCACCAAATTTTCAACATAGCCATTTTAAGACCTCTGCTCATGAACAGTGTAACTGTGATTTTCTTAATCTGTCCTAAACATTGCTTTCGCACACCAACAGCACCATTGTGCGCTACATATGTGAAAACACATTTTGGGCGACATATGCAAAATTGCAGCTGTACTGTTCATAAGGAAGTGTAATAAAATGGCAATGTTGAAAATCTGGAGTGAAAATATTAAATTTGCAAACTTACGAGCATGCATAGGAACTGTGCAACGCACGCTCGTAAAACAGTCATTTTTAGGAATTTTTTCACCAAATTTTCAACATAGCCATTTTAAGACCTCTGCTCATGAACAGTGTCACTGTGATTTTCTTAATTTGTCCCGTACATTGATTTCGCACACCGACTGCGCCATTGTGCGCTACATGGGCGGAAACATGTTTTGGGTGAGATGTGAAAAATGGCAGCTGTACTACTCATAAGAAGGTGTGATAAAATGGCAATGTTGAAAAATCTGGAGTGAAAATATTGAAAATTGGGCGACCACGAAAGCGCAAGCGAGAACTGCACAACGACGCTAGTAAACAAGTCATTTTTGATGAGCACCAAATTAACATGGTTTTGGGACTCTCTATGATATCACTGTCATGGTGTTATTTAGCCCAAAGGGTGATTTCACGCAGTGACTGCGAAATCACCCTTCAGGCCCGAATAACGCCATGACAGTGACATCATTCATGAGAAGGGGTCCCAAAAACCCTATGTTGAAAATTTGGTGCAAAATTCAAAAAATGCCTGAGATATGCAACAAAGTTGAAACCCCTATCTAGCCCATTATACAGCTTACCGGCATTTCCTCAGTTCGCGGTCGGCTTTGAAGAGTGCAGACGTGTTCCCGGTCCACCGAAGATCGTCGCGCCGAGGTCCGGAGGTAAATATGGGGTGAGGGGGGGTGGGAGGCAGGGTGCACAGTGGGTGGGTGCGGGTTGTGGGAGGGGGGCCAGGGAGACTACTACTGGGACCTGCTTTACAGGCAAAAAAAAAAAAAAAGAACAGGAGATTTGCCACGCTGGGGTGGGCTCTCAGCGTGGCACAAGGATGGCTGGGGGGGTCGTTCAGCCGACGGGATTGGGCACCCCGCCGGCTAGAGAGTGGATTGCCACGCTGGGTGGGCTCCCAGCATGGCACTTAGTACTCGGGGTGAGGACAGTGGAGCCGACGGGGATTGGGCACCCCATTGGCTATATCATTACTTGCCACGCTGGGGTGGGCACCCAGCGTGGCATTTCAAGGCTTTGGGGAGGTGGGGGAACGAGCACAGCCGACGGGATTGGGCACCCGTCGGCTATTCAGTCTAGCGCGCTGCAAAGGGGAGGCGGGGCGCGACGCTTGCCAGTGGCGCTCAGGTGGTGGGGGGAGCTGCGCATGAGCAAGCGATATCTTATTGCTGCTCACTCAAGCGTAGCTCCCCCTTTGAACTGTATGCCACTGCATTTTGGAGCTTGTCATAGACAGCTCCAGAATGCATTGGCTTACAGGGGCCGCGCCTGCAAACACACTGACTGAATTGGAGGAGGAGGTGACACACCTCCGAAATCTCCGATGATGGCACTATGTTTCTTGCACATGCGTGCAAGCAAACATAAAAATACATACAAAAAGATACAACACAACAAAAATGTGAATGCAAACAAAAAAGTGAAGAACTTAAAATCTGAGAGTTGCCATCTTTCTTCACTCCTCCCTGAGCCAAGCAGTAAAAAAGCACAACACAACAAAAAGTGAATACAAACAAAAAGTACAATAGAACAGTGAATGCAAGCACAAAAGCATAGCACATCAAAAAATACATACAAAAAGATACAACACAACAAAAATGTGAATGCAAACAAAAAAGTGAAGAACTTAAAATCTGAGAGTTGCCATCTTTCTTCACTCCACCCTGAGCCAAGTGTAGTGTTTAGTTTGCACCCAAACCCAAGACGTAAAAAGCAAATTCCAGTAGGGAGGGTGATGAAGCATCTATGCAGATATTTTCCTTCCAGGTAGGGTCAAAGTGCTGTCCACTCCTACAGTGGCTCCTGGTGGTTGCTTGAGGTACTATGCATGATGTGAGTCGCCACACCTTGAACACACTCCTGCCCCAGGATAGACATGTCTTAGGGAGGAAAGTGTCATAATAAAATGGGAAAATGGTTGGCACAGCTTTTTTGGATGACTGTTTCTGTGCACCCAAGCCACCAGACCCTGCTTGGCAATGCACATGCTCCCCAGCCCTGGTCTCTCAGAACTCAAGAAGCACCTTCTGTATCTTTGGTGCCACAGAGGGGTTGGTGGCCCCCAGGAAGGGATATACCCTGACCAAGGATAACACTGGAAGTCAGGTGACATGTGCTGGTGTTTGCAGTGAGCCCAGTGGGTAGGTGTATGAACCCATATAAGGCCGGAAAGAGAGAAGCCCCTGCTGCCACGGGAAGGAGGAAAAGTAATAACAAAAAAGCCTCTTTTCAAAAAAATATATTACGGCATTATATAGTTGCATAAAACCATGCCATACAAGTGCTTCTCAGGGACGACTGGCAGTGCCGCTGGAAGTTCTCATCCACCTGCTCTCCTGAGGATTGCTCCTTGGCTGCTGTTCAAATGATTTCTTTGGTGGTCCTGTGATCTTCACAGTTAGCCCAATTACTCCCCCACTTCCCATATTCTAAGAACTAACTGCAATCCAGCAGAACTTCTCTTCCTAGCCTGAGGTCCCTCACTTCATGGTCTGCCAACTGCTCGGAGCCTCTTTATTGATCCTTTGCCAGATACCAGCATACGTCTGGTGGGTTTATGCCAGTTTTGACCCCTACTACTTTACTGGCCTTACCCATCTGCCCCTGGCTACCACTATTACCTGAAGCACCCCTTCCATCTGCACATCCTGCCCACTCCCCTCTCATGTTGGGGTTTGAAAGTCAAGGGTTCCTTTCAGTGCACAGGTAAGTATGGAAACAGGAGGCTACAGTATGTAGGGCAAGTGTGTTGGGAGGCATCCTGCAGACCAGGCTTTTCCCACTTTTTCTTTCCTGCCCAAGGACACTATTGGTGGATGGGGTCTCCACTGTATGCAGGTATACTCCATACCTACAAGCAGAGCAAAGGCCTTGTTAGTTGCTTCATGCTTTGACTTGACTGAAATTAGATGCTAAAATATAAAAATATGTATTTAAAAGATACACCTACTATTTTCTATGAGGAACCTCTATGCTTTCCAAACCCTGACATCACAAAAATTAAATGCTAAAATATTAAAAATACACATTTAAAAGATACACCTACAATTTCTATGAGGAACCTCTGCGCTGCCCAAACCCTGACATCACAAAACATCGCAGAGCGGTAGTAGAGGAGCTGCTGTGGGGAAACATGATGACTCAGCCCTTGGCTTCCCCCAGGTGGACACCAGGGGAAACACAGGAAGTTTGATTAACATCAAAGGGAGTGGCCACAGTGCCATGGTATGTGGGCACCACTATGAGTGCACAGTTACATGCTGCCATGGCACTGGATCCAAGTGGAGAAAATGGAATCATGGTTGACATAGGTTTCAAGAAGCGTTGCCAACCCAGATCCATTCATCACCACCACTTGGACAACCAGACCAGTTCTGGCTGGAGTCACCTGGAGTTAGGAAAAATGGCCCTTCCTTCCCAGCTCCTCTATGGGGGTCCAATCTGTGGGGAACTTCAGGTTCTGTTGTTCTGCGGGAGGTGGGAACAGAGCTGATGGCCTGCCTGCATCACCGCCCCCAAGACAAACAGCTTTATTAAAACAAACAAAATGCTGCGTATGTGTCTCCGTGACACACACACACACGCATGCACATTGTAACAGGCATGGCTACACCATTACAGTCAACCCAACAAGTGTAGGAAATACTGTATAGCCGGAAATATTAGCTTTCAGTTATTTTTACTATATTAGCTTAACTGACAAAAGCGCTAAAATAAGCTGATCGCTAATATTACAGGGAGCATAGTGCAATAACTGGACATGAAGCTGATGTGCTAATTTAATCAGGTGCTATATAGTACTGCACCCCTCTCTGCACTAAATAAAGAGGGCACTAAAATAAGCTGCTATACAGTATGTAAATGGTCTCTTACCTGGGTTCTAGGGATCCTAATGTATGAGTCTTGAAGGGATGACATCCGTCGGACCTGTAAAATAAAATATCGGAAAGGCATCACAGAGGATCTGTAGTTCTTAGGGAGTAAATAGGAAGCATGGGACAGGTTAGACACAGAGGAAGACTTATCTGGTGGGGAAGGAGTCAGCAACCTGTCAGAACTCGTAAAGAAAAAAAAAGGTTAACATGGAGAAAATATAGTAGCGAGAGCCAAGACAGAGAGTAGAAAAGGGGGTATAAGGCAGCATATGATTTAAAAATAAAAGGGAGCTTTAGATAAAAAGTTACAGTTGGGGCAAAACAAGAAGATACAGATACAGAGAACAAGATAGAGATATGGAGAAAGAAAGAAATCTAATCAACAGGAAAGGAGAAGAGAAAGTGTCGTTTGGGAGGGCACAGCAAAACCACTTATCACTCCCCCCAGATGGCCTAGTGGCCAATAAAGAAGTAGCTCGGCTGCTGTGCTGGTGACACTGATTCAGAAGTAAGCCTGGGAAGTCATGTCAGAAGGCTGTAACTGAGACAGCTGCTGCTTAGCATTAGAGTTGTCAGAACTGGTTCTAGAAAGATTCAAACCCTGCTCAAACTCTGGTGTTTGAGTTCTAATTTAGAACTTGAACACCAGAGGGTTCGCAAAAGGGTTCAGAACCAGCATCCATTGGTTTCCTTATTGGCGTGGCTCCCAACCGCACACAGCATGCAGGTTGCCCACATAACTGTCACTCCTCCCATGGCCTTTCTGTTGCCGCTTCCATGCCCTTACACATGCACAAAAACAGCATCTCAGTTTTGGCGCTTCATGCTTTGGCCGACGGTTATCTTTTCCACCTCTGTGGCGCTCAGTAAAACTGGAAAGGACAGTGTGCGTGGTGCTCCTCACTGATCTGGCATGGTATTAGGAGCAAAGTGGGCTATTGGAGCTCCGGGCTGGAATGACACCAGTGGCGGCAGTGGATGCAGAACATTTGACTGGTCGGCAGCAGGCACCCGAGAGCTGAGGATGGGAGAATGATGGCGAGTGGTGAGCCCCGAGGGGAGACTGGAAGGGCAGCAAGTGAGCGCTGCTGCTGCTTGACATAGAAATGACAGTATGTTTTATGTATGGGCTAAATTAATAGAAATATGGAATATATCACCAAATAAGGATTGTTGCCTTGGTCCACCATGTCTGTGTACAGCAAGAAAGTAGATTTTTTTTAAACTGAAAATATTTATTAGTTTATTTATTTAATATTACATTTTTATAGCAGTTTTCATTTCATTTAGAAGTCCCAACTCTCACAGTTTTGCTTTCTGCAGTTTAACTTACAATACCAGTTGCAGTAACACTTTCAGCAGCATTTAGAGGAGTAAATTCCCTTTACTGTGCTTTTCAAGACATGTCCAAGGGCTCAAATAGCTTTTAACAGCAAGATGGAACTTACATATTTACAAATTAAGGATTGAATGCATGCTTCAGCTAAAAAAAAGACAAGATTTCTGTAGGAGTCAAATCAGTGATCATTATTCTATGTGTGGCAGTATTTTTAACTTAGAAAAGAATGCGTTTTGAGTCTTCTTCACTCACTGATAAGAGATGAAGTTACCTTTACAGTGTTATCTGATTTATTACCCCACCTCAATTAAATCTTTATGGAGTGTAAAAAGACTAGTTGCTGGAATCAATGTCATGGCATCATCTCGAGAGGCTGAATCATTCAAGAGACACATGCGGAGGTGTTGGAGGCAGGCACCCATAGTGCCTAAGAAAAAAAAATGTTGGTAGAAGAACTGCAAGAAGGCAGGGATTGGGAAGGCACTGGTGTGCCAGGCAGTGGCATAAAGTGAGATGGCGAAGGTCACTGCTAGTAGTGCCCAACTAAGAAATGTGCAAAGTTCAAAGAAATACAAGGCAAGGACTGGAATTTGGGAAGAGAGTAACAGATTGGTGGAACAAGCAGCAGTGGTGTAACGCAAGATGGGGTTGGAACTACAGGAGGATCACTACCAGTGCAACTAGTACTGACCGACTGCCCAAGAAAAATACATTTGTTTTAAATGCAAAGAAAAACAAGGCAAGGATTGGGATTTGGAAAGGCATAAACTGAGGTGGGGAACTCGGGAGGGTTGCTGTTGCCTTCTTCTCCCAGAAATATTTTGGGACTTGGGGAGGAGAGAAAACAATTTCTTTAAAAATATCTGTGACTTCTATGTGCATACTGGCCATCATTCCTGCTGTACTCTTTTGACTGCACTGTGCCCAGTGTTTAACCCATGTGCCACCTGGCACTCATTGTGTGGTATTTTGAAAGGGAAATGTCCATGTGCCAAAGCCCCACACCTCTGCCCCCAATTAGCAGTTTGCATAATGAATATAATTTTTACCTTAGTGGCATCTTATGGCTTTGTACTTTATCTGTTTGAT
Source organism: Neoceratodus forsteri (assembly GCA_016271365.2). NCBI lineage: Eukaryota > Metazoa > Chordata > Ceratodontiformes > Ceratodontidae > Neoceratodus > Neoceratodus forsteri. The sequence goes on from CM028133.1 coordinate 1,070,407,625, forward strand.
CCTGCCATAAGTACCAAAAAACAAAAGTCCCTGCTTCTGGCATATTGAACTGAGTTCCAATAAAGGCACACCCCACAACCTCGCAAGTCTGACATATGAACCAGGGAGCAGCCACGGGAGAGTGTATAGTACAGCTTTGTGGCCAGACCCATTACAGCTCTGGTTTAGGATGTACGGATCTGGGTATTATACTGTGACCAGCTATAGATCTACAGTGACAGTCAACATACTGGTGGGAGGGACGGCAGGATCAACCAGATAAAGTACAAAACTATAAGAAGCTACTGAGGCAAATTATACTTAAGGGAATCTGCCAATCAGGGGCTGCCCACACTGAGGCATAGGGCTTTGGCACACGCTTGTTTCTCTTTAAATAAATCACAAAAATATTTTGAGTGACAGGACTCGAGGAGGGAGAAAATCCTTATTTATTTAAAAATATCTGTGACTCCACTTGGCATATTGGCCATCATTCCTGCTGAGCTCCTGTTGACTGCACTGTCCTAGTGTGTGACCAGGTGAATGCTGGTGATGCTATAGTTTTCAAGTGAATAAATAAATGTAGTCATTGATTTTTTTGCACTCAGGAAGTCTAATCCAGCTGCAGCAGGAAAACGTTTAACATATTGGTGGGTGGGTGGCCCTGTTAGCACCTGTAAGTGGCTGGCTGTAACAAACAGAAGAAACCACAGATAAACCTAGTTATAGTCATGTCAAATTCACACACAGTATCACTTCTCTTTCCCCCTATATTGAACAGATTTTATTTTAATTTTGTTCACAATTTCATGATAAGTATTTCACTATTATCGTCACTATTTACAACCCAATTAAAACAATAGGGTTCGAGTTCTAAAAAGTTCTAAAAAAGATTAGAACCCTAGAACTTTTTCAAAAGTTCTAGACTAGAACCAGAACCCAGAACTTCAGTGGGTTTTGGCAACCCTACTTAGCATTGCATCTCAGTTGGGTAGGGTGTGCGTCTCAATCTGCCGCCCCAGCAACCCCTGCCGCTGGACCAAGGAATTTGCTCCTGCTGCGTGGGGGACACTGTGGCTGTGCCCAGTAGTACAGCCTTTACAGGCACTCATTCCAGAAACAGGTGGAAGGAGGAAATTAAAGGGGGAAAAAAATCCCAGTAGCTGTATGAATGATGACCAGGTTTGACCTGACCTGGGTATATCCCCACACTGACGAGCTACCAGCTGGAAAGAAATATCTCTAAGAAAAAAAAACTGTGGCTCAGAAGAGCTACTGGGAACTGTTTGGGGCTAATGGCCAGGCATTATTAAATTAATTTAGCATTAGTGGTGGGGGTGGCAGAGTTGTCCCAGGGAAGTCAGGGATTTGTATAATACATGTAGTGGTCTAGTTTCCTAGTGACCAGTTGCCAATTTTGTTTAAACATGTTAAGAATCTGTTCCTGGGGTCTGGCGGGGGGGTGTAGCAGGGTGCAAGAGGGTGAGCTGGGGCTGCTGCTGCTGGTAGTGCAATCCCTGCAGTGCCATGGGGGCTTTCACTTCGCCCCTATGGAGCTTAGGGCTGCGGCCTGCTCTGTGCGGACAGGAGATAGGAAGACAGGAGCTTGTTGGGAGGTGAAGGAAGCCAACGCAGGAGCACATCCCTCCATCTGCCCGAGCCATTTACTCCAGCGGAAAATGTAGTTGCCCTGAGGTGCTTGGGAGCAGGACAAGCATTTGTGCAGTTGTGGCTGCAGCACTTTAGAAACGAATATCGAAAACTTTGTTCAGAAGCCACTTCTGCATCGATCCTGGCAGACCTAGCAGCTCCTTTACACATACATTTTTAAGGGGATGAAGACAGATCCATGCAGAAGTGGCTTGTGTACAATGTTTTCAGCATTTACATTGTTTCTAAACCGCTACAGCCACACTGCATAAATGCTCACAATGTAATAACTGGAGCACCGGAGCATTTAGCCATGCTGAACCCACCCCCACCCTGGAGCGAACAAGCAGAAGGGTCGTGAGGGTCTGAGGTTCCTTAAGGACACGAGTATCTGAGTATCAGTAGACCTTGTACCAGCAGCTCCCGTATGCATTTAATCCACTACTGCCTATTGTAAACTGTGCTTAGAGCAAACTGTGCTACTCCTGAGATTAATTTCATAGCCAACAGCATGTATAGCTTAATGTGCATCAGCTAGGTATATTGTGATAGTTCATACCTGTTGTTCAGCCCCGCCTCTCCGGCAGCATATAAATTGTTCTCTCCCTCCTTATCTCACAGCAGAAAGGTCGTGAGGATCTGAAAATGCCAGCCCTCCCCAGGAGGACAACGAGGGTCGCGAGGGCCTCTTTTCTGCCTGCTCTCCCAACGGAGCACCGAGCATTTAGCCATGCTGAAATCCTCCCTCCGGAGCGAACAAGGTACGGGACGCTCACACAGGACCAGCGCCAGCTCCTAGGAGTCGGCGTGTGTTTATTTTGGTGCCAAAATCAATTTCAAATTTATGATGAACTTTGCCTTACAACAACGTTCTTTGCCAGAACCTTGCCTTTAAAACATCGGCATAGCTCTACAGATAGTTTATTTCTGAGCAGATTCATTACATTAGTTCACCATTTTTAACTGTCTTTCTGTGGTTCCTTAAGGGATACAAGTAGATGAATATCAGTAGACCTTGTACCAGCAGCTCCTGTATGCATTTAATCCACTACTACCTATTGTAAACTGTGCTTAGAGCAAACTGTGCTACTTCTGAGGTTAATGTCATAGCCAACAGCATGTATAGCTTAATGTGCATCAGCTAGGTATATTGCGATAGTTCATACCTGTTGTTCAGCCCCGCCTCTCCGGCAGCATATAAATTGTTCTCTCTCTCCTTGTCTCACAGCAGAAGGGTTGTGAGGGTCTGGAGATGCCTGCCCTCCCCAGGAGGACAATGAGGGTCGCGAAGGCCTCTTTTCTGCCTGCCTCCCAACGGAGCACCGCAGCATTTAGCCATACTGAAAACCCCCGGAGTGAATAAGGTACAGGATGCCCACACAGGACCAGCGCCAGCTCCTAGGAGTCGACGTGTTTATTTTAGCACCAAAATCAATTTTAAATTTATAACGAACTTTGCCTTACAACAACGTTTTTGCCTGAACCTTGCCTTTAAAATGTCGGCATAGCTCTACAGATAGTTTATTTCTGAGCAGATTCATTACATTAGTTCACCATTTTAACTGTCTTTCTGTGGTTCCTTAAGGGATACGAGTATATGAGTATCAGTAGACCTTGTACAAGCAGGTTATCAATTGTTCTCTCTCTCCTTGTCTCACAGCAGAAGTGTCGTGAGGGTCTGGAGATGCCAGCCCTCCCCAGGAGGACAAAGAGGGTCACAAGGGCCTCTTTTCTGCCTGCCCTTCCCCACCGGAGCACCGGAGTATTTAGCCACACTGAACCCCCCCCCCCCAGAGCGGACAAGGTATGGGACGCCCGCACAGGACCAGTGCCAGCTCCTAGGAGTCAGTGTGTGTTTATCCCGCCCCCACCACCACCCTTGGTCGGCTGTTAGCTTTATACGTAAAGTTACGTGACTGTTCAAACTCTGCAGAACCAATCAGCCCAGTCTCCCACTAGCAGATTATCTGCTGTCACCACTAACGGCTGCTACACTCAGCAGAGCTACAACTTACTGCCCTATCTCTACGACCAGACATCTTCATAATATCAGAGACTTGGTTAAAGCCACACCATGTGGACTCTGCTGTAGCCATTCCTGGCTACTCGCTGATCAGCCAAGACCACCTGGAAAGATAAAAGGTGGAGGAACTGCCATGTTCATCTCCACCAGGCTACAGTTCACCCCAGTCCAAATCTCTGCACCTACCCTCAAATAGAATCTTACTGGTCAAACTAGCACTCCCTTACTCCACCCCTGTGGTACTGCTATGGGTCCTACTGCGCCCCTACTACCCCCTGCCTGGTGTCTTAGACCACCTGGCCACATTAAAGGCTGCTGCTACAGGAGGTGAACTACATATCCTCTGCAATTTCTATTTCAATTGGCTAGCCAAAGACTGCTCTAAACTGAGGCCCAAAATAAATGCTCTAAACCTCTCCCAGCTAATCGTCCAACTCACCCGGCTGAACCCCAAAACACTTAACCACTCCCTCTTGGACTGGGCCTCACTTCCCACCCACACAAGATTATTGAAGCTGGACTTCTCTGACTCCCTAAGCGATCACCATATGGCATACATGGTCAGGAAAGTGCATAGACCCACAGAACCCCCCTCTAGGATGCTCCTCATGAGATCCTTCAAATCCCTATTTCTACCTTCTGTCCTAAATGACCTGGCCCACATGGACTGGTCCTTCATACAGAAGGCACCTTCCATTGACTATGCTTTCGAGACTTTCAAGACCAGGTTTCTTTCTGTATGGGACTATCATGCCCCTCTAAGAAGCACAAGATTAAGGGGCTCCCACCTTCCCTGGGTCTCCGACGATATCATTAGCAGATGCCGCACCAGAGACCTAGCTTGGAAAAAACACAAGCTAACATGCTCCCACGAATCCCTACAAAGTTACCATACTCTCCACTACTCCTGCACCAAAGCTATATGACAGGCCAAAAAGAACCTCTTTACGTCGGCTCTGAACTTCAACCTAACAGCCCCTACAAACTTTTTGGAAAACTATCAATCCTTCTCTTGCCACCAGTCCAACAACCTATCCCGACCCTATCCATACAAGGCACGCCTGTCTTGACCCCGGTGAAGTTGCTCTACCTTCAATACCTTCTTCACCAGCAGCGCAATGTCTCTCCTACCCAGTCTCCTGCCCCCCATGCACACCAAGCACCTCACCAAATCTCTGAACTCCTCCCTGCCACCAGTTTCTCTTTCCAGACAGTAACCAGGCTGAAGTCCTCCAAGCACTGAGAGCTCTTGACCCTAATAGCAAATGTCCCTCTGGCCTGGATGCCAAACTACTTCACTTATCCGGCCCTGCCATAGCCGCCCATTAGCAGACCTCCTCCAACCTTCTTCTCTCTGGCCAAAATCCCAGCAGCTTGAAGCAGGAAGTTGTCACTCCTTCCCAAGGGCGGTGACCCTCCATCAGGAAATTACTGCCCATCTCCCTACTCCCAATACTAGCCAAACTTCAGGAACACCTTGCCCTTGCCCAATTCTCCCAATACCTTGACGCATCCTCCTTCTTCACCCCTTATCAGTCGGGTTTCCATCAGTCTCACTCCACCATCACCACCCTATTAAGACTCACTGATGACATCCTCACATGTATGGATAAAGGGCATATCACCTGGGCCATTTTCATCGACCTGGCAAAGGCCTTCGATACCATCTCTCACCCTATGCTACTAGCCAGATTAAATGATGCAGGCCTCCCCTGTCTTGCCACTAGTTAGTTTCAGGCCTGCCTGACAGGCAGACAACAATCAGTGAAAATTGGCCCCCATATATCTACCCCACTCCCAGTCACTATGGGGGTCCCACCAAGGCTCAGTCCTGGGCCCGCTACTCTTTTCAATATTTCTAAATGACCTCCCATTGGCCCACACACACTCATCTATCCAAATGTACATGGACGACACCGTACTGTACGCTTCAGGCCCTTCCACTGGAGTAGTGTCCAATGCACTACAGCAGGACTTCAATGCCATACAGCAATGGTTCCGGTCCAACCAGCTCTTCCTAAATGAAAACAAAAAGTGTCTCTAACCTTTGGTATGCAACCTCGATTTTCCCGGCCATGTTCGTCCTCTTTCCTTACCCTAGATGGTTCCCCCCTTGAGTCCTGCACCTCATTCAGATACCTAGGAGTCTGGCTTGACCAACACCTAGATTTCTCCTCACACATCGAATCTTTGCATAAAAAGCTACACCCCAAACTGGGTGCTCTATATCGCAGCAAAGGATGCATGCCCACTCTGGTCTGGAGGGAAATTGTTCAAAAAATGATTCTCCCAATACTAGACTATGGTGACGTGGTCTATGGCACCGCACCCTCCTCAAACCTGGCCAGCCTAGACACACTTTTTCAGTCCTTCTGTCATTTCATCCTGGACTGCCCCCCAATGACCCACCACTGTGACCTATATAGCTCCCTCTATCTCTGAAATAAAACAAAGAGGCAGAAGACACTGCAGAGCAGGACACTGCAGCACAGGAGCTAGCACAACAAAACTCACCCAAATCAGGAACCAAAACAAAAAAAGCAAATCCAAAAAACTTCTGATCATAGGAGACTCCATGATTCGGGGAGTTGATACCCATCTCCAGCCAGTGGTAATGGCCAGATGTCTCCCAGGTACATCAGCATGGAGAGACACTGACCGCATTGCTAAAATTGTTCACAAAGCAGGAGAAAACATTAATGTCCTAGTACACATAGGGACTAATGATCTCGCCAGCCGGTCAGTTGTGGAGACCAAGGAATACCTGACCAGGCTGGGTGACAAACTATCATCCATTTCATCTGGCATCTCCTTCTCTGAGATCCTGCCAGTCTGAAAGAGGGAGGCAGATGGACGGAAGGTCATAGAAGGGGAGATAGGGGAGCTAAACACGTGGCTCAAGGGCTGGTGCCAGGAAAAAGGACACAGATTTGTAGGGAACTGGCAATAGTTCTGGGAGCGAAAGTTCTTTAAATTTGATGGACTGCATCTGACTAAGGAGGGAGTCAGTGCATTTGGGCAGAAGTTTGATGTCTTTGCAGAATATTTAAACTAGCAAATGGGGAGAGGGGTGCAGCACCCCATACGTCGAATGGGAAGAACACCCCTCCCCCCTCAGCTAGTGGTCAAACAGGGATTCAGCATGTTTGCAGTTCATTTGCATCACCAGGTAAGAAAAAAGGTTTGTCTCCCCATACGACGCACAGGGGTAATGCCAAACCTCACCCAACAACTAACACACTGAAATCTGTCCAATGGAAAATCATGTACACAATGCTCACAGCCTGGGAAATAAGATCCCAGACTTGCAGGCAATAATGTCAGAGGCCAAACTGGACATAGTAGCAATTAGTGAGACATGGTTTACCAGTAACCACATTGGGAGACTTCAGTACCTGGCTATGTATTGTTCAGAAGAGACGAGGTGCAAAAAGGGGGAGGAGTGCCCTGTATGTCGATGAAAATATCAAAGCTACAGAAATTCAGAATACACATAAGGAGCCAGAAGAACTGTGAGTCACCCTGGAAACAGGAAATGGGACAGCCATAAGAACCGGTTGTCTACAGGCCCCAGACCAGGGGAGGACATAGACACATTACTGTTAGAAGATATAGAAAACATGACAGCTAAAGGGAGGTTCTGATAATGGAGACTTCAACATGCCGGATACAGATTGGTCAATACCAGCAGGAACATCTGCCAGAACTAGACACATAGTGGATTCCTGCAGGGGTAGGGCCTTAAACAACTGGTACAACAACCCACAAGAGACAGGGCTATCCTAGATCTAGTACTGACTAACAGGAAGGGATCACAGATCTCCAGGTAGAAGGTCACCTGGGGCCAGTGACCATCACATGGTATGGTTCAATTTGGCTACTACATCTAAATCATCCCATTCAAGGCAAAAATATGGAACTTCAGAGGAGCTGACTTTGATAAGATGGCCAACAGAGTTAAGCTAGCCCTGGCAAAAAGAAACACAGGTGAGGGGTACAGGCAAAGTGGGCAAGCATTAGGATGCAATACTTGAAGCAACATCCCATTGTGTTAGACAGAAAAGGAAGTGCAAAGAAGGAAACCACTTTGGTTCTCAAATACAGTAGCAGAAAAGTCAGAGCTAAAGGCTGGCCTTCAGGAAATATAAGGGAACACAGCGGGATGAAGATAGGGAGGCATACCAAACTGCCCTAAGGGAAGCAGGGAAGGCAGGCAGGCAAAGTCCCAAACTGAGGAAACACTAGCACGAACAGTAAAAGAAGGTGACAAGACTTTCTATAGATACATTAGTGAAAGGAGAAAGTCCAGAGGGGTATTGCTAAGCTTAATGGAGAAAAGGGAGCATGTGAGGAGGAGGACCCTGTAAAAGCATCTATCCTAAATAGATACTTTTGCTCAGTATTTACTGAAGAGAAGGTAGGGCAGGATCCACAGCTCAGCATCATGGACACAGGGGGGAGGGAGGTGAGCACTACTCCTTTCACAAAAGAAAGGGTCCTACAAGAGCTTGCTAAGCTCAGGGTGGATAAGGCAATGGGACCTGATGGCATACATCCCAGGGTACTTAAGGAACTAAGGGTTGAACTAGCAGAGCCATTAGCAGAACTGTTTAGTGAGTCTCTGAGCACAGGAGAGGTCCCAGAAGACTGGAGAAGGGCTCATGTGATCCCGCTCCACAGAGTGGTAGCAGGAGGAGGCAGGGGACTACAGACCAGTCAGTCTTACCTCAGTAGTGGGCAAGATTATGGAGGCACTCCTTGAAAGGATAGTGCAACACCTGGAATCCATAGGGCACAGGATCCAAGACAGCATGGGTTTACAAAGGAAGGTCCTGTCAAACTAATCTCATAGATTTCTTTGACTGGGTAACCAGAGTGGTGGACCAAGGGAAGCAGTTGATGTCGCCTACCTTGACTTCAGCAAAGCTTTTGACACTGTTCCACATAGAAGATTGATAAATAAGCTGTAGGCTGAGGTGGGTCAAAGTTGGTCAACTGGGTGGCAAACTGGTTGACGGGCAGAAAACAGAGAGTGGTGGTAAATGGTATACAGTCAGAAGAGATGCAAGTCACAAGTGGGGTACCTCAGGGATCAGTCCTGGGGCCAGTCCTCTTCAACATCTTCATTAGTGACCTTGCAGATGGACTAGAGGGTAAGGCTTGTCTGTTTGCAGATGACACCAAGATCTGCAATAGAGTAGATGATCCAGATGGGGTGGGCAGAATGAAAAGAGATCTGGATAAACTAGCAAAATGGTCAGAAGAGTGGCAACTGGGATTTAATGCAAAGTGTGCAAGATCATGCATAGGGAAGAGAAATCCTGAACCGATGTGGCGGGAATTTGTGTGGAAGGTGCGGTGAGATTTTTCTTGTCCCTCCTTAGCATGTGGGTGGCAGGGAGGGGCGGGATCTGCTGGAGGGGATGTGGTGAGGGGAAGGCTTCGCAAATACATGTCTTTCTGAGTTGTCCGAGGCTGCAAAATTTCTGGAACTCGGTCTTGGAACAGATCAGAGGGATCTTGAATATCCAAGAGAAGTTGGAGCCTTATCATCTGGTCCTTGGCCTTCCCCCCCAGGGATGAGGGATAGAGCCCAGAAATATCTGTTGGGGAATCCTATTAGCCTCAGCTTATAAGGCAATTACGAAAAAATGGCATCAAAAGTCCTCTCCTTCCCTTAAAGATTGGACAGCAACAATACACCAAATTAAACATAACGAGCAAATTTCACTCAACTTGCAAAATCAGTTAGACACTTTCACTTTGAGATGGACTAGATGGGAATGTTATCAAGAGGAAACAAAAGCAGACGAAGTGGAGTCAAGGGAGGGGGAAGTGGGGGATTGAGAGGGGTGAACGACAGGGTCAAGTAGAAATACAGAGGCGGCACGGTTCAACGTACAGGCCACGGCCCGAAAGCCTTCAATGCAGGGCAACCAGTACCTGGGTGAATACCCTCCTTGTCCCTACACTCATGTCCGCAATTATACTTACCTGATATAGTCATAGTAGCTGTCAACCGACGCGAATACCAAGAGCCCTAAAGTTGTTAATGTACTATTCTATTTTAACCTTTTAGACTAAGTATAGAAAGATGGTGCCATGTTGAAAGTTGAATCAACTTTATTTGCTGAATAGAAAAGTGATGTATGCCATATATTTCCTTTGATTTTTAAAATGTAACATAAACTGGTAAACAAACTGGCACAATAAAATGAGTATAAAAAAAAAAAAAAATAAAAGTTACTATTTTAGAGTGCGGTTCCGGTTCTTATCGGTTCTAAAAAGCAGTTTATTCGTTTTTTCCAATACCGTGACACGGTTAGGAACCGATAAGGGTGTCTTACCTGGCACTGCCGCTAAAAGGGCAAGTTTTTGGTTAGGCTGGCATTATGTCTGAGAAACCCAAACGAAAACCGGCCACTGGGTTTCAACACTGTGATGTTTTGGGAAGTCTTTGCCAAGGCTGACCCACACACCACATGTGTTTATTGTCTGGGGTTTGACCACCTCCAGTCAGACTGCCAGGTATGTAAGAATTTCCCTGCAGCCACCCTGGAAAAAAGATTGGGCAGGCTCAGGGAACGAGAGGCCAAAAAGTCCGCTGACCCGGATGGCCAGCCCGGTTCAGTGCCAGCCGAACCAGAGGGAGTGCCCTCTGACCAGGGCCAGACTTCCTCAGGCAAAAGAAAAGCTGGTTCTGAGGAACCAATTCCAGTAAAGAAAACAAGAAAATCAGCAGGTCTGGAGTCCAAAATTCCTTCTCCAACTGCTGCAGAGATAGCAAAAGCCATACAAATTGTCCAGTCACTGTCTCAGGGTCCGTCCGAACCACCACTATCTGGTAAAAGGTCGGTTCGTCCTGTCCCAGTGGTTCAGGATTATGATATTGAGGAATTTTATGAACCAGAGGAGGGGAGGAGGATTATGAACAGTATGAATGTGGCTGGGAAGGTCTGGGTGTGCCCATTGAACCGGACATCTCCCCAGACAGACCTTTAGAATCTCCCCCTATGCTGTCTGAGTCCCCATCTCATTTTATGTTTTATAAAAAAGTTGCTGAAACCCTCCAGCTTCCTTTAGAAGAGGCTGTGGATGAGCAAGAGGAGCCTGATTTTGTAGAAATGATGGATATTCCAGAGTCTAGGAGATTGTCTATTCCTTTACATAAGTCTTTTAGGAAACAAACAATTAAAATTTTAAAAGCTCCTAATTCTGTGCCTCCTGTAGATAAAAAGATGGACAGAAGGTGTACATTGTCAGGCCCTGATACAGAATTCCTTTCTCAGCAATGCAGTTCAGGCTGCTGCCTGTGATAAAGCTAATATTCCTTGGCTTCACATCCTCCTGACAAGGATTCCAGGAAGATTGATGCCATGGCAAAAACTTATATGGCAGCCTCTCTGGGACTCAGGCAAGCAAATTATATGGCTTATGTAGCTAGGTATCAGAAATCTAGATGGGATACTGTTATGCAATTGGCCAAGCAGGCCCATGGCCAGCTGGCTAGTGAACTAGAACAGGTGGCTGCTGATGGCATTGAAGCCTCTAAGGTTCAGTTTCATGCTGCTGTGGATGTTAATGATGTTTCCTCTAGGGTCATGGCCACATCTGTAGCTTTTCGTAGGTTGGCCTGGCTCAGGTGTACTAGTTTGTCACAGGATACCCAGACTAAGGCTATGGATTTTCCTGTGGTGGGAAATTCTCTGTTTGGAGAGCAGACAGAGAATTGCATGAAGAAGATGGATGAATATAGGACTACTTACAAGAGTGCCCAGGCTAAGGAGCGGCAAGCCACTCCTCAGAGGCATGCCCCCAGGGTAGGGGTAGGCCTTTCACAGGCCTTTCTACCAGACTCAGGCCTCCTCTGCCTATGCTCAGAGGGGTTTCTTCAGAGGCAGGGGCAGACGAGGGGTGGGCAGACCTGCTCCCACCCCCAGCCTAAAGCTCCTCAAACAGGCACCCCTAATGGGGTGCCCAGGGCCGATTCTCCTGTACCAGTGGGGGGCAGGCTGGCTTACTTCAGTCAGAATTGGGCTTCTTAACCTCACAAGTGGGTTCTGGAAGTAGTAAGCCAGGGTCTGGTTCTCAGCTCAAAAGTTTCCTAAGTTGAGAAGCAGACTTTTTCACCTGCAAGTGCTTCAGAGACCTCGCCTGAAACGGAGGTCTCATCCCTGTTAGCTCTCAGAGCAGTAGAAAGGGTTCCTCCCTGCATCAGGGCAGGGTCTGTATTCCAGATACTTCCTTACCAGGGTTTGACCTTAACATTGTTTTACTAGCCCTGAACCTAGTACAAATTGGCCAGGACTAGTGCAGCTAACCCTCTACTTGTCCGTCTTGACTAGTGCAGGTTTTCCATGGTTGTTAATAAAGCTGAAAAGTCCCTACTTTAGCAGGCTGTATTCCTTTTGCTAAACTCCCTCAGTGTTCCAGGTGGCTCGGGTAATTAGCAGCTCATTAAGAGCTGCAATTATCTGGCAGTTCAAGAGGGGGATCCAGCAAAAGACTCAATGTGAGTCAGTATTACTCATTTGTTAGGACATTCAGCTAGTGTGCATGCTGTGACCAAAGGCAGAGTGCTGTTAAGTAACTAGCTTCTAGTTTGCTGAACTTGTCTTTGATTTGTCCCACAATATTAAAACTAGTGTGCCTCATTTCCCAACATTTTGAGTGCATGTATCCAACACTGCACTGACTGAATGCAATCATGTATACACGGTCTGCCCACTCTATACTTTCTCTGGACACCACTGCAGACTAGGCTGTGAAGTGGCCATCCATAGACCCATAGCTACAATTACTGACTGGTGTATGGTTCACAGCTCCTCTTAATGGATCACATCAGTCAATGCCATCAATGCAGTACCACCCAGCATGTCATTTCATCCTAAAAACAATGCTTTAGAGCATGTATGGTACAAAGCAAAACCTTAGTAAAATATATAATTTGAAAGGTTAAAATAGGTATTCCTGGTATGCACAGATCATCCTGTATAGAAAGAGAGGTAGTACGTCATCATGACTGTATACTGCTCCCCTTTGACTGATGAAAGGACGCTGATAAGAAAAATCTGTTTTTGTTAGGGCAGAGCATGTTAAATCAATATTTTTGTGCCTGGTATATATGAACAGATATGTCAAAGTTTCTTACATGCCAGCCCCCTGTGTTTGTTTAACTCTCTCCAAAGAAATCCTAGAACGGCCCCAGGCTCACTTCGCAGTATAAGAAAACTCCCAGAAGTGCAGTTCTGGTTAATCACAAGGTGGGGGATGAGAATGTCTTTCTCTGCCTGATTCTTTACATTGCCCTGCTGGCCAAGGTGGAACTGTGGTGATGTGCATGATGACGTTGCCTATTGTGTGTAAAGAGCTAGAACTGCCTGAACATTTGCTATTATGGTATTCTCTGGTTTGACAGGGAGGGGGTGAAGAAAGAGGAAGCAAGGGGCACATGGTAAAAAAACAGTGGGGGTACACACTGCGTGTGATTGGACTGCAGTCTTTTTTTTTTTTTTTACTGGGGCAGGAAGCAATGTGGGAGCAGGATAAATATGCAATAATCAGAGTATTTCTTGGCTTGCATTTTTCCTGTAAAACCGATCAAAATTTACCATTATTATTGTGGGCTAGTACAACCATCTGCAGGCTAGTGCAATTTTTAATCAACTTGTCCGGCTGGCTAGTGTAAAAAAAAGTTAAGGTGGACCCCTGTTCCTTACCCCAAAAAAGACAGGAGAATGGCGGCCCATTTTAGATCTCAGATATCTGAACAAGCATCTTTTGAAACCAAAGTTCAAAATGGTAACTCTGGCAATGATTTTACCTTCCCTAAGGCCAGGGGACTGGCTAGCCTCCCTGGACCTCAAGGATGCCTATTTCCATGTCCTAATCAGAAGATCCCATCGAAGTACCTCAGATTCGAACTGCCCTCAGGTCATTACCAGTTCAGAGCAGTACCCTTGACCCTTACCTCTGCTCAAAGGGTATTCACAAAGTGTCTAGCAGTGGCCCACTTAAGGAGGCAGAGGATTGCTGTTTTTCCTTATCTAGACGACTGGCTCATTGTAGGCCAGTCCCCAGAACAGGTAAAATCTCACCTGCAGGTCACCCAGCAGCTTCTCACCTCCCTGGGTTTTCTGCTAAACCTACCAAAGTCGGTTCTGGAACCAGTCCAGGTACTCACCTTTATAGGGGCAGAATTGGACACAAAGCTAGCCAGAGCCTTTCTTCCCCCAGAAAGGGTAAGGAATTTAGTGGCTATGGCCTCTTCCTTCACTTTGCAGGTCTCTCGACCAGCAAGACACTTTCTGCAGCTCCTGGGGCACATGGCTGCATCCACAGCTGTTGTGCAGGGAGCCAGATTTCAGATGAGACATTCAGTTTCACTTGAGAACCTTTTGGTCTCTCAGAAGAGACCCCCTTTCCAAGTTGGTCCCAGTGACTCGAACCTTGATCCTAGCTCTCCAGTGGTGGCAGGATCAGAGCAATTTAAGAGCGGGGGTTCCCTTCATTTCCCTTCTCACGACTTGACTCTCACTACAGATGCTTCCTTCTGGGTTGGGGAGCCCACATGGCGACCTTTCCACTCAGGGAGTTTGGTCCCCAGGAATCTCTGCTCCACATCAATTTGCTGGAACTCAGAGCTGTCTTTTAGCTCTTCAAGCTTTTTCTGCATCTGTCCACGACAAGGTGATACAAGTCAGAACAGACAACACCACAACAATGTGGTACATCAACAAACAGGGGCACTCGGTCTTCGGCCTTGTGCACCGAGGAATCAAGTTGTGGTCTCTAGCCTATTCCCTGAACACTTCCCTCATAGCAGTTCATCTTCCGGGAAGGACAATGTCCTAGCGGATGCCCTCAGCAGGATTTCCCAGGGCCATCACGAATGGTCCCTGGATCCTCAAGTGCTGGGGATAGTTTTTGCCAGGTGGGGCATCCCTCAGATAGATCTTTTTGCAGCCCCAGACAATCACAAACTTCCTCTGTTCTGTTGCAGGCCTCCAGTGCTGGGCTCAGTTCCCCTGGATGCCCTTCTTCTGGTTTGGGAGGGGAAGTTCCTCTATGCTTTCCCCCCCTTTCCTCTCCTATTCAAAGTACTAGTCAAATCAGATCTCAGCCTTGCAGGGTGATTCTGATTGCCCCGGATTGAGCCAGGCAGCCCTGGTACCCACTCCTTCTGTCTCTGACAGTCCATCTTCCCTGTGCCTCCCCAGGAATCACAATCTGTTGACTTGTGCCCAGGGAAGAGTTTGGTATCCGGACCTCAAATCCCTCAACCTCAAGTCCTGGCTCTTGAGGAGTTAGAGTTTGCTGATTTACACCTCTCTCAGGGTGTTCTTGAGATCCTAAAGGCTTCCAGAAAGCCTTCCACTAGGCTACTTATAGTTCTAAATGGAAAAGATTTTCCATTTGGTGTGCTGGGAAAAATATTTCCCAGAATCTGCTGAATTGCCCATTTTGTTAGATTACATGGTACATCTTAATTCCTTGGGTCTCAGACCAGCTACCCTGAGAGTTCATTTGGCAGCTGTCTGCTTTTGTGAGCAGGAAAGTCATCCCTCTTTCCTCTCATCCTGTATTTTCCAAGTTTTTTAAGGGATTACTCCATACTAATCCTCCCTTTCGGGAACCGGCCCCTGCTTGGGACCTTAATGTTTGCATTGCCCAGTTAATGCAACCCCCTTTTGAACCTCTGTCTTCTGCTGAGCTTAAGTACCTAACTTGGAAAACTGTTTTTCTAGTGGCTATCACTTCTGCCAGACGCATAAGTGAATTGCAAGCCTTGTCAGTGGAGACTGACTTTATTCCTTTCCACAGGGATAAGGTAGTCCTTAGGACTAATAGGAAGTTTTTGCCTAAGGTGGTTTCAGATTTCCATCATAATCAATCTATCTCCCTTCCAGTATTTTTCACTGATCACTCCTCTTCGGGTGAGAGGAGGTTGCACAGCCTGGATGTTAAGAGAGCTCTTAGTTATTATATAGAGCGTACTAAAGGTCACAGGTTCGAATCCTCCAACTTTTCCTTACCTATGGTGAAGTTGGGAAAGGCAACCTGCCACTAAGAGATCAATAGCCAGGTGGATTGTCTCTGTATCCAATCTTGTTATCAGAAGTGGGCAGAGCCCCCGGGTTTGAGGGCTCATTCCTTTATTAGAGATTTGCCAGGCTGCTACTAGAAAACGGTACACACTTTTACCAAGCATTACTCCTGGATGTCCAGGCCAGAGAGATGCTCGGTTTAGCACAGCTGTTCTTCAGAGCCTATTCCCTAAGTAGGTTCTGCCCTCCTCCATGGAGGTACTGCTGTGTATTCTGCTAATGTCTATAATATAGCAAGTCTTCATGTTGTTTGAAGAAAAATTACTCACCTTAGTAATGTTGTTTCTTCTAATGGAGTGTTGCTATATTATAGACCTCCCCCCAACCTGCCCCTCTCAGAACCTCTACTTGGTGGGGTGCGGGCAACTTAGTGTGGGCACTACTTATGTCCTGTTAGCATTTTGTCCCCTTTGGGACTTTGGGGGTGTGTATGTGTATGCATGTGTGTTTTATTATACTTGTGTTCCATTTTCATATTACTAGAATGGTGTTAGTATTTCTGGTCCCCTGACTTGAGTCTTGGGTGTTGGGACCATCAATGGTTGTTATTATTTAGGTAGCCATTTGGCTAGTGTAGGTTACAGCTTCCACACAGACCTTAGTGAGTTTGGCTAGAAGATCTGACAGTTCAAGTTTGAAATGACACAGATAGAGCTGCTCTCGTGCCAAAATTCTATTTTGGAATGGTTTTAACCATTTCACTCCGGGCAGTTCTAGAGCTGGAACAAACTGCTAAGGTCTATATTATAGCAAGACTCCATTAGAAGAAACAACATTACTAAGGTGAGTAATTTTTCTTGATGATGATGATGGTGATGATAGCAGCGTTGACTGGGATGTTGGGGGAGCTATCCCCTCACATTCTACTTCTACAGTGTCTCCTGGGGGTGAAGAGACCCCAGAGTATATCCCTCAGATGACCGTTCTTTTGTCTCGGTCATGAGGCAGTTGCAGGCTGCTATGGGGTTTGAGGCAGAGGAACAGAACCCTGTCCAGTGCTGTTTGTCCCACTACTAGGAGTTGCTAGAGACTCCTCCACTCATCATACTCTGTATGATGGAGCCTTTCAAGGATGTCACCATGGCTGACTGGTGTAGACCCAACCTCTGGCCCCTGTCTTCGAAGCACGGATCGGGAAGCATAAGAAAACCAGGAGCAGTTATAAAAGTAGTAAGTAGCGTTTTATTATTATCAAGAACAGCAAAGTAAAAATTGTTCAGTATAGCTATTTACAAAGGCAGTACAAACAGAGAAAACAAAGTCCTTTGAGTGTATCTCCAATTCCAAGTTTCAGGTTCTCCCAGCAAAGATTGCTACTTTAAATAAGCCTTTGCCTGGTAATTAATTTCTGCAACCTCTGCTCATTAACAGACATGCTGTTTCTCATAAAATGTATTAGAATTGTTGTCACTTTCTTGCAGGTGCAGTAAAATAGAGCATGATGTTCTAGAACTGACCACCTGTTGCCTGCTCTGCAAAGAGTTTGTGCTGCATCTCAAGTTTAACCCTTGAGTTCCAATTAGCTTTTGCAGTCATTTCAACAGTATAACTATATGTATTTTCAAACTAAGGGATCCGAGTTTCACACAAAGATTCACGATACAGTATATTTATAACCACAGATATGCAAGGGGAAGAAAAGACCAAACAGCAAGTGAAGGCAGAGAGATAGTGAGAGGCAGAGAATCGTGAGACCGCCAGAATGATCAGTTCCTAGGTTTCACAAGAACATTTGGTTGTGCAGCCAGACAGACAAGAGACAGAAAAGGAGAGGATAGAACAGATCCTTGCATTTAACTCTTTCTGCATAATAAATGGAACAGGGCCTTACTCAAGTTGTACTAAATCTAGATTTCAAGTTGTACTAGGCCCCTGTGAGGAGACCACATTTTGCTGAACAACCCCAGGTTGAATCGATGGTCATCGATGATGCCCATGATGGATTAAGAAGTTTACATCTTAGCTCTCTCCTCTGGATAAGGAGTCGAGAAAGCTGGACCTGATTGGCAAAAAGACTTTTGCTTCTGCTACTCTGGCTGTTAGGGTCTTGAACTACGTTGTCCATATGGTCAGGTTTCAAAACCAGCTCTGGAGACAGGCCAAAGAGGTGGCCAAGGCTCTTCCAGAGGACCCTCAGACGCAGGAGTTGCTTCAAGTCCTTCAGTCCTGGGCTGACGTCAGTAAGCATCTGCTGATATCAGCTAACAATGCTGTGGATACCTCAGCTTGAGCGGCTGCAGCTGGCATTTACCTCAGGAGGTGTTCTTGGCTCAGAGTGTCCGGCTTTGCCCAGGATGTGCAACAGTCCATCCTTAATGCCCCATTTAGAGCTACAAACTCTTTGCGGTGGATGTGCAGGATATACTTTCAGACCTGTAAGCTTCCGGCCGGACTCTGCGATTGATGCACCATTTGTATCACACCCAACCCAAAAGTGGGCAGAGTGTGCCCTTTCACTGTGCCAGCCACTGATCAAAGCCCGGTCCTAAGCCTCAGCGCAAATGCAGAGCAGCCTCCACCTTGACCACTCCTTCCTCCACCTCTGGGAAGGCTCCCAGAGGAGGAGGGGTGGCTCCGGCTGCAGGGGTCCCTTCATCCTGACTCCTTATTCGGGGGTGGTGGGGGCAATACTGCAGGAGGCGGCGGTAGGGGCCATTTCTTCCCTACATCTCAACAGGTGGCGGGAGCTCACTGCAGATGCTTGGGTTCTGCAGCTCATAGAGCACGGCCACACCCTGAACTCCTGGAGTGGCTTCCGAACAACCTCCAGTTCAGGCCGATCCATCCCCCAAAAAATGCTCCAGTTTAGTGCTCTCGGAGGAGGTTTGTATGTTGCTGAGACAGAAAGCCATAGAACCTGTCTCTGAGGATCAGAGAGAGGGGGTGGGGTTTCTATTTCCATTTCTTCCTGGTTCCCAGATGCACAGGGACCTGCGGCCCATCCTGGACCACCGCAGTCTAAATTTCTACATCCAGTACAAGAAGTTCCGGATGATGACCCTCCAAGGGCTGCCTCCTTTTCTGAACTAGGGAGACAGGATATGCTGTCTCATTATGCGTGATGCATACCTGCATATCAAGTTATGTGCCTCCCACCGGCAGTACCTCTGGTTCCGGTTCCAGTTCCAGGGAGTGCAATTCCAGTTCCGTTCCTTGCCAGTTAGCTTGTCCTTTGCTCTTTAGATGTTTACCTAATGCTTGGCAGTAGCTCTCAGAAGGGGAGGGACTTTGTCTTTCAAACCCCAGGAAATCTTACTGCATTCTGACTTATGCAGTGTTGTTCACCATAGGACTGCCCTGGAGCCTAAATGGTTAATAGAACCTATGCAAATTATGGAATTCTAGGCTCGAACTCTGTTTTCAAATCACTGTCCCTGGTAAACAGCTTCTAAACCGTCAGATTCTTTACTCTGCTTGCCTCAGTAAGAGGTCTCCGAGAGCTCTCCTTCATCGCTTGAAGAAACTTTATTTTTCTCGTTTTTTTCACTAGTAAAGTTTATTTTATTGGTATTCCTTTCACAGTCCTCTGTTTTCAGATAGAAATTTAGATTTTTAGGATCTACGCAAGCTGTCACCCCCTCAGAAATGGTCCTGCAAGGTGTCCACTGTAATGACTCCTTCACTGTTGCAAACGCGTTTAACCAGCAGTTTTCCGACCTATCTGCCTACACAGCTTCCCTTCAATCTCCTGCTACACAACTGAACTCAGCATTCCCTGGCGATTCACCCACCTCATCTAAACCATTCTACTTCAGAGCGGTCACCAGGCATCAAGTCTTCAAGCTGCTCAAGGCTATCTCTGACAATACCAGCCCGGCTCTGATGGAATGGAACCCGTCTATTAAAGATGGCTGCTCACCTCATATCTGGACCTATAGCTAGAATCTTCACCCTATCCCTCTCCAATGGCTCTGTCCCTGAAATCTGGAAGGCCGCCAGAATTACTCCCGTGTTTAAAAAAGGCAGCAAAAATGACACGACCAACTACAGACCAATTGCTATACTATCAGTCCTTAGCAAGATCCTTGAGAAATTAGTCTCTATTCAAGTTACCGAATTTGTTGAAAACTCCAACTTACTCAATACAGCACAGCACAGCTTTAGAAAACACCACAGCACCATGACTGCGCTAGCAAAATTCTCCTCTGACATTCTTACCAACATGGACAAAGGGAAGCTAACAGGGGCTGTTTTCATTGACCTCACTAAAGCGCTCGACCTTGTTGACCATCCTTACTACTTGCCTCCCTCAGAAATCTGGGCTTCTCCCACCCTGTCACTACCTGGTTCAGCAGCTACCTTGCCAACAGGACTCAAGCAGTGAAATTCAACTCGTGATCTCTGACAGTGCTGTTATCAATATTAGGCGTCCCTCAGGGCTCCATTCTCGGTCCTCTCCTCTTCTCACTATTTGTAAACAATCTCCCTGATGTAGTAACCTCTGGCCACTCACTACTTTATGCTGATGACCTGGTCATCTATGCCCACTCTGACAATATCACCAACCTGAATGCTGCCCTTACCACAGACTTCCACTTGGTACAGCGCTGGCTACACACCCAACGCCTTGTCCTTAACTCCAATAAAACTAAAGCCATGCTATTTGGATCCCCACACAAATTAAGAACCTGCTCTTCTTCTCTCTCTGTGCCTGACATTAATGGTAACCCTCTGGAGTCTGTTAGCTCTTTTCGCTACTTGGGCATTCACCTTGACCAAAATCTTGACCTAAAGCTCCACATCCAGGAAACTTGTAAATCTGTCAATTGTAAGCTAGGGGCTGCTTACAGGACTAACTACCTGCTTACCCCTGTCGCTAAACTGGCAATTGCTAGAGGAATCCTGTTACCAACCCTCACCTACGGTGCTCCCATCCTAACCATGGCCAGCAAAACTGCTCTGCACCAATGGGACACCACCTTCAACAATGTTTGCAGGTATGCGGCTAAAGCACCAGCGCCTGAAGCACCATTGTCAGCTATACAAAGACCTGGCTGGCTATCTCCCTCCTCCACCAGGCAATATTACCTCTGCAACCTTCGGACACCATCATCAGAGCATCAAAGCCAGCTGAGCTCTCAAACTACTCCAACTGGTTATACCTTCACGGGACCTTAGATCCTCTGACAAGTCCTTATTGAATATTCCTCTGCCGCACAAAAAGGGCTCGGAGCCTTCAGTTATGCTGCCCTCACTTTTGGAACTTGCTGCCCCAGGGACTAAGAAATGCTCCTTCTCACGATGCATTTAAGCACAATCTCAGAGCTTTCCTTACCTCGATGGACAAATGTTTGTTTTGATCCTCTTGAATCCCATGCTCCTAACCTGTTCTCCCTCCCTATTATGTATTATAGGCACTCACGCTTTTTATTTTTGGTTGTTTTTGCTTTTATGTTTCATGTTTGTTGATACTGTATAACATTGTTGTTCTGATGCCAATTGTAAAGCTCTCTAATTACTGCCTAGTCACTTAGCTTGCCCTCGCTCCTGAGCTGTTTTCCCCACCTTCATTCCTTATCCTGCACCCTCTGTTCCTGTAACACTTACTTTCCCAGCCCCGCCTTTTTCCTTCCCACTTAGCCATTTCTCCAGTACCCACTGTCATTACCCCTCCTTTTCCTGCCCTCCCCTCTCCTGCTCTTGCGCCTCCTCCCCTCTAACCGCCTCCACTCCCCTCTCTGCCGCTCTTCGGTTCCACCGCCCGGTAACAGGTTGCTACCTTGTACCGCTAATGCCGTAACTTGCCGCCACCCTTCCTACCTTTCTTTCACCTTTCTGCCCCTCTCCTGCCAGCTTTCCTCCTTCTTTTATTCTTCCTCTCCTCCCTATGCTCAGTCCTCACCTCCCTCTCTTATTTTATCCCACTCCCACCAGTTTGCGTGACTTCTCTCTCTCTCCTGCCATCTCAGAGTTCCACCGGCTCGGCCGCAGGTTATTACTGTACCCGCCAATGCTGCTTTCACCGCCTCGCCTCTGTCCTCCTCCTCCTTCTTCTGCTCCGCTGCGCCTACTAGGTGCACTCTATCTCCTACCCCCACTCATTTCCCTATCTGTTCCTGCCCTTCATCCCTTTTCCCCCTATACCCTGCCCTTCCCACCCTACCCTTCCTCCCCATTCCTTTAGTTCAATCCCTCCTCACCCTTGCACCTAGTCCCCCCACCTCCCTCCCTGCATCACCCCTCTCTCTCTCTGTTTTTGCCCCATAGCTTCACTGTCCTGTTCCCCGACCTCTCGCTCTCTTGCCGACTCCGGTTCCACCGTCCCGGCCACAGGTGGTGACCTTCTCCGCTAATGCCGCTGGCGCCTTAACCTCCTCCTGTCCTCCCTTTTGCTATTCGCCCTACCACCCCCTGTCTCCGCTCTCCAGCCCTACCCTTATACCTGTCCCCTACCACCTCTCCCCTAGTTCTCAACAACTGAATACATGTAATTTTATCCTTATTGCTATGCTTGACTACACTGTGTGACTTTGCCTTGCAAAGTATCCTGCTCTGTGTAATTTCTTATGTATCCTGCAAATGTATCCTGCTTTGTGTAATCTCTTATGTATCACTGTGTTCTGTAACTGTACCTCCCGGGTCGTGCCTGAAAATAGTCACTTGTTGGCTAGCGCACTTACCCGGTCAACAAAAACTAAATAAATATATATATATATATTTTAGGGTAAGTAGTCGTTTTTCTTCTCAGTTCCTTAACCAGGAAAAAACTGATGATCTACTTATATTTTTCTTGGTGTTTATCTATTAGTTAATTTTATTTCTGACTTTGTATAGTCCGTTCAAACAACATGAATTCTTGCTGTATTCTGACAATATGCTTTTAGCTCCAGCACTTGAACTGCTCTGGAGAGGAAGGAGTTAACTCTATGCCAGAGCATAGAACGTTGAGCTGGAGCTCGGTTCAAACCTCTGTCTGCTGCACTTCTCAGTGTAACTGTCAGATTATTTCCTCTGCCTAACTGAACAGTCGCTCCGGAGATTTCTTCTACACTTCCGGTTCGGTATAAGTAAAACGTCGGTTAAATACTGTCTTTTCTGCATTTATCTTCAGTTCAGATCCCTGTCTATGGTACAGTAAGTGTATAGGTAGTGGACTGATAGGTTTAAAGTGTTTGTTTTTGTGTGGAAATTGTAAAACATTTTTTTTTTTCATCGTTGGGTTCTTTATTTTGTACTGTGGTTTAGTGTGAGGTACTGGTTCTTAAAAAAAAAAAAAAAAAAAAAAAATGTTCTTTCCAATACCCGTAACACGGTTAGGTACCGATAAGGGAGTCTTGCCTGGCTGAAGCTGAGTAAAGCGTAAGTTTTTGTTTGGATGGCTACATCTGAGAAACCCAAAAGAAAAACCAGGCCCACTGGGTTTCAACACTGCAGTGTGTGTGGGGTGGCCTTTGCTAAGGCTGATCCCCACACCGCCTGTGTTTACTGTCTGAGGTTTGACCACCTCGATTCAGACTACCAAATCTGTAAACATTTTCCTATGGCCACCCTGGATAAAAGATTGGGCAGGCTTAGGGAAAAAGAGGCCAAGAAGTCCACTGACCGGATGGTTAGCCGGTTCGGTTCTGACGAACCTGAGGGAGTGCCCTCTGACCAGGGCGATACTTCTAAGCAAAGGAAGGGCCGATTCCAAGGATCGGCACCGCTCAAAAGAAAGAAGAAAGACAAATCTGCTGGTTCAGATCCAGAACAGCATTGTCCAATCAACAAGAAATTGCCAGGGCAATTAGCATTGTAGAATCGCTCAGACTGATCCGGTGCCATCAAGTAGGCATTCGGTCGGTTCCTCGGTTCGGATTATTCCCTGAAGAGTATTATGAACCGGATCTGGAGGGGGATGAAGATTACGAAGATGGTGGTGGTGGTGGTGGTGGTATAGAAGGTCTGGATGAGCCCCTAGAACCGGACATCTCCCCAGACAGACCTTCTGGTATTTCCCCTCCTAGGCTTTCTGAGTCCCCTTCCCATTTTATGTTCTACAGAAAAGTGGCAGAAACCCTTCAGCTCCCTTTGGTTGAAGCTGTTGAGGAACAAGACGAGCCTGACTATGTGGAGATGATGGACATCCCAGAGTCCAAGAGACTGTCTATTCCCCTTCACAGATCTTTCGGGAAACCGACA
This sequence comes from Neoceratodus forsteri, assembly GCA_016271365.2. Taxonomy (NCBI): domain Eukaryota; kingdom Metazoa; phylum Chordata; order Ceratodontiformes; family Ceratodontidae; genus Neoceratodus; species Neoceratodus forsteri. The sequence goes on from CM028133.1 coordinate 1,070,431,505, forward strand.
CAGTGACTGCTTAAGACCCCAAATTCTCCACCTCCTGTGGACAAACGAATGGACAAGAGGTATATGCTGTCAGGCTCAGGTACGGATTTCCTGTGCCAGCAATGCAGCCGTGTTGGGGTTGTGCAGGCTGCAGCCTGTGATAAGGCTAGCATACCCTTGGCTTCATACCCCCCAGATAAGGATTCCAGGAAGATAGATTCCATGGCTAAGAAACAGTATTTGGCATCCTCTTTGGGACTCAGGCAGGCTAATTACATGGCGTATACAGCCAGATGCCAGAAGTCCAGATGGGATACTGTTCTGGAACTGGCTAAACAGGCTCCCCCAACCAAGCCGGCCAAGGAGCTGGAGGAGGTGGCTGTTGATGGGATAGAGGCATCAAAGATCCAGTTTCATTCTGCAGTGGACTCCAGTGATGTGCCATTACGAGTCATGGCTACATCTGTGGCTCTTCGGAGAATGGCTTGGCTCAGATGTACTGGCCTTTCACAGGACACCCAGGCTAAGGCCATGGGTTTCCCAGAGATAGATAATTCTCTGTTTGGGAGCAGACAGAGAATACATGAAAAAATGGACGCCGGATAGATCACCTTCAGGAGTGCACAGGCCAAGGAAAGGCAGGCAACTCCTCAGAAGCAGCAATCTAGGGCAGGGCAGGCCTTTTCACAGGCCTTCTACCAGGCACAGGCCTCCTCTCCTTTCCTCAGAGGGAGAGGCAGAAGGGGATGAGCAGGGCTGCATCCTCCTCTCAGCCCAAGGCTCCTGCCAAGTAGACACCCTGATGTGTCGGCCCGGTCGCCACCTCACCCCCTCCAGTAGGAGGCAGGCTGGCTTACTACTTCCAGGCCTGGAAGTCTGTTACCTGAGACAAGTGGGCCCTGGAGGTAGTAAGCCAGGTACTGGTCCTCAGCTTCAGAAGATTCTCAAAACTGAGGGTCAGGTCTTTTCCACCTGCAAACTTCTCCGAAACCATTGCCTTAGAGGCAGAGGTTGCCTCTCTACTGGCCCTCAGAGCTACAGAGAGAGTTCCTACGGTACACTGGGCAAAGGTCTGTATTCCAGATACTTCCTTACCCCGAAAAAGACAGGGGAGTGGTGACCCATCCTAGATCTAAGATATCTAAACAAGCACCTATTAAAGCCAAAATTCAAAATGGTGAGACTGGGAATAATTCTTCCCTCTCTGAGGCCAGGGGACTGGCTAGCCTCCTGGACCTCAAGGATGCCTACTTTCACATTCCTGTCAGGCGCCCCACGGAAAGTACTGGGTTGAATTGCCTTCAGGCCATTATCAGTTCAGAGCAATGCCCTTCGGCTAACATCAGCACCAAGGGTATTCATAAATGCCCAGCAGCAGTAGTAGTATGGCCTTACTAAGGAGACAAAACATCTCCATATTCCCGTACCTGGACGACTGGCTCATCGTGGGGCAGTCTCCAGACCAAGTCAAGTCAGACCTGCAAGTGATTAGTCAGTTCTCGAACCAGTGCAACTCCTGACCTTCATAGGGGTAGAGTTGGATACTGTCCAAGCAAGAGCCTTTCTTCCTCTAGCAAAGGTAAAGGCCCTCACAGACATGGCTTCTTTTTGCTTACTGATGTCTTGACCAGCAAGGCATTTTCTTCAACTCCTGGGCCACATGGCAGCCTCCACTGCAGTGGTACAGGGTGCCAGATTTCAGATGAGGGACATTCAGTTTCACTTAAGGGCCTTTTGGTCCCAGAAAAAGACTCTAACCAAATTAATTCCAGTGACTCCGACTCTGATCCAGGCTCACCAGTGGTGGCTGGACCAGAGCAACCTCAGATAAGGAGTCCCATTCATCACCCAGTCTCATTCTGTGGTTCTCACCACAGATGCCTCTCTCCTGGGATGGGGGTGCTCACTTGGGGGCACTCACAGCACAGTTAATGTGGTCCTTTCAGGAGCCTCTACTTCATATCAGTCTCCTGGAGCTTAGGGCAGTGTAACTGGCTCTACAAGCTTTCTCAGAATCAGTACAGAACAAGATGGTTCAGGTCAGGACAGACACCACCACCACCACCACCATGTGGTACATCAACAAGTAGGGAGGCACTAAGTCTATGGCCTTGTGCACGGAAGCCATGAAATGATGGTCCCTGGCTTATTCTCTACAGACTTCTCTGGTAGCAATCCACCTTCCTGGGAAGGGCAGTGTGCTAGCAGATGCTTTGAGCAGGATTTTTCAGGGCCGTCATGAGTGGTCCTTGGACCCCTTAGTGCTGAAGGCGATATTTTCAAGGTGGGGGCACTCCAGAGATGGACATCTCTGCAGCCCCAGACAATCACCAGCTTCCTCTATTCTGTTGCAGAGCCCCAGTATTGGGCTCAATCCCACTGGATGCTCTAATTCTGGATTGGCAGGGAACATTTCTGTATGCCTTTCCCCCCTTTTCTCTCTCTTGTTCAAAGTTGTGGTCAAGATAAGGTCACAATCTTGCAAAGTGATCCTGATTGCTCCAGACTGGGCCAGACAGCTTTGGTATCCTCTATTACTGTCCCTGGCAGTCCATCTTCCCTTAGCTGTTCCCAAGAATCACAATCTGCTAATCTCCTCTCAGGGCAGAATTTGGTGCCCCAAGCTTCAGTCTCTCAACCTCAAGGCATGGCTCTTGAAGAGCTAGAATATGCAAGTCTCAAGGGGTTCTAAACATTCTCAAGGCTTCTCAAAAACCTGCCACCAGAAAAAATTAAAATTCCAAATGGAAAGGGTTCAGCATTTGGTGTTCCAATAAGCACATATCCCCAGATTCTGCTGACTTGGCTACAGTTCTGGATTATATGGTTCGCCTTAATGGCTTGGGCCTCAGACCAGCTACCCTCAAAGTACATTTGTCAGCTGTTTCTGCTTTTCTCTCAGTGGGAAAGTCCTTCTCACTGGCATCTCACTCTTTCTGGAAATACTTCAAAGGATTGCTTCACACCAATCCTCCCTTTGGGGATCCTACTTCTGCTTGGGATCTTAATGCTTGCATTGCTCAGCTTATGCAACCCCCCCTTTGAGCTTTTGGCCTCAGCAGAACTTAAGTACTTGACTTGGAAAACTGTGTTCCTGGTAACTATTACTTCTGCCAGGCGTATCAGTGAATTACAAGCACCGTCAGTGGAGCCTGATTTTATCTCATTCCATAGAGATAAAGTGGTCCTTAGAACCAACAGGAGGTTCTTAACAAAAATGGTTTCAGATTTTCATCTGAACCAATCCATGTCTCTTCCTGTGTTCTTCAATGATCATTCTTCTTCAGGAGAGAAAGATTACACAGTTTGGATGTTAAAAGGACTCTTAGCTACTACATTGGATCTGAAGGCACTTAGGTTTGACTCCTCCAGTTGTTCTCACTTATGGTGAAGTGGGGAAGGGTAAACCTGCTACTAAGAGAACCATTGCCAGGTGGATTGTCTCTGTATACAATTCTGCTATGAAAAGCTAGGCAAGCATTACCTCCCTCAGGCCTGAGGGCTCATTCGACTAGAGGTACAGCTGCTTCTCTGTCTGCTGCTAGAGATGCACCCTTATTAGAGATATGCAAAGCAGCCACCTGGAAAACAGTCCATACGTTCACCAAGCATTACTATCTGGATATCCAGGCTAGTAGTGATGCTAGGTTTGGTACAGCAGTACTGCACAGCCAGTTACCAAAATAGGTTCCATCCCTCCTCCATGGAGGTACTGCTTGGTAGTCTGCATATTGTCAGAATACAGCAAGATTTTATGTTATTTGAAAAAAAAAAAAATGACTCACCTTAGTTATTGTGTTTCTTCTAATGGTGTCTTGCTGTATTCTGACCTCCCCCGCCTCCCCTCTCAGAACCTGTTTTTGGGAAATGGGCTGGCAGATGCAGTGTTGCACCTCAGGGTGCACTTGACACTCCCCCTTTTTAGAGAGGGGTAGAGGGTTACGTTATATTGTTTTTTGATAGTTATAGTTGTTCATTACCTAGTTGTTCTTTTGGATTTCTCGACTTGAGTCTTTTAGGATCCAAAATAATAGGTTGCCCTTTGGGGTAGTAAGTTTTGCAATTTCCACACAGTAGGTGTAGCTAGTTAGTATTAGCTCGTAAGAATCTGACAGTTACACTTGGAAGTGCAGCAGACAGAGGATTGAACTGAGCTCGAACTCAACGTTCTATGCTCTGGCATAGAGTTGACTCTCTCCTCTCCGGAGCAGTTCAAGTGCTGGGGCTAACTGCAGATTGTCAGAATACAGCAAGACTGCATTAGAAGAAACACAATTACTAAGGTGAGTAATTTTTTTCTTAGTTTAACTGGGGTAACTCCTGGTTTTTGTGGGTCTTCTAACCGGGCTAACCCCTGGGCTTGTTTATATTTAAAAACTCCAGCGTAATTCTTGTTTCTAGGGACATGGATATGTTGTTCATCCACACTCATTGGCAGGTATCCTTGCTGCTTTAAATCTTGCCGGAAGGTCTTCAAGCTTGCTCCTCCCACCCACCCGGGTGGTATAACTCTCGGCTCCGCCCCATGACGCCAGATCTTCCTTACCGCTTGGAAGCTCAGGTTCCCTCCTTAACGCCTTCGCTGAGACTGGTTCCTATTTCTCCGCTTTATGGATTTAAAATAAATTTTGCAAAAAGACTTCAGTCTTCGATCCCTCGCGGCCGCGATGGACAAATCGACTCCCGGATTTCGGAGATGCCCATGCGGGCAGAAGATGTCTCGGACGGATCCACACTCCACGTGTGTCTACTGCTTAGGCCTTGAGCACGACCCGCAGGCTTGTGACCTGTGCTCATCTTTCTCGGCCTACGTCCTCGAAGACCGTGCTGCCCGATTGCAACTGGGCCGTCCCGAGAAGCGTTTCCCTCCGGTGAAGTCCAAGGAGGCCCGGTTGGCGGTGTCCGCGGGCGGCGGGCTTCGGCGGATCAGCTCAGCGGATGGTCGCCTCGAAGAGGGGCGCGCTGCGTCAGATCTTCTCGGCCGCGGCATTTATCCCGCCTCTCTGGTTCTTCCTACACGGCTTCTTTTAGGAGCTTTGTCTGTCCCTCTCCACTAAGGAGAAGGGACTACGCTGCTGGACCTTATTCTCGGTCCAAAAGAAGGACAGGGTAAGTCCTCCGTCGGACGCTCTTGGGAGCGGAAAGGTCCTCTCCCGAGTCGTCAGGCCGTGGCCGGTCGACCGGCTCGACCACTGGCCTCACGGTGTCCCGCCAGGTCAGTTGACCGAGACTCCCACTGACGAAGTCGAGATTTTTCTCGACCCGTTGGACGGGCTGTCGCCTTTAGCAGCCGAGATTCCCCTCTCCCCGGTTCCCCCGGGAGGAGTTGGGGATCCCGTGGGCTCGCCTGTGCCTCCGGTTCCGGAGCCCTGGATGGACCATCCGAGCCGAAGGGAGTGCCGGTTCCGCCGACACCTCCCGCACCGACCTCGGAAATTCCGGAGACTCGGTCCGGACCTCTTCAGCGTCCAGCCGATCCCACCGTCATAGGCGGTCTCGGTCTCGGCAGCGCGGTAAGCGGCGTCGCCGCTCATCCTCGTCCTCCTCCTCGGACGAGGGGAGGCTTCGGCGTAAATTACGTCGACGGTACGAGGACCTCATGTTGCAACAGCTCCTCCTGGCCGGGAGTAAGCCGACCCGTCGCCTTCCCCGGCCATTAAGTGGCTGTCACCGGAGCGGCCGACACAACCCCTCGACTTATCCGAGGAGCCTATACCCAGGCCGGTTGTTCGGCCAAACCAGCTGCTCCACGATTCCGGTGGAACCTCCGCCTCCACAGCCACCTATTGGGGCTCCGACCAAGTTCTCGTTCAGCTAAGGGTCTACCCCATCGCGTTGTCAGTTACCCTCACTCCCGACCGACCTCGGCAGGTGAAGGGTGGCTCAGGCCAGAGGCAGTCTTCGAGGACTCTTCCGAGTCCGAAGATGATTCCTCCTTTTCTCCAAGCGACTGGACTTGGAGTCTTCAGGAGGTCAGTCAATGGACGATAGCCGTCGTCCTTCCCTAGGACTGCTTCGCTCATCTCGGAGTCCACGGGATGGAGCTCGAACCCGCTTCCAAACGGCCAGGTATCCTCACGGAGATTCTGGACCGAGGATTCTCCGACGGAGGCCTTTCCGGTGGCCGAGGCCATAGTGGGTCCGCACTGGAGCTTTGGCAGCGCCTGCTTCCTGCCCTGCGCCTTGACCAGGATGGCCAGGAAGTATCATCTCTCCGGTTCCTTGTCCGGTTTTGAACACCCTCTGCTGAGGGCTGGTTACCGACAGCGTTTTCCGTGCGCCGCAACGCCAGGGATGTGGACAAACCTCCTGACAAGGAGTCCAAGAATTGGACTATGTCGGGCGAAAAGTCTACGCTCAGCCTCCTCTCGGCCTTCGTCAGCCAGTTCGGCCGTCCTCATGGCACATTTTTCTCATGCCCTGTTGGGCTCCCTGGATGAGGTCATCCCTCATCTTCCCGCCGATCTGCAGACTACGGTTAAGCAGGTGCGGGACCAGGGCAGTGGCCAAACAGCAGCTCCAGACTGCTTTGGATATAGGGGACTCATGTGCCAGATCGGTGGCGGCCGCAGTGGCTATGCGTCGGCGGGCTTGGCTGAGGATATCCACCTTTACTTCGGATACCCAGCACAAGTTGGCGGATGTTCCCTTTGGGGACTGACCTCTTGGCCCTGGGGTGGAAGGTCACCTGCAGAGGATCGAGAAGTCCAATGCTACCTTGACTCGGTCTCTTCCGCTCAGAAGAACAAAGGCGTAAGCCACAGCCTAAGCCCTTTCGTCCTTCTGTGCCCCAGCGCCCTGCCCAGCAACGTCAGGGCCACTGCAGGCTCGGCCTTGGCATCCCAAACCCAAGCCGGCTTCCTCTAACAGGAGGCAGGAGGAAAAGGCCCAGGAGGGTCCCTCGGCGGTCCCTCCTCCAAGCCTGCCCAGTGACGGGCTGAGGGTGTCGCCCCATTCCCGTCACCCCTTACCCCTGGGTCCCCTGGGGACGGCTCCGGCACTTCCGTTCGCCTGGTCCGCTGTTTCCACGGACAGGTGGGTCTTGAGGTGGTGGAAGAGGCCTGCCCTGGAATTCACACAGGCACCACCCTTCAGAGCAGTCGCCTCGGGGCTCGGGATCCCCAGCCTCACTGGCGGCTCGTCGAGCCGACATCGCTCTCCTCCTCCAGAAGGAGGTGATAAGAGAGGTGGTGGACCCTCCTTCAGACCCAGGGTTTGTGTCCAGGTACTTCCTGGTTCCGAAGCGGACGGGGTGGCGCCCCATTCTCGACCTACACGACCTAAACAAGTTCCTAAGGTCTCGAACCTTCAGGATGGTCACTCTGGCTCAGATAATACCATCCTTGGAACGCGGCGTGTGGTTCTGCTCTCTGGACTTGCAGGACGCGTTTTTTCACGTCCCTATCCGTCCGTCTCACCAGAGATTCCTTCGCTTCCGAGCGGAAGGATCCTCTTCGAGTTCCAAGCCATGCCCTTCGGCTTGTCTCCAGCTCCCAGGGTCTTCACCAAATGCATGGCAGTGGTGACAGCATTCCTGCGGCGCCGAGGGGTCCGGGTGTACCCTTACCTGGACGACTGGCTGATAGCAGCTCCCTCCAGGAAGGAGGCGGAGTGGTCCAGAGATCTGGCCCTCCAGGTCTGCTCTCAACTGGGCCTCCTTATCAACGAGGCCAAGTCGGAACTCGAGCCGAAGCAGGTGATTCTATTCATCGGGGCGCAGCTCGACTCTCTTCGAGCCAGAGCGCGGCTCCCGGTGGACAGGGCCGAGGTTCTTTCCTCCTTTGCCCGATCATTTCTGGTTGGGCAATTGCGCCCTGCTCGGGACTTCCTGCGCCTCCTGGGTCTCATGGCGGCCTGCACCAGCGTGGTCCGTTGGGCCCGCTGGAACATGGCTCCCCTTCAGTGGGGACTGGCCAGCCAGTGGTCACAACGCTGCGATCCTTTGGACCAGCTTGTGTCGGTGACACAGGGGATGTGGAACGCTCTCCAGTGGTGGACCATTCCAGATCATTTGCAGGAGGGCATCCCGTTCGTCCGCCCCGAGCCGACGGTCTCTCTATCGACCGATGCCTCTCTGATGGGTTGGGGTGCCCATCTGGGGGAACATCGGGCTCATGGCCTCTGGTCCCCGCGGGAGTCCCGATGCCACATCAACCTGCTGGAGCTCCGAGCGGTCCGCCTAGCTCTCACCGCCTTTGCTCCGTTCCTCCGGGGTCAAGTGGTCCGAGTCCAGACGGACAATACCACGACCATGTACTATCTAAACCGCCAGGGCGGGACGCGCTCCATGCTTTTATGCAAGGAAGCTCTCCGCATTTGGTCACTCGTGCGCAGCCTGGAGGCGGATCTCCTAGCCATTCACGTGGCAGGAGCCTCCAACACCCTGGCCGATGCCCTGAGCCGGATAGGGGCTGCATCCCACGAGTGGTCTCCCTGGAGGTAGTAGCATCTGTTCTCCCATTGGGGCACACCTCAGGTGGACCTGTTTGCCTCAGGAGAACGCGGCTTGAGTCTGTTCCATGCCCGCCTCAGCAGGCTCGCTGCAGGGGATGCCTTCTCGAGGCAGTGGACCCCGGCCTCTTTACGTCTTTCCCCATTTCCCTTGATCCACAAGGTGCTTCTCAAGGCGAGGAGGGACAAGGCGCAGGTGATTCTGATAGCCCCAGACTGGCCTCGCCAGTTCTGGTACCCAGATCTCCTCAGTCTCAGCTCCAGGACTCCGGGCAGCTTCAGCTCGCCTGGACCTGCTCTCAGTCAATCAGGAAGGTGTTCCATCCGGACCTTCAATCCCTGCACCTGACGGCCTGGTTCCTGAGCCTAGAGTTCCAGGCCTTGGGTCTTTCCGACGAGGTCCTCAATGTAGTTGAGGCGTCCCGTAAGGAGTCGACCAGAAAATGCTATGCCTTCAAATGGAAAAGGTTTTCCATTTGGTGTCAGGGCAAGGGCTTGGACCCTTCCTCCTGTTCCTTGGCAAGCATCTTGGACTATTTATGGTCCCTTTCTAGTCAAGGGCTTAGGTCGACGACCCTAAGGGTGCACCTGGCAGCCATCTCTGCTGCCACCGGCACGGCCGGGAAGCAGTCATGGTGCAGGAGAAGGTGGTCTGGCGCTTTTCAAAGGCCTTGATCACATTTCCCCTTCAGTGCGGGAACCCCCACCTCCGTGGGATCTACTGCTGGTACTGGCAAAGCTCATGGGCAAGCCATTCGAACCTATGCACAGGTGTGCTCTCTCTCACCTGTCGTGGAAGACCGCCTTCTTGGTGGCTATCACGTCAGCCAGAAGGATGGGAGAGCTCCAGGCGCTTTCCATCGAGTCTCCTCACCTGGTCTTCCACAGGGACAAGGTTGTCCTGCGCCCCCACCCGAAATTCCTTCCGAAGGTGGTGTCGGAGTTTCACCTTAACCAGGTGTTGACTCTGCCGGTGTTCTACCCCAATCACACCTCGGAGGCCGAATATAGGCTCCATACTCTGGACCCTAGAAGGGCGCTTGCTTATTATAAGGAGCGCACGGCTGAAATTCGGGGAGAGGTTCGCCAGCTGTTTGTCACCTACGCTGAAGCCGCATCTGGCAGACCTGCAGCCAAGTGGACGATAAGCAGGTGGGTAACCTCCTGCATAGATCTCTGCTATAAGTTGGCGGGCATGGAGCCTCCTAGAGGGATAAGAGCTCATTCTACCCGCCATACTGCTGCAACGGTGGCTACTTCCAGGGACGTCCCTATCCAGGAAATCTGCAGGGCCGCTACCTGGAAGTCAGCAAACACCTTCATTACCCATTACCACATCGACCTTGAGTCACGCCGGGATGCTGGTTTTGGGGCCTCGGTTCTCAGTCTCTCTTTCCCAAGTAAGTATTGGGGTGTGCGTCTTGCCTCCTCCTCGGGAGAACTGCTAGGAGTCTGCCAATGAGTGTGGATGAACAACATATCCATGTCCTAGAATACAGGTTACTCACCTGTAACAGGAGTTCTAGGAATGGTATATGTTGTTCATCCACACGACCCACCGACCTCCCCGGACGACGACAACCTGAGCTTCCAGCGGCCAGATCTACGCCATGGGGCGGAGAGAGCCGAGAGTTATAACACCGGTGGGCAGGAGGAGCAAGCTTGAAGACCTTCCGGCAAGATTTAAAGCGGCAAGGATACCTGCCAATGAGTGTGGATGAACAACATATACCATTCCTAGAACTCCTGTTACAGGTGAGTAACCTGTATTTTTTTTCCTATCTGTTTTACAACCGCGTGGGGAAAACTTTTTTTATTTAGTTTGTGGTGTCTTGGTTATGTCACAAAAGACTAAAAAACAAACAGGACCCACAAGTTTCCAGCACTGTACCGAGTGTGGGGAACTTTTTCCAAAGCAGATCCACCCCTTATTTGTTTGTTCTGTCTGGGATCTGACCACCTTCAGACAGACTGAAGTCTATGCCAATTTCCCTCAGTCTGCCATTGAAAGACAGCAGAAAAGACTAAAGGAAAAAATGGTTGAAAAGGCTCCTAATCCAGCTGGTAAGCAACCAGTTGAACCGGAGGAACTGCCGCGATAGCTCCGCTAAGAAAAGAACCGCTGATAAGGCTGCTGAACTGGCCATTGTGGTTAAAAAGAAAAGAATAGCACCAGGAACTGCAAACTAAATCAACCGTGGTTCCTTCTGCTGAGGAAATCGCTAACGCAATTAGGATTATTCACTTACAGTCTCTGGTCCCAGTTGATCCACAACCGGTTCCAAAAACTCTCGTTTCACAGGCCCCCGGTTTAATAGATCAAGGTGGGGATCCTTTTGACACCGGTTATGGAGATGAACCAGATGATGAGGATAAGGACTATGGTGATCCCATAGATCCAGACATCTCTCCTGATCCACATAGACCAGATTGCCCTGATAAGGGAAATGAGGACTTTACTTCATACTTTGCTTTTATGAAGCAAGTTGCTCAGTCTCTCAAACTCCCATCCCAGGAATCGGTAGAGGATGAGGAGGAAGAGGACTACAAGGAAATGATGGCTGTCCCACCATCTAAAAGGCTGCTCCTGCCATTACACAAGTCCCTAAGAAAGCAGACTATGAAGGTCCTACAGGCCCCTACTTTTGTCCCTCCTACAGACAAAAAGGTGGACAGAAAGTATTGGGTAGCTAAGACTGGAGCCGATTTCCTTTTTGGACACCCCAGCCACAAACGTGTGGTGCAGGCTGCAGCTTGTGACAAAGCTGGTATCCCTCTGGCCTCCCATCCTCCAGTAAAAGATTCTAGGAGGATAAACTCTATTGCCAAGTAGGTTTATCTTGGATCTTCCTTGGCTATTAGGCAGGCTTCCTAAATTGCCTACATAGCCAGATACCACAAAAATACGTGGTACACAGTTCTGGAAATAGCCAAAGCAGTTCCCCCTCCCATGGCTGCTGATCTGGAGGAGGCTGCTAAGAGGGGCATTGAAGCCTCAAAAACACAATTCAGGATGGCAGTGGATGCTAGTGACACTGCATCCAGACAGATGGCTTCAGCTGTGTCTTTAAGGAGGGTTGCATGGCTCAGAACCACCAACCTCACACAAGACACTCAAAACAAAGCTATGGATTTTCTCTGTGTGCTGTTTGGAGAGCAAACGGAGGCATATATGAAAGAAATGGATGACTATAAAGCTGCTTACAAAAGTGCAGCAGTCAAGGAGAGAGCTGCCAACCCCCAGAAATGCTAACCAAGGGGTGGCAGGGGTAGAACTCCCTATAAGCCCTTTTTTCAGCCTCACGTTTTTCCCCAGTATCAATCCAGGGGATACTGAAGGGACAGTGGCCGCACTAGGCCCGCTGTCCAGCCAGTAGCACAGTCGAGCAGACACCATGAGGAGATTGACCGGGTCGCCTCCCCATGCCCAGTAGGGGGCAGGTTGGCCCACTATTTCCAGGACTGGAAAACCATCACCACAGACAAGTGGGTCCTGGAAGTGGTGGGCCAGGGACTTGCCCTCAGCTTCAAGGCTATGCCAAGGCTCAGGTTGAGCTTTCAAGCCATTTTCCCCATCAGAAACAGCCTTGCTGGAATTGGAGGTTTCAAACCTCCTTGTGCTCAAGGCAGTAGAATCAGTACCTCCCAGTCAGCTGGGGAAGGGGCTGTATTCAATATGCTTCCTTACAGTGAAAAAAACCGGAGTGGTGACCCATTCTGGATCTCGGGTACTTAAACAAGCATCTGACAAAACCAAAATTCAAGATGGTCACTCTGGCTACAGTACTACCTTGTCTAAGACAGGAAGACTGGCTAGCATCCTTGGAGCTCAAAGATGCATACTTCCATATCCCAGTCGGAAAGTCACACAGAAAGTATCTCACGTTCAGGTTACCCGTAGGCCACTACCAGTTCAGGGCAATGCCCTTCGGGCTCACGTCCACCCCAGGAGTGTTCACAGTGTCTGGCAGTGGTTGTGGCCCACCTAAGGCGACAAGGGGTGTCAGTCTTTCCCTACCTGGACGAGTGGCTTATAGCAGGTCAGTCCCCCCAGCAAGTCAGGGAGGCATTGTCACTAACACAAGACATTCTATCCTCTTGGGGGTTCCTGGTGAAGCACAAAAAGTCTGTTCTGGAACCAGTTCAGCTCCTCCAATGTATAGGGGCAGAACTGGACACAAGGAAGGGGATGGCTTACCTGCCTCACGACAGAGTGGACAGTTTTATTCAGGTAGCTGAATCTTTCAAACTGCAGGTCTCAAGGCCAGCAATGCACTTCCTTCAGCTGCTCGGTCACATGGCAGCTTCCTCAGCAACTGTACAAGGAGCAAGGTTTCAGATGAGAGACAATCAATTTCACTTGAGAGAACACTGGTCCCAAAGAAAGGATTCTCTTTCAAAGCTGGTCCCAGTCACAGCACTTTCATTCAAGCCCTGCAGCGGTGGCAGGAAAGAGGCCATCTCAGGCAGGGGGTTCCCTTCCTGCAGCAGCCCCCTTCTCTGGTACTCACAACAGATGCATCCCTCCTGGGGTGGGGTGCACATCTGGGGGACCCAACTACTCATGGTACATGGGAAAAGCAGGAATCCCTCCTGCACATAAATCTTCTAGAGCTCAGAGTGGTTCTATTGGCTCCTCAGGTTTTTCTCCATTCAAGTCAAAGGGAATGTGGTTCAGGTCAGAACAGACAATACATGCACAATGTATTACATAAACAAGCGTGGGGAACAAGGTCAACTCCTCTATGCACAGAGGCAATGAAAATTTGGGCCTTTGCCTACTCCCTGAATGTTTCCCTCACAGCTGTCCACCTTCCAGGCAAGGACAATGTTTTGGCGGATGCCCTCAGCAGAATAAACCAGAACCACCACGAGTGATCTCTGAACAAGCAGGTCTTGCATACCATATTCAGGAGATGGGGCACCCCAGAGGTGCATCTGTTTGCAGCCCCAGACAATCACCAGCTCCCACAATACTGTTGCAGGCCCCTATCATGGGCACAATCCCCCTGGATGCATTGCTGTTAGAATGAACAGGGAGGTTCCTGTATGCCTTCCCGCCTTTTTCCCTCTTACTGAAAGTATTAAACTCCGGCTCCAACCAGCATTAATGATTCTCATTGCCCCAGATTGGGCCAGGCAGCCTTGGTACTCCATGCTCCTATCATTGTCTATAGCCAAACCAATCCGCCTTCCCAGGAGGTACAACCCGCTGTCATCCTCTCAGGGCAGGATCTTGTATCCCAACCTACTACCCCTCAGACTCAAGGCATGCTGTTTAAGACTTGGAGTATGCAGGTTTACATCTCTCAGAAAGGGTTATGGACATACTGAGAGTTTCCAGGAAACCTTCTACCAAGAAAACTTATACTTCTAAATGGAAGCGGTTTTTTTTCTGGTTCCAGGGTAAGGGTTTGGACAATCCCCAGACTAGTCTCTCTTTAGTCCTGGGCTATATGGCCCATTTACATTCTACAGGTTTAACTATTGCCACATTAAGAGTGCACTTGGCAGCTGTTTGAGCTTACTTATTAGCAGGTAAGCCTTCTTCACTGGCTTCAAAGCCAGTGTTTAAAAAGGTTTTTAAGGGATTATTACACTTGCACCCACCACACAGGGTACCTACTCCCATGTGGGATTTGAATATTTGCATTGCTCCGCTCATGCATCCCCCTTTCGAACCCATGTCTACAGCAGATCTCAAACATGTGCCTTGGAAAACAGTGTTCCTGGTAGCTGTTATCTCTGCCAGAAGGGTCAGTGAGCTCCAGGCATTGTCCACAGAGCAAGGTTATATTGCTGTCCAGAGGGACAAAATAGTTCTCAGACCTAAAAGAAAATTTGTGCCCAAGGTGTTGTCAGATGTTCACCTTAACCAGTCTATTGCCTTGCCAGTTTTCTTTACTGACCACTCCACTTCCGGTGAGTGTAGGATACACAGCCTGGATGTAAAAAGGGCAGTCAGCTATTATCTGAACCACACAAAGGGTACCAGGAAGAATCAGACCCAGCTCTTCCTCACTTATTGAGAGGTGGGAAAAGGTAAACCTGCCACCAAGCGATCCATTGCCAGGTGGATCGTAGCTCGTATTCAGTTCTGTTATGGAAAGGTGGGAAAGCAACCACCTACGGGCCTCGGGGCCCACTCTACCAGGGGTACTGCATCCTCTCTAGCAGTGGCTAGAGATATCCCCCTAGTGGACATCTGCAAAGCTGCAACTTGGAAAACAGTCCACATATTCACCAAACAGTATTGTTTGGATGTCCAGACCAGAGGTAATGCCAGGTTTGGCACAGCAGTCCTACAGAGCTTGTTTCCTAAATAGGCCCACCTCCAAAGGCACTGCGTGGTAATCTGCATAAGTCGGAATACAGTAAGATTTCCTGGGGTTTGAAGAAAAAATTACTCACCTTGGTAGTCTTGTTTCTTCTAAGGGAATCTTACTGTTTCTAGGGACATGGATATGTTGTTCATCCACACTTATTGGCAGGTCTCCTTGCCGCTTTAAATCTTGCCGGAAGGTCTTCAAGCTGGCTCCTCCCACCCACCCGGGTGGTATAACTCTCGGCTCCGCCCCATGACGCCAGATCTTCCTTACCGCTTGGAAGCTCAGGTTCCTCCTTAACGCTTCCGCGTTGAGACTGGTTCCTATTTCTTCCTTTTGCGAATTTAAAAGTTTTTGCTAAAAGACTTCAGTCTTGATCCCTCGCGGCTGCGATGGACAAATCGACTCCGGTTTCGGGATGCCCCTGGGCAGAAGATGTCTCGGACGGATCCACACTCCACGGGTCACTGTTTAGGCCTTGAGCACCACCCGCAGGACTGGGACTTGTGCCTTCCTTTCGGCCTATGTCCTCGAAGACCGTGCTGCCCGATTGCATCTGGGCCGTCCCGGCGTTTCCTCAGTGAAGTCTAAGGAGGCCCGGTTGGCGGTGTCCATGATGGCGGCTCGGCGGATCAGTCGAGCAGATGATCGCCTCGAAGAGGGGCGGCGAACCGTATCTTCCTCGGCCGCGTCATTATCCGCGCTCTCTGGGTTCCTCCTATACAGCCCTTTAGGAGCTTTGTCTGTCCCTCTCCACTAAGGGAGAAGGGCCAACGTCTGCTGGACCTTTTTCTCGGTCCAAAATAAGGGACAAGGGTAAATCCTCCATCGACGCTCTTGGGAGCGGGAAAGATCCCTCTCCCGAGTGCTCTACCGTCGACTTGGTCGACCGCCGGGGTTTCGGCCACTGGTCTCACGGTGTCCCCGCCAGGTCAGTTGACTGAGACTCCCGCTCATGAAGTCGAGATTTTTCTCGGATCCGTTGGACCCGGGTCGCCAAGTAGCCGAGACACCCTCTCCCGGTCCTCGGGGAGTTGAGGATCCCGTGCTTGCTCTGTGCCTCAGGTTCCGAGCCCCGGATGAACCCCTCGGGCGAAGGAGTGCCGGTTCCTGCGACACACTTCTCCGCACCGATCTCGGAAAAGCCAGCGGTTCTCGGTCTCTGACCTTCAGCGGTCAGCGATCCCGCCGTCAGCCGTGATCTCGGCCCCTGTGAGCCATCGGCCGCTTCGTCCTCATCCTCCTCTCGGACGAGGAATTCATGAAGTTACGACGGACAAGTGACCTCATGTGGCAACAGTTCTCCTGATCAGGAATAAGCCGACGCAGCCTCCCCCGCCATTATGGCTGTCACCGAGCGGCCGACACAACCCCTCGACTTACCCGAGGAGCTGTACCCAGGTCAGTTGTTGCGCCAAACCAGCTGCTCCACTGATTCCGTGGAACCTCCGCCTCCACAGCCATTATTTGGGGCTCCAACCGGGATTCTGTTGGCTAAGGGTCTACCCCATAGGCTGTCTGTTACCCTCACTCCCGACCGGCCTCGGCAGGTAGAGGGTGGCTCAGGCCAGAGGCAGTCTTCGAGGACCGCCTGAGTCCGAGGATAATTCTCCTTTTCTCCAAGCGAATAGACTTGGAGTCCTCAGGAGGACAGTCAATGGATGATAGCCCGTCGTCCTTCCTAGGACTGCTTCGGCTCATCTCGGAGTCCACCGGGATGAAGCTCGAACCCGTTTCCAAACGGGCCAGGTATCCCCTCACGGAGATTCTGGACCAAGGGGATTCTCCAACGGAGGCCTTTCCGGTGGCCGAGGCCATAGTGGGTCCGGCCTTGGAGCTTTGGCAGCGCCCTGCTTCCTGTCCTGCGCCTTCGGCCAGGATGGCCAGGAAGTATGCGGTCCCTACCGGTTCCCTGTCCGGTTTTCAGAGCCCCCTCTGCTGAGGGGTTGGTTACCGACAGCGTTTTCCGGTAGCGCCCGGCATAGCCAGGGATGTGGACAAACCTCCCGACAAGGAATCCAAGAAATTGGATTATGTCGGCGAAAAGTCTATGCTGAGGCCCTCTCCTGACCTTCATCAGGCCAGTTCGGCCGTCCTCGATACACATTTTCTCATGCCCTGTTGGGCTCCCTGGATGAGTGTCATCTCGCCTTCCCGCGGATCTGCAGACTACGGTCAAGCAGGTGCGGACCAGGGCAGGGCAGTGCCAAACAGCAGCTCCAGACTGCTTTAGATATTGGGGACTCAAAGCCAGGTCGGTGGCGTCCGCAGTGGCTTCGGTCGGGCTTGGCTGAGGATATCCACCTTTACTCGGATACCCAGCACAAGTTGGCGGATGTTCCCTTTTGGGACTGACCTCTGCCCTGGGTGAAGGTCACCTGCAGAGGATCGAGAAGTCCAATGCTACCTTGGACTCTGTCTCTTCCGCTCAGAAGGACAAAGGCCGCAAACCACAGCCTAAGCCCTTTTCGTCATTCTTCTGCGCCCCGCCGCCGGCCCAGCAACATCAGGGCCAGCAGGCTCGGCCTTGGCATCCCAAACCAAGCCGCCGGCTTCCTCTAACAGGAGGCAGGGAGGAAAGGCCCAGGAGGTCCCTCGGCCGGTCCCTCCTCCAAGCCTGCCCAGTGACGGGCTGAGGGTGTCGCCCATCCCGCCCTACCACCCTGGTTCTCCCGTGGGGGGCTCCGACACTTCCTTTCCGCCTGGTCCGCTGTTACCACGGACAGGTGGGTACTGAGGTGGTGGGAAAGGCCTGCCTCTGGAATTCGAGCAGGCCCCACCTTCAGAGCCGCCGCTCCTCGGGGGCCTCGGGTCCAGAGCTCACTGTCGGCTCGCTGAGCCGACAGCGCCTCCTCCTCCAAAGGAGGTGATCAGGTGGTAGCGGACCCCCTCAGACCCAGGGTTTGTGTCCAGGTACTTCCTGGTTCCGAACGGACGGGGCTGGCGCCCATTCTCGACCTACCGCACTAAACAAGTTCCTAAGGTCTCGAACCTTCAGGATGGTCACTCTGGCTCAGATACTACCATCCTTGGAACGCGGCTTGTGGTTCTGCTCTCTGGACTTGCAGGACGCGTTTTTCCGTCCCTATCCGTCCGTCTCACCAGAGATTCCTTCGCTTCCGAGCGGAAGGATCCCTTTTCGAGTTCCGAGCCATGCCCTTCGGCTTGTCTCCAGCTCCCAGGGTCTTCACCAAATGCATGGCAGTGGTGACAGCATTCCTGCGGCGCCGAGGGGTTCGGGTGTACCCTTACCTGGACGACTGGCTGATAGCAGCTCCCTCCAGGCAGGAGGTGGAGTGGTCCAGAGATCTGGCCCTCCAGGTCTGCTCTCAACTGGGCCTCCTTATCAACGAGGCCAAGTCGGAACTCGAGCCGAAGCAGGTGATTCTGTTCATCGGGCAGCTCGACTCTTTTCGAGCCAGCGCCGCCGGCGTGACAGGGCCGAGGTTCTTTCCTCCTTTGCCCAATCATTTCTGGTTGGACAATTGTGCCCTGCCCGGGACTTCCTGCGCCTCCTGGGTCTCATGGCGGCCTGCACCAGCATGGTCTATTGGGCCCGCTGGAACATGCGTTCCCTTCAGTGGGGACTGGCCAGTCAGTGGTCACAACGCTGCGATCCTTTGGACCAGCTTGTGTCGGTGACACAGGAGATGTGGAACGCTCTCCAGTGGTGGATCGTTCCAGGTCATTTGCAGGAGGGCATCCCGTTCGTCCGCCCCGAGCCGACGGTCTCTCTATCGACCGATGCCTCTCTGATGGGTTGGGGTGCCCATCTGGGGGAACACCGGGCTCACGGCCTCTGGTCCCCGCGGGAGTCCCGATGCCACATCAACCTGCTGGAGCTCCGAGCGGTCCGCCTAGCTCTCACCGCCTTTGCTCCGTTTTTCCGGGGTCAAGTGGTCCGAGTCCAGACGGACAATACCACGACCATGTACTATCTAAACCGCCAGGGCGGGATGCGCTCCATGCTCCTATGCAAGGAAGCTCTCCGCATTTGGTCACTCGTGCGCAGCCTGGAGGCGGATCTCCTAGCCATTCATGTGGCAGGAGCCTCCAACACCCTGGCCGATGCCCAAGCCGGATAGGGGCTGCATCCCACGAGTGGTCTCTCCTGCCGGAGGTAGTACAGCATCTGTTCTCCCATTGGGGCACACCTCAGGTGGACCTGTTTGCCTCCAGGGAGAACGCGAAGCTGAGTCTGTTCCATGCCCGCCCCCCTCAGCAGGGCTCGCTGCAGGGGGATGCCTTCTCGAGGCAATGGACCCCGGGCCTCTTTTACGCCTTTCCCCCATTTCCCTTGATCCACAAGGTGCTTCTCAAGGCGAGGAGGGACAAGGCGCAGGTGATTCTGATAGCCCCAGACTGGCCTCGCCAGTTCTGGTACCCAGATCTCCTCAGTCTCAGCTCCAGGACTCCGCGGCAGCTTCCAGCTCGCCCGGACCTGCTCTCAGTCAATCAGGGGAAGGTGTTCCATCCGGACCTTCAATCCCTGCACCTGACGGCCTGGTTCCTGAGCGGCTAGAGTTCCAGGCCTTGGGTCTTTCTGCGAGGTCCTCATTGTAGTTGAGGCGTCCCGTAAAGAGTCGACCAAAAATGCTATGCCTTCAAAATGGAAAAGGTTTTCCATTTGGTGTCGAAACAAGGGCTTGGACCCTTCCTCCTGTTCCTTGGCAAGCATCTTGGACTATTTATGGTCCCTTTCTAATCAAGGGCTTAGGTCGACGACCCTAGGGGTGCACCTGGCAGCCATCTCTGCTTACCGGGCGCGGGCCGGGAAGCAGTCGGTGGCGCAGGAGAAGGTGGTCTGGTGCTTTTTCAAAGGCCTTGATCACATTTCCCCTCCGGTGCGAGAACCTCCACCTCCGTGGGATCTACTGCTGGTACTGGCAAAGCTCATGGGCAAGCCATTCGAACCAATGCACAGGTGTGCTCTCTCACCTGTCGTGGAAGACCGCCTTCTTGGTGGCTATCACGTCCAGCCAGAAGGATGGGAGAGCTCCAGGTGCTTCCATCGAGTCTCCTTACCTGGTCTTCCACAGGGACAAGGTTGTCCTGTGCCCCCACCAAATTCCTTCCAAAGGTGGTGTCGGAGTTTCACCTTAACCAGGTGTTGACTCTGCGGTGTTCTACCCCAATCACACCTCGGGCCGAATATAGGCTCCATACTCTGGACCCTAGAGGCGCTCACCTATTACAAAAGAGCCGCACGCTGAAATGGGGAGAGGTTAGCCAGCTGTTTGTCACCTACGCTTGAAGCCCATCTGGCAGACCTGCAGCCAAGCTGGACGAGTAAGCAGGTGGTCACCTCCTGCATAGATCTCGTTATAGTTACGGGCATGGAGCTCCCAGAGGGATAAGAGCTCATTCTACCCGCCATACTGCTGCAACGGTGGCTGCTTCCAGGGACGTCCCTATCCAGGAAATCTGCAGGGCTGCTACCTGGAAGTCAGCAAACACCTTCATTACCCATTACCACATCGACCTTGAGTCACGCCGGGATGCTGGTTTTGGGGCCTCGGTTCTCCAGTCTCTCTTTCCCAAGTAAGTATTGGGGTGTGCGTCTTGCCTCCTCCTCCCGGAGAACTGCTAGGAGTCTGCCAATAAGTGTGGATGAACAACATATCCATGTCCCTAGAAATACAGGTTACTCACCTGTAACAGAGTTCTAGGAATGGTATATGTTGTTCATCCACCTGACCTAACTGACTCCTCCCAAGCTCGACGACAACCTGAGCTTCCAGCGGGCCAGATCTGGCGCTATGGGGCGGAGCCGAGTTATACCACCCGGTGGGTGGGAGGAGCCAGCTTGAAGACCTTCCGGCAAGATTTAAAGCGGCAAGGATACCTGCCAATAAGTGTGGATGAACAACATATACCGTTCCTAGAACTCCTGTTACAGGTGAGTAACCTGTATATTCTGAGCTCCCTTCCTTCCTCCCCTACTGAAACCTAAGGTCACTGCACTACTGCTATGGTAGAGTTGGTGCAAACCTGGGAGTATCTAGAGTTCTTGTTTTTTGGGCATCTGTGACTTGAGTCTTAGTGATGTCATTAAGGAGCAATATGAGGAAGTTTTTTTTCTTTTTTCACAGAGAGGGTGGTGGACGTATGGAACAGCCTTCCTGAGGACATTGTGTGGTCTAAAACTGTGGGAGAATTCAAGAATGCATGGGGCAGACACAAGGCAGTTTTTTTTGGGGGGGGGGGAATAGGAAGAAATAGGCTGTTGGTTAACTAGGATCTGCAGCTTATCCTGTAGGTAGGGAAATGGGCAGACTAGGTGGGCCAAGCAGTCCTTATCTGCCGTCAAAGTCTATATTTCTAAGGAAAAAAATGTTTCTAATGAGGGGGTAAACCCCTTATTGTTCTTCCCCCACTTTTATTTGGGAAGGGAGTTATAGGTCTGTTGTTATTGCTAGTAGTATTATCATTATTTATAGTAGTAGGAAACTGCTTAGAGCAGGCTTTGTAAGAATCTGACGGTTTAGAAGCTGTTTACCAGGGACAGTGATTTGAAAACCGAGCTCAAGCCTAGCATTCCATCATTTGCATAGGTTCTGCTAACCATTTCGGCTCCAGGGCAGTCCTATGGTGAGACCATGCTGCATAAATGAGAATACAGTAAGATTCTCTTAGAAGAAACAAGATTACTAAGGTGAGTAATTTTGTCTTCTCTGCTTGGGTGTCTGGCTTCTCAAAGCGCAGTCCATGAAGCAACTGCTCCAGACCGTGGTGTGCACAACACAACTGTTCAACTAACTGGGGATCACTGTAAATCTGCTCAAATCAGTCTTGTCCCCATGTCTGCATCTACAGTACATAAGAGCAGTACTGAATACAGCTTGGGGATGGCTTTTCTGCCTCAGAACACTGTGGACCTCATGACTCAAGCCTGCCTGCTTTACAACGGAAGATGTGTTTTGGCCTGATCCTTCCTCAGGCTCTTGGGCCTCATGGCTGCGGCCATTGTCACAGTCCCTCTGGTTAAGTTACACATAAGGATTCCCCAGTGGACACTAAAGATCCAGTGGGATCAGCACACCGATTACCTAGAACAACTGGTCTTGGTCTCTTCAGTCAGAAAGGTGCTACTTTGGTGGGTGGAACCCAGCAACCTGTTGAAAGGGGTTCCTTTCCTCATTCCCTCCCCTCAGCAAATTATCACATATCCTTCAGGATTGGGCTGGGGGGACTCATTTGGGTCCCCATCAGACTCTGGGGACGTGGTCAGAAGTGGAGACTGCCCTTCATATCAGTGTCCTGGAGATAAGGGCCATTCTAAATGCCTTTCAAGCCTTCCATTCCCAACTGTCCCTGAGCTACCTGTTGGTACAGACTGACAACATCAGTATAGCCCATTACATCAACAAACAAGGGGGAACCCACTCATACCCTCTCTTGTCATTAAGCCATGAGGGTCTGGTACTGGGCTCTCGAACACAGTCTAGAACTCTCAGCCATCCATGTTCCAGGCATCCAAAACGTCCTGGCGAACAAGCTAAGCCAGTCACAGTCCAAGGTACATGAGTGGGAGCTGCTGATCTCGGTTATAGAAGACCTGTTCGACAGGTGGGGTTGTCCAGAATTGGACCTTTTTGCGCCCCCACTCGACGCAAAACTGCTCGCTCGTTCAAACCCCAGGAACTCTTACTGTATTCTGACTTCTGCAGTATGGTCTCATCATAAGACTGCCCAGAGCTGAAATGGTTAATAGAACCTACGCTAATCGTGGAATGTTGGGCTCGAGCTCGGTTTTGAAGCCACTGTCCCTGGAATGCATCTTGCAACTGTCAGATACTTTGCTCCAGTTGCCTAGTACAGACGTCTCTGAGAGCCCTCATTCTTCTTTCTTGAAGATTTAAATTTGTTTTTTTTTTTTTAAGTAGATTTTATTTCTGTTCATTTTAAAACCACTGTCCTTGAGCTTACAGGTAGATTAGTCTAGATTTAGTGTTATTCCGTTAAGTTTTTCGGTTTCTTCTCAGTTTGTTTAACCGGGAAGTAACCGAATGGTTATTTACATTTTAAAAGGCAAATTTATGTATTAAAACTTTCTCTGGGTCGGTTATTTTTATTTTGGTCTTTTTAGAGAGAAACCGGGGTAACTCTCGGTTCTTTTGTTGATCGCTAAACTGACCACACAAAAAAAATAAATAAAACTTGGTTTATCTGTGTGGATTTCTGACTCACAGAAAACCCACTTTTTAAGGTTTTCTTCTGGTTATGTCACTACCCAAGAAAAGAACCAGCCCAACGGGTTTTCAGCATTGTACAGAGTGTGGGGAATTGTTTGCTAAAGCTGATCCTCACTTAGCTTGTGTTTTGTGCCTCGGGTTTGACCACATGAAGGCAGATGGTGAAATCTGCAAAAATATTTTCCTCAGTCATCGCTTGATAGGTGTTTGAACTGACTGAAGGAAAAAATGTCCGAAAAGGCTGCTGACCCAGCTTCGGGTAAACCTTCCTCTTCTCAAAAGAAGAAACCCAAGGAACCAGTTGAACAACCCTCTGACCAGGGTGATGGTTCCTTGGATAGAAAGAAAACCGCAGACACTGCCACTGAACGGATGAGTTCTGAAAAGAAGAAAAGGAAAGAAAAACACTATGTTAAGGAACCGCAACCGATAAATCTGTCCATTCCAACTGCAGAAGAAACGGCTACCGCTATAAGAATTATTCAGGTGCTGCAAACTGGTACAGCAGTTCCAGTTCGGCAGCCCGGTTCACAGGACCTGGGTTCATCCTCAGTTCCCAGTTCACTTGAGCAGTTTGCTGACGTTTATGGGAGGGGGAAGATGAGGATGATGAGCATGATGATGAGGATTTGGGGGAACCTCTTGAACCAGATGTATTCCCTGATCCTCAGCGCCCTGACTCCTCTGATAAGGGAGCTGAGGATTTTTCTTCCCATTTTGCCTTTGTGAAACAAGTGGCACAGACTCTGTACCTCTCCACCCAGGAATCCACTGAGAAGGAAGAGGAGCCAGACTACATGGAGATGATGGATGTGCCAGCAACAAAAAGGCTGTTGTTGCCCATTCACAAGTCTCTAAATAGACAGGCCTCCAGGAATTTACAGACCCCCACATTCATCCCTCCAGTGGACAAGAGGATAGACAGGAAGTACTGGGTGGCCAGGTCCAGAGCAGAGTTCCTCTCTGGACACCGCAGCCATGAAGGGGTGGTGCAGGCTGTTGCATGTGACAAAGCAGGTATTCCCCTGGCATCACACCCACCTGAGAAGGACTCCAGAAAGATTGACTCTGTGGCCAAGAAGTCCTACTTGGGGGCCCTCTTTGGCCATTAGACAAGTAACTTATATGGCCTATGTGTCCAGATACCAAAAGAGTTTCTGGAACACAGTTCTGGATATAGCCAAGGCATGCCCTGGACCCATGGCATCAGATTTGTCTGAAGCAGCAAAAAGGGGCTTAGAGGCTTCCAAGTGTCAGTTTCAGATGGCAGTGGATGCTAATGACATTGCAGCCAGGCAAATTGCAACCTCTGTGTCTCTGAGAAGACTTTCTTAGCTGAGGACCACTAACTTGTCTCAGGACACTCAGACAAAGGCACTGGGTTTTCATTGTGAGCCCACAACTCTCTTTCGGGAGCAAACAGAGGCTTAAATGAAGAAGTTGGATGAGTATGAGTTGGCTTATAAGAGAGCTGCAGCAAAGGAGAAAGCAGCAACACCCCAGAAGTACCAGAACAAAGGGGCAGGGTTAGAACCCATTATAGGCCCTTCTTCAAGGCTCTGGCATCGCCAGCCTGCCAACCTCGGGGTACTTCAGGGAGCAGCCAGGCTGACCCCAGCAGTCAGCCAGGTGCACAAACAAAGCAGACCCCTGAGGGGTCTGCCAGGGTAGCCTCCCCACTTCCAGTAGGAAGCAGGCTGGCCCACTATCTCCAGGCTTGGGAATCCATTACCACAGACAAGTGGATCCTGGAGGTAGTGAGCCAGTGACTTGCTCTCGGTTTCAAGGTTCTGCTCAAGCTGAGGGCAAGATTTTTCAGACCTGCCAACCTGTCGGAAGCAGCTCTGTTGGAGGAGGAAGTAGCAAAACCCATTCAGGACAAAGCAGTAGAACCTGTTCCCTTAGACCAAAAGGGAAGGGGTCTTTACTCAAGGTACTTCCTTACTCTAAAGAAAACGGGAGTGGCGACCCATTCAGGATCTCAGACATTTGCCAAAGTTCAAAGTGGTCCCTCTGGCTACCATTCTCCCTACACTCAGGAAGGGAGATTGGCTGACATCTCCGGATTTAAAAGATGCCTACTTCCATATTCCCATCAGGCAATCACGCAGAAAGTACCTCAGGTTCGTATCGCCATCAGGCCACTACCAGTTCAGAGCTATGCCCTTTGGCCTGACTTCTGCCCTAAGGGTGTTCACCAAGTGCTTAGCAGTAGTGGTGGCACACGTAAGGAGGCAAGGGGTGGCAGTTTTCCCATACCTGAACGACTGTCTAGTGGTAGGCCAGTCCCCTCAGCAAGTAAGAGATGCATTGACCATCACTCAGGATACCCTGTGTACACTGGGCTTCCTGGGAAACCAGATAGTCAGTGCTGACACCAGTTCAGCTCCTGGAGATCATAGGGGCAGAACTAGACACTCTTGAGAGGAAGGGCCTTCCTCCCTCAGGGAAGGGTAGACAGCCAGCAAGTTCCTTCCAACTGCAGACCCCAGACCAGCAAGACACTTTCCTCAACTGTTGGAACACATGTCTGCATCAACAGTGTCAGATTCCAGATGAGACATCCAGTTTCATCTCAGATCTCACTGGTCTCAGAAAAGAGATTCCCTGTCAAAAATGGTACCAGTCACAGGAACCCTCCTTCAAGCACTACAGTAGTGGCACAAAAAGGACAGCCTCAGGAAGGGTGTACCTTTCTTTCAGCTGCCACCATCAGCAGTGTTAACGGATGCCTCCCTCCTGGGATGGGTTGCCCACCTAGGGGAGCACACTGCACACAGTACCTAGCTCCAGCAGGAGTCTCTGCTCCACATAACTCTGGTGGAGCTCAGGGCAGTTTATCTGGGCATTCAGTCCTTTGCCCCAGTGCTGCAGGGCAAGGTGGTTCAGGTCAGAACAGACACAATCACAGTGTACTGCATAAACAAGCAAGGAGGCACAAGGTCGTCATCCCTGTGCAGAGAAGCCATGAAAGTGTGGAGCCTGGCTTACTCCCTGGGATCTCCCTTTCAGCGGTTAACCTTCCAGAGAAGGACAGTGTCCTCGCAGATGCCCGAAGCAGGATTCAGCCAGAACCACTATGAGTGGTCACTGAACAAGCAGATCCTGCAGGTGGTGTTCAGGTGGGGCACCCTAGAGGTGGACCTCTTTGCCGCCCCAGACAATCACCAGCTGCCACAGTTCTGTTGCAGCCCTCCGCATTAAGCACAGTCCTTCTGGATATGCTGCTATTGAACTGGACAGGGAAGTTCCTATATGCCTTCCCTCCATTCCCCCTGCTGCTCAGTGTGCTGAACAAACTCTGGATTCAGCCAGCTACAATGATCCTCATTGCTCCAGATAGGACCAGGCAGCCCTGGTATTCAAACACTGTGAAGTCTTGCTATATTATAACAAAAGCAGTCAGCCACTGCAGCTGAACTGCCCCGGAGAGGAAGGAGTTAACTCCAGAGGATCTGGAGTTCTACAGCGTGAGGGCGCTGTGCCAAAGTTCTATCTGGCAAGTTTCAAATGAAACTGTCAGATTCTTTACTCCGCTTCACTGAACAGTCGCTCCAGAGATCAGCTCCTTCAGCTCGGTTCATTCTCGGTTCAAGCGGTATTTTTCGTTCATTTGAACCGGCAAAGTTATTATTTTACCGCATTTCGTTAAAAGCTCTATCTGGTAAACCGTAAGTATGAATTTAAAGTCTGTGTGGAAAGTTAATTATCGGTTCGGTTTTGAACCGATCGGTTTGCTTATTTCAACATTTTAAAGTGTTGGTTGGGTTTTTAGAGAGTGCAGTTCCTGTTCTTATCGGTTCTAAAAACCTGAATTTTAATAGGTTTTTCAATACCGTGACACGGGTTAGGAACCGATAAGGGTGTCTTGCCTGGCACTGCCATCAAAAGGGCAAGTTTTGGATAGGCTGGCATTATGTCTGAGAAACCCAAAAGAAAACCGGGCCCACTGGGTTTCAGCACTGTGATGTCTGTGGGGAAGCCTTTCCAAGGCTGACCCACACACCACTTGTGTCTATTGTCTGGGGCTGACCACCTCCTGTCAGACTGCCAGGTGTGTAAAATTTCCTGCAGCCACCCTGGAGAAGAGATTGGGCCGGCTCAGGGAGCGAGAGGCCAAAAGTCCGCTGACCGGATGGCCAGCCCGGTCCAGCACCCACTGGACCAGAGGGAGTGCCCTCTGACCAGGCGAGACTTCTTCAAGCAAAGGAAGGCTGGTTCAGAGGAACCAGTCCCATAAAAAGACAAGGAAATCAGTAGGTTTGGAGTCCAAAATTGTGTCTCCAACTGCTGCAGAGATAGCTAAAGCCATTCAGATTGTCCAGTCACTGTCTCGGGACCTGTCGAACCACCAACAGTTGGTAAAAGGTTGGTTCATTCAGTTCCAGTGGTTCAGGAGTATGATGTTGAGGATTTTTATGAACCACAGGAGGGGGAGGAGGAATTTGATCAATATGTGTGTGGCTGGGAGGGTCTGGACGTGCCCATTGAACCGGACATTTCTCCAGACAGACCTTTAGAATCTCCTCCTATTCTGTCTGAGTCCCCTTCTCATTTTATGTTTTGCAAAAAGGTTGCAGAAACCCTCCAGCTTCCTTTAGAGGAGGCTGTGGATGAGCAAGAGGAGCCTGATTATGTAGAAATGATGGATATACCAGAGTCTAGGAGGTTGTCTATTCCTTTGCATAAGTCATTTAGGAAGCAAACAACAACCGATTTTAAAAATCCTCATTCTGTACCTCCTGTAGATAAAAAAATGGACAGAAGGTATACTTTGTCAGGCTCTGATACAGACTTCTCACTGAACAGTGTAGTCATGTAGGTGTGGTACAAGCTGCAGCCTGTGACAAGGTTGATATTCCCCTGGCCTCACATCCTCCTGATAAAGATTCCAGGAAGATTGATGCCATGGCAAAAAACAGTATATGGCAGCTTCTTTGGGACTCAGGCAGGCAAATTATATGGCTTATGTAGCAAGATATCAGAAATCTAGGTGGGACACAATATTGGTAGTTAGCCAAGCAGGCCCATGGCCAGCTGGCTAGTGAATTGGAACAGGTGGCTGCTGATGGCATTGAAGCCTCTAAAGTTCAATTTCATACTGCT
This sequence comes from Neoceratodus forsteri, assembly GCA_016271365.2. NCBI lineage: Eukaryota > Metazoa > Chordata > Ceratodontiformes > Ceratodontidae > Neoceratodus > Neoceratodus forsteri. The sequence continues at coordinate 1,070,459,562 of CM028133.1, forward strand.
GTTGATGTTAATGATGTCTCCTCTAGGGTCATGGCCACTTCTGTAGCTTTCCGTGGGTTGGCATGGCTCAGATGCACTAATCTGTCCCAAGATACTCAGTCAAAGGCTATGGATTTTCCTGTAGTTGGAAACTCTCTGTTTGGGGAACAAACAGAAAACTATATGAAAAAGATGGATGAATACAGAACTACCTACAAAAGTGCCCAGGCTAAGGAGAGGCATGCCACGCCACAAAGGCATGCTCCCAGAGGTAGGGGCAGGCCTTTTCACCAATTTCAAGCCTCCTCTGCTGTTGCGCAGAGGGGTTTCTTCAGAGGCAGGGGTAGACGAGGCACAAGTAAACCGTCCCCCTTCCTTCAGCCTAAGGCTGCTGCTAAGCAGGCATCCTGATGGGGTGCCCAGGGCCGATTCTCCTGTACCAGTGGTGGGCAGGTTGGCTTATTTCAGCCAGAACTGGCTGTCCTTAACTTCGGACAGATGGGTTCTGGAGGTAATAAGCCAGGGTCTGGTTCTCAGCTTCAAACACTTTCCAAAGATGAGAGCCAGACATTTTCCACCTGCAAATCCTTCAGAAGCCCTTGCTTTGGAAGCGGAGGTTTCTTCTCTTCTGGACTGCAAAGCAGTGGAAAGGGTTCCTCCTTGCCATCAGGGCAAGGGCTTTATTCAAGATACTTTCTTACCCAAAAAGACAGGAGAATGGCGGCCATTCTAGATTTAAGGTACCTGAACAAGCATCTTTGAAACCAAAGTTCAGAATGTTGACTCTGGCAATGATATTGCCTTCTCTAAGGCCAGGGGACTGGCTAGCTTCCCTGGACCTCAAGGATGCCTATTTTCATGTCCTGATCAGGCCTTCTCACCGAAAGTACCTCAGGTTCGAACTGCCCTCAGGCCATTACCAGTTCAGGGCAATGCCTTTCGGCCTTACCTCTGCGCCAAGGGTATTCACAAAATGTCTCGCTGTGGTAGTGGCTCACTTAAGAAGGCAAGGGGTTGCTGTGTTTCCCTACCTGGACGACTGGCTCATTGTGGGTCAGTCTCCAGGTCAGGTAAATCCCACTTGCAAGTCACCCAGCAGCTTCTCACTTCCTGGGATTCCTGCTAATTTACTCAAAGTCAGTTCTGGAACCAGTTCAGGTCCTAACTTTCATAGGTGCAGAATTGAACACAAAGTTAGCCAGGGCATTTCTTCCCTCGGAAAGGGTAGACAGACTCATGGCCCTGCATCCTCCTTTACCCTCGCGAGTCTCTCACCAGCAAGGCATTTTCTGCAACTCCTGGGGCACATGGCTGCTTCCACAGCTGTAGTGCAAGGAGCAAGATTCCAGATGAGGGACATTCAGTTCCATTTGAGGGCCTATTGGTCTCAAAGGAAGGACCCCTACCAAATTGGTCCCAGTGACTAAACTCTGATCCTGGCCTCCACTGGTGGCAGGACCAAAGCAATCTAAGACAAGGGTTCCTTTCATTCCCATTTCCCACTCCTCACCACGGATGCCTCCTGTTAGGGTGGGAGCTCACTTGCGACCTGTCCACTCAGGGAGTGTGGTCTCCTCAGGAATCTCTGCTCCGATCAATCTTTTGGAACTCAGAGCTGTCTTTTAGCTCTTCGGTGTTTTCAGTTTCTGTCCAGAACAAAGTGGTCCAAGTCAGGACAGACACCACCACCACAATATGGTACATCAACAAGCAAGGGGGCACTCGGTCTTCAGCCTTGTGCACCGAAGCAATGAAGTTGTGGTCTCTGGCTTACTCCCTGAACACCTCCCTGATAGCAGTTCATCTCCCAGGGAAGGACAATGTCCTGGCGGATGCCCTCAGCAGAATTTCTCAGGGCCATCACAAATGGGCTCTGAATCCACAGGTGCTGGGGTCTGTCTTTGCCAGATGGGGCACCCCTCAGATAGATCTTTTCGCAGCCCCAGACAACCACCAACTTCCTCTGTTTTGTTGCAGGCCTCCAGTGCTGGGCTCAGTCCCTCTGGATGCCTTTCTGTTGGACTGGAAGGGGAAGTTCCTGTATGCCTTCCCCTTTCCTCTTCTTTTCAGGGTGCTAGTGAAAATCAGATCTCAACCCTGCAAAGTGATTCTGATTGCCCCAGATTGGGCCAGACAGCCCTGGTTCCCTCTGCTTCTGTCTTGACAGTCCACCCTGCCCTGAGCCTGCCCAGAGTCCACGACTTGCTGGCCTGTGCACAGGGAGAGTGTGGTATCGGACCTCAAATCCCTCCATCTCAAGGCCTGGCTCTTGAGGAGTTAGAATTTATGATTTACACCTTTCTCAAGGTGTCATGGATATTTTAAAGGCTTCATGAAGCCTTCCACTAGGCCACTTATAATTCTAAGTGGAAGAGGTTTTCCATCTGGTGCTCTGAGAGGCAGATTATTCCAGAATCTGCTGATCTTCCCATTCTACTGGACTATTTGGTCCATTTAAATTCCCTAGGCCTTGGCCAGCTACCTTGAAGGTTCATCTGGCAGCTGTCTCTGCTTTTGTGTCAGCAGGGAAGCCTGCCTCCCTTTCTTTTCACCCTGTGTTCTCCAAGTTTTTAAAGGGTTACTTCATACTAACCCCTTTTCGGGAACCAGCTCCTGCCTGGGACCTGAATGTTTGTATTGCTCATAATGCAACCTCCCTTTGAGCCTCTGTCCTCAGCAGAGCTCTAGTATCTAACTTGGAAAACTGTTTTCCTAGTGGCTATCACTTCTGCCAGACGCATAAGTGAATTACAGGCCCTGTCAGTGGAAGAAGATTTGATCTCTTTCCACAGAGATAAGGTAGTCCTCAGGACTAATAGAAAGTTTTTGCCTAAGGTGGTTTCAGATTTCCACCTGAATCAATCCATCTCTCTCCCAGTATTTTTCACTGAGCATTCTTCCTCAGGTGAGAGGAGACTGCACAGCTTGGCGATCAAAGAGCCTTAAGCTACTATTTGGAGCACCAAGGTCACGAGTTGAATCCTCCAACTCTTTCTTACTTATGGCGAAGTTGGCAAGGAAACCTGCCACTAAGAGGACAATTGCAAGGTGGATTGTCTCTTGTATCCAATTTTGTTACCAAAAACTGGGTAGAGAACCCCTCAGGACTGAGGGCCCACCCACCAGGGGTACAGCTGCGTCTCAGCGGCTGCTAGAGACATTCCATTCTGGAGATTTGTCAAGCTGCTACCTGGAAGACAGTTCACATTTTTGCAAGCATTATTCCCTGGATGTCCAGTCCAGGAGAGATGCTCGAGTTTGGCACAGCTATGCCTCAGAGCCTATTTCCTAAGTAGGTTCTGACCCTCCTCCATGGAGGTACTGCTGTGTATCTGCTTTTTGTTATAATATAGCAAGACTTCATGGTGTTTGAAGAAAAATTACTCACCTTAGTAATTGCTTTTCTTCTCATGGAGTCTTGTTATATCTATAACCACCTCCCTCCTGCCCTCTCAGAACTTCTACTTGGGTAGGGGTGGCAAATTAGTGCAAGCACTGTGTCATGCCATTGTAGTTGTTTCCTTTACCCTCTTTCCTTTAGGGTTAGGGAACTAGGTTGTTTCGTTTAGGTTATATATATTGACCCCCTTCCTGGACTTGAGTCTTGGGGGGAAGGGGGGGTTCCTATTGGTGCTTGTCAAGGGTGGTAAAACTAACTATAATACCATTATTCATTGTTATTATGGCTATTGGTGTTTCTTTTGTTGTTTATATTGTTGTTATTACTACTAGTAGGTAGCCATTTGGCTAGTGTAGAGTTTTCCACACAGACTTGTTGTTTATGGTTAGCTTCATAAAGATCTGACAGTTTTCATTTGAAACTTGCCAGATGAACTTTGGCACAATACATAGCTGTAGAACTCCAGATCCTCTGGGTTAACTCCTTCCTCCGGGGCAGTTCAGCTGCAGTGGCTGACTACTTTTGTTATAATATAGCAAGACTCCATGAGAAGAAAAGCAATTACTAAGGTGAGTAATTTTTTCTTCCCTGCTACTGACCTTGTCAATATCCAAGCCAGTCTCCTTGCTCAGGAGGCACAACCTACTGATGGCCTCTCAGGGCAGGGTCCTTTACCCCAACCTCCAGTCCCTCAGACTCTGAGCTTGGATCTTGAGGACTTGGAACATGCTGACCTACACCTCTTGGAGGAGGTGTTGAGGTTCTTAGGTCTTGAGAAGACCTCCACTCGGAAGACTTGCACTTCTAAATGGAGGAGGTTTTCCATTTGGTGACAGCAGAGGCAGGTAGACCATCGCCAGGCTAGTTTATCAGTAGTTTTGGACTATGTGGCATATTTGCATTCCCTTGTCCTTCGGCCTTCCACCCTTGGGGTACACCTAGCAGATGTCTCTGCATACCTTTCTGCTGGAAAAGGGGTATCCCTGGCCACCAGCCAGGTATTCAGAAGGTTTTTGAAGGGCCTATTGCACTTGCATCCCCCTCACAGGGAACGAACTCCTGCATAGGACCTTAATATATGTATTGCCCAGCTAATGCAACCACCATTCAAACCCATGTCCTCAGCAGAGCCTAAGTATGTGTCATGGAAAACTGTGTTTCTGGTAGCCATCACCTCAGCCAGGAGGATCAGTGAGCTCCAGGCCTTGTCCACAGAGCCAGATTACATAGCAGTCCACAGGGACAAGGTGGTCCTTAGGACTAATAGGAAATTCCTTCGAAGGTGGTCTCAGACCTCACCTTAATCAGTCCATGACCTTACCAATCTTTTCACTGACCACTTCAGGGAACGAAGACTGCATAGCCTTGATGTCAAGAGAGCTATAAGCTACTACTTGGATCACACAAAGGGCCACAAGCAGAATAGAACCCAGCTCTTCCTGGCCTGTGGAGAAGTGGGGGAAGGGCAAACCTGCCTTAAAGAGGTCTATTGCCCACTGGATAGTGGCATGTATCCAATTTTGCTACAGCAAAGTGGGTAAAGAGACTCCTGTAGGTCTCGGAGACCACTCTACGAGGGGTGCAGCTGCAAAATATATCCCCCTGTTAGAAATCTGCAAAGCAGCTACCTGGAAAACGGTTCACACATTTACCAGACACACATCTTGGGTACCCAGGCCAGGAGTGATGCAGGTTTGGCACAGCAGTACTGCAGATCCCGTTCCTAAATAGGTTCTCTACCTCCAAAGGTACTGCTTAGGTAGTCTGCAGGGTCAGAATACAGTAAGATTCCCTGAGGTTTGAATAAAAAATTATTTTCCAAAGTAATCTTGTTTTTTCCAAGGAATCTTACTGTATTCTGAGCTCCCACCCTACCTCCCCTCCTAACCTATGGGCACTGCAACACAGCTGTCCATGCTGTTTGAAACCTATGAGTGGTTCTGTTTTGGGGCTTAGTGACTTGAGAGTTAATGTTGCCTACACTTTTAAATAAAGGATTTTGTTTTTGGGTATTGTTAATTATTTAGTAGTATAGCTTAAATAGCTTGTTGTTATGTGTGCTCTGTAAGAATTTGATGGTTGCAGAATGTATTTCAAGGACAGTGGTTTGAAAACCGAGCTAGAGTCTAACATTCCATGGTTAGCATAGGTTTTATTAACCATTTCGACCCGGGGCAGTCTTATAGTGAGACCATACTGCAGAAGTCAGAATACAGTAAGATTCCCTTGGAAGAAACAAGATTACTATGGTAAGTAATTTTTTCTTCCGGGGTCTGGTGTTTTCTGGCAAGACGCATTGTCCCTCCCTTGGAAGGGGAGGTTTCTTTACACCTTTCCTCCCTTCCCGCTAATTTAGGGAGTGTTGATCCAACCTCACATGGAAGGGGCTACTGTGATCCTCATTGCCCCCTTCTGGCCTCTCTGGATCTGGTTTCCTTTACTGCAGCAGTTGGCAGTGGAAGCTCCATTGTCCCTACCGCTGTGCATAGGCTTGCTCTCCCAGGAACAGGGCACCATGAACCTTAAGTCTCTGCATTTTCATGCTTGGCTCCTGAAGATGTAGCCATGGCTAGATTCAGGGTGTCCCCAATTGTAGCTTATGTTCTGGTGGCTGCCAGGAAGCCCTCCACCAGAGCTGCTTATACTGTGAAGTGGAAGCGCTTTGCTCTGTGGGCCAACTGCCCACCGGCAGGACCCTTTCACTTGTCCAGTGAATTAGATTCTGGAGTACTTGCTGTCCCTGTCAGATTCTGGTCTGAGGTACTCCTCCATTAAGGTGCACTTGTCCACTGTTTCAGCTTTCCATGTGCCTGTTGATGGCCATATGGTGTCACAACTAGGTGTCGTATCTTCCTGAGGGACATTCTTCATCTGAAGTCCCCATTTGCAATCCTGTCCCACTTTGGGACCTAAATTTTGTGTTGGATAAACTTACTTTGGCTTCTTTTAAGCCAGCATGACTCAAAACTCGCTGTTTTGTCGATGAAGGGTTATTTTGGTGCTGTCACTTCTGCCGAGGATTTCAGAACTTCAGGCTCTCATGTGAGCAGCCTTATTTGATTTTCCACAAAGACAGGGTGTCTTTACGTACGAATCCTAAATTTCTTCCTAAAGTGGTGTCTGAATTCAGATTAAATCAACTATCCACCTGCGAGTTTATTACCCAGAGCATGCCAATCCAGGGGAATTATTGATCTTCCTGGACATAAGTCTCCACCACTCATTCACACTAGTGGGATTAGCGCCGGAGGCACTAGGACCCATCGGGAGCAAACTTTTGCTGGAGGGTCGGCGAGAGCGCCCGCGAGGCCGCAGCTGACCGCTGCGAGCAGCGGCCCGGCGGTAACGACTATCTCGGGTCGACGCACCTCCAACCGCCTCAGTTCCTTTTTTCCGCCGCCGAGTGCGCTTCAGTGACAACGTCGCTCGCCTGTCGGGAGTCAAACTTCAAACTAGCGCATAGTTTTCAGATAATTTTATTCTATTTTCGTTAAAATTTAAATTTAACTTACTTGAAGAAGTCTCGGCCTACTGGACTGAGTCGACCATGAGCAGGTCAGGTGACGGTAGGGAGACTTCGTATGAAAGCTGTTCAGTCAGCCGGGCTGGGTCCGGTCAACCTCCTTCTCAAGAAACTCAGCGGGGTTCCGACAACGGTCAGTCCGATGCCCGGGGGGATGGGCGGTCCCCGTCGGCATAAAATAAGCGTTCGCATTCTCGGCACCGTTCGACTCGAGCTCTTCTTTGGCCACAGGTCAAAAAGAGAGAAGGCATCACCGAGGTCGCCTTCTGTAGATGTCTGCGTCGGCCGACGTTGGTTATCGTAGCTGGTTGCCTATCTCCTTCTTCGAGTCGCCAACTGCCGGTGACCGTCGTCTGACATCGGAGCCCCTCCCGCCACAGGTAGGGCTCCAGATGAGCAGTTTCATCAGTGGGCCGCTTATGGAGCGTGGGCTCGGAGGTTGGTTCTCTTCCTGGCTTGGCTGCCACGGAGCCCCCGGCTCCTCCGGTGATCGGGTAGGGCGGTTGGACCTTCCTAGTCGTCGGGCGCCTTCTTCAGTGCCCCGTGACTCCGCTTAGGTGTTCCCCCTCCATGGCTGCGGGCGAGGGGCCAACACCATGCCCTTATCTCCTGGCTTTTTTTCCTTCCCTAGCTTCCAGGTTCCTGGGCAAATCCCGGCCTCTGGGGTCTGTTGGCTTTTCGGTGCCGTTGGTCTGGCGGTGCCATTTGGCGCCGCTTTTTGGGCGGCGCCGCTTTTTTGTCTCGGCAGCACCGCTTTTTAGCGCGCGCTTTTGTTTCAGTGAGCCGCCTTTTTTTTTTGCGCGCACGCTTTTAGAGGCGCCACTTTTTCGGGGGTGCCGCTATGGTGTCAGCAGGCCTCTTCGGCGCCGTGCCCTCTGCGGTGCCGCTTTAGACCATTTTGCCTCCTGGCGCCGGGGCCCTGGGACTCTCCTTCTTTCTCTGCTTTCTCTCCTTCTAATTTCACTCCTTTCCTGTCCATACAGTCCTTCCTGGACCATCAGGAGATGATGTTGAGCCTGACCCAGACCTTCGTTTGGGTGATGAAGTGGGAGGAAACAGGATCTTTCTTTGCTACAGAGCCTGTGGTCGAGGACCTGTCCTTTAAGTCTCTGTTGAAGAACCTGAGATCCACTCTTTCTCTCAGACTACAGACATCGATCCTGGGAAGATATTAAGACTCCAGTACCTTCATGCTGGAGATACCTACAGATTTGACTCCTCCGATCCAGCTTTCCTTCGAGACGCTGTCTCAAATGGTATGGAATAATCCTGCTCTTATTCCCTCAGTGGCTAAATCCATTGATAAGAAGTATTCAGCTCCCAAGGATCGTCCCATTTTGGCATCCCAAGCCTTGCGGATCCTATTGTAGTCCTGGCAGAGAATGATAAGGTCGTTCTTCCTCAAACTTCTACAGCTCGACCTATTAACAAAGAGTCTCGTAAGATTGATACTTTAGGTAAGAGAGTCTTTGCTGCCTCCACTCTTAAGTATGCGTATTGCCAGTTATCAAGGCTATTTTTCTCAGTATGAGTATATCCTGTGGCACTCTTTGAAAAGAATGGTTGAAGCTCTTCCGGATTCGGACTCCAAGTCAGAGCTTCTTCTCACCGTTACTAGAGGTATTGAGTCCAATAACCAACAGGTCAAAGCCACTATGGACGCTTTCGACACTGCTTCTCGCTCAGCAGCTGCAGGTTTTTGTACTGGCGCCATTCCTGGCTGCGTACTTCTGGCTTCACAATGATGCTCAGCAGCAGGTAATGGCGCTGCCTTTGATGGCTCCTCTCTTTTGGCCCTCAGGTGGAACAAGCCTTAGAGGCCACTCAGAAGACTAGGTCGGCCATTGTTGGCCAGACCTCCGCTTCTCCCCTCGGGGCATGTGAACAGACGCCAGTTTCATAGTCGTCAGTACTTGAGGCAGAGGAAGCTTCCATAAAAGCCAACCTGCCCAACCTCAAAAGAAAGCGCAGAGCGCAGGGCCCAAAGCCCCAGCACCACCTTATGAGTTGTTGGCCCAAGTTCCATCCACATTGCCGAGTGGAACTTTCTCCTCCGTGGAGGTCGTCTGATGTACTTCTACAACCAGTGGAAGTCCAACTGGACAAATGGGTCCTTGAATAATTCGCGAGGGTTATTCTCTCAATTTTGGAAACCCCGAATTGTCCTCCTGGACGACAACCCAGGCTGTCGGCCTCTCAGTCAGACCTCCTCACCGCCGAGATCCAGGGCCTTCTAAGCAACAGGGCAATAGAACTGGTGCCCCCGCATCTGCAAAACACAGGGTTCTACTCCCATTACTTTCTGGTTCCAAAGAAATCTGGGGGAATGCGCCCCATTCTAGACCTCAGAAAGTTAAACAAATTTCTTCCCAGGGAGAAATTCAAAATGATTTCCCTAGGTACCCTGTTACCCTTGCTGCATCAGCACGACTGGCTGGCCTCCCTGGATATGCAGGACACTTACCAGCATATCCCCGTCCACCCGACCCACTGCAAGTTCATCAGGTTTGTAGCTCTGGGTCAGCATTATCAGTTCAGAGTCCTGCCTTTTGGGCTATCCTCGGCACCGCGAGTTTTTACAAAGTGTTGTGCAGTTCTCGCAGCACATCTCAGGAAGATTGGACTCCGAGTGTTTCCCTACCTGGACGATTGGCTTCTAGCAAGCCCTTCCAGCCAAGGGACTTTGGAAGCCGTGCCCCCAGTCTTATCCCATCAAGGTGACGGAGCCCCTTCGAAGGTCTCTCACCTGGTGGACTCAAGAGAGCAATCTCCTGGAACGATTCCCCTTTGCTCCCCCGGATCATCAGATCTCCATCACCACAGACGCATCGCTAATGGGATGGGGAGCTCACTGTCACTCCCTCCACACTCAAGGTGTATGGACTCAGTTCGAAACTCATCTCCACATAAATGTCCTGGAGATGAGCGGTTCTCTACGTGATCCGAGCTCTGAAGGATATCCTTTGTCACAAGAACATTCTCCTTCAAGCGGACAACAAAGCTGTGATGTATTACATCAACAAGCAGGGTGCTCATTCTTATCCCCTTTGCAGGAAGCAATGAGGTGTGGGAGTGGTGCTAGGAGCACAAGTCTCTGATTCAGGCGGTTCATCTGCCAGGTATACAAAACGATCTAGCAGATCACCTCAGCAGAATGGAGGCAGACCCTCACGAGTGGTCTCTCAATCCAGCCGTAGCTCGGTCACTATTCAAAGAGTGGGGGACTCCAGACCTGGACCTTTTTGCATCCCCACTCAACACAAAACTGCCTCTCTTCTGCTCCAGAAATCCAGGGCCTGGCATTTTCTGTCAGGATGCCCTCAGGCTGCGGTGGACAAAACGCTTTCTTTATGCCTTTCCACCGCTTCCTCTAATCCAGAGAGTTCTCCTCAAGTTCGAGTCTCAGGGGACCAAAATGATTCTCATTGCTCCCTCCTGGCCTCGGCAACTATGGTTTCCTCTGCTCAACAGTATGTTGGCAGCCTCTCCGAGACCACTTCCCTTGCAAATCAGTCTTTTGACTCAGGGTTTGTTGGTCCACCCAACCTGAAATCACTTCACCTTCATGCTTGGCTCCTGAAGAGGTAGAAGTGAATCGGTTCAACGCTTCGTTGAGTCTCAGACATCCTTCTGGCTGCATCGAAGCCAGCCACCTAAAACGACGCTTCCAAATGGAAACTCTTTTCTCTGTGTGCAAAGTCCTCTTGAATCCCTTTCCTGTCCTCCTGACAAGGTTCTGGAGTATCTTTGGACCTATCAAACTCAGGTCTCCAGTACTCCACAGTTAAAGTTCACCTTAGTGCCATCTCAGCGTTCCATGAGCCAGTTTCTTCCTTGACTCTGGCTCAGCTCCCTATGGTGAAGAGATTTCTTAAAGGATTCTTCATACCAGACCCCTGTTAAGCGTCCGGTGCAGCCTGGGACATTAACCTGGTGCTGGACATGCTCACCGGAAGCCTTCGAGCCCTTAGCTACCCGTGAGCTAAAATTTCTTACCTGGAAGACTGCCTTCCTGGTGCCATTACCTCTGCCCGCAGGGTCTCGGAGATTCATGCATTGGTGACGGACCTCCGATACTGTATTCCATAAAGACAAGGTAGTTCTCCTACTCATCCTAAATTTCTTCCCAAGGTTGTGTCAGAATTCCATCTAAACCAACCTCTGGTGCTTCCCTCTTACTTTGCTAATTTCCAAAATGAAGGGGAACATTCTCTTCATTCCTTGGATGTTAAAGAGAGCCTTGCGGTTCTATTTAGATAGAACCAAGAATTTTCGCAAGACTCAGCAACTGTTTGTTTCTTTCAGCGACACCCGGCTGGGTCAACCTGTTGCTATCAGATGCATCTCATCATGGTTAGTGGCATGCCTTCGACATTGCTACTCCATGGCTCAAGTCAAGTTGGAGGGTAGAGTGTACGCTCACTCTACTAGGGCGATCGCGGCATCTTTAGCGGAGATTCGCAATGTTCCAATTGCGCATATCTGCAACGCTGCCACCTGGAGCTCAGTGCATACCTTCGTTAAGCGTTATGCATTGGATGTTCATGCCAGGCGACATTCCGCTTTGGCAGAACTATCTTAATGGGCTTCTATCTTAGACTCGTGAGCTCTGGCTCTCCTGCGCCCTTTTGGGGATTATCAGCTTGGTACTCTCCCACTAGTGTGAATGAGTGGTGGAGACTTATGTCCAGGAAGATAGGAAAATTACGTACCTACCGTAATTCTTGATCTTCTTGGACGAGTCTCCACCACTCATTCACACGCCCACCCTCCATCCCCCGAGCTCACCGCTGTGTTGGTCTTCACTCCCTCAAATCTTTAGGATGTGAGGACTTCTTTGTTGACCCTTATTACACGGGTCGTACGGACTATCTTATGTCCATTTTTTTAAAGCTAGATTTACCCTTTACATTAGTTGCGCTGCACCTCCTTGGTAAAAAAGGTACTGAGGCGGTTGGAGGGTCGTCGCCGAGATAGTCGTTACGCTTCTGGACGCTGCTTCTATGGCGCGCCGTACTTCCTTGTTGCCCGTCTCTCGCCCTGACCCTCCAGCAAAAGTTTGCTCTCGATGGGTCCTAGTGCCTCGGCGCTAATCCCACTAGTGTGAATGAGTGGTGGAGACTGTCCAAGATCAAGAATTACGGTAGGTACTGAATTTTCCTTTCCATACATTGGATGTAGATAGAGCACTCAGATCTTTTCGGGGTATCTCAGTCATCAGGTCACACCATAGAACTTTGCAGTCGTGAAGCAGGATCAACACAAGATTTTAGCAGTATCAACTGGGGCCGCTCACGCCAATGTCATTCGATGACGTCGCCAACCCTATAAAGGCGTGAGCGACCCCGCTCATGCCTCAGTTCTTTCCCACCATCGACTTGTTCCACGGGTCTCTGCCGAAGCTCCAACGCAGTTTTGCGCTTTTTGCATGACTTTTTTTACCTTTTATATTAGAATCTCTTTTTATGAGATATTCCTTTATTTTGTTTGTCAAGAGTTAATTCTTCGACTTACCTTACATCGCTGCTGCTGCAAAAAGAAGATTGATTCTACAGACGAACAGTCTCTGTGTCTGCTGTCTTAGGCCTGACCACAAAGTCTTGGACTATGAGCTCTGTTAGAAGTTTAAGCAACCCACAGGCGATGCAAAAAGGTACTTAATATTTTCCTCATGGATCAACAGGTAGCCTGTTACAAGCAGGGGCCGTCTGGGGTCCCTGTTTCTCAGTCGCCGGCAGAGTCATAGAGATCCAAAGCCACGAAGACCAGAGACAATTCCTTGGGGGGTTCATAAAAAAAAAAAAAAAAAAGATCGGGACAGCTACCCCCGACGGACTCTTCTTCTTCGTCTGGGGGTATTCCGTCGACTGCAGCTGCATCAGTGTGCAGATCTGTTGTCCAGGTCTCTGTCCCTACCAGACCCATACTGACAGTGCCTCTGCTCGACCTTCAGGGCGGCTGTTGTCAACCTCTGGGTTGTTTGACCCTACTTTGTCGGTGACCCTCCCGTCGAGGCCTGATGCTTCCTCGGTCTATGGGGCTGTTGCTCCCTGCGCCGTCGAGCCCTCCTCCGTTGACACAGCCTTCTACGGTCATCAAAACGAAATTTTGTCTAAATTCACTTTGGTGCTAATCCATAGGTTAGGTGCTTACAAGCCTACTTCGCCTGCGCCGTCGACGGCACCATCATCATCAACTCCATCTCAGCGGTTGAGGGCTGTCGTCAGTTCCACAGATGTCGGATCTTGGTCTAGAAGACGTCGAGGAGGAGTATCTTTCCTGATGAGAAAGAGGAGGAGGAAGAACCACTCTCCTCAGACAGATCCACGGGTTCCTCAGTGAGTGAAGATTCTGTCAAACATAACTCCTAGGTCTCCTCTTGAGGACCCCTGCCACCTTCAGTATCATGAAGCCGTTGTCCTCAGCCATGGGCTTCCATACCGAGGAAGAGGATGCCACCAGGAAAGATTTAGTGGATTTCCTGAAGATCCCAGGGTCTCCACCCAAGAACCTCCGCCAAAGCACCTTAGATCTTATCTGTGTCAGTCTTCACCATTCATCACTATTGGGTATGAGCCGGAGGACCAGGACTCAGCAGGAGCTTTTGGCAACAGGAGGAGCTGACGTCGGGACAGCGCCGCCATTGATGCCAATGTATTACGTGGCACTTGCGGGTTGGCCAGTAATCGTCAATGCCTCCTCAGCCCTAGTTCTGCTTCTCCTGCCGTCGAATAAGGACCTCGTGTGTGAAGCTCGTCGAAACTGCGTCAGCGGCCTAATCCGTCGGCTCGAGTTCTGCTCTGCCTTCATTCTTGGCGTCGTCCTATCGGTGAGATCTTTCCTTTATTTCGACAATGCAGAGTACCTTGTTTTGTTTGTGTTTTCTGTCTGGTCTTGTCTGATTCAGGGGACAAGAAGAAACTTTCTAAATGGGTCGCCCCTTATGCAGCGGTGTCCCTGCAGACTACTTTTCTCCGTCTCGGACCAGTGTGACTGATGTTTGACCTGCTTGGGCCCTAACCACAGTATGGATTGTTGCGGCGCCTGTTTCTCCATGGACCGTCGAGTTCTGGAATCACGTGTGTTCAAAATCAGTCATGCACCGCCAACTTTCTGGGGACAGGCTCGTACTCAGGATGCCAAATGCAGGATTCTTGACCCTTCCTCTTGGTCCCCTCCCAGTCATATACAGCCCGCGGAGGAGGGGGTTTCTGCCTATTCTAGCCTTACCTCAGTGGGAACCCCTTCCATGGTGTAGGAGGCCCAGCCTGGTCCCCTCGGGGGCCGGGCGGGAGGCACTGTCCTGGCAGTCGCCTCTTCAGAGGCGAAGGCTCCCCTGGCGTCGCATTCTGTGTCCTCTGGGTCCAGGCCGGTGCCGCCCCTGATTCAGGTGCCGCTTGTGGCACCGGGGATCGGGGTGGTGGCATGGGGCCGGCCTCTGGCACCATTTGCAGTGCCGGGAATGGGGCGGCAAGACCGGTTGAGGCCCCGGTTGCAGTACCGTGGCTGAGAGAGATCAGGGGGTCATCTGGGTCGGAGTCTCCTCGGGGAACGATCACTCGGAGGCTGACCCGGACTGGCTCCTGTATTCCTCACAATCCTTTGATTCCTCTTCGGTCAGCGCTTCGGCCCCCACTCAGCCCCCCTTCTGAGGAGCAGACTGATCTCATTGATACTAGGGTCGGTGGTACCGACCAGTCCTTGGGTGCCCAGGTGGGCACTACAGGGCAGCCTGGAATCTGTGACCCGTCTGCCCCCTTGGGAGGTGTACCCCTCCTAGGGTAGTTCTAGTTAGCCCGACTTTTGGGCAGGCTGGGACTTCCCAGGCAGGGGAGGATGCTTTGTCCCCGACTGTCTCCCGGGAGTCAGTTACAGGGTGCCAGCTGCCTCGGCTGGTGGTGAGGAAGAGTGCTCTCTTGGAGTCTGAGGGGTTGAGAGGACTTGATTCAGTGCAGCGACCTCCCCTGGGAACCTGCAGAGGTTTGGGGAGGAGCCAGTGCTGAGCCTGTCTTCTCTCCCGAGGTCCTTCTGGAAGGGTCCTCTTCTCTGGAGGCCAGGGGCTGCCCTTTTGAGCTTGTGCGGCTCCACTACTGCCGTGGGGAATTCTTCCGTCAGGCTCAGCTCGCCATTCCAGCTCGGTTGAGCAGTCTTTGTGTGTTGGGACAATTGGGTCTCCTCCTTTGAGGTCTCCGTCTGGTCTCCCTGCCGGGTAGAGGTCGTGCCCTCTTGGAGGTGCCTGGCCCCCCTTGCCTCTGCCAGCCCCTCCCTCTCTCCCAGGTTTCTCTGCTCCTACGAGGACCCTTACCTGGGAACATTTCAGGGCCACGGCTGCACTGTACCCTGCCTACTACGAGCCATGGATAAACAGGTGTTCCATCACTCCCCAGTACCACCTGACCCTATCTCTCCGAGCTTATCGGCTTCCTCATCTTCCTCCTCCTCCTCTGAGGGAGAGGAGCCCTCCGTCCATCTTTCCCCAGCAGCTGATCTCTCCAGTTATCAGCGTTTCCTGTTGGGTTGCTTGATGAGCTCCACATATCCACCCTTGGTGAACGCAATCCGGACCAGTCGGTGCGTGCCTTCTTCGGTGAGTTCAGCGCAGTCAAGCTGTTGGTTTCCGCCTGGCCTGTTCCCTTTCGGGAGACGCTCGGGTTCTGGCGATGTCCTTTTCTCCAGTTCCAGCCCCAAGGGACCATCGTCATCAGTATTGCACCCCCTGGGTTCTCCAGGCACTGTGCCTCATCCTCCTTGCGTGGCGCTCCTGGACACCCCTATGGGCATAGGAGCCCAGCCATGACCGACCCCTGAACCCTGACTCATCTGGGTTTGATTTTGGAGCAGGACAGTTTTCTCCTTGGTATGTCTCTTGCTTTGTGTGTTAGCACACCAAACCCCACCATCTGCATTACAACAGACACTTGTGGTAACAGCTAGGCCACGTTCTAGCCTCCTCTGCCTGATACGGAGGCAACCAGACAAGCCGTTGCCCTTTTCCACGCGAGGCCTAGAGCTTGCAAGGCATCAAGCAAGGGCATAGTTTAATGCCAACTACGTGGCTTCCAGGTTAGTGGGGACAGCGGTCTGCATCAGGTGATTGGCATGGCTTTGTCTTTCCCGGTTGTCACCCTGGCCCTGACCTCCTCCACCTTCTGGAGTAAGAGCTTCAGCGGCGCCTTCCCTCTCCCTAGAGGAGATCCTCGTCTCACCCAGACCAGTCTCAGGCCTAGCCAGACCTGCTAGGGTTTGCCCTTTTCCTTAGGGGAGTTCTGGACCCACTTCTGGGGGCTTGGTAATCACCTAACAGTGATGAATGGTGAAGAGTGACACAAATAAGATATGAAAATGATGTACCTACTGTAATTCTTGATCTTTCTGTGTATCTTCACCATTCATCACCGAATCCTCCCACCTTCCCTCTCAGGCCTCAGTCTCTGGGTGATTCTCCTTCTCCGTTTGTCTCCTTTGGACCTTGGTCCTTTTCCAGCACCTCCAACTCCCTCCCTTTTTGGGTTGTTTTTTTTTTCCTTTGGGGGGCAGGCAGGGAGGATTCTGCTGTTGGGGATCACCGCTCTTTCTCTCAGCCCAGGTAGCTCATGGGGTTCTGGCTCCCTCTTGAGGGAGTCTGGTGGTAGAAAGAAGCTCTGGTGATTCCCTCAGTTGTACTCATTGCCACCTTGATCATTTTCTCTCCTTCTGGATAATTAGTTTTTATTTTTCCCCTCCGGTTCCTCCTCTGGGGTACCCCCCTCCAAATAATTAAGTTTCTAGGGACATGGATATGTTGTTCAATCCACACTATCTGGCAGGTTCCTTGCCGCTTTAAATGTTGCCGGAAGGTCTTCAGGCTGGCTCCTCCCACCCACCCGGGTGGTAAAACCCTCTGCTCCGCCCCATGACGCCAGATCTTCCTTACCGCTTGGAAGCTCAGGTTCCCTACTTTGCGCTCTGCGTTTTAGGCCTGGATCCACACTCTTAGGAATTTTCTAAACTAATTTTAAAATTTACAAGACTACGGTCTTCATCTTCCCTCGCGGCTGCGATGGACAAATCGACTCCCGGCTTCCGTCGGTGCCCTTGTGGGCAGAAGATGTTGCGGACCGATCCTCACTCCACGTGCGTCTACTGCCTAGGGCTTGGACATGATTCGCAGGCCTGCGAATTGTGCAGGTCTTTCTCAGCTTGGTCTTGGAGGACGCGCGCGAACTTCTTCTTGGGCACCCCGAGAAACGGTACCCGCAGGTCAAGTCTAAGGAGGCCCGTTGGGCAGTGTCCGCGGTGGCGGGCTCCGGGGAGCAGTTGGAGCAGATGATCGCCCTCGAGGAGGAGGTGGCCCAGGCCACTTCTTCTTCCTCCTCAGCCGTGGCATTTATCCCGCTCTCCTTGGGCTCCTCCTACACTGCTTCTTTTAAGGAGCTTTGTCAGTCCCGCTCCACGAAGGGAGAAGGGCCATCGGGACATTCCAGTCGGTCCAGAAAGAAGGAATCTAAAGGTAAGTCCCACCGTCCACATTCGTGGGAGCGGGAGAGATTCCCTTCACTGGACCGTCGACTCTAGACTTTGGTCGAGGTTGCGGCTGCGGCCGCTGGCTTCACGATGTCCCCGTCAGGTCAGCCAGCCGAGACATCCATCAACACAGTCGAGATTTTTCTACCGGCCGGACGGTTTGTCGCCTGGAGATGCAGACAACCCTTCTTCACCTGTTCCCCTGGTGATTACTGAGGACTTGCCTGTGCTGAAGTCCCTGGTTAGGGTCCCTGCACCGAGGGGGCGGTTTCCATTCCTCTTTGACCCACCCTAAGAATCCCGAAGGTCTCTGTCCTCTTCCAGGTCCCGTCCGGGCGGTCTCGGCACCATGGAAAGCGGCGTTGCCGCTCGTCCTCTTTGGAGGATAGGCTTCAGCGCAAGTTGCGTCAGCATTACGAGGACTAGATGTGGCAGCAACTTTTACTGACCGGTAATGAGCAGATTCCGTCACCTTCTCCAGCCATTAAGTGGCTGTCACCGGAGTGGCCGAAACAACCCCTCGTGGTAGTCGAGGAGCCGCCCCCAGCTCCAGTTGTTTGGCCAAGACCGACTGCTCCACCCATTGTGGTGGAACCTCCGCCTCCACAACCGAAGACTGGGGCCCCGACCAAGGATTTTCGGTCGGGTTAGGGCTTGCCCCATAGGTTGTCGGTCACCCTGACTCCTGATCGGCCTTGACTGGTGGAAGGTGGCTCAGGCGCTCGGCAGCTGTTCGCAGACTCCTCAGAGTCTGATGATGATTCCTCCTGTTCTCCAGGCCGATTGACCTGGATTCTGCAGGAGCCAGTTGGTGGGCGAGGCCCATAATCGCTTTCTGGGTATGCTTCAACTCATCTCAGAGTCTCTTGGGGTGCAGCTGAACCCCGTCCAAGCAGACCCAAGTATCCTGCGGAGATACTGGACTGAGGGGATTCCCCTCGGAGGCCTTTCCGGTGGCGAAGCCATTGTTAGCCCTGCCCTGAAGTTCTGGCAGCGGCCAGCATCTTATCCCTCGCCTTCAGCCCGGATGGCCGAAATGCGGTCCTACGGTTCACTTTCCGGTTTCTTGAGCACCCCTCTGCGGACGGGTTAGTGACCGATAGCGTTTTCCGGCATTCCGGGAACACTCGGGCGTGGACAAACCGCCTGATTAGGGAATCCAAAAGTTGGATTACTCGGGCGGAAGGTTTACGCTGCTTCCTCCCTAGGCCTTCGCAGGCTAGCTCGGCCGTTCTGATGGCACATTTTCTCACACGCCTTATGGGCTCCTGGATGAGGCATTCCTCATCTCCGGCTGACCTGCAGGCGACGGTTAAGCAGGTGTGGGATCGGGGAAGGGGGGTGGCTAAACAGCCCCAAACTACTTTGGACATTGGCGACTCTTGTGCCCGGTCAGTAGCGGCCGCAGTGGCCATGCGCCGCAGAGCTTGGCTGCAGATCTCCACCTTCACGGCGGACACCCAGCACAAGCTGGCAGACGTTCCCTTTCTGGGCACTGGCTTGTTCGGGCCCGGAGTGGAAGGCCATCTCCTGAGAATCGAGAAGTCCAGTGCCACCTTGGACTCGGGTCACGTCTGCCCAGAAGGACAAAGGCCGCCTGCAGCAGCATAAGCCTTTTTGCCCTTCCGCTCCTGCTGCACGTCCAGCCAAACAACACCAGCATCAGGGCCAGCAGGCTCACACTTGGCACTCTAAAGCCAAGTCTGCGCTCCTCTAGTAGGAAGTCTGAAGGGAAGGGTTCAGGAGGTCCTCAGCAGGCCCTTCCTCCAAGCCTGCCCAGTGTCGCCACCAACCTCGTCACTTCTCGCCAGGTTCCTCTCGTTGGGGGGATGGCTCGCCACTTCCTTTCCGCCTGGTCCGCTATCCGACGGACCGCTAGGTGCTAAAGTGGTCAGCAGGGTCTGCCTCTGGAATTTGAGCAGTCCCCCACCCCACCCATCGAGCCGTCACCCCATGGGGGCTACGGGTTCACGAGCCTCTGTCAGCTCGTTGAGCCAACATTGCCTTGCTTCTCCAGAAGGAGGTGATCAGCGAGGTGGCGGACCCTTCCCCAGACCCAAGGTTTGTGTCCCAAAATGGACAGGGGGGCTGGCGCCTCATTCTCGACCTGCATGACCTGAACAAGTTCCTAAGGCCGCACACCTTCAGGATGGTCACTCTGGCTCAGATTATTCCATCCTTGGAACTAGGCATGTGGTTCTGTTCTCTGTACCTTCAGGACGCGTTCTTTCACATCCTAATCTGTCCATCTCGCCAGCGATTCCTCCATTTCAGAGCAGAGGGGTCCCTTTACGAGTTCTGGGCCATGCCCTTCGGCTTCTCTCCAGCTCCCAGGGTCTTCACCAAATGTATGGCAGTGGTGACAGCATCTTGCGGCGCCAAAGGGTCCGGGTGTACCCTTACCAGGACGATTGGCTGATTGCAGCCCTATCTAGGTTGGAGGTGGAACGGTCCAGGGATCTGGCCCTCCAGGTCTGCTCTCAGATCAGCCTCCTCATCAACGAGGCCAAATCGGAACTCGTGCCTTCGCAGGTGGTTCAGTTAATCAAGGCAGAGCTCGACTCTCTTCGAGCCAGAGCGTGGCTCCTGGCAGACAGGACCGAGGTCCTTTCCTCCTTTGCCCAGTCATTTCTGGTTGGGCAATTGCGCCCTGCCCGGGACTTCCTCATGGCGGCCTGCACCAGTGTAGTCCGTTGGTCCTGTTGGCATATGTGTCCCCTGCAATGGGACTGGTCAGCCAGTGGTCACAACGCCCGTCCTCTGGACCAGCCGTGACTGTGACCCAGGAGATGTGGGATGGCCTGCAGTGGTGGCTCATCCCAGCTCATCTGCAGGAGGGTATCCCATTTGTCCGGCCCGAGCTAAAGGTCACGTTAACGACCGACGCCTCTCTGATGGGTTGGGGTGCCCATCTGGGGGAGTTCAAGGCCCACGGCCTCTGGTACCCTCAGAAGTCTCAATGCCACATCAATCTGCTGGAGCTTCGAGCAGTCTGACTAGCCCTCACCGCCTTCGCTCTGTTTGTACGGGGTCAAGCGGTCCGGGTCCAGACGGACAACACACGACCATGTACTACCTCAACCGTCAGGTGGGACGCTCTTGCCTCTGTGCAAGGAGACCCTCCGTATCTGGTCTCTTGTGATCAGCCTGGAGGCAGATCTCCTAGCCATCCATGTGGCAGGGGCCTCCAACAGTCTGGCCGATGCATCTCACGCGTGGTCTCTCCTGCCAGAGGTAGTACAAGATCTGTTCTCCCATTGGGGCACCCCTCAGGTGGACCTGTTCGCCTCCAGGGAGAATACGAAGCTGAGGCTGTTTCACGCTGGCCCCCCTCAGCAGGGCTCGCCGCAGGGGGATGCCTTCTTGAGGTTGTGGACCCTGGGCCTCTTCTGCGCCTTCCTTCCATTTTCCTTGATCCGGAAGGTGCTTCTCAAGGCGAAGAGGGTCAAGGCGCAGGTGATTCTGGTAGCCCCAGACTGGCCCCGCCAGTTTTGGTATCCAGATCTCCTCAGCCTCCGCTCCAGGCTCCCAAGGCGGCTTCCAACCCACCCAGACCTGATCTCTGTCAACAAGGGGAAGGTACTCCATCCGGACCTTCAATCCCTGCACCTGACGGCCTGGTTCCTGAGCGGCTAGAGTTCCAGGCCTTGGGTCTTTCCGACGAGGTCCTCAACGTCGTTGAGGCGTCCCATAAGGAATCGACCAGAAAATGCTGTGCCTTCAAATGGAAGAGATTATCCATTTGGTGTCAGGACAAGGGGTTGGACCCTTCTTCCTGTTCCTTGGCTAGCCTTCTGGACTACCTGTGGTCCCTTTCTCATCTAGGGTTTTGGTCGACGACCCTTAAGGTGCACCAGGCAGCCATCTCTGCTTACCGGGCGCGGGCCGGCAAGCAGTCGGTGGTGCAGGAGAAGGTGGTCAGGTGCTTTTTCAGAGGCCTTGATCACATATCCCCTCCGGTGCGAGAACCTTCACCTCCGTGGGATCTACTGCTGGTATTGGCTAAGCTCATGGGCAAGCCATTTGAACCGATGCACAGGTGTGACATCTCTCACCTGTCGTGGAAGACCACCTTCTTGGTGGGTATCACGTCAGCCAGAAGGATGGGAGACCTCCAGGCGCTTTCCATAGAGTCTCCTTATCTGGTCTTCCACAGGGACAAGGTTGTCCTGCGCCCCCAACCGAAATTCCTTCTGAAGGTGGTGTCGGAGTTTCACCTTAACCAGGTGTAGACTCTGCCGGTGTTCTACCCCAGTCAGACCTCGGAGGCCGAATATAGACTCCATACTCTGGACCCTAGAAGAGCGCTCACTTATTATAAGGAGTGAACGACTGAAGTTCGGGGAGAGGTTCGCAGCTGTTTGTCACCTACGCTGAAGCCGCACCTGGCAGACCTGCAGCCAAGTGGATGATAAGCAGGTGGGTCACCTCCTGCATAGATCTCTGCTATAGATTGGCGGGTATAGAGCCTCCCAGAGGGATAAGAGCTCAGTCTACCCGCCATACCCATGTTTCTAGGGACGCCTGTATCCAGGAAGTCAGCACACACCTTATTTCCCATTACCACATTGACCTTGAGTCACGCCGATGCTGGTTTTGGGACCTCAGTTCTCCAGTCCTTATAGTATGGGGTGCGCACCTTGCCTCCTTCCTCCCGGACAACTGCTAGAGACTGCCAGACAGTGTTTATTGAACAACATATGCACATCCTAGAAATGCAGGTTACTCACCTGTAACAGGAGTTCTAGGAGTGGTATATGTTGTCCATCCACCTGACCTCCCGGCTTGGACGCAGAACCTGGCTTCCAGCGGCTAGATCTGGCATCATGGGGCGGAGCCGAGGGTTTTACCACCCGGTGGGTGGGAGGAGCCAGCTTGAAGACCTTCCGCAACATTTAAAGCGGCAAGGAACGCCAGACAGTGTGGATGAACAACATATACCACTCCTAGAATTCCTGTTTACAGGTGAATAACCTGTATTTCTATCCCCTGGTTGTCTCCAGGGCAATCTAGGCAGTTTTCTCTGCCTTAAGTATGTTTACAGAGGTGGAGACCTCACCCATCCTTAGCCCCTGGTCTGCTTCTGCTTCTGAATGAATGCCATTTTCCAAGTCTTGGCTTCCTCTGGCTGTCTGACTTGTGGCTACCTGCTTTAGGTCAGTCCAAGGCAATGCCTCGGGACAGTGTCTCCTCCGGCTCCCTTTTCTATGGCCTCTACTCCTCCTTTCCCACCCATTCCTTTTCACCCAGACATTGGGGCCCTACTCTCCCAATCCTTTAGGCTTCCTCCTTTCCTGTCCTTTCTCCGGCATATTCCTCCTTTAGTTTTATATCTTTTTCTTTTCTGTCCCTCAGGCTCCCTTGCCCGCCTTCCCAACCCTTATTATTTTCTGTCACTCTTGGTGCAGAACTGGGGCTGAAGAGCATCGACAGCTGTTACTGGCCAACCCATGAGCACCACGCAATATGTCTACCTCAAGGGCGGTGCGTCCCTGACGTTGGCTCCTCCTCTTGCACCAAAAAAGCTCCCGTGGGGTCCTGATCCTGCTCATACCAGCAGTGATGAATGGTGAAGATGCATAGAAATATCAAGAATTACGGTAGGTAATGTAATTTTAATTTCCCTCCCCACAAAGAGTCACGCAAAATTGATCTCTGGGGCAAGATGGTTTATGTCTCTTCTACCCTTATGTTGAGGATTGCTAACTACCTGTCTCATATATGGTAAAATACCAGCGGGCAGAAGGACAAGGTCATGGCCCAGGCCCTTCCAGAGTGTACCCAGAAGCGGGAGGTTCTCACTTGCTTACAGGCTGCTGAGGATGTTAGCAAGCACTTCCTACGGGCCCTCTTTGATCTCTCTGATACCACTGCCCAGGCTGCTGCCACCAGCATTTGCCTCCTGTAGGCACTCCTGGATGAGAGTCTCAGACTTTGCTGAGGACTTCAGCAGAAGGTGCTAAATGCCCCTTTAATGGCTCAAAGCTGTTTGTGCCAGATGTCCAGGACATTATTAATGATTAGCAGGCATCTGGCAGGGCCATCAAGTCTGTCCACTCGCTCTATCGTACACAACTGAAAAGCAGACAGCGCCTGCCTTTTTGCAAAGTACCCAGTAGGCAAGGAGCAGCTTCTTGGCCCCAAAGTAAACGTAGAGCCTCCGCCACCTTACCCGCCTCCTCCACTGCAGGGCTGCTGCCAAGTACCTAGAAGTGATGGACCAGCCCTGGCGGCTGGATCCGCCTCCGATTGACTACTTGCTAGATCCCTTTCTTCTGGTCCCTGACCAAGAGGTGGTGGTCCGAGGTTGGTTCTCCATCCATCTCAGTGGAGAGAACCATCACATCAGATGCCTGGATTCTTCAAATCATAGAAAGCGGTCACACTCTGGAGCTCATCGAGCAACCACCAGAGACTCCTCCTCTGCCCTCCAACTGCCTGCCGGCCCACCTGGCTATTTTCCGGGTAGAGGTGGGTGCACTCCCTTCTGTGAAAACAGGCCATCGAGCCAGTGCCCAAGTGCCAGAAAAACAAGGAGTTTTATTCCAGGTTCTTCCTGGTCCCCAAAAGACCAGGGATTTGAGGCCCATCTTAGACCCGAAGGACCTCCATCTGTACATCCAGTACAGAAACTCCAGAATGTTAACTTTGCCTGGTCTAATGCTCCTTCTCAAGGAAAACGACTGGCTGTATTCTCTGGATATGCAGGGTGCTTACCTCCACATCTCAGTGTTCCTTCCCCACAGGAGGTTTCTCTTCCAGGATGAGCATTACCAACTCAAGGGTGCTGCCCTTTGTGCAGTGGGTCTTTACCAAATGCTTAAAAGCAGTATCTGCAGCTCTCGGAAGGGAGGGGCTGTACATTTTCCCCTTTCTGGACGATTGGCTCTTGAAGGCCCCGTCCAGGGAACAGCTCCTGTGGACTCTGGAGAGAACTCTTCAGTTGTTTCTCTCTGGGCATTATGGTCAGTTTGCCCAAGTCAGTCCTAGTACCATCCCAAAGACTGCAGTACATGGGGTGGTTCTAGACTCGATGCAGGAAAGGCCTTCCTGCCTCATAACAGGGCGGAGTGCCTTATCGCCCAGGCTCAGAAGGTCATCCAGAGCCATTAAGTCCCTACAATGGGACCAGTGAACCGATGAATTGGATCACTCAATGCTGGTCTCTTCCCCAGTTTGCAAAGTTTTCCAGGGGTGGATGGACTCCCTGAATCTGCTGCAAGGGGTCCCCTTCCAGATCCCCTTCCCCGAGCAGATTTTTACCACTGATGCTTCCGGTCGGACTGGGAGGCTGATCTGGGCCCCTTTCAAACTCTGGACTCTTGGTCCCAGCTTGAAACCTCCCTGCACATCAATGTCCTGGAGATGCGGGTGGTCCTGTATGCCATGCAGGCTTTTCAGAATCATCTCCACCCGTGCCAGCTGTTGATTCAGTCCAACAACCTCAGTGTCGTGTACTGCATCAACAAGCAAGGGGCGATACCTCTCTGGGTCCTGCTCTTCTGTTTCCCAGCCCATAATGGACTGAATGTGGTGCATGACATCCATAAAAGATGGAGCATCTGGAGGGGACTTGGGAATCACTCTAGAGGGCTCTTCACCATCTGAAGATTCCCCTGGTGAGGAGGAAGACTCCGAGCAATCGGAGTCATCCTTGTTCATCTTGTCTTGTTCACTTTCTAGTGACGCGCTCATTCTGGGGAGAGCCAGAGCCGATGTCTGGTTGAGACCCAGAGAACCTCAAGATCCGGGGCTCGCCGGATCCTGGAGTGGCAGGTCCTGGGCCCTAAGGAGCGAGGGTCTACCTCTGAGCAAAGGACGACCACGCAGAGAATAGGGCATTATAATCCACCGGAGATGGAAAATTATAGACCAGTGGGTGCGGATAAGCCGGCGTTAGATAAGGGTACGATGGCTGCAGTGCCGGTGTAGTGTACCCTGGCAAAGGACCACCCGGCACTGACAGGGTCCAGCACTGGGCCAGTAGGAGTTGGCAACGACGCAGTCTGCAGAAGACATGATACCAGCGCCGGGCCCACAAGCTCGGGCAGCAGCAGGACTGGCGGCGGCCCAGCAGGCGTTGTCAGCGAGTGCCTGAGAGAAAGATCTGCCAGCGCTGGGAGAGCCAGAGAAGTAGGCGCCAGGGGGGAAGGAGTCCTCCCAGTGAAGGCAGAAGTGACACCAGGCTAGGATAAGCAGCAGTAGCCTGCTGCAGGTGCTGCCTTGAAGGACTGATGTCTGGCCCTGCAGAGAGGACCGACATATGCCGGGGGCGACGGTGGTGGAACCGGCACCTGAGGCACCAACACCGGCCGAGCCTCCTGGCTGAGAACCCGTGGAAGAAATGGGCCTGAGTGTCAGGGCTGTGAGACAGGAGACGAAGTCCCCTGCCCTGAGGATCCGCTGCCCGTAACGGCAATGAGGGGGCGGTAGCCAAATGGAGGAAAGAACCCCCCCCGGAAGACAACCGCGACACAGTCGAGGGTTTGTGAGGTGATAGTGAGCAGAAAGCAGACCAGTCCCGGTATTTGTCCTGGTGCTTATGCTTCCCACCGGATTTTTCAAAAGATGAGGAAGCCCCAGAGGACTCTGTGGGAGAGGACAAAGAGCTCCTGGCCTGCAGTTCCTTTTTCATCGCAGCCAGCTTCTACTTAATATGATGGCTCTCCAGAATCTTAAGATGACATCTTCTTGTAGCCTGATTGAATTTCTGGCAAGCGTTGGTGTTGTGGCTGGGGCCTTGGCAAAAGATGCATGCAGAAGGGTCGTCTTTTTCAGGAATTTGTTTACCGCAGGCATGCTTTGTGGAGCGTTTGGAAGACTAGGCTGGTGGAGAAGATACAAACTTGACGGCTGAAACACCGAAAACTCTGTTAGGCTACTCAAAATAAAAATTAAAAAGCACGGCAAGTGCAAGTAATGGCAGCCGACTGTAGCTGCGGCATCCACAAAGGTCTGACGTATGCAGGTAGACAGCAGGAAAAGAACTGAGGAGGGTGTGGGGGACTGCCCACCTTTATAGGATATGCTGAAGTCAGTGGTGGGCAGGTACCCATGGTAAACTGCTAGCTAGAAAGTTTTCCGTGTAGTCCTGGCAGCTTACATAGACACACAGAATTTGCCAGCAGATAAAGACCACTAGGCCCATCCAGTTTGCCTGTTTTCCCTGCCTGTATCAGCGGTCACTGACCATATTTGGTCCGCAGCTTTAGCCTCTCTTACCCACCACTAGGGTTCACATGTGCCTGTCCCATGCATTTTTTAATCCCCCCCACTGTGTTTGCTCCACTACTTCTTGGGGTAGGCTGTTCCATGCATCCACCACCCTTTCTGTGAAGAAAAACATTCTCACATGTCCCCTTATTCTGTCTCCTTCCAACCTCCTATCGTGCTTCCTCTTTCTTTTACTTCTTCTGTATTGAAAGATGTCTCTCACTTGCATGTTTATGCCGTTAAGATACTTGTAACTTTCTATCATGTTCTCCTCTCTTCCAGTGTATACATATTGAGGTCCCTTAATCTCTCCCCATATGTCATCTGGTGCAATCCCTCACCATTTTAGTTGCCCTTGTTTGAACTGCCTCCACCCTGTCCATGTTCTTTCAAGATGTGGCCTCCAGAACAGTACACAATACTCCAGATGAGGCTCATCTAGCATTCTGTATAGTGGCATTACTGCCTCCTTTCTTCTGCTAGTAATACCCTTCCTATATGTCCCAGCATGCCACTGGCCCTCCCCACAGCCTTGTACACAATTTTGCTACTTTTACGTCCACCTTTGCTTAGTCCTACTGGTGTTGGCCTGCTGCAAGAGCCTTCCTCGAAGTAAGATCAAATAAATTTAACTAAAATGCGTTCTTCAGGAGGGGAGAACGAAAAGAAACCCTGTTTCATCTATCATTTAGCCTGGAGGGGAAATGATTCATTGTATTCCCCTCCAGCAATTATCAGAATGAAAATGTGGTTCTTTACTTCATTCTCCAGCCCTTTTTCTAGCGAGGACATTCTTCAGTTAGGCTCCATCTGGCTTTCTCAAGCAGCAAACTACTACCCAGTATGCCATTTCAGTGGGGGTGCCACTAGACACCAGGGAAATAAATAATACTTGTGGGGACAGAGATCGGGGGTTGGGGTTCAATTGGACACCAAGAAATAATTTTGCCTCACTCGTGGTCTTGGTCGTGAATAGAAAAGATTCTTTTTCATATCACGAGTCACTCAAACAAGATTTATAATCTAAACAAAATAAATTTAAGGGGATTTATGCAACACCTAAGGCAGAATCCAGCTAAGGGGGTCCCGATAAGCAAGCAACATATGTTGGTCACTCTCCAGGATGTCATTTTTGTGGCTTTAATTTTTTTTTTTTTTTAATGTAAAGATGGCAACTCACGAAAAAAAAGATTCTCACAAGAAAGGATCCCTCATGCGAGAAATTCATAAAGCTGTTTTGAAGTACTCACTGAGCATGCTCATAACCTGAATTTTTAAAATTGAATAACTTCAGAATGGATTAATATTTTTTCACCAAACCACGATAGGAAAGCCTTCTGAGTCAAACACTTTATTCCCTGAAAATTTCAGACCAAAATTCCAAACCATCTAGGCACTGCACGATGGCAAAAAAACAGCGATGTTTAAATTTTTTTTTCACTTTCTGCATCTCGGAATCCATGGATCCGACAGAAACGAAACTTGGCACATCGAGACCTACCCCACGAGACCGCATGCAAAATTTTGTGCAAATCCATTAAATGGTTGCAAAATTGGATTGATAAATAGATTTTTATATTCACACAAAAAAATCTTCATGTTCTAGAATAGGTTTCCTACTTCTTCCAGGAAGCACTTTGCCAACATTGGCTAGTTGTTTCATATACATTTGTCAGATCAGCTCAGTCCAGGTATGCCTAGAAACATAGAATGTGACGGCAGATAAGGACCGCTTGGCCTGCCTAGTCTGCCCATTTTCCTACCTAACAGATAAGATGCAGATCCTAGTGAACCAACAGCTTACTTCCTCCTACCCCCCCCCCCCCAAGGACTGCCTTATGTCTGTCCCCTGCATTCTTGAATTGCCCCACTGTTCTTGACTCCACAACCTCCTCAGGGAGGCTGTTCCATGCATCCACAACCCTCTCTGTGAAAAAATACTTCCTCACATTACCTCTGAGCTGTCCCCTCTATCTTCAAATTGTGCCCCCTTGTTCTTGCACATCTCTTTTTCTGAAAGATACTACCCTCTTGGACTTTGTTGATTCCCTTGAGGTACTTGAAAGTTTCTATCATGTCCCCTCTCTCCTTCTTTCCTCGAGGATATACATATTAAGCTCCTTTAGTCTTTAGATGTCTTCTGGTGCAGACCCTGCACCATTTTGGTTGCCCTCCTCTGGACAGCCTCCACTCTGTCTGTGCCTTTGTGGAGATGGGGTCTCCAGAACTGTACACAGTATTCCAGATGGGGTCTCCCCAACTGTCTGTACAGAGGGATAACTTTTGTGCTACTCGTTTTTACGGCTGCAGGAGAGCTCTGCAAGCCAACTTGCTGTTGGGGGGCAGGTCACATCACAATCCCAATGAAACACACATTTATTTTGGAGTGAAAGCAGGATCCTTCACTAGAAACACTCCGCTGTGCTTGCCTTCCTTCAGTAGACCATGGCTGTTCTTTTGTCTCTGCCCCCACCTTACCTACACTATTTCAGAGTTCAAGTGCCAAACAAAAATGAAAACAAAGCTCACTTGCTGCTTTCTCAACTCATTCAGCACAGGCAACAGTGAGTTATATAATACAGTAAGACAGCTGAATTCCTAAGGCAGCATAGCTGCTGCCGTTACTAGGGAGTGGAGAATTAAAGCACTACTCCTTGACCCCCATACAATTCAGTGTTTGTTGCTCTCCCCCACCACCACCACTGTTGTGTTCTGCAGAGCACGTTGTGGTGCTGCTATTAACTGTTAGGAAGCCAAGAGAATTAGAATGTATCGAATTCTGGACTAATCTATCAGCATGTGGCACAGCAAGGGTTACAGGAGAAAGTGGGACTGTACCAAGGTCTTGTGTTTATGTAAGTTTCAAGTTTCTATCTGCACTTTCTCGGTTTCCTCCACGTCTGAAAACGCTGGCAATTGCAGGAGGCAGATTTTTATTTTTTTATATGAAATACAACAGTTCAGTCAGTAGATTAGTCCTGGCAATGCTAACAGAGGAGATTTTGGGTGACTGGGTAATGTGGTGCATGTGTTGGCCTCAGTGTTTGAGGTAGACGGGTCTCACAGCATGGCAGAGCAAATGGGAAAATAAAGACCTGATTTAAATGGCCTCTCCCAGAGCAGATGATCAGTGCTGAAAACTGCTGGATTCTCCATTTGGTGTGAAAAAAAGCAGGGATACTAGGTGCTACTGAGGCAACTCTAAGTTCGTCATCTCCCTTCTAAAAATCACAAGTGTACTCAGTATCCTGGTATCTAAAAAAACGAATACAGTTGAGTAACATATAAAAAGTGCATGTCGGAATCATGATTGCGGTCTCTGTCTTTACTCTGCAAATTACTTTTCTCACATCATGATATTCTAGCATCCTGTGTAATCGGCTAAATTGGAAAGTACCAGTAATTGTAATCTAATATCAGGATGACAGAGAACGCCCCTCCTTTATTTATTTATTTATTTATTTTAATCATTGCTTAGATCATAGCTGGGACTAAACAGCATTACTGCACCTGTGTCAAAGTTTGCTAGCACTTCATGCTCATAGGTGGATCCATACCGTTCAACCTCCTGCCTCATAAATCAGGGGGCAGGGCTTAAAGAGCAACTCTGCACTTCACAGGTGCCTTCATAAATAAAATGTTTGACTGTTACAATTTACTAGAGAATACATTTCTTTCATTGTCAGTGTTTCTTTCCAAGATTTGCAGCTACCGTATCTTGATAGTCCATCTAAAAGGTCTGTATAGAAAACTGTTAAAAACATTTGCCTCTACCCTGTTAACTTCACAGTGCCTTTGTTTGACATCATAGTGCTCACCATTACAACAGACTGATGTCACAAACAGCAACTGTGTAGTTAGCAGGGGACAGTCAGATACAGCATTGAAAGACTCAGTGAAACAATTGCATTATCCACAATATTTAGTAGACTAATAGGAGAGTAGCAAAATAAATAACAAGTAACTAGAAACAAAGTGAAAAGCAGAATTGGTGTAAATCTAGTCATGGAAGCATATTTTTAGGAGGGACAGAATAAGAGGCAAAATCATGGACATTCCTGAAAATCAGGGACACATGAGTGGTATGGTTGGATCTGCTCCTGTACCCTAAAACACACACACACACACACCCTTTTGTTCTATGTATCACTTATTCCACGATGTAAGCCTGCCTGACTGTATTAGCAGGGTTTTATTAAACTCTAAAAATTGATTAGTGTTTTGCTCATAAAAGTTCTAAAACATTGTGAAAATGCATAGCACTTGCCTCACTGTGTTAAAAAAACATAACACTTCTAGAAAACCTATATAAATGCTTTCTGCACAGTTAGCATTGTCCCAAGGAAAAAAGTGCTAATCAGTTATTTAAAACCCTGATTAGAGTGCTTGTCCAGCATGAGCCAAATACCAGAGAAATTGAGATGATTGTACACTAAAACGTGGATGGGGGCTAATGAGCACGTGATTCCAATTAAGTGGGCAACTGATCAAACCAGCTGCTAACTGAAGAAGTTGAAGACTAGTGCCAAAGTATTGTGTTAGTGCCACCAAAATCATAAACAGAAGTTTGACTTTGTGTAATGATTGATTGATTTTTGCATTTAGATTGTGAAGTATGTCATCAGTGTGTCTGTGCTAAACCGAAGTGTTGCTGACTGCTCCACAGTTCTTACCAGGGGCTGTTGTATTTCACATTGCATATAGAAGCAGGATTCCACTGAAAGTGAGATGCTGCGATTCATTTGAGTTGTCTTGGGTAAATAAATTGTAAATAATATTAGGATGCGCACTGTGATGTCAGACCTCACCAGCTCCATATTCCCATGCTGGTATCATAAATCCCCATCTTCTACTGAAATGTCTCATTGTGTAAACAACTACCGTTGTGTACCAAAAGCAGGATCCCTCTGAAAACAAGATATTGCATCGCCGCTTGTCACTGTTGTGAAATACATTGTAACAATGCGTACAATTGGGACCCCATTGAAAATGAGATACTGCATGTTAGTTGAGCTAGCCTTGTTAACTGCATTGTAAAAATGAATAAAAGCAGCACACCAGTTAAAATGAGACATTGCATTTTAATCTTTATGGATTTTTAATTTTCTGCTGTTGCAGTGTAAATTTGGTACTTCGATGTCACAATAAGTACAACTAAGTTGCACATTAATTCTGTACCTCTTATCACATT
Organism: Neoceratodus forsteri; assembly: GCA_016271365.2. Classification (NCBI taxonomy): domain Eukaryota; kingdom Metazoa; phylum Chordata; order Ceratodontiformes; family Ceratodontidae; genus Neoceratodus; species Neoceratodus forsteri. The sequence continues at coordinate 1,070,491,371 of CM028133.1, forward strand.
AATGCAGTAGCAGCCATTGTGTCTCTGACCAGAGCTTCTATTGTATTGTCTTCATGTTAAATAAAGAAACTGAGGTGCTTAGGACAGGCAACACTATATGTCCCAAAAGAACAGATTCCCAGGAGGTCCTGGAGTTTGGCCATGAGATGAGTGTAACTCTATGGAGAAGTTACTCAGGAAGATAGAGAGCTCTCACTTGAGGGAAGCTCTTGCAGCAGGTAATGTACCATTAGGACTAAGGCCGCTGGGCATTAGGACCCCACAGAAAATCTTCTAGCTAGCAGTCTGTGGTGGGGGACCCCTCAACGCCGGCTCTGCCCCATCAGACGTGGTATAGAGGGGGCAGTCCCCCAGCACCACCTCAGTTCTTTTCCCGCTGTCAGCCTGCTAACATCAGATCCATGGACACCGTAGTCGCAGTCAACCGCCTTTTTTCTCGCACATCGCGTGGTTTTCTCTTTAAAATCGTATTTTTCTTCAACAGTTGTCATCAATTTAAGTGCATGTCTTCATCAACACAGTGGCAAAAATCCAAGTGTGCATGCAGTAAGCAGATCCCGGTGAAAGACTGCCACTCTGCCTAGGCCCAGACCATCGACCTGACGATTGCCCGCATTGCCAGAAGTTCAACAAAACTATTAGCCACACCGCCCCAACACTGAAGGCCTGTCTACTCGAGCAGCAAGTAGCCGCCATGCAGAAGGCCCCATCGGGGCATAGTTTATCCTCCTCCGTCAAGGAGCCCCCCCCCCCCCAGGAGAAGAGATCAGAAGGGAAACGCCACCAACGGGAGAAGGAAAGAGCCAGATCAGAGTCCCCTCGCCAGGCATCTACTACCTCCACCTCCAGCGGGAGGTCGTAGTCTGTCCCCCCCAGGTATCAAGGCAGCTTCGTGGTAGACCCATAAGAAGTCAACTACCTCAACACACACTACAGGTACGGAGCCTTCTTCCCAGGGACAGCCATCTGCCCAGGTCCACTTGGCCCACTGACCCCACAAACATGGGTTGACCCTTGACGGACAGGCATTGGCTTTGGGCAGATCCACCGACTTGCGCCTGCAGGCACTCTGGGTCATCCGAGAAGCATAAGAAACAGGACGATTCCACAAAACAGCAGGAGGTCATCCGGTACTGGATGCTTCTCCAACCCAAAGAATGGGTGTCATCTGCCTCCAACAGGAGGCAGACCACCAGACACACTGACTCTAAGTCGGTGAAACAGCAGGCACCACAGGCCAAAAGAACGGCTGCCGACCCGAAGGACCGCCACTGGCCCCAGTGACCAAAACCCGAACACAGGGACACTGGCGCCCAGCAGCTGCTCTGGCGACAGAAACACCTATAAAGAAGGTGCCAGAGGACCAGACTTCAGTGCCTCCAATCCGACGCCTGGGCCCTCCGTGCATCAAACCAGATGCCCCCACCACCAGCTGTTCCACTCTCCGAGGTAGGAGCGCTTTAATGCCTGGTGGAGAACCATTAAAGAGGATCTTCTACCGGACCTAGGATCCATCCCGTATGGCCACCACCTAGGAATCTATCTTCTCAACGGCCTTTCCTGCCCAAGGAGCTTCATTCCTAGAGGAAGAAGACAGATGGACGCTTCGTCGGATACCAAAAAAGACGCCCGCCATCGTCTTCAGGGGATGATGGTCTTCTTCAGACTACTCCTAGGAGGATGAACTGCTTATACTGTTTCCTAATCCAAGGGACTCGCTGAGGTCACCCCTGGATGACCCATCGTTTTTGAATATTATGCGGCACATTCAGGCTCTATACCAGTGGGACACAGAGGAACTGGACCCTGATTGGTGAAATTTTGGGGGTCCACTGACCCTAAACCCTTGGTCACCCCCCCCCCCAAATTGGTAGAGCCTTTTCAGGATGTAACCAGGTCAACATGGAGACATCCAACCACTACAACTGCAGTGCCACGCAAGGCCGATAGACTCTACAAGTCTCCAAAAGGAGAGCCTTTCCTGGGTGAACACCCAAAGGCAGACTCTATGGTCGCTGCCCATGGCAGGGCACAACAACCACGCCTCATGAGTGCTCAGCCACCAGACCCCGAATCCAAGAAACTAGACCAGATGGATCATAAGGTGTACTCGTCAGCAACTTGCACTGTTCAGTCACTGAACTTCCTTGCCCACATGGTCCGCATTACAGAAGTCCCTGTGGGCAAAGGCGATGGACCTGGCCAAGGCCCAGCCAGATTCGGAGGGTAAGGCAGAACACCTTGCTGTCAAGCAGTCTGGCATGGACGTAGACAAACACGTCCTAAGGAGTTCTTATGACTCTGCAAATACAGCAGCAAGAGCAGTGGTTTCTGTTATTTGGATGAGGAGGCATGCTTGACTCAGGGTTTCTGGCTTCTGACAGGATCTACAGGATGCTATCCTGGATGCTTCTTTTCAGGGACCAGTCCTGTTCGGCCAGAACACTGAGAAGCTGATTACGGGACTTCAAGATTCGAACAAAGCAGTATCTGAAGTTCACAGGATGTACAGGTCAGAGCTACAGCCACACGTTGCCGTCCCTTTCAGAAAAATCAGGGACAGCAAGGAAGACACCAGACACACAACAAGGGTGGTTTTAAAGAAAAGGTCACTGTCCTTCAGGCGCCCAGGGCCTCAAAAATCCCAAGGCGCCCAGACCTCCCCTGCCTACTCCCTCCCAATACAGCATGACTCCTCACCGACCTCCTCTCCACCACAGGAAGTGCAGGGGAGGCGGTAGGAGGGAGATTCTCCTCTACCTATCCAGATGGCCTCAGTATAACATCGGACCAATGGGTCCTCCAGATGGTGCATAGCGGATGCTCCCAGAGTTCACCCAGATCCCACCGGCAACCCACCAGTCCCCTCCCACTGCTCACCCTCCCATGCGCTCCTCCTGAGGGCAGAGATACAGGCCTCATTGGACAAAGAGCACAAGAGGTCCTTTGCTCAGTGGGCAAGCGATTTTATTCCCATTTCTTCCTTGTCTCCAAAAGACAGGAGACCTCCATCCCATTCTGGATCTGGGTCAACTGAACACTTTTATGAAATACAAACGGTTCAGAATGGTGACCTTGGCGAGCCTGTTACCAATGCTCCACCAAGGAGACTGGCTTTGCTCTCTGGACATGCAGGACGCCTACATGCATGTCAAGATCCTGCTGTCCCACAAGTAGTACCTTCGCTTTACCTTCCAAGGCGGACACTACCAGTTCAGGGCACTGCCATTCGGTTTGTCCTCGGCACCAAGGTTTTTTACTAAGTACTTGGCAGTGGTGGGCGGTCCTCAGGAGAGGGTCACTTTGTATACCCTTACCTGGACGATTGGCATCTTACCGCTCCAACAGAAGGCTAATTGAACAGAACCTTGGAGGAGACATTGTCTATTCCAGACTCTGGGCATTACTCTAAACCTGCCCAAGTCGCAACCATGGCCAACTCAAAGGCTACAATACATAGGAGCAATCCTGGACGCAGTCCAAGGGAAAGCCTTTCTGCTCACAGACAGTGCATCAAGGCTAAGAGACATCACTTGCAGGGTACAGGACTCGGACTTGGTTCCCACGGGGGTGGTTCTACAACTTCTAGATCACATGGCCGCAGCCATAGTCACGGTTCCACTCGCGCGTCTGAACATGCGGATCCTGCAGTGGCACCTCAGGGTTCAGTGGGATCAAGACATGGATGAGCTAGAGGAGCCCATTCAGATCTCCACTGCAGTCCGACAGTCCATGACCTGGTGGCTCAACCCAGCCCACTTGACCATATGGGTTCCCTTCCAGTGGCCCAGCCCACAGCAGATCCTTACTACCGATTTCTCAGGACTGGGATGGGGAGCACTCCTAATCAGATGAGGGGGTTCCTGGAACTCAACAGAACGAGCTCTTCACAAAAATATTTTGGAGATGAGAGCTGTACTGTACGCCCTTCAAGCCTTCCAAGAAGTGCTCTTTCCTGGACCTCTGCTGGTCCAGTCGGACATTACCCCAGTAGTCTTCCATCTCAGCAAGCAAGGGGGCACACATTCATATCCCCTATGCAGAAAGGCGATGAGAGTATGGTCTTGGGCAATGGAACACAGCCTGGAAAATATGGTAGTCTATGTTCCAGGGAGTCAGTGTCCTTGCAGACAGCCCGAGTCGCTCTTGGTCTCTGAACCATGAGTGGGAACTACAGCAAGAAGTCATAGATAACTTCTTCGAAAGGTGGGATCAGCCAGAACTGGACCTCTTCACGTCCCCACACAATGCCTAACTGCCCAATTTCTGCTCGCTAGATCCAGGGCCTGGTGTTTTATTTTGGCGAGACGCATTGTCCCTCATGAACAGTGAGGTTTCTGTATGCCTTCACTCTTCTTGAGAGGGTCCTGCTCAAGTTGCAGGCAGAAGGAGCCAGGATAATACTGGTAGCACCTTTCTGGCCTCGACAGATGTACTTCCCGCTGTTGCAACAGCTGGCATCAGAACTGCCGGTTCCGTTGCCTCTCTCCACTCACTTGCTCTCCCAGAAGCAAGGGACGTTGGTCCATCCAGACCTCAAGCCCCTGCATCTGCATGCTTGGCTCTTGTGGACTTAGCTAGGGATAGATTTGGAGTATCCCTCAGAGTGGCAGAGGCGCTCGTGGCAGTGAAGACCCTCTACCAGGGCTACATACACCATGAAATGAAAACGTTTCTGCTTGTAGGCGATTTCTCATTCTCTGGATCCCGTCGGTTGTCCGGTGGAATCTCTGCTGGAGTATCTTCTCCACCTATCGGACTTGGGCCTCAGTTACTCGTCCATTAGGGTGCATCTCTGTGCTGTGTCGCTACCATACACCAATGACTGGGATGACTCTAGCACAGCTGGACTTCTGCAAGACCTTTTAAGAGGCATCTGGCATATTAAATCCCCAGGAGAGAGATGTTTGTTTTAGACAAGCTCACCTTGCCCCCCCTTGAACCAGCCACAAGTTGTGCGGCGTGCCTTCTTTCTTGAAGGCGTTATTTTTAGTTGCAATTTCCTCAGCCCAGAGGATTTCCGAGCTGCCCCGGGGACAAATTTCACATCTTCTCTTTGGGAATGGGAGATCCTCCTTAGTTCTCCATCTGTTTTTTCAGCCTGGTCTTCGGTAGGAGAACTGAGGTGGTGCCTGGGGACCGCCCCCTTTATACCACATCTGATGTCGGGGTGGTCCCCCGCCAGAGACTGCTAGCTAGAAGATTTTTCCGTGGGGTCCTAATGCCTTGCGACCTCAGTCCTAATGGTATTACCTGCTGCAGGAGCTCCTCTCGAAGATCTACTGTTACGGTAAGTTCTTACATAACTGTCCTTCCCTGGTAATTAAATCCTGTTAAAATAAATCAAACACTGGCTAATTTAGTTCCTATGACAGGCAGCTCGTTGATATTTGTAACATGGCAAACAACAGAAATGGCAAATAAAGTAATTTCATTGGACCAAATGCAACACATGACCAAAGTTGGAGTGGGGATTAATCACTGGTAATACCCGCTCCAACTCAGTAATCCCCACTCCAGGTAGCAGTACCCAATATCGCCACCATAAAATGCGCGATGCACGACTTGGCAAAAAGCACACAGCACAAGATGTAAATATCTTGAAATAGAGATGGAAAAAACACAAGGGAATGCATCTTCAGTATTGCACCCACCACCCAATGGCAAGTGACCAGTAATAAATATGTTACCCACCACAAAGTATATGCCAGAGCAGATATAGCAGCCCATATAATTATAGCAGGCGTAGACTTCAGGTCACTGTTAAGTTGAACAATTTTGAAACCAGACACGGACGAGTCTGAGAATCACACCACAAACCCATAGAAAATCCACATAAAAACCTATGTTAAAACCAATAAACAGTAAGCGATCAAAGCAAAAAGAAAAAAAAAAAAAACGCAGTAATATACATATTCACAGCTGTTAGGCATCAGTGCAAGTGCAGTCAGTTTCTGGCAGCAGGGTAGCAATCGCACAATGCAAGTAATAGAAGAAATGCCATGGATGATGAGAAACATTCTAAAACTAATAATGAATTAAAAGTTAATATTGAATACTCCCACAGTGCAGCGCAGGACACAGCATTCTTCATGCCAATACAGCAACATCCGTGGGCTGCGAGCCGATCTGCAAGATTTCGACCAAACGGAATGTAGTCAGACCAACAGTAACAACAATAATAGCTCCTGATCTTTGACATATGTGCATGAAGTTTTTTTAAATGTGTGAGCACACAGGCATGTAAGCAAGTGTGTTGTCACGTGCTGCAAAGCCGTGTACTGTAGTAGTTCAAAACGTTGTTAATGAAGTAAACAGTTATAAAATCATTATTCCAGTTGTCAGTGTCGCCCAGTATTTAAAGTACTACAGATCACCACAAATAACTGGTGTTAAGCACATTAATACCCTCGAGGAGAGCTTCTCTTAAGGAATTAATGCATGTGGTGGGTGGTTGTAGGCACTTGGCCTTCGCCTTGTGCCACCCCCGCCCAAAACCATGCAGTATTCCTCAGTAGAAGCCTCTTCATCGAGCATTAATGCTTACGAGTTGCCTGCCCAGTGGGTGTTAGCAGCTCTTTAAGCGAACTGTTAGTTTAACAATCGGATAATTCTGTGTGATGAAGTTATGATGATTTGTGATCTGTTGCTGTCCCAGTTGTAGAAAGCAATCCACCAGTCAAGATGTCGACTCCTGGCTTCCACTTCTCTTTGGCATCAGCTACCTATGTTTTGTTTTGCAGATGGCTGCCTTTCTTCACAAATGAAAGTCCAGATGTTGAAATCGCAGCAGGGAGCAGCTCTCGCAGCATTTGTCTGTGCCATTCAGATTTACACTACCAGTGGGATGTGATGTAGAACAGTAGATTGTGTTTCTTTTTTTTTCCCACCACTTGCAAACTTTTAACTTGCAGTGCAACTAGAATACACAGATTGAACGAAATTGCTACTAAACGGAGTAGAGAAGTGACTGCTCTTCACGTCTGCTGAAATTACAGGGACTTCTGGCATCATTGAGCGGTTTACAGCAGCCTCCATCACAGAGTGGAGGCGTCCGATCACCAGCTTCATTCATCTGTTCTGTCCACAGGTTAAACTGCTGCTTTGCTTTAGTATTCTCCCTCCATGTCTCATTGAGCCAGGCAAGGCCTCACCATCTGTAGAATATTTATGTTGTGCATTTTAAACTTGATTGATGCTAACCTTTGGGCCCAGGGAGGAAAAGCTCACAGCTGCTCTGTGAGAGTGCTTTTTGTGAAGTAAATTCCTTCATTCTGGAGGTATGCATTCACCTGGTCATTTGCAAACGGGGATTGATAAATGGCCATGATCTGGCAGAAACGGTTACATTGTAACAAAAAATAAATTACCAGGTTTACATAAATCTGCATGAAATGCCAGTGCCTGTGTCCACACTAGAATTGGATGTAGCGTTACCACCTGTCTCTAATTTAGTCAGGGCACTCCTGGTTTAGGCAGCTGTGTCCTGACCAAAAATATGAAGAATGGTAAATGTCCTAATCTTATAGTAGAAAAATTGTTTTCTTGCTTTCTTTAGAAGTTGCAGAAAAGTATGATGACCTTAACCAAAATACCTCAAAATGACGTGAAACAGTATGAACAACTACAAAACTACAACAATTAGCCGTAGTTCTGATTATTTAGAGAAAAAAGTGTTACATTTGTCAGGGTTGCATACTGTCCTGTGAAAATGAAAGTTTCAGTATAAAATGCCTCGCCTGGGTTTCTTAAGAAGTGGTAACCTAAGGGAAGATGGGTCTAGAGGTAGGGTATTGGGTTGTCTTCTGGTGTGACATCTCTTGTGTATACTCCTGTTAGTTCTTGGCTAATGCAATTTTTTTTTAAAGCCACTGCAAGTCGATTCTTCGAAACAATGCCATGGTGTCGGTATGGGACACTGAAGTCCCATATTTACACACATGGCAGTCTTCATAACTTCCCCAACACTGTCTGACCAGAGTACCTTGCCAGCTCAGCAGGTCTCTTCTTCTCAGGTGAGACTGCCAACAACAGGGCCAGTTAGTGCCATTTGTGCTGTTTTGTAATGTGGACATCTGTTCACTGGAATTAGACTCTGATCACCATAACCCACTTAACATGGGCCACTGAGAGCACCGACCTGATGTCGAGAATTGTGTTTTGCCTGTACAGAACTGGGCTGGGTCTAAACCAGAGAAAAATGGGAAGCAGGCATGAGAGCATGGAACCCTGAATTAGGAGTTGCAGGTTTGAATCCCAGTGCACTATGCCCTTGAGCGAGTCACTTACCCTGCCTGTGCATCGGTCCCTCCCAGCTTTAAAATGTCTAGCAGCAGAAACTCACTGAATGCAAGATGTTGCATCTTAGCTGAGCTATACTGGGTAAATAAATAGAGATGAATAAAATGCTGCTTTAACTGTGTATTTTACAGTGTAAAAGAAAAAGTTTTTCAAGTGTAGTCTTTATCCCTGTAACAAGATGTTATTCCACACCTTTGAAGCAGGGTGTGAAAAATGCACTCCATTTGGACGGGAAGAGTCCTGATCTGGTGACTTTCCCTGATAGGAATGACTCCCCTATTTTAGTAATTCCCCTTTTTTCACATGCATCTTATTACAGTGTATGGTGGAACATTGTATTTAGTCAAAATCCATCATTTACTAGTCGTCTTATACCATCGTTGTGACGTCCAGTAAGCTGTTGTACTATCGTTAGTATGTCTAGCGATGGTACAATGCCTATGACTGTCTTTAGCATGCACAAGTGGCGGTACTTAGCACGTCAGAAAACGTCCGTGGCAGTTTGCCAATGGACCAGGAATTTTTAATCAAGCAGTAAGTGATTATTTTGTTAACTAGTATTTCTCAATGTAAAAAAAAATGTAGTGTGAAGAAGTAGAATGTTTTCACGGATGTTTGAGCGGGGGATCCCTGACATCATGGCGCGACCACAGAAGAAGTGACTAGCTATTTGTTTACTGTTGCCCATGCACTATAAAAGACAATAGATGGCCAACAGTAAACAACAACACTGACTTCACTTCTCGAGGTTGTCATGACAACCTCTTGAAGTGAACAGTGTTGTTCTCTGTTGCCTATCCATTATCCTCTATGTTGTGCACTGATGGATTGCCTCCAAAGTAAGGGCTTATAGTTATTAATTAGCGCTTATTATGTTCGGGAGGCTGTAAATGTAATATGAGACTGCAGCATTCTGCTTCTCTTTAAAACCCTACTACCCTTCCGGAGACTACCACACTGTATTATGCTGCCTGTTTTCATATGACCAAATCTGCAAACCATTTGGCATGAACTCTAGTAACTGTTTTGGAAATCCTCAAAACAAAGCAATGTCCAGAGTGTTTTTGAGAACACAAGATGCACTTTCTGTATGTATATATTTATATGAAATTGTATAAAAAATTAGATCCTGGTAAATGCTTAAATTACAGCTAAAATATTTTTTTTCAATGTAAGTTTACTTTAAACATTTTGTGTTTCCAGAAGCTTCATTTTGTATAAAAACTTGCAAAATGAATTTGTTGTGTTTTATTTTCTTTGATGTTTAAAAATACTAGTACCCATAACTTATGTGAACTGCGTTCAGATTTATCCAAGACAGCACTGCCTAGGGACTGGAAAATTGTGGGCAGGGTCTGGTATTGGCCTATTGGTGTTGGAGGGAAGGTTGTCCTCTGAAGCGGGTGGTAACATACTACTTCTTATACAGTAGGAGTGAGCAAATAACCGTATTAGCTAAAAACAGGTATTCTAACTGCAGAGTGACAACTCCGGTTATCACACTCTGATTACATCATCAGTAACGCTACCAACAGTCCCTATTTTCCCAAGACAGTCCGTATTTTAGGCAGCATGTCACAGTGCCCCCGCAAGTTTTGCAAAATGTCACTTTTGCCCTGTTTTTTGCTTGCTTGTCCCAGTTTTGTCCCTTTTTTTTATCGGACAGCAAATCCTTGCGTGACAGTTATTTCAGCACCACTGTGGCACTGCTCGGGCTGGATAGCAGTTGCAACTTCAGTCCGTGCCTGTGTTGCACCGCAAGCATGTTCAGTGGGAGCACAGTAAATCATGATCTTACTTCAGAGGCTCTTGCGGTAGGTAATTACATATAGGACTGATGCGCGGCGTCGGACCCATGGAAAATTTTCTAGCTGTCTGTCTCTGGCGGGGACTGCCCCATGTCAGGTAGCGTCATGCGATGTCAGTATAAAGGCGGTCCCCACACCGCCTTCCAGTTCTTTCCTGCCGTTGGCGTGTGTAAGCGCCTCGCGGTTAAGTTCAGCTGCTCGTCAGTAGTTTTATCGCCGGTTTTTCTTCGATTTCTCAAATTTAGTTTTCTCTGCAGTGTATGTCATTCCCTACACCCTTCGAGCACAAGAATAAGTGTGACTTGTGCGGCGCCCAACTTCCGCACAAGGACGGACACTCCCATTACCTCTTCTGTCTAGGCCCGGATCACCCCGTGGAGAAGTGCCAGCATTGCCTGAAGTTCAGAGCCACCACCCACAAATGGAGGTAGCAGTCCCTGGAGGCCCACATCCTTAAAAAGAAAATGATCTCCATGGAAAAGGAGCTGAAGAAGCTTAGTCAGACCTCAACTTCACCCAAGGGTCACCGTAAAAAGAAAGACGAGGAGAAGCACCAGTACTCCTCTTTCTCTGCCACCACGACTTTGGCTGGAGGTGGCGTGCTCAAGATAATGCCACCTTGGAGGCTTTCAAGCCGGCGTCGACCCACCCGTCTGGCTCACACTCAGGCCATTTGAGTGCCTCCGGGTCATAGGAGGCGTCCACTCCCGGCAAGGCCGCTGCCATGCAGCCTTCTGGTGCGAATGGCTCCGGTAAGCTGGACGTCTGCTTCCCTGACGTCCGCTCTGAGAAGGCCGCTAAGTCGCTCGACCTTTCAGGGTGGCGCACGGCCCCTAAGCCGCCTGACCAGGCCGCACCCCCTTTGCGGCCTCCCTCGGGCGATGGTTCCGCTAAGTCGGATTGCTCCTCCGATGTCCAGCAGGACTCTGCCAGTAAGGCTAACGTCAGCCCTTCTCAGCGGTCACACAGCGTTGGAGCAGGCGCTGGACCCTACCCGTTCAGTCCACCGTCCCCAGCTCCCGCAGCCTTCGTTTGCTGTCTCGAGGCCCAGCGTCTCCTCAGCTAGACCCGGGGTTTTAATCACCCCCAGGAAATACCGAGGATGCAGGTATGCTCCCGTCAGGTCTCCCTCCCACTGGGCCGGACGACCTGATGTCTGATGCCGGCACAGACGCCGGTCTTGCCGACGCCGGGCGACATCCCTCTCCCGGATGCCGGGCCTGCCACCCACCAGGCCTTTTCCAGGGCCTTCTGTTCCTGCAGACTCCCCGGTCCCTGAGTATTCAACCCCGTCCTATCCAGCACCGTCATACCCGGGGCCGCAGTATCCAGTGCCCCAGTACCTGATGCCGGCCTATCCGACGCCACAGTACATTGTGCCTCAGTACTCGACGCCGAGTAACCTGCCGTCAGGCTATGGATACATGCCGTACGGGTACCCTCACTGTCTTTATCCCCTCCTTCTCAGCCCAGTGAATTTGAAGGAGACTCTAGCTCCTGGTGGGCTGAGGACAAGGCTCAGCGCACCAGGGAGGTAGAGAGCCGTCTTCGGACGCCGGTCCCTCTTCCAGACCCCCTACGTTGGAGACTAGAGACTCCCTCTCCACCTCCAGATACCAGAGGCAAACCCTCCGGTTCCAGGGCATGGCAGGATACGCGTCCCCGGGGGCTTCCCAAGGGGTCCGTTCCTCCCGTGTCGGGGAGGAGTCTTCTCCCTCTTCATCCTCCTCGGACACCTCGGATGATTCAGATGGTCGTTCCGACTTAGATGACGAGCCCTGCTCTCCGGATAAGCCAAGGCTGAGGACTCCGAAGTCTCCTCCGGAGGATCCTTCCTTTATGGAGTTGCTGCGAAAACTCCAGGAAGTTTATCAGTGGCATTCCTTGGAACCGGATCCGCAGCATAAGTAGCTCGCTCATCACCTAGATTGCCTGAGACTGCTCCGACCCTGGTGCCATCCTGGATTGAGCCTCATGCCAGTCTTGTTTCCACCATTTGGAAGCAACCGTCGGCATTGACCCCTTCCTAGGATGTCGGATAGGCTTTATCAGGCTCCTGAGTTGACACCCTCGAGCTGATTAGGTTTCGTGATCACGCCGCGCTGCGGCGGACAGCGAACCCCAAGCAGCCAGGCTTGTCACCACCTGACAAGGAATCCGCCTTCTGGACCAGTACGGGAAGAAGGTCTACGCTTCTCCCACTCTGGATATTTGGGCCCTGAATTACGTTGGTCTTATCGGGGATTACCCGAAGGCGATTCTTAGCGAGGTGGAGGCTAAATTGGACTCCCTTCCTGAGTTTCAGACTAAGCAGGAAGTGGCAGATCTAGTCCGATTTGCGTGTTTGGCCAGTCGGCACATGCTTCGTACTACGTACTACGCAGTTGACGCTGCTGGTCGGAGCTCTGCTTTCACCATGTGTTTGCGACGTCACGCCTGGCTCCGGGTGTCAGGTTTGGTCCTGGAGGTGCAGTCGCTATCCAGGGCGTGCCCTTCAGGGGTTCAGTGCTGTTCGTGGCAATGTCAAGACATCATCACTGCTCTGCAGGAGAAGGTACTGCACCAAGTCGGTCGACTCTTTGTACAAGCCCCTCAAGCTCAGCGTCATCCCTTTCACAGCCGTTCTCAGCAAAAAGTGAAACCTCAGGGAAAGCGGGCCAATAAACGTCGGGCCCCTTAGGCTGCCAAGCCCCCCTGCCCAAAAAATCAGTGGGGGCTTCAGCTGCAATGCTGCCTTATACCTCCTGACTCCTTTCCTCTCCCACTGCCTCTGGGCTTTCCAGAGGAACCGGTAGGAGGGAGATTCTCCCTCCATCTACCAGGTTGGGAGAGGATAACTACAGATACTTGGGTGCTCCAGCTGATCGCAGAAGGACACTTAGTAGAGTTTCTTTGGAAACCTCCTTGAAACGCCCCAAAGTCGTCTTACTCCCCAGAACATCATCATCTGGTCCGTGAAGAGATACATAGACAGTGTCAGCAGATAAGGGCCTATGGCCCACCCAGTCTGCCCATTTGAGCTTGTAAGTTCAGTTTGTTTTCCTAGAAGTCTGTTTCCTTACCCTGACCTCTAGAATTCCTTTATGTCTATCCATGCATTCTTAAATCCGTGATTGTTTCAGCCCCCACCACTTCCTCTGGCAGGGTGTTCCACTTGTCCACCACCCGTTCTGTGAAGAAATTCTTTCTCATGTTTCCTCTGAATCGTCCTCCCTCCAACTTATCCCATGCCCTCTAGTCCTGGAACATCTTTTTCGCTTAAAATAGTGTTTTCCTGCACCTGTTCCTCCCTGTAAGATACTTGTATGTCTCTATCATATCCCTCTCTCCTTCTCTCCTCCAGGGAGTACATGTTCAGTTCCTTCAACCTGTCTTCATAGGACTTGTGATGCAATCCATGCACCATCTTTGTTGCCCTCTTCTGAACCTTCTCTACCCTGTCTATGTCCTTACGTGGTATGGTCTCCAGAACTGTACACTGTACTCCAGGTGGGGCCTCACTAGTGTCTTGTATAGCGGAATTATAACCTCCTTTCCTGCTGGTGATGCCCTGCCTATACATCCCAGCATCCTATTTGCTTTACCTGCTGCCTTATCACACTGTTTCCCTACCTTGAGGTCATCAGAGATGACAACCCAAGATCCCTTTCCTGCTTGGTGCATGCTATATCCTCACCCCCAACTGATATATTGTGCCAGGGTTTTGTGCCCCATATGCATTATCTTGCACTTCTTTGCATTGAATTTCAACTGCCAAACCCTGACCATTCTTCAAGTTTCTGCAGGTCGCTTTCATTCTGTCTACACCCTCTGTGTGTCTACTCGTTACAGAGCTTTGTGTCATCAGTGAACAGTGAAATTCTGCCTTCTAGATCCTGTGCAATGTCACTGATGAAGATGTTGAATAGGACCGGTCCCAGCACTAATCCCTGTGGTACCCCACTGGTCACTCTTCCCTCTGTGGAGTGACAGCCATTTACCACCACCCTCTGTGTCCTGCCACCCAGCCAGTTACCTACCCACCACACTACTGTCCTGCCCACACCCATATTCCCCAGTTTGTGTAATAGTCTTCTATGTGGCACAGTGTCAAAGACCTTGCTGAAGTCCAGATAGGCCATGTCCACTGCCATCCCTGATCCACCTCCTAGTCACCCAGTCAAAAATTCAATGAGGTTGGTCTGACATGACCTCCCCTGGTGAAACCATGCTGCCTTGGGTCCTGTGGTCCATTGACAACCAGATGTTCCACCAATCTCTCCTTCAGTAGTGCTTCCATGATCTTCCCACTACCGAGGGTGAGGCTGACTGGTCTGTAGTTCCTGCTTCCTCTTTGTTCCCACTTTTGTATAAGGGGACTACATCTGCTATCCTCCAGTCTTTGGATACCTCCCTGTTTCCAGTGATCGGCTAAACAGGATAGCCAGAGGTTCAGCCACCACCTCTTAGTTCTTCAAGGACCCTGGGGTGCACCCGTCTGGCCCCATTGCTTTATCAACTCTTATTACTTCCAGTTCCTTCAGGACCCTTTCTGTGTAAAGGGACTTGTGTCCATTTCTGCACCATTCTCACCCCTTGTACTCCCTTCAGACCCATTATCCTCCTCTTCCTCAGTAAAGACTGAGCAGAAATACCTGTTCAATATGTCAGCTTTACTGTTGTCATCCTCCATGCGCTCCCATCCTCCCCTTCAGTCTCACTATCCCTCCCTTTGTCTTTCTTTTTCACTTATGTACCTGTAAAGGTTTTGTCCCTTTACCCACTGATTTTGCCATGTGTTCTTCTGTCTGAGCTTTGGCTTCCCTTCCCTTCTGTCTGAGCTTTGGCTTCCTAATATCCTCTCTTCTTCGAAAGAGCGTCAGAGCCGTTCCCCACACCTTCAGGGCGGATACTACTACCACCATTTCTTCCTGGTCGAAGAAGTCCAGGAGAGGTGAGGCTGATTCTGACCTCGGCTCCCTGAAATTGTCTGTGGAGTACAAATGGTTCAGGATGCTCTCTCTAGAGTCTTCTGCCCCTCCTTCGGCCAGGACAGTGGTTGTGTGCTCTGGATTTGCAGGATGCTTACTTGCATATCCCTATTTGTCCTTCCCATCGCAAATACCTGCGTTTTGCTTTTCAGGGGGACCACTACCAGTTCAAGGCCCTCCCATTTGGGCTTTCCTCGGCGCCCCAAGTTTTTAGCAAATGTGTCTTGGTGGTAGCGGCCTACCTGCGTACCCAAGGGGTGCAGGTTTTCCCGTACCTGGACGATTGGCTCCTGGCGGCCTCATACAGGGAGCAACTCCTGCGCTTCCTTTCCCTGCAGGTTTTTGCCTGCCTGGGTGTTACAGTCAACCAGGCCAAGTCCCACCTGATCCCATCCCAGAGGCTCTAGTTTATCGGGGCGATCCTGGACACGACCTCCAGCATAGCTTTTCTGCCACTGGACAGGGCAGCCTCAATCCAGGCTCAGGTCAGCCTGTTGTCCAGCCGCGGGTGGGTCAGCACCAGGTCAGTCCTCGCCTCCTCAGGCTCATGGTGGCTGCTATTCGGCGGTCCCTCATGCTCTGCTCCACATGAGAATCTCCAGTGGGCGCTTCAATCTCAGTGGGATCAGCTAGTGGATGACCTAGATCAACTAGTTCTGGTCTGCAACTCTGTGGCTCAGGACTTGAAGTGGTGGGCGGTTCAGGAGAACCTTTGCCAAGGAGTTCCCTTCTGCCCTTCTTCCCCCTCCCAGATGCTGACAACAGACGCCTTGGGAGAAGGTTGGGAGCCCATCTCGGGCCTCACAGGACCCAGGGCTCATGGTCCCAGCTCGAAAAATCTCTCCACATCAGTGTGCTCGAGCTTCAGGCCATGCTGTATGCTCTTCAGGCTCTGCATCTTTATCTGCTTTCCAGACATCTGGCTGTCCAAATGGACAACGTGTGTGTAGTTTGGTACGTCAGCAAACAGGGAGGAACTTGTTCCTACCCTCTTTGCAGGGAAGCGATGCGGGTTTGGGGATTGGGCAGTGCAACACAATCTTCACCTCACGGCCATTCACGTCCCGGGGGTCAAGAACACATTGGCAGACCACCTCAGTCGGTCGTCCTACTCACCACACACACACACACACACACACACACACACACACGTGGGAGCTAGATCAGGGGGTAGTGGACGACTTCTTCCCACGTTGGGGAATCTCTCAGGTAGACCTGTTTGCGTCTCCTCTCAACGCAAAACTTCCCACCTTCTGCTCGCTCGCTCCAGGGCGCGGCATATTTTTGGAGGTACGCTCTGTCTCTAGATTGGATGGGAAGATTCGTCTATGCCTTCTCCTCGATCCCCTTCATTCCGAGGGTCTTACGGAAACTCAGCTTGGAAGGAGCTTGTATGATTCTCATCACTCCTTTCTGGCCCAGGCAAGTTTGGTTCTCTCTTCTGCAACAGTATTCAGAGGAACCTCCACTTCCTCTTCCTCTGTCGCACACTTTGCTGACCCAGGATCAGGGGACCCTGGTCCATCCAGGTCTCAAGCCCCTTCAGTTGCACGCGTGGCTCCTGCAGACGTAGCTCAAGTCCGATTTTGGGGTTTCCCCCAGGGGGGCTGAGATTCTGGTGGAGGCCAGTAAGCCATCCACTAGATCTGCCTATGCCATGAAGTGGAAACGGTTCTGTGTTTGGGCCGCTTCCAAAGATTCCAAGCCTTTTTTGTGCTCTGTTGGGCAGCTTCTGGATTACTTGCGACACCTCTTCGATCTGGGTCTCAGTCATTCCTCTTTGGAGGTTCACATGGCAGCCATCTCGGCCTACCTTGTTCCTCTTGGGGACAGGACGTTTGTACAGTTGGAGGTCTCCAGGACCTTTCTTAGAGGGGTCCTCCACTTGAGACTCCCTATTCGGGTTCCTGCCCCTCTAAATTTTGTCCTTGAAAAGCTTACTCTGCCTCCTTTCGAACCGGCAGCCTGAGCAGATCTGAAGTTCCTCTTGCGGAAGACTCTCTTCCTTGTGGCCATTACTTCTGCTCAAAGGATTTCGAGCTTCAGGCTCTGATGTGTAAAATCCCATATTTGATTTTTCACAAGGAACGTGTGGCTCTACATACCAACCCTAAGATTCTCCCCAGGGTGGTAGCGGAATCCACGCTGAATCAATCCATAGAGTTGCCTGCTTTCTTTATGGAACACTCCAATCAAGGGGAGTACCTCTTGCATACACTGGTTGTTCACCGGATTCTGAGATACTACACCTCCAGGACGAAGGATCTCAGAAAGACTGATCAACTGTTTGTCTCTTTTGCTCGCAAAAGAGAAGGCAATGCTGTTTCCAAGCAATTCCTATCTAAATGGTTGGCTCACTGCATCACTTTCTGTTATGACAAGTACAGCAAGACTCTGCTGGGTCAAGTCAGAGGCCACTCCACCAGAGGGGTCGCTGCCTCTGCTGCTTGTTTCAGGAATGTGTCAGTGGCCGACATTTGTGCAGTCGCTACTTGGACTTCTGTCCATACCTTTACAAAACATTATAGTTTGGATATTGCCTCTCACCATAGAGCGGGCTTCAGGTTGGCTGTTTTGCAAGGTCTCCTTTCCTAAGACCTTTACAGCCAGGGGGTCTACTTTTGGGTAGTTTTCCTCCTCCCATTTGCTTCTTCTCCTTGTTCCAGACTGCTTGGGACTCAGTCCTATATGTAATTACCTACTGCAAAAGCCCTCTCGAAGTAAGAGTACAGTTACGTAAGAACTTACCGTAACAGTAGATCTTTGAGAGAGGCTCTTGCAGTAGGTAATATCTTCCCGCCCTCCATCCCCCTAAGCTTTTTTAGCTCCTTTTCCAGGATGGGAAATATCTGCTTCTCTCTCATCTTGCCTTTTGGCCTTTGGCGGGAAAAGAACAGGAAGGTGGGCGTGAGGACTGCCCTTTATACTAACGTCCCGGCGTCAGTCACCTGACGTGAGGCGGTCCCCTGCCAGAGACTGCTAGCTAGAAAATTTTCATTGGGGTCCTGATGCTTGCGGCATCAGTCCTATATGTAATTACCTACTGCAAGAGCCTCTCTCGAAGATCTACTGTTACGGTAAGTTCTTACGTAATTATACTTTCCTTCCTGTTAGATTAGACTGAGTAGTAGTGCAAACAAGCACATGTGGACGTCTGCCTGCCAGCAGCTGAGAGGGACTTCAGACAGAGGAGAGATCGGCAGCAGTGAACCAAGGCACCTGAATCTGATCAGCTGTAGAGAAGTGTGTGAAAACAATCTGGTGTGGTGGTGAGAGTCACTGAAGTGAAGTTTACTCAGCAAATGAGGTGAATATAAGCGGGTTGGATGGGACTATCAGGAGCAGCAATACATGCATCTCGAATGTCTGATCACAGTTTAACACAGGTTTGCTTCTAATGAACTTTCTGTACATCATGATTTGGAACTTGCTGAAGCAGAATGAAGCAGTTTTAATCTGGATGTTTGCTATATTACTGTGGGGCTGCATGGCCAGAGCAAGCAGCAAAATTAATTGTGTGTGTGTAGCGTCTGCAGCGGTGCCCGTGGGGTGACTTGCAGAGGGTTCATGGTCAGGATGGACCATCCCAGTTTTAGATCTCGGAAAGTTGGTAGCTTTAATCATCACAGTGTGATAAACTCCATCAAACAAAAAAAAACAGCATAAAGCACATTCCTGTTGTATAAAATTAATACGTGCTGGGCATTTATGTGATAGCTGAACTATCAGCACTCGTGGCAAGTGAGCTCAGGGTTAAATCACTCTCGATATAAGCCTGAGCTCACTTGACACTCATGCTGATATTTTAGCTATCGCATAGCTGCCCACCACGGATCCCCTTATTCTCATGCCGTATGGGGTGCTTTCAGCTTGCTGAAATTGGAATGCCTTTCATCATCTTTGTCATCAAAGTGTAGCCTAGTGGTTGGAGCCAAGAACTGTGAACCTGGAGATCACAGGTTCAGATCCCACCGGAAGACACTCACGTGACTTCAAGAGGAACCCCT
Organism: Neoceratodus forsteri; assembly: GCA_016271365.2. Lineage (NCBI taxonomy): Eukaryota > Metazoa > Chordata > Ceratodontiformes > Ceratodontidae > Neoceratodus > Neoceratodus forsteri. Next base: position 1,070,510,457 of record CM028133.1, read on the forward strand.
AGGGCCATTGCTGGGATTATCATTTTAAGGGCCCTGGATTACCTGTGGTGCAGAGAGTCTTGAGGAAAAAGGTTGAGCTAGCAAGCAAACTTTATTTGTAAAGTAGTGCTATTCTCACAGGATCCATAGCGTTAGCACAATAAATCATAAAACTATAGCTAAAAACAATAGATAATAAATATCAACAAATTTATTCAGAGTCAGGAAAAGCAAGATTGAACAAATGTGCTTTTAATGAATGCCCTAACAAGTTCCATAAGGGTCTGTTTTCTTTGGTTAGCTTTTTTTTAAATTCAGGAATGTTCTCTTGGAGCAAGCTCTGAATTGCATGGGGAGGTAAGTCATTGCTAGCTCCACCTACCCACTAACCTCATCCTTGTTCCTTCTACAACACCATAATTTCCTAATCCTCCCTCCTGAACCTGTCCTACCTTCCCACCCCCTCTCCTGTCACCCTCATCATCTATTGCCACGCTTGCTCCCCTTCCCCTTACTCTCTGCTAACCCTTTTCCTGCATTTAGCATTTCTCTAAGCATCCATGCTTCTGACAACGGATGTGCTTCACCGTTGGGCAATGTAACTTTATTTATATTGTAGCCTCCTCTCTCAAGTTCAGGGCTTGTACTGCATTGTATGTTCTGTTTATAGTCTCTGTTGTATACCGTTGTATTGTATTCCTTTGTACTAACTCACCCAATTACTGTTTTGAAAATACTGATGTGGAACCTGTATAAAGAGCTCTGAGCTCAAATGGTTAATCCAAGATTTCAAATAATTAAAAAAATAAACCTTTTACTGCAGTTGCAGGAAAATTGACAAATCCAGGCCCTGGCATCCAGCTGTAACAACTGTAGGTAAAGGACTGGCGTCTCTGAAAGCCCCAAACCTTTCCATGCTGCCCTGAAAAATGAGATAATTGCATCTTTGCTGAGCCATCCTGTACAAATAAATTGCACAAAGATATACAGAAAATATCATCGAGGCAATCTTTGTTATAATCCTGGCAGAAACAGCATTCCCAGTTCTGACAGAATGTGCTGTACATCTGTTCAAAATGTTTTCAAATTATTTTTTTTTTTAATCAAATGATGGGTTTCTTTTGTCGATAACTACCAGTAAAGTATGGACTGTGGTTTCAGTCATTATTTAAATAAGTCACATTGGGAAACGTTCATTTTTAACAGTCAAAAATGTCACAACTTTCCTGGCCAGTGGAGGGATTGCTATGTTGTGGAATTTGATATTCATTGTTAATTTTTATTTTTGTAGGTTTTTTGGGGGTCCTCAGTATGCCATATTAAAGAATGGCCTCTGATGGGATTCATTAGGACTTAATGTTGGAATCAGAACACTCACCTGTAGCCCTCTTGGGCAAGGGCCTGTGCAGTAGTGGAGTTGGCTTTTTTTTTTGAGGAAGTTCTCTGCCCCATCCAAGCACATTGTCTGGCTCCTGATTTGTATGCTGTCGGAAGGGTGGCACACAATATGCATTTTCTTCTCAATTAAAGTAATATGATGGCTTGAGTGGATTGAGCAAAAATCAAAGGCATCAGTTCTGCGATTTGCAGGTTTCATATTTTTATTTGTCCACTGCAGTTGGTTTAGATCATGCGGTAGTTTAGTTTGAATACAGTACTGATGCTGGTAACACCCCACCCCCTCCCTTTCATCCTTGGAGAGTATATTTCCATTACTGGAATGCAACTGTGATTGTTTTCTCAGTCATGTCACAAGTAGTGTTCTAACAAGGTTTCTGCTTTTTTTTTTGTATTTAGTACCTCGGTGATCATTTCCTTAACTTTATATTCTGTTTTACATTTCCACTTTATTAGCCATTTGGTGCCTGCTTCAGCATATTCTAGATTTTAAATAATTTTAGAAGCACTTAAATATGGCTATCCTAGGTTTTCATCAGTATTCTCTAATTTTTTGTTTTGCACTGCCTTCCCCAGGCCTCAGCCCTAACCTCTCGGACCCATACCTGCCCCATCAGTGTGACCGGCAGTGCTCCCATTCAGCGGAGTACAGTCCCAGTGGGGGTTGGGCACTTTGGCGGTCAAGTGGTACCGGGAGGGAAGGTGTCATGTGTGGAACTAGCGGCATTTCTAACATGTTTGCAACCTCCCAGGATGATGTGCTGTGCAATGAGGCAAGGTGCATCTGTCACTCCTCCCCATCAGCTCGGTGCTGGTCAGAGCAGATCCCCCAGCCTCTGCTAAGGGTTTGTAGTACTCCAGGTACACAGCCCCCCCCGGAGAAAGCAAGCTGTCCCAGGACACTCCAGCCTTCTACAGCCGGCCTCTCACTCCCGAGTCTATTCCCAAACCCGAGATGTCTGCATCACAATCAGACGCCTTGTCCCTGCACTGTTGGGTCACATTCTCTGCTGTTTTTGATGATTCATAGTCTAGCATCACTTTTCCTGTGGCTTGGGTGAACTAGCTTGAACAGGTGCTGTGTGCTGTCTGTGGGACAGTGAATATTCAAAACCGGCTGAGAATATTGATGAGACCTGTGATTAACTGTATTTAATAGGGTTCTCCATTAATATCTTAAAAAACATGCCAAAGCAGACTCAAAATGGGGGAAAAAGCATCTGAAAAGATATAGGGGATCTAAAATAGAAAAAGTATAGGTACAAAATGGCCACAGTAATATGCACTGTGGATTAAGTACTACTGTACACATTTAAGGCCCCCTGGATGAATGCAGATGACTGGAGTTGGAGGGACTCTAGTCCACTTTGTCGGGACAGGCGTGCCTTTGCTGGAGGGCTGGCAGTAGGTTCCAGTGTGCAGTGACCCTGCAGGCAGGCAGAAGAAGCTTGCCCCTTCCGCAGGGGTACGCTGCATTGTTGAAGCTAGAGGTCATTGCTCATTCCTGGGGAGGAGGAGGAGGAGAGAGGGAAACCTAGGATGAAAATCCCCTGCCATCCGTATGATGGCGAATCACCTTATCAGGTATATCCCTGATCAGCTGTACATCGCTGGGGGGGTGGCAGAGAGGGGGTACATAAATCAATACAGTGGGGAAAAAAAAGCACAATTTTGACATAGATACATAGAAACTGACGGCAGACAAGGACCTCCAGGCCCACCCAGTCTGCCCAAGCATACTACCTACATATTAACGAAGGACACTAGGTGTCTCTGGTCATCCCCCCCTCCCCAATTCTGTAATTTCCTTGTGCCTATCCCATGCAGCCTTCAATCCCATCACATTCTTGGCCCCCACCACCTCCTCAGGGAGTGCATTCCAACTCTCCACCACCCTTTTTGTGAAAGTGTTTCTTAATGTTTCCCCTGAATCTATCCCCTTCTAGCTTCATGTTATGACCCTTTGTATTTGAGTTTCTTTTATTCTGGAAAATACTGCTGTCTGCAGTCTGTTAATACCCTTTTGGTACTTTAAGGTCTCTATCATGCCCCCCCCTTCACTCCTTTGCTCCAGGGTATACATGTTTAGATAATTAATTCTCCCCTCATATGGCAAGTGACAGAGTCCCCGTGCCATTTTCATTGCCCTCCTCTGGACCCTCTCCACCTTATCCAAGTCTCTCCTGAGGTATGGTCTCCAGAATTTGACACCATACGCAAGGTGCGGTGATGCTAGTCTATGAATCACCAGCTGCTTGTACAAGAGCATCACCACCTCCCTCCTCCTGCTTGTGAAACCCCTGACTATGCATCCTAGCATTCTGTTGGCTCTCACTACTGCCCCCTCACATTGTTTAGCCACTTTTAGACTGTTCGTTATGATTATACCATGGTCCGTCTCCTGCTCCATCTGCTCCAGTACCTAACCACCCATCCTGTACTCTGCTCCCTGATTTCTTCTCCTTAGTGCATAATTTTGCACTTTTAGTATTGAAGCTTAACTGCCACACTCTTCTAGTGGTGCAGATCTCCTACTCATTTTTCTACCCTCCTGAAGTATCTACCCTTTGCAGATCTTTGTATCGCTCATGAATAGACATACCTTCTAGGAGCGTGGATATGTTGTTCATCCACACTGTCTGGCATTGTCCCTTCCCCTTTAAATCTTGCCGGAAGTCTTCAGCTGGCTCCCCACCCACCGGGTGGTAAATACCTCGCTCCGCCCCATGGCCTTGAGATCTTCCTTTCGCTGGAAGATTCAGGTTCCCTCGTGCTTTCTGTAGTGTTGAGGCCCTGGATTACGTTTGTGGTTTCACACATCTTCGCTCTGAAACTTCGTTAGAGTTTACGACTCTGATTCGGACATGGATGACAAGTGCGTCCCCGGGTTCGCTGGTGTCCTTGCTGACAGAAAATGTCACGCACCGATCCCCACCTCTCGTGAGTTTACTGCCTCGGTTCTATTCACGATACCTCGCAGTGCTCCATTTGTGCTTCCTTCCACCCCAACGTCCTGGAAGATCGTCAGGCGCGCCTGAAGCTGGGTAGACCGGAGCTTCGCAACCCACCGGTAAAATCCAAGGAGGCCAGGTGGGCGGTTTCCGCGGCTGCGGGATCCGCCGAGCAGCTCGAGTGCATGGCGGCCTTCGAGGAAGAAGTTACCAAGCCTCCGCCAGCCGAGGTTTCTTCGTGCCGCTCAATCTGGGCTCTTCCTTTTCAGGTTCCTTTAGGGATTTGTGCCAGTCTCTCCCTACCAAGGGTGAGGCCCCTCGGGCTCGCCTCATCCTGTTCTAAGAAAAAGGATCCTAAATCTTCTTGAGTAAGTAGGCGCTCCTGGGATCAGGAGGCGGTCAGATATTCCGACTTGATCGAGGTGCCTCCTTGGCGCTGGGTTTTCAGACCTTCCGTCTGTACGGGCGTAGAAGCTGAGGAGTCGGTAGATCCGGCCGAGATTATTCTCGACCTGATCAAGCTGTTGTTACCCGACTCCTGCCGATGATTCTTTGGAAGAGAGCTACTCTCCTTCCTCGACGAGGAGATTACTCCGCCGGGCTCTTATCGAGGGACAAGAACCGGAGCCTCGGGTTTTCACCGAGCCCAGTGTCTCCTGATCGACAAAGCCGACACCGTCAGTCTCGATCAGGGAGCAAGTCCTCTTCGGTCGATCGACCCAAAAAAGGACACAAGAAGCACTCAAGAAGAGGCGCCGCCACTGTTCCCTTCCTCCTCGGATTCAGGAGAGGTTTCACTTAAAAATTGCGACGCCATGCAGGATCTCATGTGGCAGCAATTCCTGCTAGCAGGTCAGAAGCCGCTCCTCGGTGGTCCGGCTATCTCTTGGCCTCAGCCTCTTGACGCCTCAGACACCGATTGCTCGGTGCGGTCTCTTCAAAGGGCTCCGGTCGTCTTCCGCCGCAACCGGTTTCAGGTTCCCCACCAATTTTGGTGGAACCTCCACCTAAGCGGCCCCTCGGGGGGGGGGGGGTTCCCTCCAAGGAGGCCCGACAGTCTTCGGGTCTCCCCCACAGACTGTCAATTACAGTCATCCCTGATCCGCCCTAGGCGATCGAGGGGACTTAGGTGGGCAGCTTTATATCGACTCGATTCTGATAACACTGGCCTTCATTCTCTCGATGAGCTTTGCGGCCAGGCTTGGAAGAAGGGCCTTCCTCCTTCAGGGCATCCTCCAGCTCATTTCGAATCGCGAGGATGGCCCTACAGCCTATCCAGAAAAGGCGGAATATCCTACGGATATTCTTAAGAGGATACTCCCTACGGAGGCATTTCCAGTCGCCGAAGCCATTATTGTCCGGCCTTGGATCTCTGGCAGCGTCCATCCTCCTGCCCAGCTCCATCTGCCCGCATGGCACGCAAGGCTTGTGCCCACAGGGTCTTTGGTGGGGTTTACTGAGCACCCCTCGTGGAAGCCTTGTGACTGCCTCTGTATTCAGGTGGACCGGCAGCTCAGCTGATACTGACCCTCCAGACAAAGAGTCCAAACTTATGGACCACTCGGCCGAAAGTCTATGCTGCATCATCTTTGGGCCTTTGTCAGGCAAGCTCAGCGGTGATTATAGCACACTTCTCCACGCCCTCTTGGGGTCGCTGGACGAAGTTCTCCCCCACCTCCCAGCTGACATGCAGACCACGGTCAAGCAGGTCAGGGACCAGAGCAGAGCTGTTGCTAAACAACAACTCCAGACTGCTCTGGACGTGGGTGATTCCTGTGCCCGTTCACTAGCTGCAGCGGTATCCACTCGCCGCAGGGCTTGGCTGAGGTTATCCTCCTTTCCCGTGGATACTCAGCAGAAGCTAGCTGATGTGCCCTTCCTTGGCACCGACCTCTTTGGGCCAGGAGTGGCAGGTCACCTGCAGCGTATCGAGCAATCTAATGCCACCTTAGATGCTACATCTGCTAAGGGTTCTTCAAGTAAGAACCAGCAGAAGCGCAGGAAGAAGCCTTTTCATCATTCTTCCCCTGCAGTCAGACAACCACCCTTCCAGGGGGGTCAACAACAGCAGCAGGCTCAGGCTTGGCGCCCTAGGCCCAAGCAGGGTCCCCAGCAGCCCTGCAAAGGAGGCCGAGGCGCTGGTCCAGGTGCCCCCTCCTCCTCTAAGCCTGCCCAGTGACGGGCCGGGGGTGTCCTCCCCCGTACCCATCACTTCAGCTCTGGGTCCTCTCGTGGGGCGGCTCCGCCGCCGTTTCCACCTGGTCCGGTATCACCACGGACAGGTGGGTCCTAAATGATCGGGCAGGTCTGCCCTTAATTCGAGCAGTACCCTCCCAGCCGAGCCCGTGCCCCACACGAGGAGGCGGATCTCAATCGCCCAGTCTGTCCTCCAAAGGCGACATTTCTCTTTCCTCCTCAAAGAGGTGGTGGCCAGTAGCGGATCCTCCTTCAGACCCAGGCTTCGTCTCCAGGTATTTCCTGGTGCCCAAACGGACGGGGGGTTGGCGCCCCATTCTAGATCTGCACGACCTGAATCGGTATCTCAGGTCTCGCACCTTTCGGATGGTATCTCTGAATCAGATCATACCATCCCTGGAGCAAAACGTGGTTCTGCACACTGGATCTTCAGGACGCTTTTTTCCACATCCCTATCCGTCCGTGTCATCAGCGGTTCCTCCGCTTCAGGGTCGAAGGGACCCTGTACGAGTTCAGAGCCATGCCGTTCGGCCTGTCGCCGGCCCCAAGGTTTCACCAAATGCATTGCAGTGGTGGCAGCCTCTTCCGAGCGTCAGGGGTTCGTATTTACCCTACCTGAGACGATTGGCTCCTGGCGGATCCTCCCTTCAGGAGGTGGAGAGGTCCAGGGACCTGACCTCCAAACCTGCTCACACTTGGGCCTTCTGATCAACGAGGCCAAATCAGAACTCGTATCTTCTCAGGTGATGGGCTTCATCGGGCAGAGCTCGGCTCCCGGCGGACAGGCGGAGTTCTCTCCTCCTTTGCCCAATCATTTCTGGTTGGGCACTCACGCCCTGCCCGGGACTTCCTGCGCCTTCTGGGCTACATGGCGTGCACGTCGGTGGTCCGCTGGGCCAGACTGCACATGCGCCCCCTCCAGTGGGAGCTCGCCGCCCAGTGGTCTCAGCGTCGGAGTCTTTTCGACCAGCTGGTCACGGTCACCCAGGGGATGTGGGACACCCTACAATGGTGGACCGTCCCGAATCATCTGCTGGAAGGGATCCCGTTTGTCCGCCCTGAGCCGACGGTCGTCCTTACGACCGGTGCCTCTCTCACGGGCTGGGGAACCCACATGGGGGAATACAGGGCTCACGGGTTCTGGACCCCAGAGGAGTCCCGATGCCACATCAACCTGTTGGAGCTCAGGGCAGTCAGACTGGCTCTGTCAGCTTTCGCTCCTCAGCTCCGGGGTCAAGTGGTTCAAGTCCAGACGGGCAATACCACGACCATGTACTACCTCAACAAACAGGGTGGCACGCACTCCCGCCTGCTATGCAAGGAGGCGCTCCGGATCTGGACCTTCGTCAGCCGGCTGGAGGCGGATCTCCTAGCCATCCATGTGGCAGGAGTCACGAACCAACTGGCGGATGCTCTCAGCCGCTTAGGCCAGACATCCCACGAGTGGTCTCTCCATCCAGAGGTAGCCTACTACCTGTTCTCTCGTTGGGGCAAACCGTTGGTGGACCTGTTTGCCTCCAGGGAGAACACCAAGCTGAGGCTGTTCCATGCCCGCCCCCCTCAGCAGGGCTCGCTGCAGGGGGATGCCTTCCGAGGCCATGGACCCCAGGCCTCTTTCGCCTTTTCTCCATTTCCCTTGATCCACAAGGTGTTACTCAAGGTGAGGAAGGACAAGGCGAAGGTGATCCTGGTAGCCCCAGATTGGCCACGCCAGTTCTGGTATCCAGATCTCCACAGCCTCAGCTGCAGGACCCCGGAGCGGCTCAGTACACGCCCGGACCTGATATCTCTGAACCAGGGAAAGGTCCTTCATCCGGACCTTCAATCCCTGCACCTCACAGCCTGGTTCCTGAGCGGCTAGAGTTCCAGGCTTTGGGTCTTTCTGAGGATGTCTACACCGTGGTGGGCATCTCAAAAGAATCGACCAGGAAATGTTATGCCTTCAAATGGAAGAGATTTTGCATTCAAACAACATGAAGTCTTGCTATATTATGACAGTAGCAGTTTGATCCAGCTCTAGAACTGCTCGGAGGTGAAATGGTTAATACAATTCCAAATAGAACTTTGAGCAGGAGCTCTAAGAAGCAGCTCTATCTGTGTAATTTCAAACCTGAACTGTCAGATTCTTTACTCGCCTCAGTGAACAGTCGCTCCGGAGATTTCTCCTCTCTGTCGGTTCATTTCTCGGTTTAAACAGTGTTTTCTCGGTCCGATTCAACCGAGAATAGTTTTATTTAACCATAAAACCGTTCGGTTCAAGCTCTGTCTGTGGTAATCATAAGTAGTTAGGTTTTGTCTGTGTGGAACTTGTAAGTTTATCGGTTCGGTTTTGAACCGATCAGCTGGGTTTAAAACTCATTAATTTTAAAGTTTAACATTTTAGAGTGCGGTTCCCGGTTCTTATCGGTTCTAAAAAAAACGGATTTTATTACGTTTTTTCCAATACCCGTGACACGGTTGGGAACCGATAAGGGTGTCTTGCCTGGCACTGCCGTTTAAAGGGCAAGTTTTCTGGTTAGGCTGGCATTATGTCTGAGAAACCCAAAAGAAAAACCGGGCCCACTGGGTTTCAACACTGTGATGTCTGTGGGAAGCCTTTGCTAAGGCTGACCACACACCACATGTGTCTATTGTCTGGGGTTTGACCACTCCAGTCAGACTGCCAGATATGTAAGAATTTCCCTGCAGCCACCCTGGAAAAGAGATTGGGCAGGCTCAGGGAACGAGAGGCCAAAAAGTCCGCTGACCCGGATGGCCAGCCCGGTTCGGTGCCAACCGAACCGGAGGGAGTGCCCTCTGACCAGGGCGAGACATCCTCGGGCCAAAGAAAAGCTGGTTCTGAGGAACCAGTTCCAGTAAAGAAAACAAGAAAGTCAGCAGGTTTGGAGCCCAAAATCCCTTCTCCAACTGCTGCAGAGATAGCAAAAGCCATACAAATTGTCCAGTCACTGTCTCGGGTTCCGTCTGAACTGCCACTATCTGGCAAAAGGTCGGTTCGTCCGGTTCCAGTGGTTCAGGAATATGATGTTGAGGAGTTTTATGAACCAGAGGAGGGGGAGGATGATTATGAACAGTATGAATGTGGCTGGGAAGGTCTGGGTGTGCCCATTGAACCGGACATTTCCCCAGACAGACCTTTAGAATCTCCCCCTTTGCTATCTGAGTCCCCATCTCATTTTATGTTTTACAAAAAAGTTGCTGAAACCTCCAGCTTCCCTTGGAAGAAGCTGTGGATGAGCAAGAGGAGCCTGATTTTGTAGAAATGATGGATATTCCAGAGTCTAGGAGATTGTCTATTCCTTTGCATAAGTCTTTTAGGAAGCAAACAATAAAAATTTTAAAAGCTCCTAATTCTGTGCCTCCTGTAGATAAAAAGATGTACAGAAGGTACACATTGTCAGGTCCTGATACAGAATTCCTTTCTCAGCAATGCAGTCATGTTGGGGTAGTTCAGGCTGCAGCCTGTGATAAAGCTAACATTCCCCTGGCTTCACATCCTCCTGACAAGGATTCCAGGAAGATTGATGCCATGGCGAAAAAAACAGTATATGGCAGCCTCTCTGGGACTCAGGCAAGCAAATTATATGGCTTATGTAGCTAGGTATCAGAAATCTAGATGGGATACTGTTATGGAATTAGCCAAGCAAGCCCATGGCCAGCTGGCTAGCCGAACTAGAACAGGTGGCTGCTGATGGCATTGAGGCTTCTAAGGTACAGTTTCATGCTGCTGTGGATGTTAATGATGTTTCCTCTAGGGTCATGGCCACATCTGTAGCTTTTAGTGAGTTGGCCTGGCTCAGGTGTACTAGCCTGTCACAGGATACCCAGACTAAGGCTATGGATTTTCCTGTGGTGGGGAAATTCTCTGTTTGGGGAGCAGACAGAGAATTACATGAAAAAGATGGATGAATATGGGACTACTTACAAAAGTGCCCAAGCTAAGGAGCGGCAAGCCACTCCCCAGAGGCATACCCTCAGGGGTAGGGGTAGGCCTTTTCACAGGCCTTTTTATCAGACTCAGGCCTCCTCTGCCTATGCTCAGAGGGGCTTCTTCAGAGGCAGAGGCAGACGAGGGGTGGGCAGGCCTGCTCCCACCCCTCAGCCTAATGCACCTGCTAAGCAGGCACCCTGATGGCGTGTCCAGGGCCGATTCTGCTTTACCGGTAGGGGGCAGGCTGGCTTACTTCAGTCAGAACTGGGCTTCTTTAACCTCAGGCAAGTGGGTTCTGGAAGTAGTAGCCAGGGTCTGGTTCCCCAAGTTGAGAACCAGATTTTTTCTATCTGCAAGTGCTTCAGAGACCCTTGCTCTAGAAGCAGAGGTCTCAACCCTGTTGGCTCTCAGAGCAGTGGAAAGGGTTCCTCCCTGCACCAGGGCAGGGGTCTGTATTCAGATACTTCCTTACCCCAAAAAGACAGGAGAATGGCGCCCTATAAGACCTCAGATATCTGAACAAGCATCTTTGAAACCAAAGTTCAAAATGGTAACTCTAATGATTTTACCTCCCTAAGGCCAGGGGACTGGTTAGCCTCCCTGGACCTCAAGGATGCCTATTTCCATGTCCTAATCAGAAGCTCCCATCGAAAGTACCTCAGATTCAACTACCCTCAGGTCATTACCAGTTCAGAGCAATGCCCTTGGCCTCACCTCTGCCCCAAGGGTATTCACAAAGTGTCTGGCAGTGGCAGTGGCTCACTTAAGGAGGCAAAGGATTGCTGTTTTTCACTATCTAGACGATTGGCTCATTGTAGGCCAGTCCCCAGAACAGGTAAAATCTCACCTGCAAGTCACCCAGCAGCTTCTCACTTCCCTGGGCTTTCTGCTAAATCTGCCAAAGTCGGTTCTGGAACCAGTCCAGGTGCTCACCTTTATAGGGGCAGAGTTGGACACAAAGCTAGCCAGAGCTTTTCTTCCCTTAGAAAGGGTGACGAATTTAGTGGCTCTGGCCTCCTCCTTCACTCTGCAGGTCTCTCGACCAGCAAGACACTTTCTGCAGCTCCTGGGGCACATGGCTGCATCCACAGCTGTTGTGCAGGGAGCAAGATTTCGGATGAGAGACATTGTTTCACTTGAGAACCTATTGGTCTCAGAGGAGAGACCCCCTTTCCAAGTTGGTCCCAGTGACTCGAACCTTGATCCAGGCCCTCCAGTGGTGGCAGGATCAGAGCAATTTAAGATTGGGGGTTCCCTTCATTTCCCCTGCTCACAATTTGACTCTCACTACAGATGCTTCCCTTCTGGGTTGGGGAGCCCACATGGGCGACCTTTCCACTCAGGGAGTGTGGTCCCCCCAGGAATCTCTGCTCCACATCAATTTGCTGGAACTCAGAGCTGTCTTTTTAGCTCTTCAAGCATTTTCTGCATCTGTCCACAACAAGGTGATACAAGTCAGAACAGACAACACCACAACAATGTGGTACATCAACAAAGGGGGCACTCGGTCTTCGGCCTTGTGCACCGAGGCAATGAAGTTGTGGTCTCTGGCCTATTCCCTGAACACTTCCCTCATAGCAGTTCATCTTCCAGGGAAGGACAATGTCCTAGCAGATGCTCTCAGCAGGATTTCCCAGGGCCATCACGAATGGTCCCTGGATCCTCAAGTGCTGGGGATAGTCTTTGCCAGATGGGGCACCCCTCAGATAGATCTTTTGCAGCCCCAGACAATCACCAACTTCCTCTGTTCTGTTGCAGGCCTCCAGTGTTGGGCTCAGTCCCCTGGATGCCCTCTTCCTGGATTGGCGGGAAGTTTCTTTATGCTTTCCCCCCCTTCCCTCTCCTATTCAAAGTATTAGTCAAAATCAGATCTCAGCCGTGCAGGGTGATTCTGATTGCCCCGGATTGGGTCAGGCAGCCCTGGTACCCACTCCTTCTGTCACTGACAATCCATCTTCCCCTTTGCCTCCCCAGGAATCACAACCTATTAACTTGTGCCCAGGGAAGGGTTTGGTATCTGGACCTCAAATCCCTCAACCCAAGAGTTTGCTGATTTACACCTCTCTCAGGGTGTTCTTGAAATCCTAAAGGCTTCCAGAAAGCCTTCCACTAGGGCTACTTATAGTTCTAAATGGAAAAGGTTTTCCATTTGGTGTGCTGGGAAAAATATTTCCCCAGAATTTGCTGATTTGCCCATTGTATTAGATTACATGGTCCATCTTAATTCCTTGGGTCTCAGACCAGCTACCCTGAGAGTCCATTTGGCAGCTGTATCTGCTTTTGTTTCAGCAGGAAAGTCATCCCTCTTTCCACTCACCCTGTGTTTTCCAAGTTTGTTGAGGATTACTCCATACTAATCCACCCTTTCGGGAACCGGACCCTGCCTGGGACCTTAATGTTTGTATTGCCCAGTTAATGCAACCTCTTTGAACTCCTCTGTTTTCTGCAGAGCTTAAGTATCTAACTTGGAAAACTGTTTTTCAGGCTATCACTTCTGCTATGCATAAGTGAGTTGTAGCTTCTTGTCAGTAGAAACTGACTTTATTTCTTTCCATTAGAATAAGGTAGTCCTTAGGACTAATAGGAAGTTTTTACCTAAGGTGGTTTCAGATTTTCATCTTAACCAATCTGTCTCCTTCCAGTATTTTCACTGATCACCCTCTTCTGGTGAGAGGAGGTTGCACAGCCTGGATGTTAAGAGAGCTCTTAGTTACTATATAGAGGTACCAAAGGTCACAGGTTTGAATCCTCCAAGTTTTCCTTACCTATGGTGAAGTTGGGAAAGGCAACCTGCCACTAAGAGATCAATTGCCAGGTGGATTGTCTCTTGTATCCAATTTTGTTATCAGAAACTGGGCAGAGATCCCCTTCTGGCTTGAGGGCTCACTCTACCAGGGTAGCAGCTGGCCTCTAGCTGCTGCCAGAGACATCCCTATATTAGAGATATGCCAGGCTGCTACTTGGAAAACGGTAAACACTTTCACCAAGCATTACCCCTGGATGTCCAGGCCAGGAGAGATGCTCGGTTTGGCACAGCTGTTCTTCAGAGCCCATTCCCTAAGTAGGTTGTGCCCTCCTCCTGGAGGTACTGCTGTGTAGTTGCTATATCATACTATAGCAAGACTTCATGTTGTTTGAAGAAAAAATTACTCACCTTAGTAATGTTGTTTCTTCTAATGGAGTCTTGCTATATTATGACCTCCCCCCCAGCCTGCCCCTCTCAGAACTTCTACTTGGGTGGGGTGCGGGCAACTTAGTGTGGGCACTATTTTGTGCCCTTTTAGCGTTTCTCCCCCTTTTGGGGGTTTGGGGTGTGTTTTATTATACTGTTGTTTTATTCTCATGTTGTTAGAATTGTATTAGTAGTTCTGGTCCCCTGACTTGAGTCTTGGGTGTTGGGACCAGCAATGGTTGTTAGTATTTAGGTAGCCATTTGGCTAGTGTAGGTTACAGCTTCCACACAGACCTTAGTGAGTTTTTGCTCGTAAAGATCTGACAGTTCAGGTTTGAAATTACACAGATAGAGCTGCTTCTTAGGCTGCGTGCTCAAAGTTCTATTTGGAATGGTATTAACCATTTCACCTCCGGAGCAGTTCTAGAGCTGGATCAAACTGCTACTGTCATAATATAGCAAGACTCCATTAGAAGAAACAACATTACTAAGGTGAGTAATTTTTCTTTGGTGTCAGGGTAAAGTCTGGACCCCTTATCCTGCTCGGTGGCTAACATTCTAGACTACCTTTGTTCCTCTCCAAAGGGGGTTCGTCATCGACCTTAGGGTGCACCTAGCAAGCATATCGGCTTACTGGCGCTGGTCGGTCAGCCGACGTTGGTTCAGAGAAGGTGGTCGGGCGCTTTTTCAAAGGCCTGGACCACATATCCCCTCCGGTGCGTGAACCTCCATCTCCGTGGGATCTTTTGCTGGTTTTGGCAAAGCTTATGGGCAAGCCATTTGAACCCATGCACAAGTCTGCACTTTCGCACTTGTGGAAGACGGCCTTCTTGGTGGCTATCACGTCAGCCAGAAGGACGGGGGAGCTCCAGGCGCTTTCAGTGGACTCCCCCTATCTGGTCTTTCACAGGGACAAAGTTGTCCAGTGCCCCCATCCGAAATTCCTTCCGAAGGTGGTGTCAGAGTTTGACCTTAACCAGGTGTTGACCCTGCCAGTATATTACCCTAATTACACCTCGGACGCCGAGTATAGGCTCCATACTCTGGACCTCAGACGTGCTCTCTCCTATTATAAGGAGAGGACGGCGGAAATTCGGGGAGAGGTTCGCCAGCTGTTTGTCACCTACGCTGAAGCTGCTTCTGGCAGACCTGCAGCCAAGCGGACTATTGCGAGATGGATCACATCATGCATAGGTCTGTGCTATGAATTGGCGGGGTAAGGAGCTTCCCAAGGGCTAAGGCTCATTCTCACCATCATACTGCTGCTTCGGTGGCTAGCCCAGGGACATCCTTATCCAGAAATCTGTCGGCCGCTACCTGGAAGTCAGCAAGCACCTTTATTACCCATTACCACATTGACCTAGAGTCACGGCCGATGCTGGTTTTGGGGCCTCGGTTCTCCAATCTCTATTCCCTAAGTAGGGGTGTGTGCTCTGCCCCTCCTCCCGGAGAACTGCTTGGAGTCTGCCAGACAGTGTGGATGAACAACATATCCACGCCTCCAGAAGAACAGGTTACTCACCTGTAACAGTAGTTCTAGGAGTGGTATATGTTGTTCATCCACATGCACCCACCCGACCTCCCCGGCTTTAGGCGCACAACCTGGCTTCCAGCGGGCTAGATCTGGCTCATGGGGCGGAGCCGGTATTTACCACCGTGGTGGGTGGGAGGAGCCAGCTTGAAGACTTCCAGCAAGATTTAAAGGAAAGGACAATGCCAGACAGTGTGGATGAACAACATATACCACTCCTAGAACTACTGTTACAGGTGAGTAACCTGTTCTTTCCCTCCTAGCCCATCCGCAATGTCTCCTGTGAAACCGCTGAACAGGATCGGTCCCAGTAGCAACCCTATGCGTACCCCACAAGGACATAGCAGGTTTTGTTTATTCTCCCCAAAATTGCTAGGGTTTATTAATTGGTGGCCTTCACCTACATTAGTGAACTAGGGCGTAGCTTGCTTTTTAGAGTGCTTCTGCAGTTAAGACAAGCCCTGAAATCTGTGGTCTCCACCTCACTCTAGTGTGATTTGTTACCATATTCTGACATGTACTGAATTGTGAACTATGTAATGACTACATTTCTATCCATCAGGGTTGCTCATTTCAGGTACTCCTAAAATCATGAGTAACTACATTAAAGCATACAAAACTGTTTTAAACTTTTTTCTGTAATCCAGTGGATATACTGCAGCAGGTTACACAGTACAACAAGGATGTTCTTTTTGACGTTGCCATGGGTAAGTGTCTATGGTATGCTTATTGAGATCCTTGGCAGGTGAAAAGGGAGACCAGATGATCTAGTGATCGATAACATGCATTTCATTTTAGTCATTTCTTAGTAGTGTGATATGTCTATATGATCTTACTTCGAGACACAGCTCTTGCAGCAGGTTACACCATTAGGACTGAAGCCGGCAAGCATCACAACCCCACGGAAAAATTCTAGCTAGCTATCTTCAGCGGGGACCGCCCCCGACGTTGGTTCCGCCTCAGACGTCAGACGTAGTGCATAAGGGGGCGGTCCCGCCAGATTCCCCAGTTCTTTCCCGCCGTCGTCTTGCATGTCTCGACCCTTTCATTCAGTTTCTAGCGCGCGACGCATGGTAAAGTTTTTCCTACGGGAAATTCGTTCTCTTCAATCAGCCTTTTGTCTGATGTCCTCTCCGACCTCCGGTCACTCCTCGAAGTGCGCCTGTGGGAAGTGGATCTCGTTCAAGGATCCGCATTCGGCCTGTGTCCGGTGCCTAGGCCCAGACCACGACACCCGGTCCTGCACCTTTTGCCAGGGTTTCAACAGCAGAACCCGGATCCGTCGCCAGAAGGCCCTCCAGGCGTTCCTGCTCGGGGAACAACTGAAGTCCATGGCTTCCAAGGATTCGTCGCGAAGGCCATAAACATGCTGAAAAGCATAGGGAGAAGGCTCCTTCAGGTCCCCTCCTAGGCCTCTGACTCGCGCAGCCTGCTCCAGGTCCCACCGCTCTCCTTCCCGGGCCAGCTCTCAGCCTGCCCTGCTGCGTGAGAAAATCTTCAGGCTCCACTTCCCAGGCCAAGACTCCCAGGCCTCCTCCTTCTTCTTCCAAGGCCCCTGGTCGGGGGACCGTCATCACCATCACAAGTCTGGTTCCCGCCATTCTGAACCCGACGTCAGGTCTGCCTCCTTGCCTCCTCCTCCCCGGCGGAAGACCAAGGAGCTCACCTCACTCAAGAGGTCGTTGCACCCGATGCCGGTTCGTCCGTCGGCTTCTCGCCACAGGTTCCCAGAGCCGTCGTCCATCAGGAGACTGTCGCCGGCCAGGCCAGCCCATCACCGGATGCCAGTAGGGGGACTGGCGCCCGCTCCAATTGAGAAGAGGACCCCGACGCCTCCGACCGACGTCGGTCACGAGACCATCACGGAGGAGGAGTTAACTCAGCCCGAGGACCAGACGGGTGACCCTGGTCCTGTTGAGACTCCCAGGGAACCCTTGCCACAACCCAAGCCCCCTGTGGAGCCGACGCCGGGACCCGATGACCGTCCACCGGCACCCGGGCCGTCGTCGGGCCTTTCGTTTTTAGAGGTGAAGGAGCTTTTCACTTACTGGTGGGATACCATCAAAAAGGACATGGTCCCCACTCCACCTCCGCTTCCTCCTCCTCCTACACCAGTTGCTCCTCCGGTTCCTGCGCCCCCTTCTCCATCTGGGTCTGCAGGCCGGTTACCTCCTCCCTGGGAGCCCAGGACCCCTCCAAGGGGGAGACCAGATAAAAGGAGACCTCCATCCAGATCCTCTTCCAGGTCACCCAGTCCCAAGAGACCCAGAAGACGCCATCGTTCGCCTTTGACGGAGGACACGGGATCAGAGTTTTCAACATCCAGATCCCCATCTCCCTCTCCATCCTTCTTCGGACCCACGTGAGCTGCTTAAGTCTCCTCCGGATGACCCTTCGTCTCGGATATCATGAGACACATCCAAGAGAACATGGGATGCGGAAGAGCTAGACCCAAAGGCTACGCCTTGCGAAGTATCTTCGGCAGAAGGACCCCAAGCCTGTGGTGGTGCCACCCTTGGTAGACACTTTCGTGGACGTCACCAAGGCAGCGTGGAAGCATCCACATTCGCTCCCGGCGATGCCGAAGAAGGCTGACCGCTTGTACAAGGCTCCAAGAGAAGACCAGTACTTGACTCAGCATCCTCAGGCTGACTCTCTGGTCATAACAGCCTCTCATGACCGGTCCCAGAGACCGCAACATTTGAGCACCCTGCCACCGGACCCAGAGTCCAAACAGCTGGAAGCCATGGGTAGGCGCACGTAGGCTTCCGCTACCTGCGCCATCAGATCCCTGAATTATTTGACTCACATGGTGCAGTTCCAAAATGCTCTGTGGGAGCAGGGTCTGAATGCGGCTGAGAAATTGCCGGAAGGTGAGCAGAAGGAGGAGATGTTGCAGCTCCTCCGTACGGGTTCGGACGTGGGAACCCAAGTGCTATGGGCCGCATACGACTCCACGGACTCCTCGGCCCGAGCAGCAGCCTCAGGCGTATGCCTCCGGAGACGCTCTTGGCTCCGCGTCTCCGGTTTTACTCCGGATGTCCAGAAAAACATCATGGACGCCCCATTCAAGTGAGAAGTTTTGTTTGGTAAGCCCTCAGAGAAGATAATTACCAAACTCCAAGAGGCCGGGAAGGTGGTGAGGTCGTTTCAGGCCATGTACCAACCCAAGCTTAGTTCCTTTCGTAGGAACCAAAGCCTAGTTCGTGGACAGAGACAACAGTCCCGCCCGGTTCCACAACAAAGGGGTCGTCTTGAGAGCCCAGGAAACAACCCGCAGGTCGGGCCAGCGCACTCTAGGCCGGTCCAGCCAGCGGGACCCTCAGCCGCCACAGCCTGACTCCTTCCCGGCCCCCGCCCCTCAGAATCAATGGGACGTTATGGTCGGGGGTCGCATTGCGAATTTGCTGGTAGACTATAACCACCGACAGGTGGGTTCTACAGTTGGTCGGAAGAGGCCACTTTATAGAATTCGCGGAAAAGCCACCCTCGAGGCCTCCTTTGCTCTCCCGGTACCCGGGTCAGCACAAGTTGTTGATCAGACAAGAAGTACTCGCGCTCCTGCAAAAGGGAGCGATAGAGTACGTCCCAGAGAACCAGAGAGGACACGGATACTATACCCACTTTTTCCTGGTTCCAAAGAAGACGGGACCTCCGTCTGATTCTGGACCTCAGCGACCTCAATTTGTCGGTCGCCTACGAAAGGTTCCGCATGGTAACTCTTCCGGGTCTTATTCCCATGCTGAAGCAGGATGCCTTTTTAGCGTCCCTAGATATGAAGGACGCTTATCTGCACATCCCTATAGCTCAAGCGCACAAGAGGCTCCTGCGCTTCGAGTTTCTCGGCCATTATCTTCAGTTCCAAGCCCTTCTATTCGGACTGTCATCGGCACCCAGGGTCTTTACCAAATGTGTGGCAGTGTGCAGCGCTTCTAAGGAGACAGGGCCATTATGTGTTCCGCACCTGGATGATTGGCTTCTCATGGCAGCCTCCAAAGAGGCATTGTTACAGGCGATCCAGAGTACCCAGGACCTGTTTCGATCTTTGGGTATTCTAATCAACCACAAGAAGTCTCTCCTGGTACCGTCGCAGAAGCTGCAATTCATAGGCGCAGTACTGGACACCGTTCAGGGAAGAGCATTTCTTCCAGACGACAGAGCAGAGCGCATCAGATCCCTCATCAGGGAGCTCTCTTTGAACAAGACCGTACCAGACAGGTCGGTCCTTCACTTGCTCGGACACATGGCTGCGGCCATTCCTACTGTCCCTTTCGCAAGGCTCCACATGCGGGTAACTCAGTGGATGCTCAAGGTGCAATGGGACCAAAGGCAAGACCACATGCAGCACCTGGTCAGAATCGTTAATTCCGTGATTCAAGATTGGCAGTGGTGGCTAGACCCAGGGACACTCTCTTCGGGCGTCCCGTTTATAGCGCCGTCCCCGGAGGTAATCCTCACCACAGGTGCCTCAGGTCTAGGGTGGGGAGCACACCTGGACGGGGTGAAGTCCCAGGGAACGTGGACCCCTCAGGAGGCCCACCTCCATATCAACGTCCTAGAGATGAGGGCGGTCCTTTATGCCCTGCAGGCATTTCAGTCAGAGATCCCGCCGAGTACTCTCCTGCTTCAGACAGACAACACATAGAAACATAGACTTTGATGGCAGAAAAGGACCACTTGGCCCACCCAGTCTGCCCATTTCCCTACCTACTGGATAAGCTGCAGATTCTAGTTAACCAACAGCCTGCTTCCTGCAACCCCGCACTATAATTGCTTTGTGTCTGTCCCATGCATGTTTGAATTCCCCCACTGTTTTAGACCCAACGACCTCCTCAGGAAGGCTGTTCCATGTATCCACCACTCTCTCCGTGAAAAAGAATTTCCTCACATTACCCTGAGCCGTCCCCCTCTATCTTTAAACTGTGCCCCTTGTTCTTACACATCTCTTTTTCTGAAAGATGCCACCCTCCTGGACTTTGTTGATTCCTTGAGGTACTTGAACGTTTCTATCATGTCCCCCTGTCCCTCCTTTTCATCAAGGGTATACATATTAAGCTTCTCTGTCTCTCTTCATATGGTTTCTGATGTAGACCCTGCACCATTTTAGTTGCCCTCCTCTGGACTGCTTCCATCCTGTCTATGTCCTTAGCGTAGATGAGGTCTCCAAACTGCACACAGTACTCCAGATGGGGTCTCACCAACTGTCTGTGTAGAGGATAATCACTTCCTTTTTCTACTTGTGATGCCCTTCCTATGCATCCCAGTATCCCCTGGCTCTCCTTACTGACTTTTCACATTGCTTACCCACCTTTAGGTCATCTGATATGACTAGTCCCAGGTCCCTTTCCATTTTTGTTGTTGTTAGTACCTCCCCTGCTATTGTGTACTCTTCTCCTGGGTTTTTGTTTCCCAGGTGCATTACTTTGCACTTCTTTGCATTGAATCTAAGTTGCCATATGTCTGACCATTCCTCCAACCTTGCCAAGTCCCTTCTCATCTTTTCTACCCCCTCTTGTGTATCAACTCTGTTACAGATCTTTGTGTCATCTGCAAAGAGGCATACCTTTCCCTCCAGACCCTCTGCAATGTCACTTATAAAGATGTTAAAGAGGATTGGACCCAGTACTGAGCCCTGAGGTACTCCACTAGTAACCCCCTTTTCTTCGGAATGTGTTCCATTCACTATTATCTTCTGTGTCCTGTTGTGCAGCCAGTTCGCTACCCAGGCTACCACCCTGGGACCCACTCCCAGGCTGGCTAACTTGATTATTAATCTTTTGTGCGGGACTGTGTTAAATGCCTTGCTAAAGTCTAGGTAGGCCATATCACAGCCCTCCCTGGTCTATTACTTTGGTCACCCAGTCAAAGAAATCAATTAGATTAGTCTGACATGACCTTCCTGCTGTAAATCTATGTTGCTTTGGGTCCTGTGCCCGCTGGCCTCTAGGTGCTCAACAATTCTTTCTTTCAAGTGATTCCATCATTTTCCCTACCACTGAGGTCAAACTTACAGGTCTGTAGTTTCCTGCTTCTGCCTTGCTCCCACTTTTGTAAGGGGAATCACATCTGCCCTCCTCCAGTCCTCAGGTACCACCCCATCCTGCCATGATTTGTTAAAAGTGTGGTCAGTGGTGTCACTAGGTCCCCTTAGTTCTTTTAGGATTCTGGGTGAATCCTGTCAGGCCCCATTGCTTTGTCCACCTTGAGTTTTAGGAGTTCTTCAGGACTCTTTCTTCTGTGAATGGACTGGTATCAACCCCTACCCAGAGTGCTTCTATTGTCTGGTTTAGGTAACTGCTCCTCATCTTCTTTGTGAATACTGCAAAGTATTCATTCAGTATCTCTGCCTTTTCACTGTCTCCTCTGCCCACCTCCCTCTCCTTTATTAATCTTCACTATCCCTCCTTAACCTTTCTATGTTCCTAATGTACCTATAAAGGTTTTATCCCCTTTGACCGAGTTGGCTATTTTTCCTCGGTTTGTGCCTTTGCTATTCTGACTGCCTTTCCTACTTCTTTCTGCTTTAATTGATACAGTTCCTTGTCGTGTTCTCTCTGTGATTCCTTATACTTTTGAATGCAGCCTTTTTCTCCTTAACCTTCCCTGCCACCTCTTTGAGAACCATAGTGTTTTTACTCTGCTTTGTTTTCTTTGTTTTACAAAGACTTGTTGCCTCTGTGATGGCAGTTTTGATTTTCTCCATTGTTCTTCCACCCTCCTATTTGGCCATTTGCTAGTGCATTCTTCAGGTGTACACCCATTTTGCCAAAGTCAGCCTCTTCTAAAGTCCAGTATCCTTGTTTTTGTATGGCTTTATCTCCATGGTTGTGCTCATTGTGAAGCACACTGTGCAGTGGTCGCTTGTTCCCAGATGTCTACTGACTTCTAAATTTGTGATCCCTCTCCATTTGTGAGTACCAGGTCTAGTATTGCTCCCTTCCGAGTGGGTTCCAGCACTAGCTGTCTAAGGTCTGCCCCTGCAGGGCATCGAGAGTGACCCTGCTCTTGGATGTGGCTGCAGTACATGTCCTCCAGTTAACATCTGGCATATTCAGGTCCCCCATCAACAGTATCTCCCCTTTTTCAGCCATTTTGAGAATGTCCTGTATCATTTTCTTATCCATTTCCTCCCTTTGAGACGGGGGTCTGTATACAACCCTGTGCGGATTAGATGCCATTCCCCATCTCCAGGTAACCCAGAGTGCCTCTTGTCCTCCCCTTTACTTTTTAGTTCTGTAACTTTGATCCGCTCCTTATGTATAGAGCTACTCCACCTCCTCTTTGCCTTCCCTGTCCCTTCTGTAGATTGTGTACCCTGGTATGTTGACATCCCATTCATGGTTCTCGGTGTACCATGTTTCTGTGACTGCCACAATATCCAATTGTTCATCTTCCATCAAAGCTACTAGCTCAGAAAGCTTGTTTCCCAGACTATGGGCATTGGTAGTCATTGCCTCCATTTAATGTTGGCTTGATCCTTTTTCCCCAATCACTGCTCTTATTGCTCTTATCTATTTTACCATTTACCCCATCCTGCCCTGTGTTGAGCTCTGTACCTCAGTGTTTACCCTACTACCTGCTCCTTTTGTGGGGAGGCTTGACTTTTCCTGCCTTTATCGGTATCCTCCCCTTATCTAGTTTAAAAAGCTTGCCAAGGAAGCATTTAAACCTGTCACCTAGGAGCTTGGTCCCTTTGTGGACAAATGCAGACCGTCATACCAGTATAGACCTTATCTCTCCAGGTGGACCCCAGTCCCCAATGAAGCCAAAGCCTTGTGTTCTGCACCAGTTTTGCAACCATTCATTAAACTGCATGGTGTTCAGTACCCTAGCCTCATTCCTGCCATGGACTGGTAGCACCTCTGAGAAGGTAACTGTGCTTGCTACCCGCCTGAGGCCCCTCCCAACTCCACAAATTCATTCTGCACTGCACTAATCCCATGCCTAGCTAGGTCATTTGTCCCAAGGTGGACAATGATATCTAGTTCTCTCTCCTGTGATGCTGCTTCTACAATTGTGAGGATTCGCTTCTTGTTCCTCCAGGCCATGGCACCAGGCAGGCAGCTTACTTCCTTCTCTCCCCAGTTCTACCCCCTAACAATTGAGTCCCTATCAGTAGCTGTTTCCTTCCCCGTGGTGTCCCTTGCCACCCTTTTGTGGTCTCCTTGTGGAAGTCCTCAGCATTCTTCTGGGTCTCCACTGAGGGTGCTATCATAGAGGAACCTTGCTCTGCCAGAATGGCATCTGATTTGTGTAGAGGTACAACTGGGGCTTGCCTCTGGTCCACCACCACACCCTCCCAGAACCCACTGTGGTCCTACTGCTCTCATATCCGAAACCTCTGACTCAGCGGTTGTGGCAGTGGTGCTCTTTGGGAGGGAGGCCTCCTTAGTCCTTGCTAGTTCAGCCAGGAGGTGGGCAACCTCCTCTCTCAGAGCTGACAGTTGGCTACAATAGGACAGCAATGCAGTTTCCAGAATGTTTCCGGAAAACTGCTGCCCCACAGCCAGTGCATTGCACCACTCCCACATGTCCCGCCCCTTATTCTATACAATATGTAATTATATATGTATTATTTGTTTTGTGTAACTATCTCTTTATGCAGTTGCAGGGTTATTAGGAATATGACAGTTCTGCCCCAAGACCTGTTGAGGAAGTGATGTCAGAACTGTGGCTATAAAGGAAATGCCACGCTGGGGTGGGTGGAAGTGCACAGCCACCGTGACTGTTAGAAACAATCAAATACACAACTGCTCCACCACCCTGGTGAGTACTGTCCTTTATAGTAATACAACCAACACCACAATTTACTAGACCACGCTCCAACACAAACCACTTGAGTCCAGGGATAAAAATGAACTCACTCCTCAGCCAGCAGGACACTTAAAATGTTACAAAAATATCCTTCCAAATGCTAGGTCTCAACCCCCGCACTCAAGCAAATTCAGTTGTATCTCACTCACTCTGGTTATAAAATTACTACCCTTTTAAAGGAATCCTGCAATATTCTGCTTAATGCCAATAAGGAAAAATAAAAAAACCTTTTGTAGAAAGTGTATCTCCCCTTCTTACCCAGTGCTCTGCAGTATTATGCCTTAATCAGGTTTCCAGGTCCTAAATGGAGTTGCAGTTTGTTCTTTGCAGTAAGTTTGAGCTTCCAACAGACACTTTAAAGTCAGTGTGACAGCTATGCATCGACGACGGTGATGTATTACCTCAACAAACAAGGAGGCGCACTCTTACTCCCTTTGCAGGGAGGCCATGAGGGTGTGGGATTGGGTAATCTGAACGGCGCAACCTGATCCAGTACATGTTCCTGGGGTGGACAACACAATTGCAGACGGCCTGAGTCGCCTCCCAGGCCAGAGTCCACAAGTGGGAACTTCTTCAGGAGGTAGCAGAGGATCTTCCTTGTCAATCTTCACCATTCATTACTTCCTGGGTGTAAGCCGGGCGCGCACTCCATCACGGAGCTTTTTTTTTTTTAAAGTTGCCTAACGGCCCTGACCGAGGCGACGTCATGCGCGGGGCGGCCGTTAGTAGCGACCGACCCTCCTCCAACTCAGTTCTGTTTCTCCCCCGCCGAGGCAGCACGACTCCTCTTTCCCGCACACTCGACGCCAATCGGTAAGACCGTTCTTTTTTATTTCTAAAGCGGCGCCGGGTGTGCTTTCCTACTGTTTTTTCTTGTTGATTTCGCGTTATGTCCGGTTCGGAGCTAAACGTGTTTCGAAGACGGGCCGCGCCCCTATGCGTCGGTGTTACTGTGGCCGGCATTTCTCCGTCTCGGACCGGCATGACGTTTGTCTTCGTTGCCTGGGACCCAACCATGACATGGATTCGTGCGACGCCTGTTTCTCCATGGACCGCCGTGTCCTCGAAGTCCGCGCGTTCAAGCTCGGCAAAGCCCCGCCGACCTTCGGGGGACGACGTCGCTCAAGGGATTCTCAGGTAAGGTCTCTAGGCCCTTCCCCCGGGTCCCTCCCCGGGCCTATACGGTCTGAGGAGGAGGGGGTCTCCTCGTCTTTTCTTGCCGAGGAGGAGGCCCCTTCCGCGGTGTCGGGGGAGCGTCGTAGTCCCTCCCGGGGCCGCGGCGCCGACACCGCCTCGGCAGTCACCTCTTCGGAGGTGCAGGCTCCCCCCGTGGCGAGGCCCTCGACTTTTGGGCCTGGCTCGGGTGGACCCTCGACGCCGCCTTTCGGCGCCGTTTCGGATCCTGGCACCGTTCGCGGTGCCGGTGATCGATGCGGCGCCGTTTTGGTCCCGGCGCCGTTCGCGGCGCCAGTGATCAGAGCGGCGCCGTTGGCGGCGCCGCTTGGGATCCCAGCGCCGTTCGCAGCACCGGTGATCAGAGCGGCGCCGTTGGTGGTGCTGCTTTGGGCCTCGGCGCCGTTCGCTGCGCCGATGGACAAGGCGGCGCCCGTCGGCGGTGCCGCCGCTCGCCGCGCCCGGCGCCTGTGGGCCTTGTCCTTCCTCCAGGGCGGTGGCTGCCTTGCCGGGCGCCTGCTAGTGTGAGCTAGGCCTGGCTGTTACCGGCGTGAAGGAGGCGAGGGCGCTTCCTTGGTACTGGCCGTTCATGCCCTGCGGCCTCAGGGGACCCCTGTGGCTAGCATTGAGGTCCTGCTGATCTCTGTCCTCTCGGAGGGCGATAATCTGACGTGGATCCATCCTGGCACCCCCACTCGGAGTCTGGGTCCCCGTGGCTAGAGGTGCCAGGCGGCGCAGCGGCCTTCCTCTGTCCCCCTTCCGCTGCCTCCTGAGGGTTCCTCGGCTGGGGTGCCGGGAGCCCGGGGCAGGCGTGGTGATGCAGGGGAGGCTCTCTCTGAGGCCGGTGACAGCTACCTACGGGTGCTGTTGCCTCTAGGGACAGGGGACGCTGTGGTCGAGGAGGAGGGCCCTCGGAGTCCGGGGTTGAGGGGCAGGGGTCTGCTTGGTCTTTTGGCCACCCCAGGGGTGGCCAGGAGTCAAGTGCAGAGCCTGCCCCTCCCTCCAGGGTTTCAGGGTGTCCTCCGGGCGCTTGTGCGGACTGCCCTTCTGGATCCATGCAGTCCAAGGCCGCCATAGGGAGGTTCTCCCCAGGGCTCTTCCAGGCTCCGCTTCCCCAGAGTTCCGCTTCAGGCCTGGTCTGATATCCGGATCCTCTTTCCAGGGCTCCTTCCCGGATTACAGAGCCCTCGCAGAGAGCAGTTACTCCGCAGAGGTGCCCCTTCCCATCTCTCTGCCTTCACCACCCCGCTCCCA
Source organism: Neoceratodus forsteri (assembly GCA_016271365.2). NCBI lineage: Eukaryota > Metazoa > Chordata > Ceratodontiformes > Ceratodontidae > Neoceratodus > Neoceratodus forsteri. The sequence goes on from CM028133.1 coordinate 1,070,536,856, forward strand.
GGCCATGTCGGTCCCACGGGTCCGTCTATCCTGGGGCAGTTCAGGGTTCTATGGGCGCCTTCCTCACGTCTAGATACATGCATGAGCGGGTCTTCGACTTCCCACCGCCGAGAGGAATCCTCTGGCATTCCAGTTCCTCATCATCCTCGTCTCCTCCTCCGAGGGAGAGGAACCCCTGCTCATCTGTCCTCCGATGCTGATTTCACAGAATATCAGCGTTTCCTCTCGAGGATGGTGAGGGATCTCCAGTTCCTCGTTCGAAGAGACAATACCCGACGGAGGCAGCGTGAATTCCTTGGTGAATTCAGTGCCCAGCATCTGGTGGTGCCTTCCTGGCCTATCCCCTTCCAGGAGGCGTCTATCCGGTCATGGCAGTCCCCTGCCGCTTCTTCCCCAGCCCCGGCGGACTGCCAGCGTAGGTATTGTGCCCCCTCTGAGTCTCTAGGTTCCCTTCCCAACCCGTCCTCAGGTTTGGTATACCTGGATACTCCTTCTTGGTGCCGTTGCCTGGCGTGACGATCGCCCACGGATTCGACTCTTCCAGTTCGACCGCTAGCGAAGAGTGTTCTCTCTTCTCGTGTGCGAGTGCATGTATTGCATCACATCAGGCTCACCACGCTGCCTACAACCGGCATCTGTGGTCGATGATGTCCCAGCTGCTGGCATCTATGCCTGATACGGAGCAACCAGACAAGCCGCTGTCTCTCCGCTGTAGGCCTGGAGCTGGCAAGACACCAAGCAAGGGCATCTTATGACACCAATGAGGTGGCTTCCAGGCTTTATGGGACAGCGATCTGCATCAGGTGGACGGCATGGCTTGCTTTTCCAGGTTGTCACCCTGGCCCGGCGAGGGTGATTCGCCTGCCTCCGGGGACCCATATTTTCTCTTCCAGAGCTAGGAGATTTTACAGGGGCTCCTCCGTCTCCTTGTCCTCGGGAGGCACCTCCTAGCTCTTCTCCCACTTAGGCTTTCTGAATAAGCCAGGGTCTTCTCCTTCTGTTTCTCACCAACAGAAGGCTGGGGGTCTTGTTCCCTCAGGGTATGGCCTTTCCTCCAGGGAAGAGATTGGATCTCACCCAGGAAGTAATGAATGGTGAGATTGACAAGGGAAGATAGGAAAAATTACGCACACCGTAATTCTTGATCTTCTCTTGTATCTTCACCATTCATTACTTACACCCTCCCATCCCCTCAGTGGCCTCTTCCTGTGGCTTCTCCACCTCCCGTCTCCTTCCTCTCTCTGCATTTATATAAAATATAGGAAAATTGCTTCATTTTCCAAAATAAAAAAAAAAAAAGTAAAAAAATTAAAAAATCTTCTGGGGGTTTAAAATCCAGAAAATTATTTACTCTAAGATTCATGGGCCATCTCACGGATTGCATTGGCGATCAGACTACACAACTATCTCTTGCTATTCTTATGGCAAGATACCTCTGGGGTTGTTTGGCCTGGCTCAGGCTATCAGTTTGATCCTGCAACACCTCGTGTTCAGATAGTTGCCCTGAAATCTAATCCCCCATCTATTCTTGCCTTGCAGAGCAGAGGAACGAGTATGTCTGTTCCTTTCTCTTCTAAAAAAAAAAAAAATGCTGAGGGAACTCTCTCCGACTGCTATAGGCATCTTGGTATCTGGGTCATGCATCTAGTTAAAAAAAAAAAAAAAAAAAGAGGAAAGGAGAAATCAAACAAGAAGGCAAATGAGAAGGTAGGCTATCCTTCTCGCTGTTTTGCTAAGTGGTTTCTCCCTTAAGTGTCCTCCTGGACAATTTTTACAGTAGAGCTCTGCTGACCATATCCAATCTTAGCCAGCCTTGTCGGCGGCCTTACCCAGTCAGTCTGAGTCCCGTTTATCTTGGAAACGCCTGAAAGGCTTACATTTTTCCATTTCTAAACCCCTGAGCAGCCTCATGCCGCTGTTTTATTCTTCCCTCCTCGCTGTCCTCCAGTTAAAGGCCTTCCACGGCCAGAGCCCGAGGTGGTGTCAAGAACAATGGCATGTTGAAGATGAGGACTATGCCCTCCTGAGTCTGTCTAGCGGATTCGGTGAACCTCTCTTCAGCTCTATCTCCGGGGATTCTTGCTTCCCTTTAGTCGAGCCTTCAGCTACAAGCTAACCATGCTCTGCTCGGCATTCTGGTCCCTTCAACATCCCATCTCTCTCTTCTCTTCTTCTTCTTCTTCTATTTTCTCATTTCCTTACTCATCTCTCCTCCTAGAGTCGCCAGGTAAGGAGGCCCTGCACCCCTAGGTTAGGATGTTCTTATCTCCTCTGTCCTTCCTCCATCGGCTTATTCCTTTTTCAGTTCATTCTTCCTTGCTTTGCTATCCCTCGGCTATCTTGCCTCGCTATCTATATTTTCTGCTTTCATTTTTGCCTCTCCGGCTCCACAGAACTGAGTTGGAGGAGGTGATCGCTACTAACAGCGCCCTCGCGCAGCGCTCTCGAGGGGGGCGATCAAACAACTTTTAAAAAAAAAAAAAAAGCTCCCGTGATGGTCGCGCCTCGGCTTACACCCAGGAAGTAATGAATGGTGAAGATACAAGAGAAGATCAAGAATTACGGTAGGTACGTAATTTTCCTATCTGTTTCTTCGATGGGGAACGCCAGAATTGGACTTGTTCGCTTCCCCATCCAACGCAAAACTGCCCAATTTTTGCTCGCTAGATCCAGGGCCTGGTGTTTTCTGGTGAGGCTCGTCATCCCTCTCCTGGGCGGACAGATTCCTCTACGCTTTCTCTCCCTTCCCGTTGATCCAGAGAGTTCTTCTCAAACTGCGCTGGGAGCATGCTACAATGATCCTGGTGGCTCCTTTTTGGCCCAGACAGATCTGGTTCCCCTTGCTGATACAGCTATCCTGGGAACCTCCACTCCCGTTGCCTTTCAGCTCCCATCTCTTGTCTCAGGAGGAGGGTTCACTGGTCCACCCGGACTTACGCTCACTGAACCTGCATGCAGCAGCTTCATAAATCGGAGCAACTTTTCGTTTCCTTTACTGAAAGGATGATGGGTCAACCAGTATCTAAACAGTCCCTGTCTCGCTGGCTTGTCCAGTGCATCTCATACTGTTATGATATCAAACACAAGCCCTTCCCGGGTTCAGTCCGGGGCCATTCCACTAGGGGAGTGGCTACCTCCTTTGCAGCACTTCATAACGTCTCCACTTCTGTCATCTGTGCTGCAGCCATTTGGAGCTCTGTACATACATTTATCAGGCATTATAGCCTGGACATCGCTTCAGGTAAGAGCCGGCTTCTCGCCTGGCTGTGCTACAGGGTCTCCTGTCCCAGATTCAGGACCTGGAATGTACTTTCTAGTTTCCTCCTCCCAGAATGTTTGCAGCGTTACTGCTTGGGAATCAGTCGTAATGGTGTAACCTGCTGCAAGAGCTGTGTCTTGAAGTAAGATAGTACAGTTACGTAAGAACTTACCGTAACAGTAGATCTTCAAGAACAGCTCTTGCAGCAGGTACCTTCCCGCCCACCTTCCCCCTTGGAGGAGGCATGGCTTAAGCCTTTACTAACAGGGATTTTTTCCCTTTGTCTTCTGACGGTGGATCCTCGGTCTCCCACGGCCGGAAGTCTCCGGCGGGAGAACTGGGGAATCTGGCGGGACCGCCCCCTTATGTACTACACGCCTGACGCCGGAGGGTCCCCGCTGAAGATAGCTAGCTAAATTTTTCCATGGAGTCCTGATGCCTGCCGACTTCAGTCCTAATGGTGTAACTGCTGCAAGAGCTGTTCTCGAAGATCTACTGTTATACGGTAAGTTCTTACGTAACTGTACTTTCTAAACACAGCCTTGATTTCAGAGATTGTGAGTATTAGGACCGGTCCTCTTCAATGTCTTTTATAAGCGACATTGCAGAGGGACTGAAGGAAAATTATGTGTCTTGCAGATGACACAAAGATCTGCAACAGAGTTGATGCACAAGGTGGGGTAGAAAGGATGAGAAGGGCTCGGCAAGGTTAGAGGAATGGTCAAATGTATGGCAGCTTAGATTCAATGCTAAGAAGTGCAAGGTAATGCACCTGGGAAACAAAAACCCAGGGGAAGAGTACACAATGGGGGGTGAGATACTAACAACAACAAAAATGGAAAGGGACCTGGGGGTAGTCATATCAGATGACCTAAAGGTGGGCAAGCAATGTGAGAAGGCAGCAAGGAGGGCTGGGGGATACTGGGATGCATAGGGAGAGGCATCACCAGTAGAAAACAGGAAGTTCTAGGGACATGGATATGTTGTTCATCCACACTTATTGGCAGGTTCCTTGCCGCTTTAAATCTTGCCGGAAGGTCTTCATGCCTCCTCCACCCACCGGGTGGTAAAGCTCGGCTCCACCCCATGATGCCAGATCTTCCTTACCGCTTGAAGCTCAGGTTCCCTCCTTCGCTCTGCTTTAGACTGGTTCCTGAAATTTCGGTCTTGAACTCAATTAGAAGTTTTCTGAAACTTTGATCCTTTCTTCTTCGCTGCAGCGATGGCTCATTCCTTTTCCGGCCCGGAGGTGCCCGTTAATTCCTCAAGAGAGACCCACACTCCACATGCTTTACTGCCTTGACCTGGATTATGATCCTCAACTTGCGGTTTGTTGTGCTCTTTGCCAGCTCTCTGGAGGGCCCGTGCCATCCGTTCGGGCTCAGGCGCCCGGTAAATTTTCCGCTCCGGAAAATTCCTCGGATCGTCGGGCAGCATCCGCATGGGCTGCTTCTGAGCAGCTCTATCTTCTTCCCTCCTTGGAGGGGGTGGCTGCCCCTCCCTCTTCCTCGGTCGCTGCTCTTATCCCGCTCTCCTTGGGTTCTCCTCATGCAGCTTAGTTCAAGGAGCTTCGCCAGTCCCTTTCCTTGAAGGGAGAGGGACCATTGGGACCTGCCTCTCAGCCCAAGTCCAAGGAGCCGCAGGCTAAGTCCCTTCATTGGCTCTGGAGGGAGCGGGAGAGTTTCCCCCTCCCCTGCCGGCCGACGCTCGACTTCGGTCAAGGATGCGGCTTCGGCCGCTGGCCTCACGGTGTCCCCGTCAGGTCAGCCGGCCAGGACCCCTGTCAGTATGGCTGAGCCTCTCGACCCGTCATCTGTGCTGTCTTCTGCTAGTTCCGCCAACCCTTCGCCGGTTCTGCCAGTACCTTCGGGTCGGCAGTCCTTGGCCATTTCTTCCGAGCCGAAGGAGAAGAGGGCGCTCCTTCCCAGGCCCGCCCTCGGTTTCCCCGAGGATTCGGGTCTCTGTCTCGGTCCTCCTCTCTGTCTAGCCACTCACACCGTCCTCGGGGCACCGAGTCAGGTGGCATTGCCGTTCTTCCTCGTCCCCCTCCTCGGATGAGGAGTGGCTTCGATACCGTTGGCGTAGACGTTACGAGGAGTTTATGTGGCAGCAGCTGTTGTTGTCCAGGAATCAATCGACCCCGATTCATTCTCCGGCTAGTAAGCAGCCGCCTCCTGGTCGTGACGCGGCTGCTTCGAGGAGCAATCGAGGTGCCCTCTCCGTGGCCGGTTGCCCGTCCGATCCCTGCTGCCCCACTGTCCTCGGTGGAACCCAGGCCGGGCCATGACCTGTCCCGCAGGTTATCTGTTCCCCTCACTCCCGCCCGCCCTCGGCGGACGAAGAGTGACTCAGGCCTGCGGCAGCTTTTTGCAGACCCCTCGGAGCCCGAAATAGACTCTGCTATGTTTCCTAGCAGGGAGGACCCATGGTCTTCCCCGGAACATTCTGTGGACAACAGCCCATTGTCCTTTATGGGTCTGCTCCAGCTCATCTCGGAATTCACCAGGATGCAGCTTGAGCCCGTTTCCAAATGGGCCCCTTACGGAGATTCTAAACCGAAGGGGCTCACCTTCGGAGGCCTTCCCGGTGGCTGAGGCAATCGTGAGCCCAGCCTTGGAGCTCTGGCGGTGGCCTACTTCCTGCCCTGCGCCCTTGGCAGGATGTACTCTGTCCCTGTCGGTTCTCTGCCCAGTTTCTCGGAACACCCCTCGGCTGAAGGGGTAGCCACTGACAATGTTTTCCAATGTTTTGGAAATGCTAGGGATGTGGATAGGCCCCCTGACAAGGAGTCCAAAGGGATGGACTATGTCGGGCGCAAGGTTTACGCTGAGTCCTCCCTAGGCCTCCATCAGGCCAGCTCGGCGGCACTGATGGCACACTTTTCCCACACCCTTTTGGGCTCCCTGGACGAGGTCCTCCCTCATCTCCCGGCCGACCTGCGGACCACGGTCTGGCGGGTGCGGGACCAGGGTAGGGTGGTGGCGAAACAACAGCTCCAGACGGCTCTGGATCTGGGCGACTCCTGTGCCAGATCGGCGGCGGCCGCAGGGCGTGGCTGACGAGAAGTCCGATGCCACTCCGGACTCTGTCACTCCCGCACGGAGGGACAAAGGCATCCGACAGCCTTTGAGTGAAGCCCCTTTGCCCCGGCCCCTGCGGCCTCGACCGCCCAGCATGAGGGCCAGCAGGCTGGGCGGCCTGTCGCCAGACCAGCCGCCTTCCCAAAAGGAAGCAGGAGGTAGGGATCCGAGAGCCCCTTGGCCTCTTCCTCCGCCAAGCCTGCTCACTGGCGGGCTAAGGCGCTGTCCCGGCCCGTCGTCCGCCTGGCTTTCCCGTGGGGGCGGCTCCGCACCACTTCCTCTTGGGGGTGCTAAGGGTAGGTCCTGTCGTGGGTTGCGAGCAGGTTTCCCCTTTGAGCCCTGTTCCCCCAGAGATCTTGGGTCTACAGCCTCTTCGTCGGCCCGCTGAGCTGACTTGCCTGGCCTCTAATTAGAGGTCATCAGGAAGGTGGTGGACCCTTCTTTGACCCAGGGTTCGTGTCCAGGTATTCCTGGTCTCAACGGACGGGGGCTCGCGCCCCATCCTTCTGCACGCCTGGATGGTCTCTCTGCCAGATATTCCATTCAGAACGAGGGCGGCTTCTTCCTGGGCTTCCAGGATGTGCTTACTCCTCGTTTCGTCCGTTCTTGGTGACTCCTCCTTTCCCAAGCGGGAGATCTCCTTACGAGTTCCTGGCCAGGCCCTTCATTCTCTGCTCAGCAGTTTCTGCGGCATTGAGGGGTCCGGGCATAAACCCACCCGGACGGCGGCCTGATTACAACCCTTCCAAGCTCAGACTGGTCTCCCTTTACCGGAGCCACGTTGGAACTCGTGTCTTAGTGGGTGATGCTTCTTCGGGACTAGGCTCAACTCTTGAGTCCGAGCTTGGCTCCTGGCGGACAGGGCTGAGGTTCTTCCTCCCTTACCTAGTCAGGTCTGACTGGGCAATTGTGCCCTGCCGGGACCTCCTGCATCTCCTGGGCCTCATGGCGATGCGTCCCATTAGTGGGGACGGACCAGCCAGTGGTCACAGTGCTGCGTCCCTCGGACCAGTTCGTGACTACAGCTAGGAGTTAGGGGAACGCTCCCCCTCGGACTGTTCCAGCTCCTGCAGGAGAACATCCTGTTCGTCCACCCTGAGTCGACAGTCTTCCCCGACCGATGCTTCTTGGATGGGTGGGGGTACCCATCTAGGGGAATACAGAGTACTTCGCCTCTGGTCCTCTCGGGAATCCCGATGTCCTTCCTACCCGCTGGAGCTCCAGGCGGTCCACTTAGCTTGCACCGCTCGCTCTGTTTGTGCGGGGTCTAGTGGTTTAAGTCCAAGCGGACAACACCACAACCATGTGCTACCTACCCCGCCAGGTTCGGTCGAGCCCCTTGCCTTGGTGTAAGGAGGTTCTCCACATTGTTTTTTTTTTTTTTGCACAGTCGGAGGCGGTTCCCAGTCATTCGATGGCGGGAGCCTCCAACTCCCTGGCTGATGCCCTAAGCCGGACATAGGCTGTGCCTCTTGAGTGGTCTCCCCTGCTGGAGGTAGCACAGGATCTTCTCCCTCCTCCCTCCAGGGAGAATACGAGGCCGAGACTGTTTCATGCCCACCTTCTCAGCAAGGTAGTTGTAGGATGCCGTCGGGGCCACGGACCCCGGGCCCTTCCACGCCTCTTCCCCATTCCCTTGACCTATGGGCAAGGCAAGGAGGGACTAGGCGCAGGCGATGCTGGTAGCCCCAGACTGGATTTCCAGCTCTGGTATCCAGCTCTTCTCAGTCTCAGCCCAGGCTCCCGAGGTGGTTTCCAGTCCGCCCGGTCCTGATTTTTGTTTTCAGGGGAAGGTTTTCCATCTGGACCTTCAATCCCTGCACCTGAAGGCCTGGTCCCTGTGCGGCTAGGGGCCAGGCCTTGGGTCCTTCGGCAAGGTCCTCGACGTTTCGAGGCGTCCTGCTAGAGGTCGGCCAAACATGCTCGCCTTCAATGGGTAGAGTTCTCCATTTGATGATGGGATAGGGCCTGGCCCCTCTCCCGTCCCCGGGCGAGCATTCCGGACCACCTGCGGTCCGTTCTTTGAACTAGGGCTTCAGCCGACAACCCTCTAGGTGCTTCTGTTGATCACCCCTGTCTTCCAGGTGCGGGCCGGAAGGCAGTCGGTGGCGCAGATTAGGTGGTCTGGCCCTTCTCTAGGCCTCGATCACACCTCCCCTTTGGGGGAGAGTATCCCCATTCTGTGGGACTTGCGCTGGTATGGGCTTAGCCTCACGGGCAAGCCGTTCGAACCGTTGCACAGGTACGAGTTTCCCCCACCTGTTGTGGAAGATCACCTTCTTGGGGCTACTCTGCCATCCAGAAGGAGGGGAGAGTTCCAGGTGCTCCTTTGAATCTCCCTATCTGGTCTTCCACAGGGACAAGGTTGTCCTGTGCCCCACCCGAAGTTCCTTCCGAAGGCGGCGGCGGAGTCTTCCCTAACGGGTATTGTCTTTGCGGGTTCATCCCCTATCACACCTCGGAGGCCGGATGTAGGTTCCATGGGACCCTATTTAACGCTCACCTACCCAGGGAGCGCAGGCTGAGTTCGGGAGAGGTTCACCAGCTGTTTGTCATCTACGCTGGAGCCGCACCTGGCAGGCCTGCAGCCAAGCGGACGATGAGTGGGTGGGTCACCTCCTGCATAGGTCGCCAGTATAGGTGGGCGGGGCATGGAGCCTCCCAGAGGGATAAGTGCTCTTTTTACCCGCCCTTCCGCTGCATCGGTGGCTGCTTCCGAGGATACTCCTGTCCAGGATATCCGCAGGGCTGCTGCCTGGAAGCAGGCCTATACCGATTTCCCCTTCCACATCAACCTTGGGTCATGCCGGGATGTTGGTCGGGGCCTCGGTTCTCTAGTCTGTATACCTAAGTAGGGTGTGTGCACCTTGCCTCCCTCCTCCCGGAGAACTGCTAGGAGTCTGCCAATAAGTGTGGATGAACAACATATCCATGTCCCTAGAAATACAGGTTACTCACCTGTAACAGGAGTTACAAGTGAGCGACCTGTATTTATTATCCTCTGTACAGACAGTTGGTGAGACCCCATCTGAGTACTGCATGCAGTTCTGAGACCCAATCTCCGAAAGACATAGACAGGATGGAAGCTGTCCAGAGGAGGGCACTAAAATGGTGCAGGGTCTGCACGGAAGACACATGAAGAGAGACTTGAGGAGCTTAATATGTATAGCCTCGAGGAAAGGGGACATGATAGAAACTTTCAAGTACCTCAAGGAATCAACAAAGTCCAAGAGGGTAGCATCTTTCAAAAAGAGGTGTGTAAGAACAAGGGGCCAATTTGAAGATAGAAGGGGGCGTGCCTAGAGGTAACTTAAGGAATTATTTTTTTCACAGAGAGGGTTGTGGATGCATGGAACGGCCTTCCGGAGGAGGTTGTGGAGTCAAAACAGTGGTGGAATTCAAGCATGGGACAGTCAAGGCAATTTGGGGGAAGAAGTAGGCTGCTGGTTAACTAGGATCTGCAGCTTATCCATTAGGTAGGAAATGGGCAGACTGGGTGGGCCAAGTGTCCTTATCTGCCGTCAATATCTGTGTTTCTATGTAAACAATCTTCACTGATTCCTACCTATGAGTTTAGGATATCGAGGTACTAGGACCCCAAGGAGCAAAACTTTTGGACAGGGCTGGTTTCAGCTACTGACATGGCACCAATGCATCCCGCATGTGATGTGTGCCAGCCTAGTAACTGTTAGGGTTCCCTCACCAACCTCAGTTCTGTTCTTCCTGCCATCAAGTGCACACTGTTGGAGCATAGGGCCTCTGTTCACCTCATTGACACTTATTTTACTGTGTCATTAATTTTTTCTAAATTTGTGGTGTCGCATATCCTTATTTTACTGCAATGCCGAAGTCTTATAAAAAAACCAAAAGAGAAGACCAGTTCAGTGAAGAAAATCTGATGGCCCCCATTATATGTTGTTGCCCTTGTAGAAAACTGATGGCTGTTTCTGACCGGCATCAGTCCTGCGTTGCCTGCCTTAGACTGGAGCATGACATGGATGTGTGTGATGCCTGCTCTGCAGTGGACTGCCATACACTTGATAACTGCACGTTGAGGTGGGGTCACCTGAACCTGCCTTTGGAGGCAGGCCTCACGCATGTATACAAGACCAGGTCTGTAGGCCTTTCCCCTGGACCTCTTCCTGAGACATCTGGTTCCAGGGAAGTACGGAGTTCTCTTTGACCTTAGTGCATGGAGGCATTGGAGAATCCAGAGAATGGGTCTGCTGGACGTTCAACTTCTGGGCAGTCAGCTGTGAAACCTCTACAGTTAGCTTTCCCTGAGCAGCAGACATGCCCAGTGGTGAGGCCGCAGCTATATGCTCTATCTACACCAGTGGATACCGAGGTGTCATCTTCTGCTGTTGCCTGTGCTGTTGCCACTGTTCTCAGTGAGGACACAGCAGGTGGCACCAGAGACAACACTGGACCTTCTGCTGACACTGTTTGGTGTGTCAGGAGAGGGACTGACACTGAGGCCATTATCCGCACTGTTGGTAGTTTGATGTTGTCAACGCCATGGTGTAGATAGTGACAGAGAGGAAAGTGACCACTCTAGACACAGTGATGGAGGTGGTGGGTCTGGCTGTGAGTGAGGTGTTGACTACGATGTTGTCTCGGAGGTCATTCCCATCTCCGGTGTCACCCATGACACTGAGGATGGTGGCGGCTCTGGGCATCATGTAAAAGTCTGCACAGAGTACGGTGTCTGGAATAGTGGCCATGGTGACTGGTATGACCTTGGTGCAGAGGCTGTTGCTGATCTTGAGCCTGGTACCGAGGCTGTGCTGACGGGGGGGTTGGATGGTGGCCCGGAGATAGAATTTTCTTGAGCCGTTGGATGTCACTGTTATCAGTGAGGACCGAGGTTACCCAGTGGGACCTGTACAGCTCTGCTGTCCTCACATGTGAGTTCTCCATGAGCACCAATCAGGTCACTTCTCAGATGTAGGAGGACACCTTCAGGTGAATCTGCTTGGCCTCCCTTGACGCAGGCCCACTACACAGTTCAGCAGGCCAAGGCCGATCAAGACCATGAATCTCAACCCCTTTAGTAGGGCCTACCATTTCCTTGAGATGTTGTTCTGGTTCATAGGCCCTGAGGGTCCGTTAGAGTGGAGTAACACTGGGATTTCGTTAGTGAATTGGAGAACTGGCATAGGAGTCTGACAATGCCCAGTGCAGGTCCTTCTCCCCAGCACCAATGGTACCCAGAATCTGTGCCTTGTCTTCATAGACATCCTCCCCAGTGGACAATGAATCATCTGTCCACCTTTATTCAGCTGTTGAGAATGCCCTGTACCATCAGTTCTTTGTGGAGATGTTCCAGGTACTTGACATATGGACTTTACAAGTTGTGATGCAACAACCCTGCCCTTGGGACTCCTCAGAGTTCCCAGTCTCTATACACAATCATTTTTTCATGGTCTAGAGCCTTTGAGGAGACACCCAGCACAATGTGGATGAATCCCTTCTCCAACCTAGCTATCTCCAGGGACGACCTTATGTGGTATTCTGCTTGAAGGATTGAAGTACTGCAGACCCTGTTGCGACCACGCTGCCTAACACTTGATGACCTCCAGAGACAGATTCTGCTCAGATCGATTAACACTGCCTGAAATGGTTTTCCCTCAGCATGCGCCTAATTTGCATTTCTGCACACCAGGTACATATGGCGACCTGTAACAGCCATCTGTGGTCATAACTAAGCACACTCTTATACTGGTGCAGAGTGAGACAGGTAGGCCATTGAGCTTTCTGTCCAGGGTCTGGAGGTAGCTTAGCACCAGTCTAGGGCATTTTAAAATGCCAGCAAGGTGGCCTTCAGGCTGGCAGGAACTACAGTCTGCATCTGGTGGAGCATGGCTTTGATTTTCCCTGACTGGCACCTTTGGCCTGGGGTAAGATGCCTAACTCGCACTTCTAGGTGACTCATTTCTCCCCTGAGGGTGGGGAGGAACTGTCAGGAAACCTGTTCTGTGCCACAGGAGCCCCACCTGGCCCTGACCAGTCTCTTGGTCTTGACGGACTTCTGTGGAACCCCCTGCCCTTGGGTATTTTTCCTGCACATAGGCTTGAGGGTATTTGCTACCTCAGATGAGTTGGCTGTTCTCTCAGAAAAGAAGGGAAAGAAAGCTTGATACTCGGACCCATAAATGGGAATCAGTGGTGAAAATTGATTCTTGGATTATATGAAAGTTACTTACTTGCTATAATTGTTGATCTTCCAGAATATCTTAACCACTGGATCTTACTTCGAGATACAGCTCATGCAGCAGGTAACACCATTAGGACTGAAGCCGGCAGGCATCAGGACCCCACAGAAATCTTCTAGCTAGCAGTCTTCAGTGGGGACCGCCTCCAACGTCGGTCCCGCCCCTGACGTCAGACGTAGTACATAAGGAGGCGGTCCCGCCAGATTCCCTAGTTCTTTCCCGCCGTCGACTTGCATGTCTCGCCCCTTCGGTTCATTTCTAGTGCGCAACGCCTGGTTAAGTTCTTCCTTTAGGAAAAAGTTTGTTTCTTCTGCTCAGTTTCTGTCTGATGTCCTCTCCAACCTCCGTTGAGGGCCATCCATCAGTGCACCTGTGAGAAGCAAATCCCGTTCAAAGACCGCATTTGGCCTGCGTCGGTGCCTAGGCCCAGACCACGACACCCGGGCCTGCTCCTTCTGCCAGGGGTTCAATAATTGGACCCGGATCCGTCACCAGAAGGCCCTTCAGGCGTTCCTGCTCGAGGAAAAGATTAAAGCCATGGATGCAGCCTCCAAGGGGGAATCTTCCGACAAGGCCCGGAGACACCTTGAGAAGCATAGGGATAAAGTGAGATCCAGGTCCCCGTCTAGGGCCTCTGACTCCCGTAGCTCTGGCTCCCGGTCCAACCGCTCCCCTTCCCGGGCCCGCTCTCAGCCTCCCCCTGCAGCGGTGAAGACTCCTTCGGGTTCCTTCTCTCTTCCTCAGGCCAAGACCTCCAGACCTTCTTCGTCCTCGGCCAATAAGGCTCTGTTGAGGTCGGGGGACCGCCATCACCATCACAAGTCCGGTTCCCGCCATTTGGAACCCGACGCCAGGTCAGTCTCTTTGCCTCCTCCTCCCCAATGGAAAACCAAAGAGCTGACTTCACTTAAGAGATCGTCTGATCCGACGCCGGCCCACCCGACGACGGCCAAACACCATCGGTCCCAAGAACCGACGACCGCCAGACGCCCGGCGCGGTTAGGCCTTCGCCTCCAAGGATGCCAGCCGGGGGACCGACGTCCGTACCTACTGAGAAGAGGACCCCTTCGCCTCCCACCGACGTCGGCCAAGAGGTGATCATGGAAGAGGAGCTGACCCAGCCTGAGGACCAAACGGGCAAACCCGGTCCTGTCGCACCCCTCAGGGAACCCTTGCCGGAACCTGAGACCCCTGGGGAGCTGACGCCGGAACCCGACGACCGGCCATCGGCGCCCGGTCCGTCGTCAGGCCTCAGCTTATCCGAGGTCAAGGAGTTGTTTACTCACTGGTGGGACACCATAAAAAGGATGTGGTTCCCACACCTCCACCTCCGACTCCGCCGGCCCCCGCGCGCCCCCTACTTCACCCAGGGCTGCGGGCTGAGTACCTTCCCCCAGGAGCCTGCGGATCCTCCTAGGGGTAGACCAGAAAAAAGGAGACCTCCGTCCAGATCTTCTTCAGGGTCACCCAGCCCCAAGAGACCCAGAAGACGCCGCCATTCGCCTTCGACGGAGGACATCGGATCGGACTTCTCAGACAGATCCAGATCCCCCTCTCCGATCAACGTCCTTTCTCCGGACCCACGTGAGCTTCCAAGATCTCCTCCGGATGACCCATCGTTCTCAGAGATTATGAGGCATATCCAGGAGAACATGGGCTGGGACGCAGAGGAACTAGACCCAGAGAGATTACGCCTTGCCAGATATCTTCGGCAAAAAGATCCAAAGCCTGTGGTGGTGCCACCCTTGGTGGACACATTCGTGGACGTCACCAAGGCAGCGTGGAAACGTCCACACTCGCTTCCGGCGATGCCGAAGAAAGCTGACCGCCTGTACAAGGCCCCTAGGGAGGACCAGTACTTGGCATCACACCCTCTGGCTGATTCTCTGGTCATTACAGTCTCTCATGACTGGTCCCAGAGGCCGCAACATTTGAGCACCCTGCCACCGGACCCAGAGTCCAAGCAATTGGACGCTATGGGCAGGCGCATGTATGCATCCGCTACCTGCACCATCAGATCCCTCAATTATTTGACCCACATGGTACAGTTTCAAAACGCCTTGGGAGAGCAGGGACTGGATCTGGCGGAAAAGATGCCAGAAGGTGAGCAGAAGGAGGAGTTGTTGCAACTCTTTCGTGCGGGTTCGCACGTGGGAACCCAGGTGCTGTGAGCCCCGTATGATTCCACGGACTCCTCGGACAGAGTGGCAGCTTCAGGCGTATGCCTCCGGAGACACGCATGACTCCGTGTCTCCGGATTCACCCCGGACATCCAGAAGAACATCCTGGACGCCTCGGTTCATGGAGAAGTTCTCTTTGGTGAGTCCTCGGAGAAGGTCCTCATCAAACTTCAGGAGGCCAGGAAGGCGGTGCGGTCTGTCCAGGCCATGTACAGACCCAAGCTTAGTCCCTTTCGTAGGAACCAAAGCCGTTTTCGAGGCCGAATGCAGAGGCAGCAGCCCCGCGCTGGCCCGCAACAGAGGGGCTCCTTCTCCTGCAGAGCCCAGGGGAAGTTGTCCATGGGCCGAAGCCAACGACCAGCTAAGTCGGCCCAGCCCACTGGACCCTCAGCCGCCACAGCATGACTCCTTCCCGGCCCCCACCCCTCAGGATCAACAGGACACCAAGGTCGGGGGCCGCATTGAGGACCACCAGCCAGGGTGGCAGTCCATAACCACCGACAGGTGGGTCCTTCAGTTGGTCAAAAGAGGCCATTTTATAGAATTCGTGGACAAGCCATCCACAAGGCCTCCTCTGCTCTCCCGTTACTCAGGTCAGGTCAGCACAGATCACTCATCGGGCAAGAGGATACTATTCCCACTTCTTTCTGGTTCCGAAGAAAACAAGGGACCTCCATCCAATCCTGGACCTCAGCGACCTCAACATGTCGGTCGCCTACAAATGTTTTCGCATGGTGACCCTCCAAGGACTCATTCCCATGCTGAAGAGGTATGTCTTCTTAGCGTTCCTGGACATGCAGGATGCCTACCTGCACATCCCAGTAGCTCAAGCGCACAGGAGGTTCCTGCGCTTCGAGTTTCTCGGCCACCACTTTCAGTTCCGGGCTCTTCCGTTCAGACTGTCTTCAGCCCCCAGGGTCTTTACCAAATGTATGGCAGTCGTGGCAGCATCTTTAAGGAGACAGGGCCACTACGTGTTCCCGTACCTGGATGACTGGCTTCTCATGGCCACCTCCAAACAGGCGCTGTTGATGGCTATTCAGAGCACCCAGGATCTGTTCCAGTCTCTGGGCATTCTTATCAACTACGAGAAGTCTCTCCTCGTACCGTCCCAGAAGCTGCAGTTCATAGGTGCAGTTCTGGACACCGTCCAAGGGAAAGCCTTTCTTCCGACTTAAAGAGCGGAACACGTCAGATCCCTCATCAGGGATCTCTCGGCGAAGAAGACTGTCCCTGCCAGGTTGGTCCTTCGCTGTTCTCGGACACATGGCTGTGGCCATTCCAACTGTCCCTTTGGCAAGGCTCCACATGCGGGTAACTCAGTGGATGCTCAAGGTGCAGTGGGACCAAAGGCAAGACCACATGCAGCATCTGGTCAGAATCATGAACGCCGTGATTCGAGACTGGCAATGGTGGCTAGACCCAGGGACACTTTCGCGGGTGTCCTGTTTACAGTGCCGTCCCCAGAGGCAATCCTCTCCACAGACACCTCAGGGTTGGGGTGGGGAGCGCACCTGAACAGGGTGAGGTCCCAGGGAATATGGACCCCTCAGGAAGCCCACCTCCACATCAACGTGCTGGAGATGAGGGCGGTCCTTTACACCCTGCAGGCCTTTCAGTCAGAAATCCTGCCGAGTACTCTTCTGCTTCAGACAGACAACACGGCGGTGATGTATTACCTCAACAAACAAGGAGGCGCACACTCTTACTCCCTTTGCAGGGAGGCCATGAGGGTGTGGGATTGGGTAATTGGACACGGCGCGAATCTGATCACTGTGCATGTTCCCGGGGTGGACAACACTATTGCAGACGGTCTGAGTCGCTCCCAGGCCAGAGTCCATGAGTGGGAACTTCTTCAAGAGGTAGCAGAGGATCTGTTTCTTCGATGGGGAACTCCAGAACTAGACTTGTTCGCATCCCCATCCAACGCAAAACTGCCCAATTTTTGCTCGCTAGATCCAGGGCCTGGTGTTTTCTGGCGAGACGCGTTATCCCTCTCCTGGGCGAACAGATTCCTCTACTCTTTCCCGTTGATCCAGAGAGTTCTTCTCAAACTGCGCAGAGAAACATAATCATGATCCTGGTGGCCCGTTCTGGCTCCGTTGCGCTCAGCTCCCATCTCTGTCTCGGGAGAAAGGTTCACTAGTCCACCGGACTTCGTTCACTGAACCTGCATGCTTGGCTCCTAGAGACATAGCCATCTTGGCGTCATGGGGTCTCGCAAGAGGTTGCAGAAGTTCTTTCTGCAGCCAGAAAGCCGGGCAACGCATGCGACGACAGCTATGAAATGGCGCTGTTTTGTTTATGGTCGCGAGCTCCGATTTTTCCTTAGGTTGTCCTGTGGGAGTAGTGTTGACTATCTGCTCTCCCTCTTTCATTCGGGTCTAGCCTACTCCTCTATTAAGGTGCACCTTTGTGCCATTTCTGCCTACCACCTTCCGGTGGGACATCGTACAGTGGCTCAATTAGACACTTCTCGGGAATTTCTGAGAGGGGTGTTACACCTTAGGCCTCCAATTAGGGATCCTGTGCCTCCATGGGATTTGCTCTTTGTCCTGGAACAGCTCACCCCCCCTTCGAACCTCCGCGGATTGCGAGCTACGTTTTCTGTCGTGGAAAACGTTATTTTTGGTTGCTGTTACTTCAGCGAGAAGAATTTCTGAGCTTCACGCTCTCATGTGCAAAGAGCCTTATTTAGTTTTCCACCGGGACAGGGTATCCCTGAGGACGAACCCTAAATTTTTGCCTAAAGTGGTCTCTTCTCTCTCTCTAAATCAGGACATTGATCTTCCAGTCTACTTCCCGAGTTACTCGAATAGAGGAGAGGCTCTGCTCCACACCCTGGATGTTCACCGCAGCCTGAGGTATTACCTCAACAGAACTAAACCTTTTCGTAGTTCTGATCAGCTTTTCGTTTCCTTCTCTGAGAGGATGATGGGCCAATCTGTATCCAAACAGTCCCTGTCTCGCTGGCTCGTCCAGTGTATTTCATACTGTTATGATATCAAACAAAAGCCCCTTCCGGGAACAGTCTGGGGTCATTCTACTAGGGGTGTGGCCACCTCCTTTGCAGCACTCAGAAATGTCTCTACCTCTGCTATATGTGCTGTAGCCACTTGGAGCTCTGTGCATACCTTTATCAGGCATTATAGCCTGGACATGCGCCTCTCGTGAAGAGCAGTTTTGGCCTGGCGGTGCTACAGGGTCTCCTGTCCTAGGTTCAGGGACCTGGAAGTTACTTCCCTTTTTCCTCTTCCGGAATTTCTGGCAGCATTACTGCTTGGGAATCAGTCCTAATGGTGTAACCTGCTGCAAGAGCTGTGTCTCAAAGTAAGATAGTACAGTTACGCAAGAACTTACCGTAACAGTAGATCTTCGAGAACAGCTCTTGCAGCAGGTACCTTCCTGCCCTCCTTCCCCCTTGGAGGAGGCATGGCTTTGCCTTTTCTAACAGGGATTTTTCCGTTTGTCTTCTGACGGTGGATCGTCGGTCTCCCATTTCATGTCAGCCTGCGGCTGGAAGTCTCCGGCGGAAAACTGGGGAATCTGGCGGGACCGCCTTATACTCTACGCCTGACGCCGGAGGCGGACCGACGCCGAGCGGTCCTCGGCTGAAGATAGCTAGCTAAAATTTTTCCGTGGGGTCCTGATGCCTGCTGGCTTCAGTCCTAATGGTGTAACCTGTTGCAAGAGCTGTTCTCGAAGATCTACTGTTACGGTAAGTTCTTACGTAACTGTACTTTTTTCAGCAGCAGGGACTGGGGCACTTGTCAGGATAGAGGTAACAATGAATGGAGCCAAATACAGGCATATCCTTGAGGAGAACCTGCATCAGTCTGCAATAGACCTTGGACTGGAGCGAAGATTTACGCTTCAACAGGACAACGACTCAAGCATACAACCAAAGCAACACTGGAGTAGCTTCAGAACAAGAAGATGAATGTCCTTGAGTGGCCCAGCCAAAGCCCAGACTTGAATCCCATTGAGAATCTGTAGAAAGCCTTAAAGATTGCTGGTTCACCGATGTTCCCCATCCAACTTGACAGAGCTTGGGCAAATCTGCAAGGAAGAATGGGCGAAAATCCCCAAATCCAGATATGCAAAGCTGATACAGACATACCCAAGAAGACTCAAAGCTGTAATTGCTGCCAAAGGCGCTTCTACAAAGTATTGACTCAGGGGTAATACTTAAGTAAACAAGATATTTTAGTGTTTAATGTTTCATAAATCTTTGTTACACAATAAAATATTTTTGCCCCTTTAAATTGTTGGCTATGCTGTGTGAATCAAGGGAAAAAATCATTTCAATGCATTAAAAATTTGGTAGCAACACAACAAAATGTGACAAAATCCAAGGGGTGAATACTTTCTGAAGGCACTGTAGGTGTGCCTAGGGAGATGAACACATTTGGAGTCCTTTGAGCTGTTCAACCCAGCAGTTCCACATGCACCTAATATCCCTTTTACTTTTCCTGATGGGAAGAAGGGTATATTTTAACTGACTGTTCTGTTCAGTCAGTTCTCTTATCTGGTAGCATGATGTTTTTTCCTGGAGTCAGTGTGATTTGTTATTCATTTGTATTTATTTTGCCATCTGAATTACAGGGGGGTCCCAGTTCTGGACATTGTTTCTTTTTTTCTGGCAGAACCACACGCTTCAGGGCTGCTACCTTTGTAAAGCTATTGATGCCTCAGAGAAAACTGAGAAACATAATAATTAGGTAGAATTCAGCTTGCATGCCCTATGTATTCTATATATTTATTTCCCCCAATTTTTATCACTGAGTAAATTTGCATGAATACATGATCTTTATCCCTTAGAGTTCATCTGCCTCTATAGCTTACTCCCTACTTCAAGTCATAATTTTCTGTTGTGACATCACAGTGTGTTGCTGTGAGAGCAACTGTGATGTCACAAGTGGTGCGTTATGACCTTAGGGAGAAAGTAACTGGGATAGATGAACTCTTCAGGAACAAAGATTTTGTGTTAATGCAAATGACCTCAGTAATAAATGATGAGGAGGAATGCAGAACTAACATGCAACACAACTGAACTGTGTCTAAATATTCTGGTTTGTTAAAGTTGTCCTGAAGACGGCAGCTGCTGTTCAAGATCGCTATCCTTTCCTGTTTGGGTAATGTGAGGCTCTGGTTCTATACCCATCTATCCCTTTATGCTGCCTAGTGTGCCACTTTTTCTCTATTCAAAGGTTGGTAATCCAGTTTTATTTTGTTGTTTGTTTATATTTCCTGTATCCTTTCCTTTTTCCTTTCGCCTGAGGAAACACTTAGCCCCCTCTCAGTTTTTCCTCAGCTTTGTTTCTCTCCTGGTGAACAGAACAGAGGTTTGGGAGGGAGCTGGCAGTGGTTACCGGTTAGCGCATGATACCACATGGTGTGTATCTGCCCATTAGCTGTGGCTGGCCCCCTGACCAAAAGTTTTGCTCCTGCGGTGTCCTAGTGCCTCAGGCCCAGACCCATACGTGGTAATCATTGGTGAAGATCTTCTGGAAAATAAACAGTTATGGTAAGTATGTAACTTTAATTTCCTGAAAGATTCTGGTGATGCAGGCTGATTTGGGTGCGTGATGAGGGGCTTGGGGGTAAATGGTAAACCCTCACTATAAGGCTCTCCTTTTTAAAAGGCTATCTCTGATGTGAGACTGTTTTATCCTGGCTTTTAGTTTTCCAGTAGCACACATAATTAATAATCCTGTATCCAGGGGTGTAGTTTATTTTACAGAGGGGCAAAGTAACAAAAAGTCCTGATTTTTGCATATCACGACAGTGAAGAGGGCGGTGGCTTGATGAATGCAAACAAATCAACCAGCATCAAATAATGCCCAAAAACATTTAAGACTACAGCTGAATAACTCATGGAGGGACCAGCCCAGACCAAGTCAGAGCATTTCCCCACCCCACCCCACCAGTTTTACTGCAGCCTGCTCTCGGTCCATCTCCTCCTGAGACCAGAGTCGAAAAACTGACCGAGATCTGTTTTGTATTCAGTTCTTCGTTCCGATGCCTTGGGAATGAGGACTTACTTGTAAAGTTGAAAATATGTAAGGAACTTAACTTCCTTCTCAAGAGGACAGGACCTCCCCTCAGCTTCAATTTAAATCAGTCTTGATCTAATTTTGCCCCCACCTGAACCTCCAGGTGGATAGCTCACTAGTCTCTCACCCCCTTTTGCTGCTTACATAACCCTTCCAAGTCCAGCCCTTATAGTGGATCCTGAACTTCTTGAAATGGCTGCTTGAGCTAGCCCTCCCACCCTTGAGGAGTGCAAAAAGCATATTTCAAGGAAGTGCAGCAAATGGCTGTGCCACCTCAGTATACCTATAAACATGGATGGTATGGGAAACGTCCCAGCATGTGCATCCTCACAGCATGAGCCCTTATTTACATAGATTACATAAAACAAGCATTTGTCAATGCCGAACGTTCGCTTGCAGCTATTTGCAGTGGTGTTTGGCATGTATGGTGCTTTACCCTAATGCCCTGTGCGATTGCTGGTATTTGCACAATAAATTGTCAGCATGACCTTTTTGTTACCCCCATTGTGCGCCACATAGCGGAAACACGTTTTGGCAGGATGTGAAAATGACAGCTGTACTGCTCATAAGGAGGTGTGGTAAAATGCCAATGTTGAAAATCTGGAGTGGAAATATTGAAAATTCGCAAACCTACGAGAGTGCGTGGGAACTGTGCAACGCACGCTCGTAAAACAGTCATTTTTAGGAATTTTTCACCAAATTTTCAACATTGCCATTTTAAAACCTCTGCTAATGAACAGTGTCACTGTGATTTTCTTACTGTGTCCCATACATTGATTTCGCACACCGACTGCGCCATTGTGCACTACATGGGCAGAAAGACGTTTTGGGCAGGATGTGAAAATGACAGCTGTACTGCTCATAATGAGGTGGGAAAATGGCAATGTTGAAAATCTGGAGTAAAAATATTGAAATTCGCAACTTACGAAATGCATGTGAGGAACTGCTCAATGCACGTCAGAAACTGTTATTTGTAGGAATTTTTTTCACCAAATTTCAACATAGCCATTTTAAGATCTCTGCTCATGAACAGTGACACTGTGATTTTCTTAATGTGTCCTATACACTCAGTTCGCACACCGACTGTGCCATTGTGCGCTACATGGGCGGAAACACATTTTGGGCAAGATGTGAAAAATGACAGCTGCAGTGCTCATAAAGAGGTGTGGTAAAATGGCAATTTTTAAAATCTAGAGTGAAAATTTTGAAAATTCGCAAACTTACAAGCGTGCGTAGGAACTGCGCAACGCAGACTCATAAGACAGTCATTTTTAGGAATTTTTTCACCAAATTTTCAGCACAGCCATTTTAAGACCTCTGCTCATGATCACTGTCACTGTGATTTTCTTAATGTGTCCTATACACTCAGTTCGCACACCGACTGTGCCATTGTGCGCTACATGGGTGGAAACACATTTTGGGCAAGATGTGAAAAATGACAGCTGTACTGCTCATGAGGAGGTGTGGTAAATGGCAATGTTGAAAATCTGGAGTGAAAATATTGAAAATTATGAACTTACGAGCTCATGTAGAACTGCGAACGACGCCAGAACAGTTTCATTTTGAGTTTTGCATTAAATTGTTTTTGAGACTTCTTCGATGAATGATGTCACTGTCTTGGCATTATTCAGGCCAAAGGTGATTTTGCGCAGTGCTTGGCGTAATCACCTTCGGCCCGAATAACGCCATGACAGTGACATCATTCATGAGAAGGGGTCCCAAAAACCCCATGTTGAAAATTTGGTGCAAAAATTCCAAAAAATGACTGAGATATGCAATAAAGTTGAAACCCCCCTATCTAGCCCATTATACAGCTTACCGGCATTTCCTCAGTTCACGGTCGCCTTTGAAGAGTGCAGACGTGTTCCCGGTCCACCGAGGATCGTCGCGCCGGAGTCCGGAGGTAAGTATGGGGTGAGGGGGGTGTGGGAGGCTAGGTGCGCAGTGGGTGGTGCGGCTGAGGGGCTGAGACGCCGCCGTGGAACCGCTTTATTTTACAGGTGTTCAAAAAAAAAAAAAGACGGATCGCTTGCCATGTTGGGTGGGCCTCAGCATGGCACAAGATGACTGGGGGTGGCAAGGAGCTGACGGGATTGGGCACCTCCGCCGGCAAAC
The DNA here is from genome assembly GCA_016271365.2 of Neoceratodus forsteri. NCBI lineage: Eukaryota > Metazoa > Chordata > Ceratodontiformes > Ceratodontidae > Neoceratodus > Neoceratodus forsteri. Next base: position 1,070,559,761 of record CM028133.1, read on the forward strand.
CACGCTGGGGCTATGGAACCGACGGGGATTGGGCACCCCTACCGCAAAACAAAGCGTAATATTTGCCACGCTGGGTGGGCCCAGCGTGGCAGCAGGATGGTTTGGGAGGGGACGGAGCCGACAGGAGATTGGGCACCCCATCAGCAAACAGTTTGCGCACCAAAGCTGTGGGGGCGGCGTGATGGCCGCGGGGCAGCGCGTGATGTGAGGGGACGTCGTGACGGGCGGCGCCAGCATGGCAGCGGCGCTTCCTTGAAGCAGAGGAACACCGCTGTTCATTGAGCTCCTGCACCCATTGGTGCAGGATCGCCACGCCTGCTCAAGGAGCAGTGCATTGATGGGAGAGGCACACCCAAGTGTGCTACATTTCAAAACGCTCTCAAGTATGCCGTTTAACGTAAAATGTGATTATACAATGACAAGAATGAAGCTGGCTTGATTGGTCAGTCTTGCCAGACCTGTGATGTTATCCCAGTACATCCGATTCATCACAGGTGTAGCCTCAGCCTCCGTGAACCTCTTGATGATTGCTAGCATTAGTGTGTTTTTTGTATCTTCTTTAAAATATTTTTCCACACCAAATAAAACATCTTTAAAATTATTTTTTAATTCTGTATAACAACACGCCATTGTATAATAGCAATAATGCCCTCCAGGGTGTGTGCCATGGTAGGATAATGTCATGTCTTATGTATTGGATGCACTCCTGCCCAACCACCTGAGGCGTGACATTATCCCAGCATGACACACGCCCTGTCGGGCATTATTGCTTACTTGCACCCAGTGTTAACACTTTTCTTTGTTATAACCAAATTAATTCATTAGTCTCCCATCCCATCCCATATTATTCAATGTCACATGCCTGAATCTGGTTAGGTAAGGTAAGTGAAGAGGATAATACTCTCCTCAATCAAGCAAGCATTGCATACATAAGCATGGGACTTGCTGATATCACTCAGGCAGTGCTCTTAACAAGCATGCTGATGTACCTGGGACAGTGCAACAGAACAATGTAAATCCCCTAATTGTTCAAGATGATCATGGGCCTGGTGTGGTCACACCACAACCCCTACCACTCTCCTCCCCATGGGCATGGTGTGGTCACACCACAACCCCTACCACTCTCCTCCCCATGGGCTCCTAAGGAATACTCATCTCTGTCCATGCCCAGGGTTACACAACCCCATCCAAGCAAACACGAACTGCCCTGGCACAAAAGTGGTCGCATCAGATAACCTAAGAGAACAGACGCCACAGGAAGTTTGCTGGAACAACGACTCCAGATATCTGTGCACAGCCTCGCAGGACCCACCCTGAAAGGTAAGTACTTGGTTGGTGGTTTTATTAGCATCACTTATGACAGTGTGTGTGGTCTGGTTGTGGTAGCCCAGGTTGTCATGGATGCCCCCCCACAGACTACTTCAAAATCGCCTCATCTGACAGTTTTGAATGGCACAAATGAAACATGGTTGCTTCAATTTGATGTGGTTTAATATAGTTTTTTTTTTGTCCAAGCATGTGTCTCTATTCTTCTACACACGTAGACACACACCCCCAAAATGAACTTTTTATACCATGTTTACATTCAGGATAGAGACAGGGTAAAGCAGGTCCAGGCAGTACAATCGTAGCAAATGAAACAATGTATTTTACAATGCCCACAAAACCACCAAAAGACCACAAACAACGGACCTTTCTGCCTGGGGTGTCTAGGTCACAGGTCAGGGTGCTAAATGAGGAGGAGAGACCACAGAACATCTTGTCGAATCCACACAGTAAGGTGAAACTACATAAACATGCACAATTTTTATATTGTAGGATTTCATCTATTCCAACAGTTCCTAATTTTGACACAGAAACTTATCTTTTAGTGCTCAGACGCCTTTGTACGAGGGGGAGGTAAGCATGGCATGGACCCAGCAGACTGGCATACATGTTGAAAAAATATTTCTGTGCCAGTATGCCCATCCACCCTCCCTCCTCCATCACCAGTGGCCAGAACCATTTTTTTTCACCATGTGTACCAGTCCACCCTGGTCAGCACAACAGCACAAAGCTGGCAGGGCAGCAGAAGGCACAGCAAGCAAAAGTGAATTAAATGTCCATGCAAAAAGCTACAGCCCACTCTCCCACCCCAGACCTGCAAGGTCACTATCTCCACCCAGACTGGCCAGCTCAGCTACTCTGCACCCTGATGGACTTGCACAGCCACTTCTCCACTCTGTGTCCACCCCACCAGCACAGCCACTCTCCCACCCCACCCAACCAACACCATTTCCAGCTCCATTTATCTGGTATCCTCTCCAGGCATCCAGGTTCAGGCCTCCCCACAGACAGACACAAAAGCTCTCCTTCTTTACCCAAACTTTAATAATGCCTCAGATATCTTTGCCCCAGTGTTGACCCGCCATTCTAAAAGGAAGAATGTCCCCTGGTTACCCCAGCTTTGATCCACCAGCTCAACCATAGGGACAACTCTATGGCACCGCACATTGAGACTGGCCGCCCAATGACAGGCGGTTATATGCTGCCTTCCAAACAAGTGCACTCGGCCATCAGAAAGGCCAAGTCTGAGCACCATCGGTCCTCACCACTGCCTTATGGGGAATCCCAGAACCCTTCTGGGATAACATTAAACAGTTAAATGGGAGTGCACACCCCCCACCCACCCAGATCAACATTAATGGTGTGATCTCCTCAGACCCAGCCCTCATAGCCAACCACCTCAACACCTCATTCACTGACCTTAGCCCTATCCTCCCTTCAAATTTTTTTGACCTCCTCCCCCAGCACCTGCCGTGAATCTTTTCTCACCCTTATTTTCTCCTCCACCGTGTTTCTGCCCAAGAACTTAGGTTTAGACCTTGTCACTGCCCTCAAGAGTAATAGTACAGGCAGTGACACCCTGATCCGTGTATCCTATGGCTGGTCTAGACACAGTCCTACCCCGATCACATGCCTCATCAACCACTCTCTTGCCTGTGAAGGTTCCAATGTTCTGAAAGTCGCCACTGTCACCCCCTATCTTTAAAGGTGGTGATAGGACTGTGGCTGGAAAACCATCGACCAATCTCCATTCTCTCTCTCTCTCCAAGGCCTTGGAAAAGTGGTGGCTCTCAATCTTGACTACCTCTCCACCACAATGTCCTTTGTCCTGAGCAGCATGGCTTCCGAAAGAGGCCACAGTACCAACACAGCCCTCCTAGAGTTCTCCAACTTTCTCCACCCTCCTTAGACACTGGTCTTCTGGCTGGTGCTGTCTTCATTGACCTCTCGAAAGCTTTCAACACTGTCTCCCACCCCCTTCTTCTTGATGCCCTTAGTTCTCTGGTTTTGCTGCTGGGCCTATCTCCTGGTGCACCAGTTATCTGTCTGACCACTCACAGCGTAAAATTAATGGGACCTACTCAGACATCTGTCCCATCTTTCCTGGGTTCCCAGGGCTCCATTCTGGGCCCCCTTACTAGTCTCCTTTACCTTAACACCCTTCCACGCCTTGCTTGGGGAACATTCTATTGTACGCTGATGATGCAGTCATCTTTGCCTCAGTCGAACCCTATTGCCCTCCAGGACTCGCTGCAGAAGTCCTTCACTGAAGCTCGAGGGCTGGTTCAAGGAACATAGATTGGTGATAAATCTTAAAAACAAAACCATGTTCTTCACTCATCCCCAAAACAAGTCCTGCAACTTCAAACCTCATTCACTCTGGGTCCTCTTCCCACTCTGAACAAGTTTGCTCCTTATAAATACCTAGGGATCCATTTTGACCCTTCCCTCCTTCCATGGACACATCGCTGCCCTAGCCACTGCCACTAATATCCGATTGGGCATCTTACATCGGTATAAACACTGCTCCCCGGAGGCTCCTCGACTGCAGTCACCTCCTCTATCCTGTCCCTAGTGGACTATGGACTGCCGGTATGGTGCTGCTGATCAGACTGCACTCCATAAAATTGCACTACTCCTGAATAAGGCCTGCAGGTTAATTACTGGAGCACCTAGGATGACACACACCTGTCTACTGTTGCTAAGTGTTGGTACTTGATCTCGGCGAGCTCAAATATCTGACCTGTACCCTACAAAAAGACCCTCCTGGGCTATTCCCCACCAGGATTGACCACCACCATACTCGCCTGTCCCACTAGTTCATACTGGACCTCTGGGAAAACCTCTCTTGTTGTCCCAAGAGCTAGGACCTCTCATGGCCAAAGAGCCTTCGGCTTTGGGGCCCCTCCTGGTTCAACACACTGCCCACCTCCATTCCTCAAGCTCCAACTATATCGCAGCTTCAAAACTTCTTACGTAACCACCTTATTAACACCCGATGCTGTAACTGCCACTAGTCAAAGCCGCATCAATACTTATGACAAAGCTTATTACTGCTGCTAAGGACAACATAACTCTGGTATTGTTTGCATCCATCCCTACTGTACCAGCTTGTTTGTATCTATGTCTTAATTTACTGTTATACTTATGTATTGTACTGCTATACTGTGTATTTTGGTTTGTCTTACTGTGACAAGGTACTTTTGTAAATGAGCCTATGCTCAAAGGTATTCAAACTGCTGTTTAAATAAAATAAATAAATAATAAAAAAATAAATAAAAACACATTTTATACTGCATTTTGTTTATGTTTCTCTCTTTGTCTGGAAAGAGAGATGTTGCGCTACCGGTCAGCACAGTTTGCCTGGTATACAATTACAACCCTGCCCCACTGACACAATGCCAGTGCCTCTACCCACCCACACAACAGTGCCCCCACCACACCCACGCAATGCCTGTATTCCCAACCTCACCCACACAAATGACCAGTGTCCGCCACACACACACACACACACACACACACACACACACATGTGACCAGCAGTGTCCCCAACACGCACACGACCAGCAGTGTCCTCAACCCCACACACACACAATCAGCAGTGTCCCCAACCCCACACACACACACAGACACACAACCAGCAGTGTCCGCAACCCCACCCACACACACGACCAGTGTTCCAGCCCCCAAAAAATCATGGCTAGTCAGTAGTTGCTATAACAATAGCCAGGGAGTAGTATAATCATTTCTTTAGGGTGCATGTTTTAGTGTAAGATTTTTTGCTAGTCTTGTAACACTGTACAGGGGAAAACACAAAAGCTACCCTTTGTTGTGTTTGCCAGGCAGTGAAGACAGACAGCAAGGCCAGGAATCTGTCTGTTTTACCCCTCCATAGTGGACGATCAGAGAAATCAAAAAAGTGAAAGATTACTTTTACAGCCAGGTAAAGGATGAGGGGAAATAATGTTTCAACATTTACTAATGTTCGTATGCTGGCTGCGGGCACAGGTCAGTGAGATGCATCCCTTGACAGGTAAAGGATGAGATGGAAATTATGTTTTAACATTTACTTATGTTTATATGCTAACACCCAGTCAGCAAGCACAGAATGTCCCCCCTCCTAATCAACACGGACAGTCCACCAGAAACCCAGTCAACAAACATGGACAGTTCCCCCCCCTTCACCCCACCTTCAAGCACAGTCCCCCCAGACACTGAACAGTCCCCTCCTCACCAGACACTGGGTCAGCGAAAGCAGAATGCCCCTCCCAACCGATAAGGACAGTCCCACCAGACACCCAGGCAGCCAGCAAACATGGACGGTCCCCCATATCCCACCAAGGACAGTCCCCACCTCCCCGACACACAGCTAGCAAACACAGAATTTTCCCCCACCCCACCAACATGAACAATCCCCTAAACACCTGGCTAGCAAACACGAGATCCTCCTCCCCAACAACATTGATAGTCCATCCTAGACACCTGATCAGCAATCACCGACATTCACCCCCATAAGCCAACATGGAAAGATCCCCCAAGACACCCAACCAGCAAATAGTCCCCCTCCCACAAGACACCCGGCAGGCAAACATGGACAGTCCCCTTTTCCACCATCATGGACAGTCCCCCAGACAAATGGCCAGCCAAGTCCACCAAACAATGGCTAGTTCACCACCCCACCATCACAGCCAGTGTCCCCACATCACCATGGCCTGTATCTCCACCCCACCAGACTCCAGAATAGAAAACAGACTGTCCCCCAGCCCCACCAAACACTGGCTGCCCTCTCAGTCCCAAACACTAACCACCCCAGCCCCAAACACTGATCGTCCCCCTCAGCCCCACCAAATGCAGGCCCTCCCACAGCACCAAACACTGACCATCCTCTCAGTGAGTCAACCCCAAACACACAGACTGTCTCCGACCCCAACCTCACAAAACAGACCATCCCTCCAGCTCCACCAAACACAGACCATCCAGTGAGTTTCTCCAACAAACCCCACCACACCAGTAGCACAGTAACTGAGTGTCCCCACCCCACCAACATGACCAGTGTCACACCATACCGAACAAATAGGCCCACCCACCCACCCCACCAACATGGACAGCCTCAACAGCCAGCAAATCCTCCCACCCAAAGAAACACAAGCTGACAGCAAACCTTCCACCCACCCCTCAGAAACATGGCCGTGGCCAAGACAACCCCAAGACATATTTCTGGGATGTGAATGGTATTAATTTCCAACAACCAGCTTGCAGCACAGTTTCTCACCAAATCAGTAAGGGCACAGACAGGGCAGCATGCAGCAGGCAGCAAGGCTAAGAAGGCAGGTCAGGTAGCTGAGTCTCTCCCAACAGTCCTGTTCCTTCCGATTAATCCCCGACAAGACAGTAACTCATTTTTTCTGACGCCAGATGAACATGCCACATTATGGGTCTGCTATAGCTTGCATGACCGCCGGCTTCTTCACTGTTCTGGGCCTGGCTGTTCACTGACCAGAATAATCCCTCTTGGTGGACCGTGGAACTGGTGGGCAACAGGCATGGTGTGGGACTTGCCAACAACACGGTAAGTCTTTTTCTGGCCTGCTGGACACAGGAGCTGGGTGTGCAGGCAAGCCTGGCCGTGCCTCAGACTCACTGTAATTGTACTACTCTCTCCTCTGCTGGTCTGTCCAGTGGTAGAGCCTTGTGGCTGCAGGCCTCCTAGGCTCTCTGGGATGGGAGGCTCAGGTGGCAGCGGGAGAGCCCAGAGCACAGCTGGCTGCACTGAGAAAGAGAGAGTAGGTAGTCAGAGGACTCGGGTGAGATATTTAAATTGGGCTGTTCAGGACAGGAGGAGGGTGGGAACACTAGACTGACTAAGACACTGGTGACACCTGACAGACAACCGACGACTGCTGCTAGACATCCTCAAATAGCTATCTCTCCTCAGCCCTACGCTATATGGATGCTGCTGCTGCTCCTTCATAGAAGGCACACAGACAACTAAATGGCACCACTAATGGAGTACTGCTCACGCAATGGCGCCAGCTTGCAGCACTCTCTGATTGGCTATAACATGCAGGCTACTATGGTTGCAGGCTTGCAGCCAATCGGAAAAGGGGATAGTTTTTGTTTGAGACATGGTGCCGTGCTGCCCCCCCCCCCCCAGAGAGGTGCAGGCAGTCTGGGCATAGCCCTGAGCCCATTCAATATTAAAAAAAAAAAAAAAAGATACCTGGAGAACGGTGGCTGGGCTCTAAAAAGTCCTGGTCTAATTTCTCGGGGTGAAGGTCTCCTCTGCCCCCCCACCACAGTCTCACGCCATGCCTGTATCCTTGTCTCTGGGAGCAGCTTATAGAGGGGTTTGTGGCACTTGGGAGTCCTGCAACAGCAGTGTCTATGGAAAGTTGGTCTGTGGTAAGAAAGGTAGTCTGTTAGGTGGGTTCCAGTCAGGTTTTATTTGGGATGAGGTGTATTGTGTTTCTCTGTTATCGCTTATAACCCATTCTTAAATTGTAAAAAATAGATTTCAGAAATAGGTCTGGTGTTTTTAAGGTGAAAGGCTATAAAACATTAAACGATTAAATGTATTGTGGGTTCCAGGTAAGGTGGCATAGTTGATATTTAGGCAGGCTAGCAAAGCAAGCAAGAGACCAATGCTTTAGAACAAAGCAGGCACCTTACATTGGTGCTGGGGGAGCAAATGGAGCAGACAAGAAGAATGCAAGCTACAGAAAGTGTTTTATTTAATCCTTAGTTTTATTATAGTCCTATACCAGCAAGATGTGGCCAAAGACCTATTTAAACTTGCCCTTTACACTAGGGATAACCTGATACAGTCTTTGCAAGGAAGTTGTCTGTTTTGTCCTTAAACTCAGACATGTCCTTGCTTCTCACCACTTCCAAAGGAAGACCGTTCCAAACTGTAACCACTCTCTAGTTGAACCAGTTAGATCTACATTCCCATTTCAACTGCAGACTATGGGCTCTTGTGTTATAGTTCTGCCCTTTTAGTTCAGATCCCAAGCAGTCACAAAGATCATTGTTATGAAGAGAGCTAGAAAGCATACAAAGGTTCCCCTGCAGTCTGCTACAGTTTGGTATATAATCTTTGCAGCACCTCATCAGAGCTTAGCCACTGGTCACCTTGATAGGCAGCAGTGGCGGGTGGCAGTCAGCAGGACCAACCAGATGAAAAAAAGATAACCTCTGCTTAAGCAATTAATTAATCACTAAAATTTTAGCTATCACTGCCTCTGCATGCTGCCAAAACCAGTGACATTCCAGTACCATGAGTGCAGAGAACAGATTTATAAGGACGACGCACAAGAAGTATGTATCTGCTGATCTTAGTTCGCGGAGGCTCTTGCAGGCAACACTGGTAGGACTGAAGGCGCAAGGACCACGCTGAAAACTTCTAGCTTGCAGTCTATCATGGGAGACTGCTCTCGCTGACGTCTGTCTGCCCTATAAAGGGGACAGTTCCCCAGACCTACCTCACTTCTTTTCCCGCTGTCGACTCATGAATGTTTGACCTCCATGGATGCCTGCTTCAGTCAGCTGCCATTTTGTTTGTGTCTACCTGCGATTTACTACTTTTTTCTCTAATAACAATTTTCAGTATTTATTCCATCTCATTTTTCTTCTCCAGCCTTGTCTTCTGACTGGCCTATGAAGGGTGCCTGTGGCAAGCAGATACCACACAAAGACTGTCACTCTTCCTGCTTGCACTGCTTGGGTCCCAGCCACAACACAGAGGCATGCCAGCACTGCCAAGACTTCAACCAGGCCACACAGAGATGCCACTTGAAGACCCTTCAAAGCTACCTGCTACAGCAGAAATTAGCCATGATGGAGACTGAGCTTCAGGCTAAAAGCACTTCCACTTCCCCAACTCAGTCTTCTGGGGCATCTTCTTCTCCTTCCCAGAAGCAGTCTAGCGGGAAGCACAAGTACCGAGACCATACTCTGTCAGCCTCTTGCGGTCACTGCATAGGCTGGCTTCCACTTCTGGGTCTTCCTCCCATGGGGGGTTGGCCCCACCTTCCTTGGCAGCCCTTACTCCCTCCCTCCAAGTTGCCAGTGGTACAGCTGCCCACCCTCATTTCCATAATAGGCGACGGCTCCTCAGGACAGTGACTTTGTCCCCTGCCTTCCAGCCCCTGAGGCTCAAGCCCTTAGGTCCCACGGGTCCTCAGCCAGGCAGCTTGACCAGGTTTGGAGTCTCCAGTGCTGGATCTTCGCCTGTCGCCAATACCCCCCCCAACTCCCGGCTGGCTCTAGCCCTTTCAGGCATTGCCTGGAGCAAGCGCTTGCCTCTTCCACACAGGTGACTCCTCTGCCTGTACTTCAGGGTAATTCCCCCGCAGGTACCAGCCTTGCCTCGGGGAGCCAGCATCTGCTACTTCATCAAAACAACACTAGCCCTCACCTGTCAGGCCGACTCCTCAACCATCGTCATCCGAGCCTGTGCCACAACTGATGCCCGCTGGCCCTCCCAGGGACCCCCATCCAGCACCTGCTGGACCTATGCCAGGGTACCCTACACCGGCACCTCCAATGACATACCTGTACTCTCCTCCTCAATATCCTTACCCACCCTGTAATCCTTCTCCATCGGTGGATTATAATGCCTTATTTATGGCCTGTTGTACTTTTATGCAGAACATGGAAGCACCCAGGTGGCCTTCTCCTCCCCGAGACTCCCATCCTCGGGATCCAGACTGGGCAGAACTGAGCAACCCCCACACCACAAGGTCTTTTGGGGATCACAAGGGGACCTCTGACTAGCATTTGGATGATCGTCACCCTCCGACACTGGTTCCCGGACAGCGATTAGTTGGGGGACGATTCTTCCTCTGAGTCTTATGAGGATTCAGGGGGCTCCTCTGATGGTCAGGAGCCTCCTAAGGAGACCCCCAAGTCTCCTCCTTGACGATCCCTCTTTATTTGGAAAATGTTTCAATAGGAAAGACGTGAGCTGTAAACAGCTCATTTCAAGAAGCATCCTGGGTGGGGGAGTACAAGAATTGGGAGAACAGGCAAACACATAGCAATAGATAGCTTTCTAGGTTCTCAAAAGAGGTGGGGAAGGTTAGGGAGAAGAAGATAGCATTTACGAAGTATAAGGAAACCCAGAAGGAGCAGAACAGAGGACTGTACCAGTTAAGGCAGTCAGAATAGCAAAGGCCCAAACTGAGGAAAAGATGGCCAATTCGGTTAAGAAGGGGGATAAAACCTTTTATAGGTACATCAGGGAGCGAAGGAAGACAATGGGAGGGATAGTTGAGGCTCAATAGAACGGACTGGTGGGCAGAGAGGGACAGTGAAAGCAGGATACTGAATGAATACTTCTCAGGATTCACAAAAGCGGAGGGGGAGGTACCTAATCCAATTAACAGAAGCAGTTTGGATGGGAGGGGGTCAATCCCAGTCCATTCACAGAAGAAAGAGTTCTGAAAGAACTCCTAAAACTGAAGGTGGACAAAGCAATGAGGCCTGATGGGATTCACCCCAGAATTCTAAAAGAATTAAGGGTAGAACTAGTGACACCACTGACTACCCTCTTTAACAAATCATGGGAGGATGGTGTGGTAGGATGACTGGAGGAGGGCAGATGGGATTCCCTTCACAAAAGTGGGAGCAAGGGAGGCAGAAAACTACAGACCTGTCAGTTTGACCTCTGTGGTAGGGAAACACAGAAACATAGAATTTGACGGCAGATAAGGACCGCTGGCCCACCCAGTCTGCCCATTTCCCTACCTGATGGATAAGCTGCAGATCCTAGTTAACCAGCAGCCTACTTCTTCCTACCCCCACCCCCTAGAATTGCCTTATGACTGTCCCATGCATGCTTGAATTCCACCACTGTTTTTGACTCCACAACCTCCTCTGGAAGGCTGTTCCATACATCCACAACCCTCTCTGTGAAAAATACTTCCTTAAATTTACCTCTGAGCCGCCCCCTTCTATCTTCAAATTGTGCCCCTTGTTCTTGCACACCTCTTTTTTGAAGGATGCTACCCTCTTGGACTTTGTTGATTCCTTGAGGTACTTAAAAGTTTCTATCATGTCCCCCTCTCCCTCCTTTCCTCGAGGCTATACATATTAAGCTCCTTAAGTCTCTCTTCATATGTCTTCGGTGCAGACCCTGCACCATTTTAATTGCCCTCCTCTGGACAGCTTCCATCCTGTCTATGTCTTTCTGGAGATTGGGTCTCAGAACTGCACAGATACTCAGCTGTCTGTACAGAGGATACTAACTTGTTTTCTGCTGGTGATGCCTCTCCTATGCATCCCAGTATCCCCCAGCCTCCTTGCTGCCCTCTCACATTGCTTGCCCACCTTTAGGTCATCTGATATGACTACCCCCAGGTCCCTTTCCATTTTTGTTGTTGTTAGTATCTCACCCCCATTGTGTACTCTTCCCTGGGTTTTGTTTTCCAGGTGCATTACCTTGCACTTCTAGCATTGAATCTAAGCTGCCATACATTTGACCATTCCTCTAACCTTACCAAGTCCCTTCTCATCCTTTCCACCCCACCTTGTGCATCAACTCTGTTGCAGATCTTTGTGTCATCTGCAAAGAGACATACTTTTCTTCCAGTCCCTCTGCAATGTTGCTTATAAAGACATTGAAGAGGACCGGTCCTAATACTGAACCCCTGTGGTACCCCACTGCTAACCCCTTTTTCAGAGTGGACTCCATTTACTATTACCTCTGTGTCCTATTCTCCAGCCAATTCTTTTACCAGGCTGTCATCTTGGGACCCACTCCCAGGCTGGCTAACTTGTATATTAATCTTTGTGGGGACTGTGTAAATGCCTTGCTAAAGTCTAGGTAGGCCATGTCCACAGCCCCTCCCTGATCAACTACTTTGGTCACCCAGTCAAAGAAATCTATCAGATTTGTCTGGCATGACCTTCCCGCTGTGAATCCATGCTGCCTTGGGTCCTGTGCCCCTCTGGCCTCTAGATACGCAACAATTCTTTCCTTCAGAAGTGATTCCATCATTTTCCCTACCACTGAGGTTAAACTAACAGGTCTGTAGTTTCCTGCTTCTGCCTTGCTCCCACTTTTGTGAAGGGGAATCACATCTGCCCTCCTCCAGCCCTCAGGTACCACTCCATCCTCCCATGATTTGTTAAAGAGGGTAGTCAGTGGTGTCACTAGTTCTATCCTTAGTTCTTTTAGAATTCTGGGATGAATCCCATCAGGCCCCATTGCTTTGTCCACCTTCAGTTTTAAGAGCTCTTTCAGAACTCTTTCTTCTGTAAATGGCTGGTATCAACTTCTGTATCCAGAGTGTTTCTACTGTTTGTTTTAGGTACCTCCCCTCTTGCTTTGTAAATACTGAGCAAAATATTTGTTTAGTATCTCTGCCTTTTCACAGTCACCCTCTGCCCTCCCTCCCTTTATTAAGCCTCACTATCCCTCCTCGGTCTTCCTTTCTCCCTGATGTACCTATAAAAGGTTTATCCCCTTCTTAACTGAGTTGGCTATCTTTCCTCGGTTTGGGCCTTTGCTGTTCTGACTGCCTTTCCAGCTTCCTTTTGCTTTAACTGATACAGTTCTCTGTCCTGTTCCTTCTGTGATTCCTTGTACTTCCTGAATGCTTTCTTTTCTTTGAACCTTCACTGCCACCTTTGAGAACCATAGTGGTTCTTACCTCGCTTCGCTTTTGTTTATTTGCTTTACACAAAGGCTTGTTACCTCTGTGATGGCAGTTTTATTATTCCCCATTGTTCTTTCACCCTCCTTCCTGCCCATTTGCTAGTGCATTCCTTAGGCACTCACCCATTTTGGCAAAGTCAGCCTCCTAAAATCCAGTACCTTTGTCTTTGTATGGCTTGACTCTATTGCTGTGTTTATTGTGAACCATACTGTTCGATGGTCGCTAGTTCCCAGATGGCTACCCACTTACATCTCAGTGATCCTCTCTTCATCTCCATTTGAGAGAACCAGGTCTAAGATTGCTCCCTCTCGAGTGGGCTCCAATACTAGTTGTCTAAGGCATGCCCCCTGTAGGGCATCTAGAATAACCCCACTCTTAGAAGTGGCTACTGCAACTGCACTCCAGTTAACATCTGGCATATTCATATCACCCATCAGCAATATCTCCCCTTTATCTGCCATTCTAAGTATACTTTCTATCATTTCCTTGTCCATTTCTCCCTTGAGAGGGGTCTGTATACAACCCCTGTGCGGATTGTGGTGCCATTGCCTGCCTCCAAATTGACCCACAGTGCTTCTTCTCCTCCCTGTTTACCCTTTTGTTCTGTTGCTTTGATTTCTTCTCTTATGTAGAGAGCTACTCCTCCTCCTCTTTTACCCTCCCTGTCCCTCCTGTAGATAGTGTATCCTGGTATGTTTATGTCCCAGTCATGGTTCTGTGTGTACCATGTTTCTGTGACTGCCACAATATCCAGATCTTCCTCCTCCATCAAGGCCACTAATTCAGGAAGCTTGTTACCCAGACTACGGGCATTGGTACTCATTGCTCTCCATTTTTTGATGGCTTTACCTTCTGTAGCGCAACCCACTGACCTTTCTACCTTGGTCTTTTTTCATTTAGTACCCTGTTTTGTAGGGGAGGCTGATTTTCCTTCTGCTTATCAGTGCCTCCTCCTTGACTAGTTTAAAGGCTTGCAAATGAAGCATTTAAACCGATTGCCCAAAGACTTGTTCCCTTCCTGGACAGATGCAGACCATCCTGCCAGTATAGGCTGTGTCCTCCAGATGGAACCCCAGTCCCCAATGAAGCCAAACCCCTGTTCTCCACACCATTTTTTCAACCATTTGTTAAACTGCATGGTGCAAAGTACCGCCTCTCATGCCACTGACAGGCAGCACCTCTGAGAAGGATACTGTGTGTGCTACTTGTCTTAAGCCCCTCCCCAACTCTACAAAGTCCTTTTGCACTGCTCTAATCTCATGATGAGCCAAGTCATTTGTCCCTAGGTGGACAATGATGTCCAGCTCAGACTCCCGTGCAACTGTTCTAGTGATCCTAAGGATGCGCTTCCTGTCCCTCCAAGCCATGGCACCAGGCAGGCACCTTACTTCAGTTTTCCTTGCTCCCCCCAGTTCTATCCCCCTAATAATTGAGTCCCCCACCAGGAGCTGCTTTCTTTCCCTGTGGTGCCCTCTGCCTCCTTCCTGAGGGCCTCCCTTGTGACAGTTGTCTACACCCTCCTTAGTCTCCTCTGCGGGTGCATCCATAGGGGAACTATGCTACCCCAGAATGGTGTATGGATTGTGGAGTTTAACAACTGACTGGGTGTGCCTCTGTTCCACCACCCTTACCCTCCCTGAGCCCACTGTGGTCCAACTGCTGTGCTTTCTTCGCAACCTCTGAGGTAGTGGTGGTGGCTGTGGTGCTCCCTGGATGGGGGAGGTTCGCTTGCCACTGCCCAGTGCGGCCTGAAGATGGGCAACTTCCTCCCTCAGGGCAGATAGTTGTGTGCAAACAGGGCAGCATCTCAGCCTCCAGAAAGACTCCCGGAAGACTGCTGCCCCACAGCCATCACATTGTACTACTCCCCACATAACTGTCTACCTTGTTTAGTTTTTTGTGTGTGTGTGTGTGTGTGTGTGTGTGTGTGTGTGTGTGCGTGTGAGTGTGTGAATGTGTGAGTGATTGGTGCGTTATATAGAAATATATGTATTTATATAATGTGTATGCTTATATTGTCAGTGCAGTGTGCTAGACAGGATATGACAGTGATGTGTACCTTGCCCTCTTGAGGAAATGATGTCAGAACCCCAGGTATAAATGAACTATTTCCAGGGGTGGTTGGGCCTAAACTGTGCCCTCACGAAACAATCAGCTAAACGCTCTGACCTACCGATGCGATGAGTGCCTTCCTGTCAGCAAGATGCCCTACACGACAACTTGTAATACTGCTTCAAACCAATTTGACAGAGAAAATACCTTGCTAATCAAACAGAGAAAATTCCAACATCCAAGTCAGACACAGGTAAACCTCCCCAGCCCCAAAAGAGCATGGTGACTTGTGTTTGAAAACAGTCAGCCCAAAACACATCAGCTGTGCAGAAGGGCAGACACAGAAAACAGTATTTAGCCTATGTGGGCTTAAACTCTTCCTGCACTGAAAACCTTAACACTTGTAACACAAGTAAAGCAAACTCCACCTCCCTCTGTTGATTGAAAGACTGCCTTTTCTGATAATTCTAAGTTGCTTATTTCACCCTTCAGTTAGAAGTATCCTCCACCTGAAGAATATTAACTTTCCTAAGGAATCTGCTTCAAACCAAAGACAATTGTAAATTGTAAGGTTCACCTCCCTCTGTTGTGAGCACTACTCACTTTCTTGCAAATCTGAAGTCCAGTGTTGCAGCTTGCAGCCAGAGGTAGCTTCACCTGAAGACTATGAGGTTATCTAGTCTGAGGGAAAATGATGGAATCACTTCTGAAGGAAAGAATTGTTGAGTACCTAGAGGCCAGTGCGGCACAGGACCCAAGGCAGCACGGATCATGGATTCACAGCAGGAAGGTCATGTCAGACGAATCTAATTGATTTCTTTGACTGGGTGACCAAAGTAGTAGACCAGGGAGGGGCTGTGGACATGGCCTACCTAGCCTTTAGCAAGGCATTTGACACAGTCCCACACAAAAGATTAATAAATTAGCCAGCCTGGGAGTGGGTTCCAGAGTGGTAGCCTGGGTAAAACATTGGCTGGACAACAGGACACAGAAGGTAATAGTAAACTGAATCCACTCTGAAGAAAGGGGGGTTTACTAGTGGGGTCCCACAGGGTTCAGTACTGGGTCCAATCCTTTTTAATGTCTTTAAGTGACATTGCAGATGGACTGGAAGGAAAAGTATGCCTCTTTGCAGATGACATAAAGATCTGCAACAGGGTTGATGTACAAGGAGGCGTGGAAAGGATGAGAAGGGACTTGGTAAGGTTGGAGGAATGGTCAGCAGTATGGCAGCTTTGATTCAATGCAAAGAAATGCAAAATAATGCACCTGGGAAACAAAAACCCAAGGGAAGAGTACACAATTTGGGGGGAGGTAGTAGCAAAAATGGAAAGGGACCTGAGGTAATCATATCAGATGACCTTAAGGTTGGCATGCAATGTGAGAAGGCAGTAGGGAAGGCTGGGGGGGGGGATACTGGGATGTATAGGGAGAGGCATCACCAGCAGAAAACAGGAAGTTATCCCTCTGTACCGACAGTTGGTAAGACCCCATCTGGAGTACTGCGTCCAGTTCTGGAGACCCCATCTCCGCAAGGACATATGATGGAGGCAGTCCAGAGGAGGGCAGCTAAAATGGTGCAGGGTCTGCAAGAGAAGCCACATGAGGAGAGCTAAAGGGCTTAATGTATACCCTTAAGGAAAGGAGGAGGGGACATTATGAAAACGTTTAGTACCTCAATGGAATCAAGTTAGGTCAAAGAAGGTAGCATCTTTCACAAAAAGAAATGCAAGAACAAGAGGACACAATTTGAAGATACGGGGAGGCTCAGGGCAATCTGAGGAAGTATTTTTCACAGAGAGGCTGGTGGATGCATGGAACTGCCTTCCTGAGAAGGCTGTGGGTCTAAAACTGGGAGAATTTGGGAATGCATGGGACAGACATAAGGCAATTCTTGTGAGGGTAGGAAGAAATGGTCTGTTGGTTAACTAGGATCTGCAGCTTATCCAGTAGGTGAGAAATGGCAGACTAGGTGGGCCAAGCAGTCCTTATCTCGTCGACAAAGTCTATGTTTCTATGTTAATGAAAGTACAATTACTAAAACAAAACAGTGTAGTACAATTAATTACAGAGCAGAAATAACCCAGACCAACCGGCCAGGGTATCAAAACCATGTTTAGATATAACATACATTGCAACAACCCAAGAGCAGGTGATCCAGTAGGGTAAAGGTTAGAGGATGGATAACACATTTGAAGTGCTAGTAGTAGTAGGCTGAGCACATGATTTGAAGTACTATTGTATACCCAAGGGAGGGCAGTTATCGGACAAATGGGAAAGTGGACAGGCGAGGAGGAGTAGAGAGCGGGGGATGGAAGAAGGAGAAAGGACAGCCAAGATCTAACCCCTTCAGGTTGCTGAAAACCCTGCAAGAGGGACGGGACCAGGCAGAAAGGAGGAGAGATGGGGAGCGGGAGGTAGAAGAGAGGGGCAGAGGAATAGCCAATCCCTCATCCCTATGCTTCTGTGAACACATCAGTACACTTCTGGACATTCTGACATCATATTTATCAGTTTCAGTAAGGCATTTGATGCCATGCCCCACTAGGCTCTCATTAACAAACTTCAGAAACTTAACATCAATATTTATATAGCAAACTGAATTTGTAATTGGTTACAGGATAGAACCCAAAGAGTAATCATTAATGGGACCTTATCTGACATGGGCAAAGTACTCAGTGGAGTTCCCCAGGGCTCTGTCCTGGGACCCAGCCTTTTTCAAGCATTGATAGCCGATCTAACAAAAACCTGCGCCTCTAGAACTACTAAATATGCCGACGACGTTAACATTGGGTGCCCGTGTGTGATGCTGCTATTATCCAACAGGACCTCGAAAACATCTCAGATTGGGTAAATACTTGGAGGATGAAATTGAACACATCCAAATACAAGGTGATGCATCTGGGTCCTAGGAATTTAAATCACCCCTATACACTACCAGGTTCAAAACTTTGTACCACTTCAGACGAGAAGGACCTTGGTATTATTATATCCCATGACCTTTCTCAAAATAAACACTTGCATGGTGTAATTAGTAAAGCTAATAGAGTTGTGTGGTCCATTCTACGTAATATCAAGTCTAGGGACACTAAGGTATTGATCCTCTCTTTAGGACATATGCCAGGCTACACCTGGAGTATGCATCCCAGCTTTGGTGCCCATATAAGAAATCAGACAGCAGCTTTTTAAAAATAATACAAAGGAAGTTTACAAAACACATTCAAACAACATGAAGTCTTGCTGTATTCTGACTATTGCAGTTAGGTCCTGCCTTTCAACTGCCCCGGAGAGCAAAGGGTTAACTTTTCTATGCTTTGCATAGAATGTTCATCATGAGCTCGGTTGAAGCCTCTGTCTGTTGTTGTTCAAACTGCAACCGTCAGATTCTTTACTGCCTCACTGAACAGTCGCTCCGGAGATTTCTCGTGCTGTTCGGTTCAAAAGTCGGTTGAAGTGTCGGCGGTTTCTACTGAATCATTGTTTCGCATAGTCTGTTCAAGTCTCTGTCTGTGGTACCATGAGTACTAGATAGGTTTTGTTCTGTTTCTCTGTGTGAACTTAGAACTGTGGATCGTTCGGCTGAACCGATCATTTTGAGGTAAAACTTGTACTTTAGTATGTGGTTACCGGTCCATATCGGTTCTAAAAAAAAAGGGGTTTTAAGTACGTTTTTTTCCAAGACCCATGACACGGTCAGGAACTGATAGGAGAGTCTTTGCCTGGCGGATTGCTGAAAAAAGGGTAAATTTTGGTTAGGTTGGCCATGTCTGAGAAACCCAAGAAAAAAACCGGGCCCACTGGGTTTCAACACTGCAGTGTGTGTGGGGAGGTCTTTGCTAAGGCTGATCCCCACACCACCTGTGTTTGTTGTCTGGGGTTTGATCACCTTGATTCAGACTGCCAAATTTGCAAGAATTTTCCCAGGTCTACCCTGGAAAAGAGATTAGGTAGACTGAGGGAAAGGGAGGCAGAGAAGTCCGCTAACCTGGATGGCCAGCCCGGTTCGGTTCTGATCGAACCAGAAGGAGTGCCCTCTGACCAGGGCGATACTTCTTCGGGCAAAAGGAGAGCAGATTCTGAGGAATTGGTTCCGACCAAAAAGAAAAAGAAAAGAAAAGACAAATTGACCGGTTTGGACCCAGAATCTCATACTCCGACCACCGATGAGATAGCCAAAGCGATTAGGATTATGGAATTGCTTCAATCGGTTCCGACCAACCGCACCATCTGGCAGGGGCTCGTCTATCTTGCCCGGGTCTAGATTATACCTTGGAAGAATTTTATGAACTGGAGTTTGAGGAGGAGGGAGGTATGAGGATGATTATGGTGATGGTGAAAGTCTGGATGTGCTATTGACCCGGACATCTCCCCAGACAGACGTTCAGGTGTTTATCCTCCTAGGCTTTGAGTCCCCTTCACACTACATGTTCTACAGAAAGGTGGCTGATACCCTCCAGCTTCCTGTGGAGGAGGCAGTAGAGGATCAGGAGGAGCCTGATTATGTTGAGATGATGGACATTCCAGAGTCCAGGAGACTGTCTGTTCCCTCCACAAACTTTGGGAAATAGACAAAAATTCTGTCTCCCAATTCTATACCTCCTGTGGACAGAAGAATGGACAAGAGGTACACTCTCTCAGGCTCAGACACGGAGTCCTTTTTCAGCAATGCAGTCATGTTGGGGTTGTACAGGCTGCTGCCTGTGATAAGGCAAACATTCCCTTGGCATCACACCCCCCAGACAAGGACTCCAGGGAGATTAATGCCATGGCAAAGAAACAATACATGGCAGCATCTTTGGGACTCAGGCAGGCTAACTATATGGCCTATACAGCCAGGTACCAGAAGTCCAGGTGGGACACTGTACTGGCACTGGCTAAACAGGACCCAGCCCAGCTTGCCATGGAGCTGGAGCAGTTAGCTGCAGATGGGATTGAGGCATCGAAAGTTCAGTTTCATGCTGCTGTGGACTCCAATGGTGTATCATCAAGAGTCATGGCTACATCTGTGGCTCTTAGGAGAATGGCTTGGCTCAGATGTACTAGCCTCTCACAGGATACCCAGGCTAAGGCCATGGATTTTCCTGTAGTTGGTAATTCTTTGTTTGGGGAACAGACAGAGAATTGCATGAAGAAAATAGATGAATACAGGCTCACTTACAGGAGTGCTCAAGCCAAAGAATGGCAAGCAACTCTCAAAGCAGCAGTCCAGGGGCAGGGCAGGCCTTTCCAAGGCCTTTTACCAAGCTCAGGCCTCTTCTTCTTCTTTTTCACTGAGGGGTTCTTTAGAGGGAGAGGCAGGAGGGGGATGAGCAGGCCTGCATCCACCCCTCAGCCTAAAGCTCCTGCCAAGCAGACACCCTGATGGGTCTGCCTGGGTCGATTCTCCTATACCAGTAGGGGGCAGGCTGGCTTAGTTTGTCCAGGACTGGATGTCTCTTACATCAGACAAGTGGGTCCTGGAAGTAGTAAGCCAGGGACTGGTTCTCAGCTTCAAAACATTTCCCAGATCTTTGCCACCTGAAAATCTCTGAGACCCTTGCCCTAGAGGCAGAGGTTTCTTCTCCCAGCTCTCAGAGCTATAGAGAGAGTTCCCACCCACAGGGGCAAAGGATTGAACTCCAGGTACTTTCTAAACCCCAAAAAGACAGGAGAGTGGTGACCCATCCTGGACCTAAGATATCTGAACAAACATCTTTTAAAGACAAAGTTCAAGATGGTAACTCTGGGAATTATCCTTCCCTTTCTAAGGCCAGGGGACTGGCTAGCCTCCCTGAACCTCAAAGATGCCTACTTTCACATTCCCATCTGGTGTTCCCACAGAAAGTATCTCAGGTTCGAGTTGCCCTCACGCCACTATCAGTTCAGAGCAATGCCCTTTGGCCTAACATCAGCCCCAAGGGTCTTCACAAAGTGCCTGGCAGTAGTTGTTGCCTTCCTACAAAGACAAAATATTTCTATTTTCCCATACTTGGATGACTGGCTCATAGTAGGTCAGTCTCCAGACCAAGTCAAGTCACACCTGCAAGTGACCCAGGAAGTGCTCACTTCTTTAGGATTCCTTCTCAACCTACGAAAGTCAGTTCTCGAACCAGTACAGCTCCTCACCTTCATAGGTGCAGAACTGGATACGGTAAAAGCAACAGCCTTTCTTCCCTGAATAGGCAAGGACCCTCATGGAACTGGCCTCTTATTCAGACTTCAGGTCTCTCGATCAGCAAGGCATTTTCAGCTACTGGGCCACATGGCAGCTTCCACAGCAGTGGTCCAGGGGGCAAGATTCCAAATGAGGGACATTCAGTTCCACTTAAGAGCTTTTTGGTCCCAAAGAAAGATTCCCTTACCAAACTAATTCCAGTGACTCGAACCCTGATCCAAGCCTTGCAATGGTGGCAGGATCAGGACAATTTGAGACAAGGGGTTCCATTTGTCACTCAGTCTCATTCAGTGATCCTCACCACAGATGCTTCCCTGCTGGGCTGGGGAGCCCATTTGGGGGATCTTACCACCCAGGGACTGTGGTCACCTCAGGAATCTCTGCTTCACATCAGTCTCTTGGAACTCAGAGCAGTGTTTCTGGCACTACAAGCTTTTTCCAAATCTGTACAGAACAAGGTGGTTCAGGTCAGAACAGACAACACCACCACCATGCGGTACATCAACAAGCAAGGAGGCAATCGGTCTACGGCCTTGTGCACAGAAGCAATGAAGTTGTGGTCCCTGGCCTATTCCCTGCAAACCTCTCTGATAGCAGTTCACCTCCCAGGGAAGGACAATGTTCTAGCAGATGCACTGAGCAGAATATCCCAGGGCCATCACGAATGGGCCCTAGATCCTCTAGTGTTGAAAGTGATTTTTCTCAAGATGGGGCACTCCAGAGATGGATCTTTTTGCAGCCCCAGACAATCACCAACTTCCTTTCTTTTGTTGCAGACCCCCAGTCTTGGGCTCAGTCCCCCTGGATGCTCTGATTCTGAACTGGGAAGGGAGATTTCTGTATGCTTTCCCCCCCTTCCCTCTCCTGTTCAGAGTATTAGTCAAGATAAGGTCACAACCATGCAAAGTGATTCTGATTGCTCAGACTGGGCCAGGCAGCCATGGTATCCTTGTTGCTGCCCCTTACAGTTCATCTTCCCTGTCTCTTCCCAGGAATTACAACCTGTTAACATCCTCTCAGGGAGGATTTGGTACCAAATCTTCAATCTCTCAATCTCAAGGCTTGGCTCTTGAAGAGTTAAGAGTTTGCAGATCTGCATCTTTCCCAAGGGGTTCTGGATATCCTTAAGGCTTCTGAATGCCTTCCACCAGAAAGACTTACAACCCAAATGGAAAAGATTCAGCATTTGGTGTTCTAAGAAGAATATTTCTCCAGACTCTGCTGAACTGCTCACTGTTCTGGATTGTATTGTTCATCTTAATGGCCTAGGTCTCAGACCAGCTACCCTCAGGGTACACTTGGCTGCTGTTTCTGCTTTCCTGTCTGTAGGCAAGTCTTCCTCTCTGTCATTCCATCTTGTATTCTGTAAGTTTTTCAAGGGATTGCTTTACACCAATCCCCCCTTTAGGGATCCTGCTCCTGCTTGGGACCTTAATGTTTGCATTGCTCAGTTTATGCAACCCCCTTTTGAGCCTTTGTCCTCAGCAGAGCTTAAGTACTTGACTTGGAAAACTGTGTTTTGGTAGCCATTACTTCCGCCAGACGATGTGAATTGCAAGCCCTGTCAGTGGAATCTGATTTCATCTCTTTTCACAGAGACAAAGTGGTCCTTAGAACTATCAGAAAGTTCTTGCCTAAAGTGGTTTCAGATTTCCACCTCAACCAGACTATATCTCTCCCTGTTTTCTTCACTGATCATTCTTCCTCGGGAGAGAGGAGGCTACACAGTTTGGATGTTAAAAGAGCCCTTAGCTACTACATAGAGTGTACCAAGGGTCACAGGTTTGAATCCCTCCAGTTGTTCCTCACTTATGAAGAAGTGGGTAAGGGCAAACCTGCCACTAAGAGATCTATTGCCAGGTGGATTGTTTCTTGTATACAATTCTGCTATGAAAAACTGGGTAGAACTCACCCTCAGGCCTGAGGGCTCATTCCACAAGAGGTAATAGTTGCTTCCCTGGCTGCTGCCAGGTTATTCTCTTAGAAATTTGTCAGGCTGCCACCTGGAAAACAGTCCATACTTTCACCAAGCATTACTCTCTAGATATCCAGGCTAGGAGTGATGTTCAGTTTGGCACAGCAGTACTTCAGCGCCTATTTGCAAAGTAGGTTCTGTCCCTCCTCCATGGAGGTACTGCTTGGTAGTCTGCAATAGTCAGAATACAGCAAGTCTTCATGTTGTTTGAAGAAAAAATTACTCACCTCAGTAATTATGTTTCTTCTAGTGGAGTCTTGCTGTATTCTGACCCCCTCTCAGAACCTAGTTTTGGGATGTGGGTGGGCAGGAGCAGTGTTGGCACCCTAGGGGTGTCCATTTTACACCTTCTTTCTTCTTTGGGTGGAATGTTGTTTTTGATGTGTTTTTGTTTTGGGTTTCTGACTTGAGTTTTCCTTTGAGAACCAAAAACATTATATATTTGCCAGTTGGCTAGTAAAATGTTACAGTTTCCACACAGAACACCTAGTGAGTTTTTTGCTCATAATGATCTGACGGTTGCAGTTTGAACAACAACAGACAGAGGCTTCAACCGAGCTCGTGATAAACATTCTGTGCAAGGCATAGAAAAGTTAACCGTTTGTTCTCCGGGGCAGTTGAAAGGCAGGACCTAACTGCAATAGTCAGAATACAGCAAGACTCCACTAGAAGAAACATAATTACTGAGGTGAGTAATTTTTTCTTTCTGGCCTCAAATCAATATCCTATGAAAACTGATATCTTTAAACCTTATGCCACTATCTACTCATCACCTCAGAGGTTACCTCATGTTTCTTTTTGATATTATTCAGGACTCCTACCTTATGTCGGAATTGGGACTTGAGTTTAAAACTTATAAGCATGATATTCGAGGTCATCCCTTACAACTTGTATGGAAATCATTTAAACACACTAGCAGAAAATTATTTTTCACCCTTCACACCATCGGTCCTTGGAACAAACTTCCTCTGGATGTTATCAGTGAAACTAAGAGCATTTTCAGATATCGTCTTGATAGATTAACTCCAGCTATAATTTATCCTATTATTCTATGGCTTCATATAAAAGCAATATGGGCCTCAGCCTCCTTGCTCTTTGCCACACCATAGTAGTATGAATCGTAGTATGAACAGAGGAGCCTGTTCCGGAGCGCCACCACCTGGCTGTATACTTCCAGAAAAGGAGACCCTTCCTTTGGTGGTGCCCCTTTGATTGATTCATACGAGGACGTTACTAGGCGGGTGGAACCACCCTTCTTCCACCCCAGCTTTGGCCAAGAAGGTGGCTGCCTTTACCATGCACCAGTGGGCAAGCGCTTCTTGGCTGCATCCCACACAGCAGACTTGGTGGTCAAGAACGCAGCCCGTGACCATACTAAAAGCCCAAACACCTTAGTACCCACCCACCTGACAAAGAGTCTCAGCAACTGAACCAGCTGGGCAAGTGGATGTATTCCCTGGTCATTTGGGCCCTTAACTATCTGGCACATATGGTGCAGTACCAGAATGCCCTCAGGGATCAGGCGAGGGTTTGGTCCAAACCCTCCTGAGAATTCTGCTAAGACACAGCTGGCCCAACTCCTTAAGTCTGAGTCGATATAGATAACTATGTCCTGAGGCAGCGATGACACTGTGAATGCCTCCAGGTGGGGCCCGCTGCAGGGATGTGCCTTCACTGCCATTCATCATGGCTCAGGGTGTCTGGTTTCACACCTGATGTTCAGGCCAAGCTAATGGATGCCCTTTCCAGGGTTCTGTCTTGTTTGGGGAGATGCCCAAGATATCTCCTGCCTCCAAGAAGGGCAAGGCCCTGAGGTCATCGCTCTCTCTGCTGATCCCAACCTTGGTCTTCCCAATGCCATTCCTTTGTTGGTCCTCTGCCAACCCTCCAAGGGCTAGCAGTCAAAAGGGCCCTTACGCACAGGGCAACCACCTTGCCAGATGGGGGAGCTGTGCCCACAGCTGCTCTGCCCACCTTCAGATCCACTGATTCCTTGTCTGACCTCCCCAGCAGATGCCTTGGGGAGGCAGCAGTGATTGGTTCTCCTCTACCTTAACAGGTGGCAAGCAGTAACCTTGGATCAATGAGTGCTGTCAATTATTGAAAAGTGGTCTCACCCTTGAATTTCTGGAGCCCCCTCCAGAAAGCTCTGCCTTGCTCTTCCATTACCCTCAGGCCCACATCTCCCTCATCCAGCAGGAGATTTGGGCACTTGTGCACAAAAGGGCCATAGAGCCCATCCCTCTGGCTCAAAGAGGAGAAAGGGTTCTACTCACACTTCTTCCTCATCCCCAAGAAAATAGGGGACCTGAGGCCAATCCTGGACCTCAGCTGCCTGAACCTCTACGTAGAGTACAAGTGATTCAGGATGGTCACCCTCCAAGGTCTGTTGCCCTTCTTTCAGCAGGGGTCTAGCTTGTTCCTGGGTATGGAGAATGATTACTGACATATCCTGCCTTCCCAGCCCACCACCGCTTTCCTCCATATTTGCTTCCAGAGGACCACTTTCAGCTCTGGACCCTTCCTTTGACCTTTCCTCTGCACCTCTGGTTTTTACCAAGTGCCAGGTGGTGCTGGCTGCAGTCCTGAGGAGACCAGGCTTTTACTTGTTCCCTTACCTGGACGACTGGCTGTTGACAGCCCCATCCAGGGACCTCTTGCTGCAGGCCCTGGAAGGCACTTTTCTGCTTTTCCAGGCAGTAGGGATTACAGTCGATCTGCTGAAATCTTGTCTCTCTCTGAGCCAGTGCCTCCAGTATATTCAGGCAGTCCCAGGGCAGAGTTTCCTACTGTTGGACAGAGCAGATCGCTTGATCGAGCAGGCCCAGCTAGTATCCTCCAGCCGTCAGACACCTGCCAGAGTTTCTCTGCCTCTTGGGACACATGGCAGCAGCTATAGCTACAGTTCCCCTGGCCCATCTGCATATGAGGGTTCCCCAGTGGACTCTTCGAGTCCAGTGGGACCAACACACCGACGACCTGGATCAGCCGGTGTTGGTCCCAGACATGGTGCAGAGGACTTTGAATGGTTGCAGAATCCTGTGAATCTCCTGCGAGGGGTCCCTTCTGAGCTGTGGCCCTCTGCAGATTCTCACTATGGACGCCACAGGTCTGAGCTTGGGTGCCCACCAAGGGGATCTGGTGAGTCTGAGCAGCATCTCTACATCAATGTACTGGAGATGCAAGCAGTCCTTTATGCTCTGCAGGCCTTCCAGATGCACATTCTTCCCAGACCACTGCTGGTGCAAATGGACATGTCCATAGTATTCTACATCAACAAGCAGAAGGGCATTCCTACCCCCTTTGTCAGGAGTCGGTGAGAGTTTGGTACTGGACCATCAAGCATGACCTGGAACTCTAGCTGTCCATGTTCCAGGCATCCAAAATGCCCTGTCCGTAAGTCTCAAGTCCGTCTAGGTCGCTACTAGCTGCCCTTCAGGGCCTTTCCTGAGCAGTCTGCTCTTGCTTTCTGCCTCCTCCCGGCTGACTTATGGTCAGTTCTGGTACTGCTTGGGGCTCAGTCTTACGGGTGTTGCCTGCTGCAAGTGCCCCATCAAAGTATGGTAGTACAGTTCCGTAAGTACTTACCATAACAGTAGATCTTCGAGAGGAGCACTTGCAGCAGGCTCTGCTTTTCCTCCTTCCTTCCCCCCGATAACTGCTTCTCCTTCACATTTACTATACTTTTCCTCGGCTCTGAGGAACTGCTTCAGTTCTCCTTTTTTTTTTTACTTTATGCACTGGGGTCTCTGGGGGGAGAGCTGCGGTAGGCCTGGGGGACCACCCCTTCATAGGATAGATGGAACGGACGTCAGCGTGCTGGTGGGGAGTGGCACCTGTGATAGACTGCTACCTAGAAGTTTTCCGTGTGGTCCTGGCAGCTTCAGTCCTACTGGTTTTGCCTGCTGCAAGAGCTCCTTTCGAAGATCTACTGTTACGGTAAGTTCTTATGTAACTGTACTTTTAGACCTCTTTATCAATGTCCGGACTGGTGAAATTTACCAGGGCTTCAATCAAGCAACTAGGTGACACAGAAAAAAGTTGCTGTAGAAGTTTTTGCTGAAAAAAAACCTCTAATGGCCATGGAAAAAGCTCAGGTCAGAAAGTGGTGTCACCAGTCCCATCGACTGACTTGTGGTTGTCAAAATTGAAAAGATCGGTCGTTGTCAGGACACAAACATAAACCAGGATAAAAGAGAAGTCTGCTTACCTGGCAACGTCTAGGTTGCCGTTGCAGCCTGCAGGTACTTGACGCAGAAGGTAATCATCTGCCTTGGCAGCGGTGACGCCAGCCCACATCCCACCACCACTATCAAACAGACATCAAGGTTTGGGCTTGGCTCAGGCACCACCATCATGCCTACTATGGACAGGTCCATTCCTTTTGACTCTAGCGGTCATAGCCCCTCACCAGAGGCGCCAACCACAGGCAGCACTGGTGTCATTTTCAGATATGATATGGCGATACTTCCAAGCTTACCTATACGGCCTTTGCTGTCATTGATGGGTGTTCCCGAATCGCTGACCCCAACAACATCTTTGGCTGGTTCACAGCAGATAGCTGCTGAGCAGTGGCCTCTGGCGTCACTAGCAAGGTCATTAATTCCTGTCACCGACGGACATCAAAGAAAAGGAATATAATCCAGCCTTCATAATGCAGGAGGATTATGAAGGAGAGGGAGCTATGGAGAAGAAAAATATGTAGCATGTTCTAGCTCCACTGCATCTTGTAGTGAGGATTCTGTGGTGTAAACACACAGATCTCCTCCTGAATACCCTAACTGACTAGCTATGATGTGGCAAATGCAGAATGTAATAGACTTTGCTCTGGAAGAAGAGGATGCCACTAAGAAGAACCTGATGGAGTTCTTGGAGCTACCATGTACTCCTTCATCATTGCTCCTCCAACTTATTTATTTATTTCTGATCTCAGATTAACTGTTTGTGCTCAGAGCTCTTTACATAGGTTCCACGTTGGTACATTTAGAACAAGTAGGTGATTATACAGAGGATTGAGACAAACAAGGCAATAGAATTAGAATGAGAACATTTAGGTACGTTTGGTCTTTAAACAAAGGAATGCAAAAAAATACAGTGAAAACTAAAACTGGAATAAGTGAACACAGATACATACAGGGACAGACTAAATAACTGTGCCTAACAGGGAGCCTGTTAGTTGTCAGCAACACAAGGGGGTTAGCGCATAGAAGTGCTGGAGAGATGGGGTGGGGGGTTGAGCCCCAAGTGCAGGGTGTCCAAGAGAGAGATCTGTTTGGCAGAAGGGCAGATGGTAGGAGATGCCTTTGCTAGGTGCTAGCGATGGCAGACACATTGAGATTCCTGTATTAAATGGTTCTTTAGGTTCTTTGAAGGTCCACAGAGTGGGCAGGCTAATAATGTTCTCATGGAGGAGGTGAACCTAACGGTGCCCAATAGGCAAAGGACCTTTGTCCTTGAGATGTCCGATATTTTGGAGTCAGGAAGGACTGCAGTTCCGAATTTCAGGTGGGCTTGGGATTAGTGCTGGGAACTAGGAGTTGTTGGACCCCAGTCGGGAGCTGACCAAGGCAGATCTTTTTGGCCAGGAGGCAGGATTGATATTTTAAGTGACCAAAGAGCGTTAGCTAGTGAGCCTTTGCATAGAGATCGCAGGTGTGGGTTAGTTGGTGTGCCCCTAAGGTGAGCCTACAGGCATTGTTTAGGGCAGTTTTTATACATCAGAGGGCAGTATCTGTAGCAGAGCCATATATCTGCAGTCTGTAGTCCACTAGGGAACCCGCTGAACTGTGGACCGCTATGCTGAGGGCTTCAGGGGTCAAGCTCTGCCTATGGCGATAAAGTAGCCCTAAGCATTTGTTGATTGCTTTAGCTATGATGTCTATGTGGAGGGCATAGGAGAGTGAGCTGTCAAGAGTGATTCCGAGATATTTGAAGTGATGAACACGTTCAAGAGGAACACCACCCCTATCACATATTGATAGCAGGTAGTTTTTGTGCTTGTTCTTAGGCTGGTGAACAACATGGTTTTTGTTTTTTTGTAGTTCATTATCAATTTATGATTTTTGAACCACGACTCAACGCTGGTGAATTCACATTGTAGCTGTTGCTCAAGAGCAGTGGGGTCAGAACCATTAGAAAAGATAACCGCATCATCCGCGTAAAGGAGGATATGGCACTGACTGGCCACGGGGAGGCATTTTAGAAATAGACTAAAAAGAAGGGGGCCCAGTATTGACCCCCTATGGTACGCCTGAGCACACAGGCTTGGTGTCAGAGAGAAAGGAATCTTTCCTGACTTGCTTTGAACGGCAGTGTAGGTAGATGCAGAATCATGCAGCCGCCTCAGGGCAGGGCCTATGGCAGTGAGTTGGTCAATTATGAAGGCATGGTTGACCGTGTCAAAGGCTTTTGTTAGGTCAATATAGATAGTCCCGACAAGCTGGCCAAGAATGAGGGATTTGTGGATGAAGCCTGTATTCCAGGAGGGCTGTAGGGAAGTATGCCCAGCCCTAAAGCATGGTGTTGTCTGCACATAGGAGTATGTGCTTGTCCAGATAATCAACAAGTTGGTCGGCAATGATTCATTCAAGGGCCTTCGAGAGTGGTAGTAGTATAGAGATGGGTCTGTTGTTCCCAGGGAAGGCACAATCCCAACTCTTGTAAATGGGTGACTACTGCAGCTTTCCTTTTTGAGGGAATACTGCGAGACAGAGTGAGAGGTTAAGGATATGGGTGAAAGGGGACAGGATTTCTTCGAGTGAGAGCGAGATTAGTTTCAGGTTGAGGTTATCCCCACTGAATCTCCCTTTCCCAAGCTCTTTGCGCAGATATTTCCTGGTTTCTCCGAAGGTAATTGTCTTGAAGTGAAAGGGGGATGCAGTGGGGATTGTGTGGGTGCAGCAGGGATGGTGGGGTAGAAGTTGTCAGCAGGGAGAACATGCAGCAAGTCGGTGAAGGTATTGTTAAAGATGTTGGAGATAGATTTAGGGTCAAGGATGGGGGAGCCATCAATGCAGAGCATGGTAGGGGCCATTTTGGGTTCTCACCCGGTGACCTCATTTAGGTTAGCCCAAAATTTGCACCCGTCATTCCAGTTTTTGGTTAGGGCATCTTTATAGTATACGTTTTTGGCTAATTGGATGGTCCTGGTACAGTTCTTCCTCGCATGTTTGTAGTTCAGGATATTAGACTGCTTGCTAGATGCCCTTGCTATATGCCAGAGATGGTCTCTATTTTTCATTAGTTCAAGGGTATCAGGTCTCATCTAGGGGTTAAAGTAGCCTTTGATCTTCTGCTGATGAAATGGTTGAGTGCATCGTCAACGTCAGAATCCTCAAAAACCGAGGGCCAGTTAGCATTGAGGGGATTCATTTTGAAGCAGTCAGCGTGACCAAGTTTGAGAACCCTGCTGGTGATTGTTCTAGGAGGCAGTTTGGAGAAATTATTAGCCCAACTGAACATGACAGGAGTGGTCACTGATGTCCGGGAGGATGGAGCCATTAGAGGCATGCTCAGGTCGGTTGGTGAGCACCCATTCAAAGTACTAGTGCACGTCCTGTAGTTAGTCCTAGTGGGTGTTTCAATGAGCTGGGTAAAGTGGATAGTCTGAATTGCATCCTTGAATTGGTTAGTTTCAGGGTCAAGCCAATTAATATTGAAATCACCTAAGAGTAGAACCTCAGAGCTTAGGGTTAGACTTCCAAGACAGTCTATGACAGCATGGAGACCTTGGACCGAGTTCTTTGGGGGGATGTAGACAGATAGAATTGTGACAGTTTTGTTGTGGACCCCAAGAAGAACCTTAATGGCAAGGGCCTGAGCGAATGACCCTAGGCTGGGTATATTCAGGACTATGCCCTGAAGGCTGTCCTTAAGGTAGATTGCACAGCCGCCACCTCTTTAGATTTACGATCTTGCCTAAAGAGTGAATAGCCCAGACTGATGGCTCCATTGGGGATCTTGGGAGGAGCCATGTCTCTACTACAGCCAGTATGTCTGGATTATATAGGGCTACCCAGGCTTGAAGGTTGTCA
The DNA here is from genome assembly GCA_016271365.2 of Neoceratodus forsteri. NCBI lineage: Eukaryota > Metazoa > Chordata > Ceratodontiformes > Ceratodontidae > Neoceratodus > Neoceratodus forsteri. Next base: position 1,070,590,961 of record CM028133.1, read on the forward strand.
AACTTTGCTGTCAGGCTGCAGATGTTTAGTGACACAAAGGTTAAGGTGCCTGGTTTCAGTGCACTCAACCCCTGATATAGAGGGGGCCGGATTAGGGTGGATGTTCCTGAGAGTAGTAACAGGAGTACCAATCTGACCAGGTAACTTTTAAAGTGTTTAAGGTTAGCTTTGTGCTGTCTTTGTGGATTCATTCGAGCTGCATGCTTATCGGAGAAAACAGCCAGTTTAGGCAGGGCTGTGGAGGGGAAGCCCTGGCCGAGCTGGATGCATTTGGGACAGGTAGGCCAGGGTGTATTGTTAAGCATGCAGCTGGCATGTGGGCCACAACTATGCACGGATATTATAATGCTGTAAATATTGCCATAGGGGTGCTCCATGATAAGAGGGTCAGCTGATTTAGGGTCATTCAGTGGCTGCAAGCAGAGAGTGGGCAGGAGTATAAGAATTAGCATTAGTCTGGTTGCCATGTCCAAGACTGGAAAAGCGTGGCGGCACAGCAAGAAGGGTCTTGGGAGGGGGGAGGAAAATAAAAGAGATAAAGATGTGATGGAGCTAGGAGGGTGTCCTGGCCTTATAGGCTGCTGTGTACCCTTACAGTTTGGCGGTGACATAAAAAGGAAAATGTCTTTAAGGGGAGGACAGGACAGGTATTAGGTCTAATAGCTGCACTCTGTATCTTTAAGTGGAGTTGCAATATTAGTGAGAAGGAGGGATGAAGATTTCCTAGGGGTGGTTCCGTTGGGGGGAGGGAGACTATTTAATAAAGGCTGGAGGTGGGGGAGGGGGGCTGGGTGTAAAAATTCAAGCAGGAAGGAGACAGTAGGAGAGAAAGTGAAGCAGAAATTGGATTATTTGCAGGGCAAAGCTTACAGCTATGACCAAAATGAAATCTAGTCTAAACAGAAAAAAAATCTTCACTTTAAACTTAGTTTCTGATCCAGGGTAGATTACCATTGGACCTTAAAACAAAGAGAGCTGTAATACTTTAAAATCTACAAACCTGCAGCCTAAAAGAACTTGCACTTCAAACTATCCTTGGAGTGCAAAATTGCTGTAAACGGGCTTAAACATAAACGTAGAAACATAGAATTTGACGGCAGATAAGGACCGCTTGGCTCACCCAGTCTGCCCATTTTCCTACCTAATGGATAAGCAGCAGATCCTAGTTAACCAGCAGCCTACTTCTTTCTACCCCCACCCCCCTAGAATTGCCTTATGACTGTCCCATGCATGCTTGAATTCAACCACTGTTTTTGACTCCACAACCTTCTCCAGAAGGCCGTTCCATGCATCCACAACCCTGTCTGGGAAAAAATACTTCCTTACATTACCTCTGAGCCGCCCCCCCCGTCTTCAAATTGCGCCCCCTTGTTCTTGCACACCTCTTTTTTTGAAAGATGCTACCCTCTTGGACTTTGTTGATTCCCTTGAGGTACTTAGGTTCACATTTATTAGGATTCACAGGACAGTTTGGAGAGGCTTAACCAGTACCACAACCAGTGTGTAACATTAACTTAAAGTCCAGAAGGAGACAGAGTAGCAAAGAAATTAAAGAACTGCAGCAGGCAGAGCTGATGGTTTTGGCCAATCAGGTTTCAGCAGCGTACCTTCGGTCTAGTGATCGGCAGGCAGTACAGCAAGAAAGGCAGCCAGTGGACAGAAGAGTCCCACCCGGCGGCTTGCAGCAGCAGACACCCGTGTCAAGGGTGAAGCTAAGTGGAGAAATCGGAGAAAAAGCCAGAGGATATAAAGATGTAAGAGAGGGAGTGTTTACAGTGGGCGGCGGGGGAAGGGGAGAGTTTTTCACCTCACAGCAGAAAATTAATAAGCAGGAGCTGGGGCAGCAGTGGCTGGACAATGAGAACAAAGAGTAGTGAGAGGGAGACAGTTAAGAAAGGGCATAGTGATTTAATAATAATTACATTTTATTTCTAAAGCACCTTTCAATTTTTCAAGCCGCTGTACAAAACAAGTAATACAAGTCAAACATTGCAATTCAATATAAAACACAGATAAAACTACAATCTCATCAACAGCTTAAACACAGTCAATACTCCAAGAAGGCAATTTGATAAAAATGAGTTTTTAAACCCCGCCGTAACCGACGGGGTAGAGAATTCCAAAGAGTGGGAGCAGCATAAGAAAAAGCTCTGCAACCAGATGAATTTAGACTCACTCTTGGAATCTCTAGCAACCCCTCGTCGGCGGAGCGATCGGCCAGGGTAGTAAAGAGCCAGAAGATCTTTCAGATGTGCTGGACCCTGATCATGTAGGGCTTTGAAAGTCAGTAAACAGACTTTAAAGGTGATCCGCCACCGAACAGGAAGCCAGTGCAGATTGAGCAGCACTGGAGTAATGTGACAAGACTTGCTTGTCCCAGTCAAAACCCGGGCTGCCGCATTCTGCACTAGCTGAAGGCGGCGGATTTCAACCCCAGAAAGCCCAAAATACAGGGACTTGCAGTAGTCAAAACATGAGGACATGAAGGCATGGACCAACACAGAAACATCGAAGTTGACGGCAGATAAGGACCGCAAGGCCCATCCAGTCTACCCATTTCTTTTCTACCTTATAAATGTGCCATCGGCCTTTGCTCTGTCAGTGGCCTATCTATTCATACTCATTTGTATTGCTCCTTTATGCCTATCCCATGCCTGTTTGAAGCCCTGCACTGTATTTATAGCCACCACTTTTGAGGTAGGCCATTCCATGCAACCATCACTCCTTTCTGTGAAAAAGAATTTCTCACATTCCACCTTAATCGGCCCCCTCTAATCTCATGCTGTGTCCTCTTGTCCTGCTATTTTTCTTATATTTAAACATGTTAGACTCTTTCACCTTCTTAATGCCCTTAAGGTGTTTGAATGCCTCGATCATATCACCTCTCTCCTCCTTTGCTCAAGGGTATACATATTGAGCTCTGTTAATCTGTCCTCATATGTCTTCTGATGCAGTCCCTGCACCATTTTGGTTGTCCTTCTCTGGACTGCCTCAATTTGGTTAATGTCCTTGTGAAGGTGTGGCTTCCAATACTGCACTAGTACTCCAGATGGGGCCTAGCCAGTGTCTTGTAAAGAAGGATTATTACCTCCTCTTACAACTTGTGATACCCCTACTAATACACCCTAACACCCCTAGCCTTACCTACTGCTTTAGAGGTCTGCTTGGATGATTTCAGGTCATCAGTGATGATGATGCCCAAGTCTCTTTCTTCCTTTGTGACTGCTAGCAACTCCTCCCAGCCTATAGGTGGCTTCAGGGTTTCTCTTCCCTATGTGCATGATCTTGCACTTCTTTGCATTAAATCTCAGTTGCCATTCTTCTGACCATTTTGCTAGTTTATCCAGATCTCTTCTCATTCTGCCCACCCCATCTGGATCATCTACCCTGTTGCAGATCTTGGTGTCATCTGCAAACAGACAAGCCTTACCCTCTAGTCCATCTGCAAGGTCACTAATGAAGATGTTGAAGAGGACTGGCCCCAGGACTGATCCCTGAAGTACCCCACTTGTGACTTGCATCCCTTCTGACTGTATACCATTTACCACCACTCTCTGTTTTCTGCCCGCACAACCGGTTTGCTACCCAGTTGACCAACTTCTGACCCACTTTGAGCCTACCCAGCTTATTTATCAATCTTCTATGTGAACAGTGTCAAAGCTTTGCTGAAGTCAAGGTAGGCGACATCAATTGCTCCCCTTGGTCCAGCACTCTGGTTACCCAGTCAAAGAAATCTTTGAGATTAGTTTGACAGGACCTTCCTTTTGTAAACCCATGCTGTCTTGGATCCTGTGCCCTATGGATTCCAGGTGTTGCACTATCCTTTCCCTAAGGAGTGCCTCCATAATCTTGCCCACTACTGAGGTAAGACTGACTGGTCTGTAGTTCCTGCCTCCTCCCTGCTACCACTCTTGTGGAGCGGGATCACATGAGCCCTTCTCCAGTCTTCTGGGACCTCTCCTGTGCTCAGAGACTCACTAAACAGTTCTGCTAATGGCTCTGCTAGTTCCACCCTTAGCTCCTTAAGTACCCTGGTATGTATGCCATCAGGTCCCATTGCCTTATCCACCCTGAGCTTAGCAAGCTCTTGTAGGACCCTTTCTTTTGTGAAGGGAGTAGTGCTCACCTCCCTCCCCCCTGTGTCCATGGTGCTGAGCTGTGGGCCCTGCCCTACCTTCTCTTCAGTAAATACTGAGCAAAAGTATATATTTAGGATAGATGCTTTTACAGGGTCCTCCTCCTCACATGCTCCTTTTTCTCCATTAAGCTTAGCAATACCCCCTCTGGACCTTCTCCTTTCACTAATGTATCTATAGAAAGTCTTGTCACCTTCTTTACTGTTCGTGCTAGTGTTTCCTCAGTTTGGGACTTTGCCTGCCTTACTGCCTTCCCTGCTTCCCTTAGGGCAGTTTGGTATGCCTTCCTATTTTCATCCCGCTGTGTTCCTTATATTTCCTGAAGGCCAGCCTTTTGGCTCTGACCTTTCTGCTACTGTGTTTGAGAACCAAAGTGGTTTCCTTCTTCTTTTGCACTTCCTTTTCTGTCTAACACAATGGGATGTTGCTTCAAGTATTGCATCCTTAATGCTTGCCCACTTTGCCTGCACCCCTCACCTGTGTTTCTTTTTGCCAGGCTAGCTTAACTCTGTTGGCCATCTTATCAAAGTCAGCTCCTCTGAAGTCCCATATTTTTGCCTTGGAATGGGATGATTTAGATGTAGTAGCCAAATTGAACCATACCATTTGATGGTCACTGGCCCCAGGTGACCTTCTACCTGAGATCTGTGATCCCTTCCCTGTTAGTCAGTACTAGATCTAGGATAGCCCTGTCTCTTGTGGGTTGTTGTACCAGTTGTTTGAGGCCCTTCCCTGCAGGGAATCCACTATGTGTCTAGTTCTGGCAGATGTTCCTGCTGGTATTGACCAATCTGTATCCGCATGTTGAAGTCTCCCATTATCAGAACCTCCCTTTAGCTGTCATGTTTTGTATATCTTCTAACAGTAATGTGTCTATGTCCTCCCCTGGTCTGGGGCCTGTAGACAACGCGGTTCTTATGGCTGTCCCATTTCCTGTTTCCAGGGTGACCCACAGTTCTTCTGGCTCCTTATGTGTATTCTGAATTTCTGTAGCTTTGATATTTTCATTGACATACAGGGCCACTCCTCCCCCCCTTTTTGCACCTCGGTCTCTTCTGAACAATACATAGCCAGGTACTGAAGTCTCCCAAGTGTGGTTACTGGTAAACCATGTCTCATTAATTGCTACTATGTCCAGTTTAGCCTCTGACATTATTGCCTGCAGGTCTGGGATCTTATTTCCCAGGCTGTGAGCATTTGTGTACATGATTTTCCATTGGCCAGATTTCAGTGTGTTAGTTGTTGGGTGAGGTTTGGCATTACCCCTGTGCGTCGTATGGGAAGACAAACCTTTTTTCTTACCTGGTGATGCAAATGAACTGCAAACATGCTGAATCCCTGTTTGACCACTAGCTGATCAATGTTGGTGATGTGTCAGACGGAACAAGGTGCTTCACTCTAGTGATATTCCTAAGATGGTAAAAGGAAGTCTTGACGACTGCTGACACCTGTGACTGTAGTGTCAGCCTGTCATCCAAAATAACCCCTAGGTTACGCACCCATTCGGAGGTCGGAAGTGACACACCCCCAAGAAAAATTCCTGAGGGTGCACCAACAGGCGGCCCCTCTATCCGACAGCCTGGATCCATGACCAAAACCTCTGTCTTTTCTGAGTTCAACTTCAGCCAACTAGAATCCATCCAGTCCTGGATTTCTTTCAGACAGTTGTTAAACACCGAGAGAGCTCCATCCTGGTCAGGAGTGAAAGACAGGTATAGCTGGGTATCATCTGCATAGCAGTGAAACCTCAGCTTACACCGTCTTATCATGTCTCCGAGGGGCAGCATATACGCTGCGAATAACATGGGAGATAGCACAGAACCCTGAGGCACCCCACACAACAAAGAAGTTGGGCCAGAGGAAAAAAGCCCCGACACAACTCTTTGTGATCTCCCATTGAGGAATGAGGTGAACCATCAGAGGACGATTCCCGATATTCCGCAAATCTGCCTCAGGTGTGCTAACAACACCCCATGATCCATGGTGTCAAAAGCTGATGAGAGAGAGATCAAGAAGAACTAGAATAGAACATCTCTTCTGATCTCTTGCCTTCAGGAGATCATTAAGCACCCGAACCAGCGCAGTCTCGGTGCTATGTCTTTTACGAAAACTGGATTGGAAGGGTTCATAGATGTCATGGATGGTTAAATGGTTCTCCAATTGGGCTGCCACTACCTTCTCAATCACCTTCCCAATAAAGGGTAGGTTTGAGATGGGTCTGTAGTTTCTGAAACAGTCTGGGTCCAAGGTAGCTTTGTTCAAGAGAGGTGTCACCACCGCCTCTTTCAGGGAGCAAGGAAACTCACCCGATTCCAGGGAGCACCAGATTATTTGCACAAGGATTGGACCGATGGTGTCACAACAACCCAATATTAGGGGAGTCGTCCAGGATCCAAACTACAGCTCAGGAGGGCGACACCATGTCCCAGAGACCCCTCTCAGCAGGAGGAAATTCAAACTGGAGGGATATGGCCGAGAGAAAAAGGCAGACAGAAAAGTTATTAGTTGCAAATAGCTTAGGACTGAAACGCAATGAAACCAGGTCTGCATAGGAGAATGAGGAAAAAATGTCAAACAGGACGGAGACGGTAGGAGAGAAGTGAAGCAGAAATTGGATTATGTTTAGGGAAAAGTTTACAACTGTGACCCAAATGAAATCTAGTCTAAACAGAAAAAGCCATCACTTTAAACTTAGTTTCTGATCCAGGGTAGATTACCACTGGACCTTAAAACAAAGAGAGCTGTAATACTTTAAAATCTACAAACCTGCAGCCTAAAAGAATTTGCACTTCCATCTACCCTTGGAGTGCAAAATTGCTGTAAACAGGCTTAGGTTCACATTTAAATTAGGATTCACAGGACAGTTTGGAGAGGCTTAACCAGTACCACAACCAGTGTGTAACATTAACTTAAAGTCCGGAAGGAGACGGAGTAGCAAAGAAATTAAAGAACTGCAGCAGCCTGTCAGCAGGCAGAGCCGATGGTTCTGGCCAATCAAGTTTCAGCAGTGTACCTTCGGTCTGGTGATCATCGGGCAGTACAGCGAGGAAGGCAGCCGGCGGACTGAAGTGGCCCGCTCAGCTGCTTGCAGCAGCAGAGGCACCTGTGTCAAGGGTGAAGCTTTGGTCTGGTGATCGGCGGGCAGCACAGCGAGGAAGGCAGCCTGAGGACAGAAGAGGCCCACCTGGCTATGTAAAAGGGTACATAATAAGGTATAATACTAAGATGAAGTATGACTTAGAAATGTCCTTCTGGTTCCGTCTTGTTTTTATGTTTGTGCACATAGGCTGGCCACCTATGTTAATTATTTTTATTTTCATGTCTGTTTGTTCTCTCTCCCCACCACCAGGGTCATAATTTCAGACTGGTCCTGTACCCCGCTTTAACCCTATAATGCAGGATAAAATACAAATGTACATGAATAGAATGTACCATTATAGGTGTTCTGTAAACGAGGTGAAGCTGATAGGAGATACGTGTCGGTCATTTATTTCTTCAAACGCTAAAATAGTAAAGCCGTTATAAATGGTCACATTTTCTTTTAATTATTAGCCCTGTCCAAAATCTGAAGTATCTATATTGTAAAACCTCCCTCAACTCAAATCACCGTTGGTAAAAGTTTCTTGTTGCAAGCCCGTTTGTGTTATTGGGTCGGCTTAAATAAGACCCGACTGAATACAGAACTTACTGTGTGACTGTTCGCACGTTCGTGCAGCTGCCGAATAAGCATTTTAGGCATAATAAAGCTTTAGTCAAGAGCTGTTGCCAGGGATGACTTTCCCATTAGTTTTGAGGCACGGGAAACCTCTTGGCAAGACAGCTCATTGAAAAGCGGTATACGGCTGGAAATTTGCCGATACGCTCAGCTTTTATTTTGCCGTCGGTAACCTCCACTGCAATCTGTTCGTTTAACCCCCTCCTTTTCAGCTGGCAGGACAACTCTTTCAAAAGGGAAATAGAAGAATAAGGTACAGAATCATGTATTTTACCATTATTTGTTTGGCTTCAGCATCAAGTGTGATTTCTTCGGTAACTCCTCCCTGCCAGTCGTCTCTAAGAGCCATCCGGACATTGTTTCCTTTTATTTATAGACTGGACTGAAAGGGAAGGGGTTTGCCTGAGGAAATGTTTGTTTTGTTTGCCATTTAAGGGAGGAAACCTAATAAAATTGTTATTTCTGTAATGAATCATCCTTATAATGTAAAGGTTGTATTCTTCTGGACTCTTTTAAAGCAAGCTAAATAAAAATGTTACCATTTGATTAATAGACGGGAAAACTGACCTATCAGAAGGCTTTATGCCCTATATATTCAGCCTAGGCAAAGATGTAGGTCAGATTTGTGTTAGGGTGTTGTAGTGGAAACACCTATCCAGACTGGTGACTACTAGACCTGTTGAAGTAATTTGCTGATCTCTTTGTTTTGAAGTTAATGCTGACTTTAAGCTGATTTATTCTGATTCATTTTTTTGTTTTTGACTAATCAGTCCACTAGTATTTTTGTTTGTTTATTTTCACTTTGGACTTATCAATAAACAACATTGGAAAATACAACTGAAGAAACTGGTGTTTGTGTCCATCTGTGTCCCACAGCCTCTCACAGGCTACTTGCAGCAACAGGGGCACCAGTGTCAAGGGTGAAGCTTCAGTCTGGCGATCAGGCAGTACAGCGAGGAAGGCAGCCGGCAGACAGAAGAGGCCCCCCAGCTGCTTGCACTTGCCCTGCATTGGAGGATGCCACATTTACTGTATAGTACAGGCCATATTCAATACCAGTTGTACCTTGAAAGGCTGACAAGCAGCACTCTGCTTCTGCTGCCAAGCCTTGTTATGCTAACCAATCTGAAACCGATTCAATGGTTATAACAGCTGCCCATGATACATAGATACATAGTGTCGGCAGATAAGGGCCTATGGCCCACCCAGTCTGCCCATTTAAGTTTGTAAGTTCACTTTATGTTTTCCAAGAAGTCTGCTGCCCCTTACCCCTGACCTCCAGAATGCCTTTATGTCTATCCCATGCATTCTTAAATCCCGTGATTGTTTCAGCCCCCACCACTTCCTCTGGCAGGGTGTTCCACTTGTCCACCACCCGTTCTGTGAAGAAATTCTTCCTCACGTTTCCTTTGAATCGTCCTCCTTCCAACTTTATCCCATGCCCTCTAGTCCTGTAACATCTTTTTTGCTTTTTTTAGATTCAGAGTACCTAAACACATGAATACTCAGCCTCTGATAAGGAATCCAGGAGGCTAGATGTAATGGGCAAGTGCACATATGCTTCTGCCTCAATAGGCCTTTGTATTGCAGACTAGTAGGCCCACATGTTCAAGTATCAGAATAGCTCTGTGGAAGGCTGCCAAAGCTGCAGCTAGGGTCTTTCTGAAGGAAATGCCAAGAATGAATTGACTAAACATTCTGGGGCTGAAGTTGGTAAACATTTGCTACACTCAACATATGATGCTTCTGATGCATCTTTCTGGGAGCTGGCTGGTATTTGCTTAAGAAGGTATTCTTGACTCGGGTTACTGGGTTTGCAACTGATGTTCGGCAAATGGTTCTGAATGCCCCTTTTGGAGTCTCCAAACTGCTTGGTTATCATTTGGAAGAGGCTTTCAAGTCTCTAAAATGACTTTAAGGTCAGTAAAATCCCTATATCCCATGCCTGGTGAGGGCTGTGACAAGGGATCCTTTGGTCAGTCTGCTGCCAGAGGTTGCCATCAAGCCTACTGTCAGCAGGACTGTAAGGGTGGTGGAGTCTTGCTGGCTCCCCCCCCGGGCCCATTCCAGCATCAAAAGCCAGTGTGGCTGGTGGCTGTGCTTCCACTGGCTCAGTATGACTATAATCGGACTCCCCCAATACTACTGTGGCCTTCAGAGGTGTTAGTAGGGGTCATTCTCTCGCTTGACACAGTGGAGGAGATTACTACAGATGAATGGGTCCTGGACGAATTGCAAAGGGACATGCTCTGAAGCTCTTCAAGACACCCCCTCCCCCCCCAAACCAGAGCACCTTCCACCTCTTCCTACTTAATCCTGTGTGACATTTGTCCCTGCTGAAAGAAGTACAAGCTTTGCTAAACAAATGTGCAATAGAACCAGTGCCTTCTTGTTGGAAGAACAAAAGGGTTCTACTTCAGATACTTCCTGGTCCCCAAATGGACAGGAGATCTTGGGCCTTTGTTAGATCTGAGAGACCTAAACTTCTACATAGACTACAAGAAGTTTCACATGGTCTCCCGGCAAGCTTTGATTCCCGCATTGCAAACGGGACTGGATTTGCTCCCTGGATATGAAGGCTGCATACCTTCATATCAAGATTAGGCATCATCACAGGCAACATCTGACATTTGTACTGTAAGTGGAGCACTATCAGTTCAGAGTATTGCCCTTTGGCTTGGCTTGTGCACCACGGGTCTTCACCAGATGCTTGTCAGTGATGACAGCAGCCCTTTGTAGGGAAGGCCTGTATGTCCTCCTGTACCTGGACGATTGGCTCTTGAAAGCCAGCTCCAGGAACCAACTCTTGTACACCCTGTTCTGAACAATGCAATTGTTCAAAGACCTGGGGGTGACTGCAGTTGTTCAAAGACCTGGAAGTGACTGCTGACTCCTTGCCAAAGGCGGTAGTACATAGGCGCGGTCCTGGACACAGAGCAGGGCTATGCATTCCTGTCCCTAGACAGAGCAGAATGACCCATTGCTCAAGCTCAACTGATATATAGCAGTCATCATGTCCCAGCCAGAACACTTCTGTTTTTCTTGGGATTCATGGCAACAGCCATTATTACTGTACCACTGGCCTGCTTACACATGTGGATACCACAATGGCTGCTTGAGTGCAATGGGACCATCTGACGGATGACATGAACTAGAAGGTGCTCATCACATTCCCCTTACACAAAACACTGACATGGTGGATGGACTGCTGCAACGCCTTAAGGGGTGTTCCATTTCTAATACCAATTCCAACTTAGATTCTCACCTTCGATACATCCGATCCGGTTAAGCACATTGGACCCTTATCAAACTCTGGGTTCTTGGGCCCAGGTGGAAACCAAATTACACACAAATGTCCTGGAGATGAGAGCTGTTTTATACAGTATCCAGGCTTTTCAGGAGTGCCTAACTCTAGGTCCTCTGCTAATACAATGTCAGTGTCATGCATGACATAAACAAGGGGCAACTCATTCCCATCCCTTGTGTCAGGAAACAATGAGATTGTTACTAGCATCTGCCAGGTGTCCAAAAAATCTTAGCAGACAGGCTAAGCAGGTCACAGCCCAAGATGCACAAATGGGAACTGCTGACCTCATGGCAGATGACTGTTATGCAAGGTGATGTCCAGAGTTCGACCTTTAGCACACTCGGGCCTGGGGTTTTTGGCGAGATGCATTGTCCCTCTCTTGGAAAGGGAAGATCTTCTTCAGGTATACCTCTTTCATCAAGGCTCATCTATGGAACTATAAGCCACCAGGCACTAGGACCACATGGAAACTTTTGAAAGCAGTCCACTAGGGGCTACCCATGATGATGTCTGACATCAGCTCTCCCATATAAACAAGGGCAGCCCCTCCGTTCTTTTCCTGCCATTGACCATTCTCGTCGAACCATGCACAGAAACGTTAGTCGCCAATTTTTTGGTGTTTTTTTTTTCTCACCATAGTTCCACTATCCCTTTCTCAAGTGATCCTCAAGGGTGTTTATATTAACTAAAGAGCCGGCAAAGCTGTTCTGCTATTGCAAGTGTGGCAAAAAATATACTCTGGAGACTTGTACAACGCCTGCATGTGCTACCTCTGCTCAGACCATATTGTTTTGGCATGCCTCGATCTGCTAGGTGTTTAATACCAATACCACCATAGATTGGATTGTCTCTAATCACCCAGATTGCATCTCAGATGTTGCACCACCCTGACTCTGTCAGCGACCACTCCATCACTTGCAGCTGGTCAAATAAATATAATACCCCCCTACCTCAAACCATCTATAACCACGCATTTACGTAGCATTTGGATCTCCTAAAAAAAAACAACTCCACTCCCAGGACTGGTCCTTCCTGGATACAGCTGATATTAACACTGCATTTGAACACTTTGTCAGTGTCTTCAACACAGCTCATGCATATTCATGCCCCACTCAAGAAAATGCAAGTTTGAGGTACAGTAAATTCCTGGATCACTCCTAAATAGTAAACAGAATGAAGCTATGGGACCATCTATGCTATGGCAGTTGGCTAAATCTTCATTGAAGCAACAGGATCTGCAGACTTACAAAGTGGCCAGAAATGCCGGTACTAGTCAAATCGGACAAGCTAAAAGTAGACTCCACAGAGAGCTACTTTCTAACTCCTGGGGTGACAATAGGAGATTTTGGGCTAATATAAAAGATGTCACAGGTAAAGAACATAAGACCGCACCTACACTACTAATGGAGAGAATGGCAGTCTCATCACTGACCTACTCCAAACTGTAAATACTTTCAACACTAGCTTTCACTCAATCTGCCGGGTGTCCTCCTCAAAGACTTCTTCGATGCTGCTCCTGTCTTATCGGCAGGGGTCACTGAAACAGTTAGTCCTGAACACTCACCATTCTATTTCAAATGGGTTTCCCAATCCCTAGTCCGAAAGCTCCTAAGTCCTGAGCAAAACCAGACATAGTGGAGAATCGCTTGATCTCAAACTCTTTGCACTTACCCTTGAAGAAGTTCTCCTACCAGTAACCAAGATTCTAAACTTATCACTCTCCCTATCACAGTTCTGCACTGGTCACCCCCATGCATAAATCTGTGGATCATACACAGCTCTAAAACTACAGGCCGATATCAATACTACCCCCACCCCGGTATTGAAAGTCCTTGAACATATAGTTTCCAACCAAATGGTTTAATACCTTGAAAAGTACGACCTATAGTGTCCTCAGTAACATGGCTTCAGGAACAAGCACAGCACCACCAAAGCTCTTAGAATTTACCAGCTACATCCATCAGTCCCTTGACAATAACAAGCTTGTTGGCACTGCATTTATCGACCTAATGAAAGCCTTCGACACCGTGAATCACAACCTGCTCCTCACTCAACTAGCCACAATTGGTGTCTCACAAAACACGCTGAAATGGTTTGGAAGCTACCTTGCTGATAGGTTACAGCGGGTGAAAATATCTAGTGTCAACACATTAACTGCAACTGTCCATTCTGGTGTCCCACAAGGGTCCATCCTTGGTCCTCTCCTGTTTAGTATCTTCCTAAACAACCTACCTCATTCCTCACAAACTCAGAATACTCCTACACACCGATGATGCCGTCATCTACACAAACAACACTGATCCTGCTGCTCTCAAGGTCCATCTCCAAACTGGTTTCCTTGAAGTTGAAACATGGCTCCACATGCACAAACTTGTCCTGAATTGCAAAAACTAAGCTGCTGCTGTTCTCTTCCTCTGAAATAAGCATAGGTTGCATATTATGTCTATAATAAAAACAACCTTGGAGACCCTTTGAACAAGTTCAGCAATTCAGATATCTTGGAGTAACCTTAGACAGCTGTCTCTCCTATGTACCTTACATTGAGAACATTTGCCAAGTCTGCAAATGCAAAGTTAGGCCTTCTTTTTAGGCATAGAAGGAATCTGACCTCGAGGCACTAAAACTTAGGTCATCAGTTTTGTATTATTCCACCATTGACTATGGCCAGGTAATATATAGAAGCAGCCTCCCGTCCCTAAAAAGGCTAAACGTAACACTCAAGGCATGTCGGCTCATCATGGACTCAGACCGCTTCACTCACACATGTGATCTTTATGCACAAACTGGCTGGCTCAATCTCCAAGGGCGGATCAAGTATCACTCATGTATACTAGCGAAGAAAGTGCTCAGTGGAGCTCTACCTACTGGAATCTCCTGCGCTCTGCCCAGATCCTCAAGGTCTGCCATACCCGGCCTCAGATTCTGAGCTTCCTACTCATACCCAGGGTCCGAACTACACAGTGCCAGCAGTCTTTCCTATACAGAGCCCCCTAACTGGCTAAATGGCCTTGGCCCTGATTTAACAAGCCTAACTGGGATGTCCAAGTTTAAACACCTTCTGCACCAACACATGCTGCTAGAGAGCACCTGTGACTGCTTATAGTAATAACAGCTTTGCCCACTTATGAATCAAGCCTTTCCCATTTCAGCCCTCTAGGCCGCCAGCCTTACCTTTCTGTTTTTGATTACACCTTTCATCTTTTGAGTCTTCTTATGAGTCATATTCTATTCTGGGAACTCTTCTGACCCTACTGCACTTTCCTCTCCTATGTTTTTCTCTGCCTTGCCCACTCCTCTCTCTCTCTCTCTCAATTCTACTACTCCTTTGGCCCATGTCTTCTCACCCTTCCCCTCTACTCTCACCCTTTCTCCATCCACTGCACTTTCTCTTGAAAAAAGCCTCTTGGCTGCTACCCTCTTCACTCCCTCTGACCCTCTTTAAAGGGGAAGCCTCCCATAGTTTCACACCCATATTTTCCCAACTCCTTATGTGTAACTGTTGTGTGCCTCCTCCAGTTGCCAGCAGTCCTATTGCTGTCCAAATCTAGATTATGAATAAAAATATATAGCCCCCAGAAGTTATCAATGTGTTTGTCCTCCATTTTACCATCAATACTGCTGGAGGATGATGTCATCAGACCAACAGATAATGGTGCTACACTAAATGCTGTTCCACCAGTAAACAGAACCCATAATGTTTGGTTCCCCACTTGAGTAATGGAGGAACCCTTTAAGTGTTGTGCACATCCTGAAGTGCAGGTCTTATAGGGACTAGGACCATATGAGTGTGATGCAGCAGTGATTTGACATGTATATACAGTATGCCTATAAGGAAGTGCCTGTATGTGTTGTGTTAATGTTTCTGTTAGCAAAAACAGTTTATCCAATAAATGACTCTGGGTACAACAAGAGTCTTAAGTGGTATTATATAGCTGTTGTATTATGTTCTGTGTGTGTTAGCATTCTCTGTTTTGATTGACACCAGCAGTGAGACACAATCTTGCAAAAATGCCCCTTTCCCTTTGTAACTAGGCAGTCAGTGATTGGATGGCTGATGTAAGGCAACAAAGAGTTCAGCTATAACAAGGAATAGGATACCAGGACAACATCAGCTGCAGCATATGGAAGAAGGGTAATCTAGTGGTTAAAGCACAGGCACAAGAACTGGGAAACTGGTACAAATCCTACTAAAGTCCCTTACTCTCTAACTCTTAACAAGTTCCCCTAACCTCCTTGGGAACTGTGATGGCCCCTCAGGTCCACGACTTTAAAAGTGCCCCCATTCCCATTATAAATCATTAGCAGTGATGTGAGAGCTACAGCACTTCACTTTGAAAGTACTGAAAATAACCTGTGGCAGCCTCCCTTTGTAATGCCAGCATTTGAAGTAGGATGTGCCTCACAAATCAGATGCTACACTTCAGCAGTTGTAGGTAAAGAAACTAATCAGTCTCAGTGTTTGTAGTGCTCTGTATTTGCTTAGCTCATTCCTCCCATGTCATATGCATTCTGTCTTGGTATTTCCATTCAGAAACCCAGATGTATGGAGGATTTGAAATGTAAAACAATACACTTTATAAAGTAAGAGATCTAGCTCTCCACTTTCAAGCTGCTGAAAGGGAGTGTATAATTATTTGTGCAAAGAAGGAATTCAGTCTTGTGTGATCCTTTGGGAAACTGCTCAGGCCTACCTTGTAAATTAATCTTCTCAAGGGTGTTCACCTGGTGCAATGCTGATTGACTGCTAGATTGACTATTCGTCTAATTGACTCATTCTTTCTACTGCACTCTACAACATGTTGCAACTCTCACAGAGAGAAATGAGCAGTACATAGAACAGATTCTGTTTCCTGTGAATGAAATACTATTAGATGTATTATTTGTTCTACACATGCAGTATTAAGGCTACAAGTACTACTCCCTGTGTGAGTTGCATGACATAACTGTCTTAAGCCATTGCAAACTTAAACAAAAATCAGGATAGACAACATTGATACCCTTATGTGTTCTTCTGCACTGTTGCTGCAGTGACATCAGGGAATGGGAGGGGCTGTATTATAAGTGAACCATCTGCTTGTAAATGGAGGCTTGCTTGACATTTTACTACCTTGTGTCAGAGCCTCAAACTCTAGATATGTGTTGCAACCGCAGAAATGACTGATCTCTTATTGACATATGTACAGTAACTGATGTATAATAAATATATCAGACATATGCCTGGTTAAATAAAGTGATTGATTGATTGATATCCAAATCAGAAATATACAGTAGTCTTCTCCTTTAACTCCTATCCCTATTTCCGCTCCGTTTTTGCACCATTTGAATTTGTTTGTTTGTTGCTGAGAATGTAGGAACAATTTTTGTACTATGATGTTCTCGTTATCTGTAAAAATACATTATACCATCCTTTGTCTGTCTGTTCTACCCTCCCACTCTTTGACATGGAACCTTTGCAAATGAGCTGTCCTGTGCTCAAAGGTACTTGTAATCAGAGAATGAATAAATAAATAATACAGCCACCAGTGATGCGGAAAAGGCACTCTAGAACAGCACCTACTTAAGCAGCTGGTAGCCTGACTGGAGAAGAAGCTCCAGCAAAAGAGCTCTGCCATGTTGCCAGTGCATTCCTTGGGATCCAAATCCTTGAAATCCCAGGAAACAACATCTAGGACACATAAGCATAAGCACCTGGAGAGGAAGAGAGAAGGACAAAACCTCCCCAATTCATTCTTGGTCTCCCCACCACATGGCTCAGACCACTTCAGCGCTGTCTACCGCCCGAACAAGGAGTAGGCTACAGATGCCACCAGGCCTAGTACAGCTGGTGTGTCAACATTGATGTCAGGGGCCTTGCCTCCCCCGTAGACCTCTTCTGGTACTTTCGTTGAATACATGGGCACTGATGTACAAGCTATCCTGTCATCCTTTATGGACATCCTAAAACAGCATCTGCCTCCTCTTCCTACACCAGAAGTTCCATCAGCAGGGTCTCTCATCCAAACCCCTGCACTAACGCCTACTAGGGTTATGCCCTCTCGAATACAGACAGCTTTGCAAACGCGCTTCTCTCGACCCATCAACCAGGCGAGCAGTAACCTAGAATATAATCCTGACCTCATGATGGAGGAGGCTGAAGATTATGTGGAAAGTCCCTATTAGAAGACTAGTTCCACAGTTTCAATTTGCAGTGAAAACTCTGTTTACACTCCTAGGTACCATCTTGAGGACCCATCCTTCATAACCATGATGCAGCAACTTCAAACTGCCATAGGATTTGACTTGGAGGAGAAGGACACAACCAAGAAGAACCTGGTAGACTTCTTGGAACCACCTGACTCCCCCCACCCCACCCGTCCATTATAATTTTACCTCTCCTTCCTGCCCTGGAGAATGCCACTTTTGCTGCCTGGCATCAGCCTAACGTAATTGCTGTCATACATAGAAAGGCAAATAAAATGTTTCAAACAACATGAAGTCTTGCTGTATTCTGACATATGCAGTTAGGTTCTGCCTTTCAACTGTCCCGGAGAACAAAGAGTTGAACCTTCTACGAGTAGTATAGAATGTTCACCACAAGCTCGGTTGAAGCCTCTATCTGCTGTTGTTTAAACTGCAACCATCAGATTCTTTACTCCGCCTCACTGAACAGTCACTCCGGAGATTTCTCCTGCTGCTCGGTTCAAAAAGTCGGTTGAAGTGTCTGTTTTCGGTCGGTTTCTACCGAATTGCTGTTGCCGCTTAGTCGGTTCAAGTCTCTGGCTGTGGTACCATGAATACTAGATAGGTTTTTGTTCTGTTTCTGTGTGGAACTTGTAAATTGTGGATCGGTTCGGCTGAACCGATCAGTTTGAGGTAAAAAGCTTGTGCTTACTTTAGAGTGTGGTAACCGGTCCGTATCAGTTCTAAAAAAAAAACTGATTTAATTACGTTTTTTCCAAGACCCGTGACACGGTCAGGAACCGATGGGGGATTCTTGCCTGGTCGATTGCCCAAAAAAGGGTAAGTTTTTGGTTAGGATTGGCCATGTCTGAGAAACCCAAGAAAAAAACCGGGCCCACAGGGTTTCAACACTGCAGTGTGTGTGGGGAAGTCTTTGCCAAGGCTGATCCTCCAACCACCTGTGTTTATTGTCTGGGGTTTGGCCACCTCGATTCAGACTGCCAAATTTGCAAGAATTTTCCCAAATCTACCCTGGAAAAGAGATTAGGTAGACTGAGGGAAAAGGAGGCCAAGAAGTCCACTGACCGGATGGCCAGCCTGGTTCAGTTCCGACCGAACCAGAAGGAGTGCCCTCTGACCAGGGCGATACTTCGAGAAAGGAGAGCGATTCCGAGGAATCGGTTCGATAAAAAGAAAAGAAAAGACAAATCGACTAGTTCGGACCCAGAATTTCATGCTCTGCTCACTGATGAGATAGCTAAGGCGATAAGGATTGTGCAATCGATATTATTCCCGACCTAACCGGACCATCTGGCAGGGGTCGGTTCGGTCGGTTCCCCCAGTTCCAGATTATACTTTGGAAGAATTTTATGAACTGGAGGAGGAGGAGGAGGGAGAGTATGAGGATGATTATGGTGATGGTGAAAGTCTGAATGTGCCTATTGACCCGGACATCTGCCCAGACAGACCTTCAGGTGTTTCTCCTCCTAGGCTTTCTGAGTCTCCTTCACACTATATGTTTTACAGAAAAGTGGCTGATACCCTCCAGCTTCCTGTGGAGGAAGCAGTAGAGGATCAGGAAGAGCCTGATTATGTTGAGGTGATGGACATCCCAGAGTCCAGAAGACTGTCTATTCCCCTCCACAAATCATTTGGGAAACAGACACAAAAAATTCTTAAGTCTCCTAATTCTATACCTCCTGTGGACAGATGAATGGACAAGAGGTACACTCTCTCAGGCTCAGACACAGAGTTTCTTTTCAGCCATGCAGCCATGTTAGTTGTGCAGGCTGCTGCCTGTGATAAGGCAAACATTCCTTGGCATCACACCCCCAGACAAGGACTCGGGAAGATTGATGCCATGGCAAAGAAACACTACATGGCAGCATCTTTGGGACTCAGGCAGGCTAACTGTATGGCCTATACAGCCAGATACCAGAAGTCCAGGTGGGACACTGTGCTGGCTCTGGCTAAACAGGCCCCCAACCAGCTTGCCAAGGAGCTGGGGCAGGTGGCTGCAGATGGGATTGAGGCATCGAAAGTACAGTTTCTAGGGACATGGATATGTTGTTCAGCCACACTGTCTGGCAGGTCCCTTGCCACTTTAAATCTTGCTGGAAGGTCTTCAAGCTGGCTCCTCCCACTCTCCCGGGTGGTAAAACTCTCGGCTCCGCCCCATGACGCCAGTTCTTCCTTACCACTTGGAAGCTCAGGTTCCCTCCTTAACGCTCTGTGTGTAGACTGGATCCTAATTCTTCGGTTCGCCTGAAACTTATTTTAAAATGATCAAGACTTCGGTCAAGTTTTTCCCTCGCGGCTGCGATGGACAAATCGACTCCCGGATTTCGGCGGTGCCCTTGTGGGCAGAAAATGTCCAGGACGGACCTGCACTCCATGTGTGTCTACTGCCTCGACCTAGAACATGAGTGGCTAGAGTTCCAGGCCTTGGGTCTTTCCGACGAGGTCCTCAACGTTGTTGAGGTGTCCCGTAAGGAGTCGACCAGAAAATGCTACGCCTTCAAATGGAAGAGATTCTCCATTTGGTGTCAGGGCAAGGGCCTGGACCCTTCCTCCTGTTCCTTGACAAGCATTCTGGACTACCTGTGGTCCCTTTCTCAGCAAGGGCTTGGTCGGCGACCCTTAGGTGCACCTGGCAGCCATCTCTGCTTACCGGGCGTGGGCTGGGAAGCAGTCGGTGCAGGAGAAGGTGGTCGGGCTTTTCAAAGGCCTTGATCACATATCCCCTCCGGTGTGAGAACCTCCACCTCTGTGGGATCTACTGCTGGTATTGGCTAAGCTTATGGGAAAGCCATTTGAACCGATACACAGGTGTGACATCTCTCACTTGTCGCGGAAGACCGCCTTCTTGGTGGCTATCATGTCAGCCAGAAGGATGGGAGAGCTCCAGGTGCTTTCCATCGAGTCTCCTTATCTGGTCTTCCACAGGGACAAGGTTGTCCTGTGCCTCCACCCAAAATTCCTTCCGAAGGTGGTGTTGGAGTTTCACCTTAACCAGGTGTTGACTCCGCCAGTGTTCTACCCCAATCACACCTCGGAGGCCGAATATAGGCTCCATACTTTGGACCCTAGAAGAGCGCTCGCTTACTACAAGGAGCGGACGACTGAAGTTCGGGGAGAGGTTCGCCAGCTGTTTGTCACCTACGCTGAAGCCACACCTGGCAGACCTGCAGCCAAACGGACGATAGGCAGGTGGGTCACCTGCTGCATAGGTCTCTGCTATAGGTTGGCAGGCATGGAGCCTCCCAGAGGGATAAGAGCTCATTCTACCCTCCATACCACTGCATCAGTGGCTGCTTCCAGGGACGTCCCTATCAAGGAAATCTGTAGGGCTGTTACCTGGAAGTCAGCACACACCTTCATCACCCACTACCACATCGACCTTGAGTCACACCGGGATGCTGGTTTTGGGGCCTCAGTTCTCCAGTCTTTATTTCCCAAGTAGGGGGTGTGCACCTTGCGTTCCTCCTCCCGAACTGCTAGGAGTCTGCCAGACAGTGTGGATTGTACAACATATCCATGTCCATAGAAATACAGGTTACTCACCTGTAACAGGAGTTCTAGGAATGGTATATGTTGTTCATCCACACGACCCACCCGACCTCCCGGCTTCAACGCACAGCCTGGCTTCCAGCGGGCTAGATCTGGCATCATGGGGCGGAGCCAAGAGTTTTACCACCCGGGTGGGTGGGAGGAGCCAGCTTGAAGACCTTCCAGCAAGATTTAAAGTGGCAAGGAACCTGCCAGACAGTGGATGAACAACATATACTATTCCTAGAACTCCTGTTACAGGTGAGTAACCTGTATTTCATGCTGCTGTAGACTCCAATGATGTATCATCAAGAGTGATGGCTACATCTGTGGCTCTTCGGAGAATGGCTTGGCTCAGATGTACTAGTCTCTCACAGGATACCCAGGCTAAGGCCATGGATTTTCCTCTGTTCGGGGAGCAGACAGAGAATTACATGAAGAAGATGGATGAGTACAGGACCACTTACAGGAGTGCTCAGGCCAAAGAAAGGCAAGCAACTCCTCAAAGGCAGCAGTCCAGGGCAGGCCTTTCCAAAGGCCATTTTACCAAGCTCAGGCCTCCTCTTCTTCCTTTTCACAGAGGGGGTTCTTTAGAGGGAGAGGCAGAAGGGGGATGAGCAGGTCTGCATCCACCCCTCAGCCTAAAGCCCCTGCCAAACAGACACCCTGAGGAGTCTGCCTGGGTCGATTCTCCCATACCAGTAGGGGGTAGGCTGGTTTACTTTGTCCAGGACTGGAAGTCTTTTACATCAGACAAGTGGGTCCTGGAAGCAGTAAGCCAGGAACTGGTTCTCAGCTTCAAAAAATTTCCAAAGATGAGAGCCAGATCTTTTCCTCCTGCAAATCTCTGAGACCCTTGCCCTAGAGGCAGAGTTTTCTTCTCTTCTAGCTCTCAGAGCTATAGAGAGAGTTTCCACCCTACACAGGGGCAAAGAATTGTACTCCAGGTACTTCCTAACCCCCCAAAAGACAGGAGAATGGCGGCCCATCCTGGACCTAAGATACCTGAACAAACATCTTTTGAAGCCAAAGTTCAAAATGGTAACTGTGGGAATTATCCTTCCCTTTCTAAGGCCAGGGGACTGGCTAGCCTTCCTGGACCTCAAAGATGCCTACTTTCACATTCCCATCAGGTGCTCCCTCAAAAAGTACCTCAGGTTCGAGTTGCCCTCAGGCCACTCTCAATTCAGAGCAATGCCCTTTGGCCTAACATTAGCCCCAAGGGTTTTCACAAAGTGCCTGGCAGTAGTAGTTGCCTTCCTAAGAAGACAAAAAGATCTCCATCTTCCCATACTTGGACAACTAGCTCATAGCAGGTCAGTCTCCAGAGCAAGTCAAGTCGCATCTGCAAGTGACCCAGCAGGTGCTCATCTCCTTAGGATTCCTTCTCAACCTACCAAAGTCAGTTCTCGAACCAGTACAGCTCCTCACCTTCATAGGTGCAGAACTGGATACAGTAAAGGCGAGAGCCTTCGTTCCCCTGGAAAGGGCAAGGGCCTAATGGAACTGGCCTGTTCATTCACCCTTCAGGTGTCTTGAACAGCAAGGCATTTCCTTCAGCTCCTGGGCCACATGGCAGCTTCCACAGCAGTGGTCCAGGGAGCAAGATTCCAAATGAGGGACATTCAGTTCCATTTAAGAGCCTTTTGGTCCCAAAGAAAGGATTCCCTTACCAAACTAATCCCAGTGACTCGAACCCTGATCCAAGCCTTGCAATGGTGGCAGGATCAGGACAATTTGAGACAAGGGGTTCCATTTGTCACTCAGTCTCATTCACTGATACTCACCACAGATGCTTCCCTGCTGGGCTGGGGAGCCCATTTGGGGGGATCTTACCACCCAAGGACTGTGGTCACCTCAGGAATCTCTGCTTCACATCAATCTCTTGGAACTCAGAGCAGTGTTTCTGGCACTGCAAGCTTTTTCCAAATCTGTACAGAACAAGGTGGTTCAGGTCAGAACAGACAACACAACCACCATGTGGTACATCAACAAGCAAGGAGGCACTCTGTCTATGGCCTTGTGCACAGAAGCAATACAGTTGTGGTCCCTGGCCTATTCCCTGCAAACCTCTCTGATAGCAGTTCACCTCCCAGGGGAAGGACAATGTCCTAGCAGATGCACTGAGCAGAATATCCCAGGGCCATCACGAATGGGCCCTAGATCCTCTAGTTTTGAAAGTGATTTTCTCGAGATGGGGCACTCCAGAGATGGATCTTTTTGCAGCCCCAGACAATAACCAACTTCCTCTCTTTTGTTGCAGACCCCCAGTCTTGGGCTCAGTCCCCCTGGATGCTCTGATTCTGAACTGGGAAGGGAAATTTCTGTATGCTTTCCCCTTCCCTCTCCTGTTCAGGGTGTTAGTCAAGATAAGGTCACAACCATGCAAAGTGATTCTGATTGCTCCAGACTGGACCAGACAGCCATGGTATCCCTTGTTGCTGTCCTTAACAGTCCACCTTCCCCTGTCTCTTCCCAGGAATTACAACCTGTTAACATCCTCTTAGGGGAGGATTTGGTACCCGAATCTTCAGTCTCTCAGTCTCAAGGTTTGGCTCTTGAAGAGTTAGAGTTTGCAGATCTGCATCTTTCCCAAGGGGTTCTGGATATCCTTAAGGCTTCTCGAAAGCCTTCCACCAGGAAGACTTACAACTCCAAATGGAAAAGATTCAGCATTTGGTGTTCTAAGAAGAATATTTCTCCAGACTCTGTTGAATTGCCTACGGTTCTGGATTATATGGTCCATCTTAATGGCCTAGGCCTCAGACCAGCTACCCTTAAAGTACACTTGGCAGCTGTTTCTGCTTTCTTGTCAGTAGGCAAGTCTTCCTCTCTGTCATCCCATCCTGTATTCTGTAAGTTTTTCAAGGGATTGCTTCACACCAGTCCCCCCTTTAGGGTTCCTGCTCCTGTTTGGTACCTTAATGTTTGCATTGCTCAGCTTATGCAACCCCACTTTGAGCCTTTGTCCTCAGCAGAGCTTAAGTACTTGACTTGGAAAACTGTGTTTTTGGTAGTCATTACTTCTGCCAGACGTATCAGTGAATTGCAAGCTCTGTCAGTGGAATCTGATTTCTTCTGTTTTCACAGAGATAAAGTGGTCCTTAGAACTAACAGAAAGTTCTTACCTAAAGTGGTTTCAGATTTCCACCTCAATCAGTCTATTTCTCTCCCTGTTTTCTTCACTGACCATTCCTCCTCGGGGGAGAGGAAGCTACACAGCTTGGATGTTAAAAGAGCCCTTAGCTACTACATAGTGCGTACCAAGGGTCACACGTTTGAATCCCTCCAGTTGTTCCTTACTAATGGAGAAGTTGGTAAAGGCAAACCTGCCACTAAGAGATCTATTGCTAAGTGGATTGTTTCTTGTATACGATTCTGCTATGAAAAACTCGGCAGAACTCCACCCTCAGGCCTGAGGGCTCACTTCACTAGAGGTACAGCTGCTTCCCTGGTTGCTGCCAGGAATATTCCTCTCTTAGAAATTTGTCAAGCAGCCCCCTGGAAAACAGTCCATACTTTCACCAAGCATTACCATCTGGATAGCCAGGCTAGGAGTGATGCTTGATTTGGCACAGCAGTACTTCAGAGCCTGTTCCCGAAGTACATAGAAACATAGACTTTGACGGCAGATAAGGACCACTTGGCCCACCCAGTCTGCCCATTTCTCTACCTATTGGATAAGCTGCAGATTCTAGTTAACCAACAGCCTACTTCCTGCAACCCCCCACTATAATTGCCTTATGTCTGTCCCATGATTATTTAATTCCCCCACTGTTTTATACCCCACAACCTCTCCAGGAAGGCGGTTCCATGCGTCCACCATTCCCTCCGTGAAAAATAATTTTCTCACATTACCCCTGAGCCGTACCCCCTCAAACTTTAAATTGTGCCCCCTTGTTCTTACACATCTCTTTTTGTGAAAGATGCTACCCTCCTGGACTTTGCTGATTCCCTTGAGGTACTTAAAAGTTTCTATCATGTCCCCCGTCCCTTCTTTCATCAGAGGTATACATATTAAGCTCTCTGTCTCTCTTCATATGGTTTCTGATGTAGACCATGCACCATTTTAGTTGCCTCCTCTGGACTGCTTCCATCCTGTCTATGTCCTTGCGTAGATGAGGTCTCCAAAACTGCACGCAGTACTCCAGATGGGGTCTCACCAACTGTCTGTACAGAGGGATAACTACTTCCCTTTTTCTACTTGTGATGCCCCTCCCTATGCATCCCAGTATCCCCCTGGCTCTCCTTACTGACTTCTCACATTGCTTACCCACCTTTAGGTCATCTGATATGACTACACCCAGATCATTTTCCATTATTGTTGTTGTTAGCACCTCCCCTGCTATTGTGTACTCTTCTCTTAGATTTTTATTTCCCAGGTGCATTACTTTGCACTTCTTTGCATTGACTCTAAGTTGCCATATGTCTGACCATTCCTCCAACCTTGCCAAGTCCCTCTCATCTTTTCTACCCCCCCTTGTGTATCAACTCTGTTACAGATCTTTGTGTCATCTGCAAAGAGGCATACCTTTCTTTCCAGACCCTCTGCAATGTCACCTATAAAGACGTTAAAGAGGACTGGACCTAGTACTGAGCCCTGAGGTACTCCACTAGTAACCCCCCTTTATTCAGAATGTGTTCCATTCACTATTACCTTCAATGTCCTGTTGTGCAGCCAGTTTGCTACTCAGGCTACCACCCTGGGACCCACTCCCAGGCTGGCTAACTTGATTATTAATCTTTTGTGCGGGACTGTGTCAAATGCCTTGCTAAAGTCTAGGTAGGCCATATCCACAGCCCCTCCCTGGTCTATTACTTTGGTCACCCAGTCAAAGAAATCAATTAGATTCGTCTGACATGACCTTCCTGCTGTGAATCCATGCTGCTTTAGGTTCTGTGCCCCGCTGGCCGCTAGGTACTGAACAATTCTTTCTTTCAGAAGTGATTCCATCATTTTCCCCACCACTGAGGTCAAACTAACAGGTCTGTAGTTTCCTTCTTCTGCCTTGCTCCCACCTTTGTGAAGGGGAATCACATCTGCTCTTCTCCAGTGCTCAGGTACCACCCCATCCTCCCATGATTTGTTAAAAAGTGTGGTTAGTGGTGTCACTAGGTCCTTCCTTAGCTCTTTTAGGATTCTAGGGTGAATCCCTTCAGGCCCCATTGCTTTGTCCACCTTGAGTTTTAGGAGTTCTTTCAGGAATCTTTCTTCTGTAAATGGACTGGCGTAAACCCCACTACCCAGAGTGCTTCTATTGTTTGGTTTAGGTAACTCCTCCTCTTCTTCTTTTGTGAATACTGAGCAAAAGTATTCATTCAGTATCTCTGCCTTTTCACTGTCTTCCTCTGCCCACCTCCCCTCTCCTTTATTAATCTTCACTATCCCTCCCTTAATCTTTCTGTGATCCCTGATGTACCTATAAAAGGTTTTATCCCTCTTCTTAACTGAGTTAGCTATCTTTTCCTCTGTTTGGGCCTTGGCTTTTCTGACTGCCTTCCCCACTTCTTTCTGCTTTAATTGATACAGTTCCCTCTCGTGCTCCTTCTGTGATTCCTTGTACTTTTTGAATGTAGCCTTTTTCTCCTTAACCTTCCCTGACGCCTCTTTTGAGAACCATAGTGTTTTTTTATTCTTCTTTGTTTTCTTTATTTGTTTCACACAAGGCTTGTTGCCTCCATGATGGCAGTTTGATTTTCTCCATTGTTCTTCCACCCTCCTTTCTGGCCATTTGGTAATGCATTCCTCAGGTATTCACCCATTATGCCAAAGTCAGCCCTTCTAAAGTCCAGTATCCTTGTCTTTGTATGGCTTGTCTCCATGGTTGTGTTTATTGTGAAGCACACTGTACAGTGGTCGCTTGTTCCCAGATGTCTACTGACTTCTAAATTTGTGATCCTCTCTCCATTTGAGAGTACCAGGTCTAATATTGCTCCCTCCCGAGTGGGTTCCACCACTAACTGTCTAAGGCATGCCCCCTGTAGGGCATCAAGAATGACTCTGCTCTTGGATGTGGCTGCAGTCCATGTCGTTCAGTTAACATCTGGCATATTCAGGTCCCCCATCAACAGTATCTCCCCTTTTTCAGCCATTTTGAGAATGCCCTCTATCATTTTCTTGTCCATTTCCTCCCCTTGAGATGGGGGTCTGTATACAACCCCTGTGTGGATTGTGATGCCATTCTCTGTCTCCAAGGTGACCCAGAGTGCCTCTTGTCCCCCCCTCTTTACTTTTTAGTTCTGTAGCTTTGATCCTCTTCCCTTATGTAGAGAGCTACTCCACCTCCTCTTTTACCCTCCCTGTCCCTTCTGTAGATTGTGTACCCTGGTATGTTGACATCCCAGTCATGGTTCTCTGTGTACCATGTTTCTGTGACTGCCACAATATCCAAGTGTTCCTCTTCCATCAGGGCTACTAGCTCTGGAAGCTTGTTTCCAAGACTACAGGCATTGGTACTCATTGCCCTCCATTTAATGTTGGCTTTATCCTTTTTTACCCCATACCTGCTCTAATTTCCCTTGTCTATTTTTCCATTAATCCCTGTCCTGCCCTCTGTCAAGCTCTGTACCTCAGTGTTTACCCTACTACCTGCCATGTTTTGTGGGGGGAGGCCTGAACTTTCCTGTTTCCTATCAGCACCTCCCTCCTTGGCTAGTTTAAAAGCTTGACAAGGAAGCCTTTAAACCTGTCACCTATGAGCTTGTTTCCCTTCCTGGACAGATGCAGACCATCATGCCAGTATAGACCTTCATCTCTCCAGGTGGACCCCCAGTCCCCAATGAAGCCAAAGCCCTGTGCTCTGCACCAGTTTTGCAACCATTCATTAAACTGCATGGTGTGCAGTACCCTAGCCTCACCCCTGCCATAGACTGGCAGCACCTCTGAGAAGGTTACTGTGCTTGCTACCTGTCTGAGGCACCTCCCCAACTCCACAAATTCATCCTGCACTGCACTGATCTCATGCCTAGCTAGGTCATTTGTCCAGAGGTGGACAATGATATCTAGTTCCCTCTCCTGTGATGCTGCTTCTGCAATCCTGAGGATTTGCTTCCTGTCCCACCAAGTTATGGCACCAGGCAGGCACCTTACTTCCCTCTCCTCTCCCTTCCCCAGGTCTACACCCCTAACAACTGAGTCCCCTATCAGAAGCTGTTTCTTTCCCTTTTGGTGTCCCTTGCCACTCTTTTGTGGGTCTCCCTTGTGGATGTCCCCAGCATTCTTGTTGCTCTCCACTGAGGGTGTCATCATAGAGGAACCTTGATTTGCCAGACTGACATATGATTTGTGTAGAGGTACAACTCGGGTGCTACGCCTCTGTTCCACCACCCTCACCCTCCCAGAACCTACTGTGGTCTATCTGCTCTTCACACATGGCAACCTCTGAGGCAGTGGTTGTGGAACTAGTGCTCTTTGGGTGGGAGGCCTCCTTAGTCCTTGCCAGTTCAGCCTGGAGGTGGGCAACCTCCTCCCTCAGAGCTGACAGTTGCCTGCAAATAGGGCAGCAACGCAGGTTCCAGAATGTCTCCCAGAAAACTGCTGCTCCACAGCCAGTGCATTGCACCACTCCCCACATGCCCCTCTTCCTTATAATATATAATGAGTAATATATAAAATATATATATATATATATATATATATATATATATATTTTTTTTTTTTTTTTTGGGTATGTACTTACCCTTTATGCACTGTGCTGGGTTATTAAGAATATGACAGTTCTGCCCCAAGACCTGTTGAGGAAGAGATGTCAGAACCTTGGCTATAAAGGAAATGCCACACCTGGGGTGGGCGGGGTGAGGGAAGGGTGGGTGGGTAGGCCACAACCACTGGTGACTGTTAGAAACAATCAAATACACCACTGCTGCACCACCCTGGTGAGTACTGCCCTTTATAGTAAATCAACCAACACCACAATTTACTAGACCACTGCTCCTACACAAACCACTCTACTGAGTCCAGGGATAAAAATGAACTCACTGCTCAGCCAGCAGGACACTTCTAAAATGTTGCACCAATATCCTTCCAAATCCTAGGTGTCTAGCACAGAAATCAAGCAACTTCAGTTGTATTTCACCCCCGGTTATAAAATTACTACACTTTAATGGACTCCTGCAATTATCTTCTTAATGCCAATAAGAAAAAATGAAACTTTCTGTAGAAAGCGTAGCTTACCTTCCTAACAAGTCCCCAACAATATTATGTCTTACCAGATTCCCAGTTCCTCAAATGCGTTCTAGTTTGTTCTCTGCAGTATAGCAAGTTTCTCAGCCTCCAATAGAAGCAGGCAAGTCTTTAAAGTTTTAAGTTTAAACCCAACACTCGAGCCGCAACAACAGGATCTCTTTCCATTTCAATTTAAAGCACATTCATCTGCACATCTACAAGCACAAAAATTGATCCAATGGAGGCAATCTCAGAACCACAACCCTCCATGGAGGTACTGCTTGGTAGTCTGCATATGTCAGAATACAGCATGACTTCATGTTGTTTGAAGAAAAAATTACTTACCTTAGTAATGTTGTTTCTTCTAATGGAGTCTTGCTGTATTCTGACCCCCCCTCTCAAACCTAGATTTTGGGATGTGGGTGGGCAGGAGCAATGTTGGCACCCTAGAGGTGTCCTTTTAACACCCTCTTTTTGGTTTGGGTGACAGGTTGTGTTTTGTTTTTGGGTTTCCTGACTTGAGTCTTCCTTTGAAACCAAAAATTTTTTTATAAATTTTCCAGTTGGCTAGTAAGAATTTTACAGTTTCCACACAGAACACCTAGTGAGTCTTTGCTTGTAAAGATTTGACGGTTGCAGTTTAAACAACAGCAGACAGGGGCTTCAACCAAGCTTGTGGTTAACATTCTTTGCTACTCATAGAAAGTTTAACTCTTTGTTCTCCGGGGAAGTTGAAAGGTGGGACCTAACTGCATATGTCAGAATACAGCAAGACACCATTAGAAGAAACAACATTACTAAAGTGAGTAATTTTTTCTTATGGTCCCCTCAGGCCTTTCTTTGCATGCCAACTTGAAGCTGACCCTGTGGTCATCAGTGGTGCCCATGATGGAGGTTGGATGTGATAAGCAAAAAGACCTATGCCTCTGCTTCTTTAGGCCTGAGGATTGCAAACTGCCAGGCCCATATGATAAAATACCAAAACACTCTGGAGGAAAGCAAAAGCAGCTGCCAAAGCTCTTTCAGAAGGTGCACCAAAGCAAGAGCTCCTTGAAGCCTTTTGAGCTAGGGCAGCAGCATCAGGAATGTCTTAGAAGGTATTCCTGGCTAAGGGTGGTGGGCTTTGCAAATGAAGTCCAGCAGTCAATTCTCAGTGCCTCATTCAGAGGATATAAATTGTTTGGTGCAGATGTGCAAGATATCCTCACAGATTTGCAGGCATCAAGCGGAACCCTCGAATCAGAACATTCCCTCTATCACACCCAGCCAAAGAACAGACAGAGGGTGTCTTTTCATCTGGCTAGTACAAGACACCAGACAATCAGGTAAGGTTACAGGAGAAGGAGCCCTTCCTACTCCATCAGCCACTCCAGGTGCCCACTCATAAGTCCCTAGAGATGCCGGTGCAGCAGGAGCTGTAACTGATTCAGCCTGACTCCTTTTACACCCCCAGCCACCCTTGCCTCCAGGGGTAGTCGCTGGTGGTCATCTCGCCCTCCACCTGGACCAGTGGAAGGAGCTGACCTGAGATGCCTGGGTCCTGGAAGAAATAGCACAGGAACATGCTCTGGAGCTTCTAGAGCTACCTCTAGACCATCCACCAGTGCCTGCACATTTTCCTTTGGACCACATTCCACTGCTTCTGGAGGAAATTCACACCTTGCTCTGGAAAAGAGCAATAGAACCTGCACCCCTGGAACAGAGAAACACAAAGTTCCATTCTCAGTATTTGCTAGTTCCAAAATGGACAGGGGATCTGAGGCCTATTATGGATCTCAAGGACCTGAATTTTATTATACCTGTAGAATACGAAGTTCAGGATGGTTTCTCTGCAGGGCCTACTACCACAACTGCAGGCAAGGAATCTAATCTGTTCCCTCGATATGAAGTATGCCTACCTTTATATCAAAATCCAAAAACCTCACAGGAAATACCTAAGAGAACTGTGTAAATACTGACCTCCCTGCCCCCGAAAGGCTTACCCCCGATTAAGCTTTTTATACAGAAAATCCCCTTTTTTCCCAGTAGCCACTTACTTTATTTTTATTTCATAAAGTCCGTGAACTGGTAATATGGTTGTAACCCCCCCTGCAAATGGGGGTTCCCAAAAGACTTCCAGGAGCTTGCTTGAATGCTCCAAGCCTGAATGGTGTTTGGTGTTTAAGTCATTTATCTGTGAGTGTTTTTAGAGCCTCTGGTACTGTCTCTTTAAGAGCTGTCTGCTTGCAGACATAATTAGTTTGTATGGGAGACTGTGTGTTTCTCTGCTTGAGTACCACTCAAGCTGCTGCCAATTCACTCCATTTTTGCAGTCACTAGGAGTGCAAAGGGAACCTATCTGAAAGATGTAACTGTTTGCCAGAAATCATTTAGAGTAATAATGAAAATACAGTTTGTCTAACCTGCTTTCTTTGCAGTCAGAACTGTGTTTGCCTGGTTCCCCATTCTAGTTTTGAACTGCTGAACTGGACCAATCAGTGTGGGTTAAGGTAGCTCTAAAATAGTGCCTTGGACGAATCAGAACTTGGACTCGTAATCTGAGCCAGCCACAAGAGGATTGTATGGGCAGTGACTCTGGGAGATGTAGTTTGGACTTCGGTGCCTTTTTGGACCAACAGGGGCGGTCTATTGTGAGTGACAGCCAATCCAGCCAAGAACTGGGAGGAACTCAAAGGAAGTGCCCAGTTTTGTCTGCTGGAGTTTCAGTTGAGCTCTGGTGGTGAAGAGGGAAGGAGCCCTGTGCTTTTCAGGTGTGCAGTTTTAGTTGGGAAACGCGTGTAAGGCCCCGAGTTCCGGTCTGCAGCTTGTGTAACTGCTTGTTAGGACTGAATCCGTCCTGTGAAGAGAATCAAAGGATATCTGAAGAGTAGAAACCAGGCTCACCCTGTAGAAGACTGGAGAAATTGCTGAATTGCACTCGGTCTGTCAGGAACTGAATCTGCTGTGTGTTCTCCTGGGTATTGTGCAGTAATTGCGATCGGGATAGAAGCAGCCTGCCTGGTATAGTACTTTCTTTTACCATATAAATGTGTGAGGAGGCTTATGTAGCTCAAGTGAATCCTGCTGCCATTAAAGGACTTTGCCTGTTACTGTTTGCCATATAAATGTGTGAGGAGGCTTATGTAGCTCAAGTGAATCCTGCTGCCATTAAAGGACTTTTGCCTGTTGCAGTTTGTCATATAAATGTGTGAGGAGTCTCGTGGAGCTCAAGAGTAGCCCTGCTGATGTTGAAGGACCCTATCTTGTTTGGAGGTCGTGAGTACTAATTCAGGTCGCTCCTGTTGAATTGCCACATTGAATCCAAATGGAATTACTGTACTGCTGACTGTTTAACTAATTTTTCTTTTCTCTGTGTGAAAGGGCCCTACCAGCTGCCACGGTTTGGACTAGCCACTAGGGCTTGGGTACCCAGGGACAGTAACTGGTAGGGATAGGCCTGTGCACAGAGCCATAGGTAGATGAGTAAAGTGATAAGCTAATTAACCTGATTTCCCCTTGTCCTTGTTATATCCCCCTAAATAAATCAGAGCTGCTTGTTTCAGCAAAGTTATACTGCCTGAGGTATTTGTCTATGTTAAAGTATTGTACTGTGATTGTTGCACTGTATCTTCTTATTTTACAGGGGGTCCCAGTACCTGAACCAGTCCTGGGGGTAAGTGTGTACTATGAAGGTAATTCTGATATACTGTGTGGGCCACTAGCAGGAAGAAAGGGGGGTTGCAGTGTCCCAGAGGGCTGTGACCAAGTTAGTTTAACTATTGCAAACCCTGACCTCTGGGTGGAGGCACCCGCCATCGGATCCAGGCCCTTCAACCTGTTAGCAGCAAATCAGGCAGGGGTAGTAGCCCCTGGGATAGTGCCATCTAGGGGTTACATCTTGGAGGCACCGCTGGGATTGTGTGTCCTCTACTGGCCATATTTACAAACCACTGTTAAGAAAAAAATGGGTACCCCGACAGAAGTGGCTGTGCACCGGCTGGTGGAGTGGTGTACTGGGGAGGAGATCAACCCCCAAAATGCTATGCTTATCCTGGACATCTCCCTGGGTATCAATACGGACACTGTACAGCAAGTACTTTCCAAGGTAGAAGGTTTACAAAACCCTGTGGTGGTGGGTCGGCATGCTAATCTGCTCACCCACACTTTCCTGGCCCTAGTAGAGTTTAGGATCCCATAGATAGCTCCAAAGTGCCACAGACCATTACTCCAGAGGGAGCCCTCACTGCCTGGAGAGTGATAACTAAGGACAGTAAGACCCGGGGAATGAGCCCCCACCACTGTCTGAAACTTTTGAGGAGAAATTTGCTAAATGGTTGCTGGGGGAAGGGAAAACTGTGGAGGACTTGAAGAAACTATTCTTGCCACCTGGGGGTGTTCCTCCCCCAACACGCTGTCCCGCTGCAGTACCCGTAATGGTGGCTGAACCAATGCAGACTCCTATTTCTGCACCTGCCATTAGTCACAACTCTTACCGAAGGTTGAGGATCTTCTCTGGCACCCTCCCCACCCCCCAAGGGGAGGATGACTGGGAGACCTGGATTGACTATGTTGTCCCCCAAGTGCTAGAATGGCAATGCTCGGAAGCCGAAAAGCGAAAGAGGGTTAGTGAGCCTCCGAGGTCCCGCCCTGGCTACCATCCATGCTAAACGGGCCAGTAACCTGAAGTGACTGCACAGGCCTATCTTGAAGCCTTGGAGAATGTGTGTGGAGCCCAGATTCTGATGAGGACCTATGGTGGAGAGTAAGAAATGCACAACAGTACCAAGGGGAGTTGTTGTCTGTGTATGATCTCGCTGGAAAAATTGTTGCAAGAATGCTTCAGAAAGGGTAGTTTGCCAGCGATTGAACTGGACCGAACCAGGCTGGACAGGATCCTCAAGTCTGCCCCTTCTCAGAACCGCTGTTGCTTCAGTTAGCCTGGAAAATCGACTGGAATCCCCACCCTCCTATGATGAGTTAATGAGAGAAATTCGAGGAGTTGAGAAAGGCGACCTCGGAGAGACCTGCACCAATAGCTGCGGCTACGACCCGAGAGACTGAGGGTGACTCATCAAGTGAAGTTCAGGGGCAGAGGTTGGCAGTCAATGAGTGCTCTGACAAGGAAAAAGATATGCCACAATGGGGCGAACTGTTGAGAGAGATCCAGGAATTCAAAAACAGTCCCTTTATGAAGGCCATGCCTGCAAGTATGGGCCCCGACCTATATCCGACTGCATC
The DNA here is from genome assembly GCA_016271365.2 of Neoceratodus forsteri. NCBI lineage: Eukaryota > Metazoa > Chordata > Ceratodontiformes > Ceratodontidae > Neoceratodus > Neoceratodus forsteri. The sequence continues at coordinate 1,070,625,208 of CM028133.1, forward strand.
TGCTATGGGGGTTGGGGTACCCACTCATGTATCTCCTGCTGATAACAGCTCCAAACTCAATTCCTTGACCATGGAAGTGGAGAAACTGACGAGATGTCTCCAAATGCTTATCACGCCGCAGACAGAGATGGCATCAAGGTTTCCAGTTAGTAGTACCCCCGCCCTGGCTCCCAGTGTGGTGCCTCGGCCAGCTCAAACTCCAGAAAGTATGTTTTGCTATAATTGTGGGAAGGATGGGCACATGAAGAGGGAATGCCGGTCCCCAAAAGACACTGACAAAGTTGCATATAGGCTACAAGGAGAGCTTCGGAGAACAAATCACCCAGGCCCCCCTGATTGCATTACCTCACCAGCAGACTTAGCCTCAGCCAAAGGTCTAAGCTTTATATATATCATTGCCTGCAGCCTCCTAAAAAAGCTTACGCTGATACAAGTCTGGGTTGCCCATACCTTGCCAGACTTTCTAGTGGTGTCCGAGACTTGGCTCAAACCTACCACAGCAGATAGAGACATTAACTTACCTCACTACCAACTATTCAGAGCAGATCGCCAGACCAGGGGCGGGGAGTGGCTATTTATGTAAAATCTAGTATAACTGCAACCTGCTCAGATGCAACATCCCTGTCCAAGGAATTCGAATGTCTATCCATCAGAGTGGCTCTCCCAACAAAGCAGCTTCCATCTAATTGGCTGTTACAGGCCCCTCAGCTGGCTACAAACTTTAACCATTTGGGAATTTATTCAAGTCAGGTACTGAAGAAATCATAATCCTAGGTGATCTAAATCTAAATTGGCTATCCAAGGCTGCAGCACCTTTAGTATCATTTTGTGACACATATGGGTTCTCACAACTGATAACTGAATCAACAAGAATCAACAAAAAGAACCTGAGCAACAGCACACTACTGGACATCATACTGGTGAATAAACCCCATCTATTCACGCACATTGGAGTGCTTTTCAGTGACATAAGTGACCACTGCCTTATTGCTGGTGTAAGATCATCCAACAAACCAACGCCCCAGCTAAATTCCTTCTGAGGAGATCCAAAAATCTTCAATATTGAGGCTTATCTGCATGATCTAAGTCATTCTTCCAGATGGCAAGAGTTCTACCTAGCAGACTCTGTGGAAAAGCACATCAGGTGTTAAACAACATAATTTTAGGTGCCCTCAACATTCATGCACCAATCACTTGTGTTCGAATAAAAACAAATCTTGCCGTTGGTTCTCAGCTGACCTTAAAACTGCACTGCTGGAAAGGGATAAATTATGGAAAAGGCGAGGAAGACCAAGATCCCAAATGACTGACATTATTCAAGAAAGCCAGAAATAGTTGTACCAGGAAAGTACGGATGCAAAGGTTGCCTATTATAGAGCTGAGCTCGACTCCTCCTGCCACAATCCTGCCAAGTTCTGGAGCACTATTAAGGGTATAGTAGGCCAAGACTCAAGCACCGCACTACCAAATCATCTGCATCACAGTGAGGGCATAATTTCAGACAGGCTGGAAATACTAGATGCATTCAACAACCACTTTACAATTGCTGGCCTTGCATTCGACTCCTCCCAGCTAACCTGCTACGTGCACAATTAAGCTCCCAGTACATGAGGGTCTCAGAGTCCGTTTCCTCCTTCTCCTTCAAACCAGTTCTGTTGAATCAAGTGGAGGAACTAATCTCGCAGCTGGATATCAAAAAAAGTGCAGGAGCAGACTCCATTGACCCCTACTTTCTAAAGATTGCAGCACATATCATTGCAGTTCCCTTAACACATCTTTTTAATCTGTCATTGACATCTGGTCCTATTCCTGCTATATGGAAAACAGTCCAAGTTTTTCCCCTATTGAAATCAGGGGACCCCATGGAACTTAATAATTATAGACAAATTTCTATCCTTCCAGTGCTATCCAAGCTGCTAGAAAAATTAGTGAGCATCCAGCTAAGAGACTGCCTTGAAGAAACTAATCTTTTAAATCCAGCACAATCTGGATTTAGAGCTAGGCATAGTACTATTTCTGCACTGGCTAAAGTTACAAATGACTGGCAATCTGAATTGGATAAAAAAATAGTGTTTGTGCTGTATTCCTAGATCTAAGCAAGGCTTTTGACACGGTGGACCATGAACTGCTACTTTCCTCCTTGCATTCCATAGGCCTGGATCCATCCTCCTTAGTTGGTTTAGGTGTTATCTCACGGAAGGACACAACAAGTGAAGGCCAAGGTGATTTTTCTCCACTAAAACCTCTTTTAAGAGGAGTTCCACAAGGTTCTATCCTGGCCCTATCCTTTTGCCATTTATATTAATAACATTGATTCAAACCTTACCAGAGCATCTGTTCATTTGTTTGCAGATGATACTGTTTAATATGTCAGCAACCCCTCGCCTGCTACAGCTGTGAAATTCTACAAGCAGAATTTCTTTTATTACAACATCAACTTTTGGAAAGAAACTTTTTAAATGCTAAAAACAAAAGCAATGCTGTTCTCCAGCCAAAGCCGTATAAGTCCCTCCTCATTAAACAACCTCCCCAGCTATCCACTATCCTAGGAAAACCTGGACTATGTAGGGAAATTCAAGTATTTGGGTGTGGATAGATAATAGGCTTGACTACACAGTCCACATTGAAGAACTCTAAAAAGCTCGCTAAAGACTTGGTTTATTCTTCCAGAATAAGGCACTTCTAACCAGAGATTCCAAGATGAGGTTGGTTCAGGCCACATTTCTTTCAGTGCTTGACTATGCAGATTTTCTTACAGTCACTGCCCCATCTCCTACTTAAGTAAATTGATACACTATACCACAGAGCACTAAGATTCATTACAGATCTTCCATTTAACACTCATCACTGCTCTCTTTATGCTGCCATCGGTTGGACGTCCTCTACATCTCAGAAGAAACAGAAATGCTGCATTTTGATGTACAGAGCATTGACTAAGAAGCCTAATTATATTCTAGATTGCTTCACCCAGTCCAGAGCTAGTACCTATGCACTAAGAAGCCACAACTTCATCATGCTCAAGGTGCCTAAAGTCAACACCCGATACGGGAGATCTGCTATCAGCTATACTCTAGCTATATCATGGAATACCCTACAAAAGACCCTGAAGTTGTTTAACCGGATATCATTAGCATCCTTCAAACATCTTTATCTAAGTCTCTTCCCAGATAACTGCAACTGCTTCCACAAGTTCTAACTTATCCAGATTCCTAACCCTCTCCTCTGTCAGACACCCTAACTTGGCAATCTACTTCCTAGACATTATCTCCACTGTTCTCCCTTTCAGGCAGCCTTCACATGATCACATTTCTGTTTCCGACTAATTTGCCTCCACAGAATCACTCAACCCCTGGTTTTTTTTCTCACCCACTCATTCCTGACCCCAACCTTAGCCCTTATCACTCCTACACACCTCCTTTACTAGCCCCAGCCCCCTGTTCTATTCCCCCAACCACTTCCTACCCTATCACTCACCAGAAGCTGTAATCATCACTCCTCAGTTCACTTCAATCACTGTGTCTCCTTGTCTTCACCGGCCTACCCAGGGACCTTAGAAGCTCTGGGCACTATGTGTTGACTGTATATCATGACACCACATAGTTGATATGTACTGTATATATTAGAGTCCCTAGTCTGCTTTCATTGTTCTACCTTGTACTATCATGTTTAATCAATTTCTGCCTGTTTCTTGCCGTATATATGTGTCTTGACTTATCTGCATATGTATCAATTATTAACCTTGACCTTATCAGGTCCATCTTGTAAATGAGCTATGCTCAACGATGTTCACCTGAATAAATAAAGATTTGATTGATTGATTGATTGATTGATTGATTGAAATCAGTGGTTAAGAGGTGCACAAAATGATCCCAGTGAGGGCACCAAAATTGCTAACTCACGTCCTTTTGTGGCAAGGTCAGTTGCCCAGGCCCCCACTACCGCCTCTCCAGACTGGTCCAGAATCGTGGGTCCCTCCATGGAGACCACTGTAAAGGTGAATGGAGTGTCTACAAGAGCTGTATTAGACAGTGGCTCCCAAGTGACAATTATGTTCCAGGACTGGTATCAGAAGCATTTATCAGACGTACCCTTACAACCATTAGAAGGACTGCATGTATGGGGGTTAAGTGAGAAGGCCTACCCCTACTCCGGCTGTATCCGAATTTGGTTGTCTTTCCCCACCTCCGTGTCTGGAGTGGCTGAACAAGTAGAGACCCTAGTCTTAGTGTGTCCCCACTGGACTGTATGATGGTGTCCTTTGTTGATTGGAACAAATGCTCATATGTTCGAAAGCTGGCACAGTTGTGTTATGAAAACAGAGGTCAAAGACTAGTAGAGCTTTAAGAGTTCCAGCTTTAATTAAGAAGGCCTATGAGGCACAGAGATGCTGAAAAATAGAACCAGAGGAACCGGTCGGAATTGTATGGAAGAAGGATCCTGAGTCTCTGATCCTGGCGCCAAATGCCCAGTGCACCTTACAGGGAGAGGTCCAGATCAGAAAGGATGTTAAGAATAAAATATTAATGTTGGATGCACCAGGTGATGGAAAATTGCCAGAGGGACTGCTGGTCAAGCCTAGTATTTTGCCCGCTAGAGCCCATGCTTATGCCAGAAGGGTAATGGTCCAAGTTCATAATGTGTCTGAAAGAGACATTCGAGTAAATAGAGGTTGCATCCTGGCTAATGTGCATTGTGCAGACACTGCAGTGCTACCCAGCAGCAAGAGTTCGAGGAAGAATGACAGAGTAACGCCTGACTTGTTTGATTTCGCGCACTCCCGCTGCTAGCTGAATGGAAAGTGAGGATCAGTGAGAAGCTTGCCCGAGAGACCAGGTGTTTTCTTTAAAGGAATGGGACGTAGGATGCGTGCAAGGAGCTGAGACAATATCCAGCTGCATGACGAAAGACCATTTTGTGAGAGGTCTCACGCCTGGCACCTGCTGACATAGATGATGTGAGACGACATCTGCAAGAGATGTTAGCTGCTGGTGTAATACAAGAATCCAGAAGCTCTTATGCTTCCCCATTGTGGTAGTGAGGAAAAGAATGGGACAGTAAGGATGTGCGTGGATTATCGCACCTTAAACCGCAAACTATCCCTGATCAGTACACAATGCCCGCATTCAGGATGCTTTGGACTGCCTAAATGGGAGCAAGTGGTTCTCTGTGTTGGATCTCCACAGTGGTACTACCAGATCCCGATGGCCCCAGAGGACCATGAGAAGACAGCCTTTATCTGTCTGCTTGGCTTCTATGAATTCATGAGGGATGCCTCAAGGGTTTCAGGTGCCCCAGCCACTTTTCAACGATTGATGGAGCATGCAGTGGGGACATGAACTCACTAGAGTGCCTGGTATACCTAGATGATGTTATTGTGTTTGGCAGCTCACTGGAGGAACATGAGAGCAGATTATTTAAGGTATTGGACCGACTGGAGGACTTTGGCCTTAAACTGTCCATTGATAAGTGTCAATTCTTTCAAACATCAGTAAAGTATGTGGGACATATAGTATCCACCAAGGGAATAGAGACCGACCCAAGTAAAGTTGAGGCCTTGACCACCTGGCCACAGCCCAAAAATCTAAAAGAACTGCAAAGATTCCTGGGATTCTGTGGTTATTATCACGTTTCATCAAGGACTATTCAAGAGTGATCCGCCCTTTACTTAACCTTACTCAAGGGTATCCCCAACCCACATAAATATCAAAAGTCAGCGTCCCTCAAGACTGAAAGAGTGTATTTTGTCCGAGTGAAGTATTTGGGGCCCGCTGGACTCCTGATTGTGAGACTGCTTTTCATGAGATCATATATCAATTCACCCATGCTCCAGTGCTGGCCTATGCCGATCCAAGAAAACCTACGCCCTGCACACTGATGCTAGCTTGCAAGGGTTGGGGGCTGTGTTGTACAAGAGCATGAGAATGGCCTGAGACCAGTGGCCTTTGCCAGTAGAAGCCTGACCCCATCCGAAAAGAACTATCCTGTACATAAGTTAGAGTTCCTAGCTTTGAAGTGGGCTATTGTTGATCAATTCCATGAGTACTTGTATGGGGCTAAAATACTAGTAAACTGACAATAATCCTTTGACCTATGTGCAGACCTCAGCTAAGTTGGATTGCCACTGGCCATAGGCGGCTTTCTGCATTATCTACATACGACTATAGTCTCGAATACCGAGCAGGTCTGAACCACATAGATGCTGATGCTCTCTCCCGGAGGCCTGTTCCCCAGAATGATTGGGTCAGATTGGCAGAACCTGACATTCGGGCACTCTGCGGAAGTTTGACAGGGAGGAACAAATGTCCACGGACGAGGGACTGCATAGCGGATTGCTTGGGACCCTCTGAGAATTGCATACCTGCTGCTTATTGCCACTTTTCTGCAATAGACATTGGTGCACTGCCTCAGCTGGACAATGACAGTATTCTCGCGGCTCAGTCCCACGATCCCATGATCAAATCAGCTTTAGAAGCCCTCTGTGCAGGAAAGATGTGTACAAATTATGCTCCACTGATTTGAGAACTGCACTGTTATACAAAGAACGTCCTAAGTTGAAACTGATCAATAAACTGTTATACAGAGAAACAGTAGACAGAGGGGACAAGTAGACAAACAACAACTAGTGCTGCCCACTGCCTTTCGAGACTCAGTATTGAGGTCCTTGCACAACCACATGGGGCACCTTGGTATAGACAGAACACTTGACTTGGTGAGATCCAGATTCTATTGGCCTAAGATGGGGCTGATGTGAGCAACACATTCGAACTTGTAGTCGCTGCTCACAGAGGAAAGCTTTGCCCAGAGGCTGCCCCTTGTTAACATCACCACCAGTGCACCCATGGAGCTGGTCTGTATTGATTTTCTGAGTTTGGAGTCAGATCAAAGAAATATCAGTAATGTGCAGGTGGTCACTGACCATTTCACAAGATATGCCCAAGCTTTTCCCACCAAAGACCAGAAAGCATCCACTGTGGCCAAAGTACTTGTAGAAAACTTTTTGTTCACTATGGGGCTCCACAAAGAATCCATTCTGATCAAGGGAGAGACTTTGAGAGTCATCTGATCAAAGAGATGTTTTCTCTGTGGGGAGTGCGAAAGTCCAGAACTACTCCTTACCACCCCCAAGGGGACCCACAGCCTGAACATATCAACTGCACTTTGCTAGATATGCTAGGCACCCTGCACCCAAAGGACAAGCCTAGATGAAGCCAACAAATTAGCACCCTGGTACATGCTTATAACTGTACCAAAAGTGATGCCACTGGGTTCTCCCCCTACCGCCTGATGTTTGGAAGAGAAGCTCGACTACCGTAGATGTGTGTTTTGGGGCTCTCCTGATGGGGTTCAAGCTGACAACTATTTACAGTATGTGCAAAAGTTAAAGGCCCAGCTAACTCATGCGCACTAACTGGCTCAAAGCATGGCTGCCAAAAGAAATCTGGCCAACAAAGAAAGGTATGATAAAAAGGTGAAAGCACAGGAACTCCAGGAGGGAGATCGGGTATTCTAAGAAATCTGGGACTGCATGCAAACACAAGACTGCTGACAGATGGCACCATCTCCCTCACATTGTAGTGGGCAAACTAGATGATCTGCCAGTGTACAAAGTAAGGCCTGAGAATAATTCAAAAGATGTAAAAACAATGCATATAAATCATTTACTGCCCACTGGACAAATCTTGATTGAGTCTGAGCCCCCAGAAGATGCCCCCTCTGGACCAGTGACTAGAGCTGCTGCTAAGAAAAGATCAAGAAAGTCTGCACCTACAGAAGCAGAGCTAAAGTGTTCCCCTCCACAAGTCCCAGTTGAGCATGACTGTCAGTCCATATCAGAAGAAAGTGAGTGTGACTTTGAATACTATCCTTCTTACTAACTGAGTCAATTGTTTCGGGGCAATCCCCTAGTCAATACTGGAGATGAAGCTGGGCCTTCTGGACTGTCTAAGCCCCCAGTTTCGTCCCTGGAGCCAATGTTCCCAGAAAGTGAAGTGCAAAGCATCAGATCAGATGAAATGGAATCATTGTGCATGGTTGAACTGTTTGAGCTTTCAGGGGAGGAAAATGATGTATTGGGGCAAACTGGTGATACACCAGAACAAGAAGAGTATTTTGAGTGCCCTGACAGTCCACTGCCAGTGTCCGAAAGCTCTCCATGCGAGCCAAATGTTGTGGACTCAGAAACTGTAACTCCTGGAGCTGAAAATGCCCCAAGTTCTAGCCTCTCTATCCCCATGGAGACTCCCCGACAAGTGAGGACAATGCTGAAAATGAGGCTCAGAGTGCAGAGACTGTAACAGTTCCCCTAGAAAGACTGGTCGAGCTGTAAAGCCTGTGGTGCACCTCAGTTATGATTCCTTGGGAGGCCTGTGGACTTGCCTCTCAATGTTGTCCATAAAGGAGTGTATGTGTCCTCGAGCTCATTGCCCAAACTGAGCATCAGTGCTAACTCCAAGTTACTTGTGTTGCCCTCTAGTATGGTGCCCTTGCCCAGTCCAGCCCAAGGTAACTGATAGGAAGGGCCCCTCTCTTCAGGTTTCATGTACAAGAGGTAATAACTTGAGTTATGGTACAATGTGTGTGTAATACTGTGTAAAGAGTGATGTACTGCAATGTTTCAGAAATGTGTTCTTGGTAAATGATATATTGACTGATGATTACATGTGTGAGCCTAATGCAAATGTATATGGTTGCAGTTGAAACTTATGGGGTACTTGTTGACGCGGATGTCAAGCTTTCCTAAGCCAGGAAGGGTGTAACCTCCTGCAAATGGGGGTTCCTAAAAGACTTCCAGGAGCTTGCTTGAATGCTCCAAGCTCGAATAGTGTTTGGCTGTTAAGTCATTTATCTGTGAGTGTTTTTAGAGCCTTTTGGTACTGTCTTTAAGAACTGTCTGCTTGCAGACATAATTAGTTTGTATGGGGGGACTGTGTGTTTCTCTGCTTGAGTACCACTCGAGCTGCTGCCAATTCACTCCATTTTGCAGTCACTAGAGTGCAAAGGAAACTATCTGAAAGATGTAACTGTTTGCCAGAAATCATTTAGAGTAATAATGAAAATACAGTTTGTCTAACCTGCTTTCTTTGCAGTCAGAACTGTGTTTGCCTGGTTCCCCATTCTAGTTTTGAACTGCTGAACTGACCAATCAGTGTGGGTTAAGGTAGCTCTAAAATAGTGCCTTGGACGAATCAGAACTTGGACTCGTAATCTGAGCCAGCCACAAGAGGACTGTATGGGCAGTGACTCTGGGAGATGTAGTTTGGACTTCGGCGCCTTTTTGGACCAACAGGGGCAGTCTATTGTGAGTGATAGCCAATCCAGCCAAGAACTGGGAGGAACTCAAAGGAAGTGCCCGGTTTTGTCTGCTGGAGTTTCAGTTGAGCTCTGGTGGTGAAGAGGGAAGGAGCCCTGTGCTTTTCAGGTGTGCAGTTTTAGTTGGGAAACGCGTGTAAGGCCTCGAGTTCCGGTCTGCAGCTTGTGTAACTGCTTGTTAGGACTGAATCCGTCCTGTGAAGAGAATCAAAGGATATCTGAAGAGTAGAAACCAGGCTCACCCTGTAGAAGACTGGAGAAATTGCTGAACTGCACTCGGTCTGTCAGGAACTGAATCTGCTGTGTGTTCTCCTGGGTATTGTGCAGTAATTGCGATCGGGATAGAGAAGCAGCCTGCCTGGTATAGTACTTTCTTTTACCATATAAATGTGTGAGGAGGCTTGTGTAGCTCAAGTGAATCCTGCTGCCATTAAAGGACTTTTGCCTGTTACTGTTTACCATATAAATGTGTGAGGAGGCTTGTAGCTCAAGTGAATCCTGCTGCCATTAAAGGACTTTTGCCTGTTACTGTTTACCATATAAATGTGTGAGGAGGCTTGTGTAGCTCAAGTGAATCCTGCTGCCATTAAAGGACTTTTGCCTGTTACTGTTTACCATATAAATGTGTGAGGAGGCTTGTAGCTCAAGTGAATCCTGCCGCATTAAAGGACTTTGCCTGTTACTGTTTACCATATAAATGTGTGAGGAGGCTTGTGTAGCTCAAGTGAATCCTGCTGCCATTAAAGGACTTTTGCCTGTTACTGTTTGCCATATAAATGTGTGAGGAGGCTTGTGTAGCTCAAGTGAATCCTGCTGCCATTAAAGGACTTATGCCTGTTGCAGTTTGTCATATAAATGTGTGAGGAGTCTTGTGGAGCTCAAGAGTAGCCCTGCTGACATCGAAGGACCCTATCTTGTTTGGAGGTCGTGAGTACTAATTCAGGGTTGCTCCCTGTTGAATTGCCACATTGAATCCAAATGGAATTACTGTACTGCTGTCTGTTTAACTAATTTTTCTTTTCTCTGTGTGAAAGGGCCCCTACCAGCTGCCACGGTTTGGACTAGCCACAAGGGCTTGGGTACCCAGGGACAGTAACTGGTAGGGATAGGCCTGTGCACAGAGCCATAGGTAGATGAGTAAAGTGATAAGCTAATTAATCTGATTTCCCCGTCCTTGTTATATCCCCCTAAGTAAATCAGAGCTGCTTGTTTCAGCAAAGTTATATGTCTATGTTAAAGTATTGTACTGTGATTGTTGCACTGTATCTTCTTATTTTACAGGGGGTCCCAGTGCCTGAACCAGTCCTGGGGGTAAGTGTATACTGTGAAGGTAATTCTGATATACTGTGTGGGCCACTAGCGGGAAGAAAGGGGGGTTGCAGTGTCCCAGAGGGCTGTGACCAAGTTAGTTTAACTATTGCAAACCCTGACCTCTGGGTGGAGGCACCCACCATCAGATCCAGGCCCCTCAACCTGTTAGTGGCAAATCAGGCAGGGGTAGTAGCCCCTGGGATAGCGCCATCTAGGGGTTACATGGTGGACTGTGGGCGGCTCCATTTACTGTAATAGTGCGGCGTCAAGATTGCTTGCTACAGTGTGCGAGCGTGTGGCACTACACGTTACAGTAAATGAGCCGCCGCACGTCCGCCATATTTTTGGTTTGCGGACTTTACAAAATAAAAACAAAGTAAGTGGCTGTTTGGAAAAAAAGGGGATTTTCTGTATAAAAAGCTTAATCGGGAGGTAAGCCTTTCGGGTGCGGGGAGGTCTGTATTTACACAGTTCTCCTTTAAGGTTCCTGTTTCAAGGGGAACACTTCCAGTTCAGAGCATTGCTTTTGACTTGTCATCTACACTGAGGGTCTTTACCAGATGCTTGGCAGTGGTGCCAGCCACCCTTTCCAGGGAAGGCCTTTGTCTTTCCTTACTTGTATGACTAACTTCTAAAAGCTCAGTCCAGGGAGCAACTCATACACATTCTAGCCCGAACCAGACAACTGTTAGATGCTTGCTTTGGGGTCACTGTTCCAGAATCTGTCCTTGCAGTCTGTCTTCACCCCTTGCCAGTTTCTACAATATGTAAGAGCTGTTTTGGATACAGCCATAGGCTCAGCATTTCTGACTCTGGACGGGGCCGAGCATTTGATGGCACAGGCCCAGCTAGTTCACAACAGCTGATATGTCACAGCCAGAATGTTTCTTCGGATTCTGGGCCTAATGGCAGTGGCCACTGTCACAGTACCTCTCTTCAGGCTCCATATGAGGATCCCTCAGTGGACCTTGAGAGTCCAGTGGGATCAACTCAGATGATCGGGAACAGAAGGCTCTAGTAACCTGTCCTGTACTCAAGGTGCTGCAGTGGTGGATGGAACCCAGCAACCTGCTGACGGGGGTTCCTTTCCTAATCCCATTTCCTTGTCAGATTTTAACAGATGCTTCGGGGATGGGCTGGGGGCACACTTAGGAACCCATTAGACTGGTGTTTGAACCAAAGTGGAGAGCGCCCTGTAAATTATTGTTCAAAAGATGAAAGCTGTTCTGTATGGCCTACAGGCATTCTGGGCTCACCTATCCCCAGGTCCTTTGTTAGTATAGACTAACAACGTCAGTGTGATGCATTACACCAACAAACAAGGGGGAACTCACTCTTACCCCCTGTGCAGGGAGGCAATGACAGTGTGGTACTGAGCTCTTGAATATGATCTAGAACCTCAGCAGTACATATTCCAGGTGCCCAAAACGTCTTGGCAGACCGACTACACCAGTCACAATCCAATATTTATTTATTTGAATTTTGGTAACCAGGTAAGTCCACTGAGACAGTAGCACTCCCTTTTTCAGGGACGACCTGGAAGAGCAACAAGAGAAGTACAGTACAGAACAAATTCACAGATGTTTATGGTAGCAAAGACATATAGTAAAAAGACAGAATGGTCATAAAGCACAGCAAATTATAGGAATGGTAGCAGCATACGATAACAAATAGGCTTGTCAACTAATATTTCAGTTATACATAACCATGTCAAAGCAAAGCAAAGCAATGAGAACATGTGCAGAAAGGTATAGATGGAGATTTTGGACAGGCAAGAGGCAAGTTAAACATGAGAGGATCAAAGGGCTAAGGGGGGGGCAGAGGGCAAGGAGAGAAGCATGGGTAGGGAGTCAGGCAGGAAGTGACAGAGTGAAAACAGTAAGGCCTCACTGAAAGCAGGGGCAAGTAGCAGCTGCAGAGAGAGTGGTAAGCAAGTTGGATTTGAATGTGGGAAGAGAGAAGTAAGACAGGACAGAAGGAGGAAGGGAGTTCCAATCAGACACTTCTGCAAAAGAGAAGGACTGGGGGGGCTAGTAGCTAGTCGCAAATTAGGCTGTATGAGAAGGGGGAGGGAGGCAGATCTTACTTCAAGAAACAGCTCTTGCAGCAGGTTACACCATAAGGACTGAAGCCGGCAGGTGCCAGGACCCCAAGGAAAAATTGTAGCTAGCAATATCCAGTGGGGGACCGCCCCTGACATTGGCCTCACCCTTGACGTCCGGCATCATACAAAAGGGGTGGTCCCCCAGCATCCCCCAGTTCTTTTCCTGCTGTTGACTCACCAGCATTGGCCTCATGGATGCTTCTAGCAGATGAACGATGCTCGAAATAAGCATTTTGTTGTTAAAATCACCCGCTTGTCTTCTTCTCCGACTCCTTCTGTTGAAGGACACCCTCGAAATGAGCTTGTGGCAAACAGATCCCATTTAAGGACCAGCACATGGCCTGTGTGCGGTGCCTAGGCCCAGAACATGACATCAAGGCCTGCTCCATTTTCCAGCAGTTCAACAGCAGGACCAGGATCTGCCGCCAAAAAGCTCTCCAGGAGTTCCTTCTAGAAGACAAATTAAAGGCTATGGAAAAAGACCATTCCTCCGGGGGGAAGGGGAATCCTCCCACCATAAGTCCGGGAGACACTGCAAAAAGCACTTGGACAAGGATAGGGTCAGATTCCTGAGTCAGGCCTTGGAATCCAGGGCCAGTTCCAGCTCCACGAGGTCGGATATGTCCCCCTCCGGTGAAGGTACGGTCTTTGGGAGGCTTGAGCACAGTCTACCTTCAGCCTCTTAAAGCAAAGAAGGATAGCTAGATGTCCAGCTTGACAGCCAGGTCCAAGGCCATGGACCGGCATAAGTCTAAACTGGCCATGAAACAGGGCCCTGACACTTCATACTGACGCAGGGACTCCGACCATCATTCGGTTTCCCAACCTCCAAGAGGACCTGATGCCTCTCCAAGGAAGATGACTGAGCTGACGTCCCTCAAATGGACAGCAGATCCCACGTGGGCAACCGACCCGATACCTGCAAAATGGGCCAAAGAACTGACTCCAGCCACACCTACGCCGGCTGACACTGGTCACCGGGGGTCCTCAGAAGAGGAGGTCAAAATCTCCATCCCTGATGACCAGACAGGTGACACTGAGGATGCCGAGCTGCCCCGAGAACTGATGCCTGACCCGGCTACACCCAAGGTCGATGCCTGGAGCCGCCGATGGGCAGACATTGACGCCGCCCGTTGTCTGGCTCAACGCAAGGAAGACCCTTTAATTTTGGTGGATACCATCAAAAGGATGTGGTGCCCACCAAGCCTCCTCCTCCTCCTCCTAAGGAACCTGACAATAGAGTGTCTCCTGAACCCAAGGAGCCTACTCCACTTCCTAGGGGCAGATCCCATGAAAGGAAAAGACCCCCAGCCAGGTCTCCCTCCAGGTCTCCCAGTGACTGTCCACCAAAATGCCCCAGAGGCAGATGCCTTACTCCACCAGGGGACGACTCCCAGACAGATACCTCAGACACTTTGAGGTCACCCTCTTCAATTAGTCTCCCATCACCAGACCCACGAAACCTACCCAGGTCCCCACCGGATGATCCCTCTTTCTCTGATATCATGCGGCACATCCAGGAGAATATGGGGTGGGAGACGGAAGACTTAGACCCTGACAGGCAATGCCTTGCAAGATACCTTAGGCAGAAAAATCCTAAGCCTATGGTGGTCCCACCACTGGTTGATACATTTATGGATGTCACGAAGGCAGCATGGAAATGCCCGCATTCCACTCCGGCAGTACCTAAGAAGGTCGACCGCCTTTACAGGGCATCCATGGAGGACCCTTACTTGGCGCATCAGCCCTTGGCTGACTCTCTGGTCATTATGGCCTCACACGACCAGTCTCAAAGACATCAGCACCTGAGTACTCGGCCACCAGACCAGCAATCTAAACAGCTAGATTCACTGGGAAGACGCATGTATGCGGCTGCTACATGCTCGATAAGGTCTCTCAACTACCTCACGCACATGGTGCAATTTCAGAATGCCCTGTGGGACCTTATCAAGGATTTCCCGGAGGGCGAAAAGAAGGAGGAGCTTCTCAACCTCCTCCACACTGGGTCAGACGTGGGGACCCAAGTCCTTCGAGCCGCTTATGACTCAGCGGACTCGGCGGCCAGGGACGCTGCTACAGGTGTTTGTCTCCGGAGACGCTCCTGGTTGAGGGTCTCCAGATTTACCCCGGACATTCAGAAAAACATCCTGGATGTCCCGTATAATGGCTCGGTCCTGTTCGGTGAAGAATCAGAAAGGGTTATCACCAAGTTACAGGATGTCAGGATGGCAGTTAGGCCTGTACAAGCCAAGTACAGACCTAAGGCTGGTTCCTTTTGTAGGAACCAGAATCGCTTTTGAGGCCGGCAACAAAGGCAACAGCCATGTTCCGGCCAGCAACTAAGGGGCAACTTTAACCAAAAAATTCAATCCAGATTCCCCCGCAGGCCAGGGACAAAAACACCAAAAATCTGCCCAGCCCACCGAAATCAACACCACCACAGCATGACTCCTTCCCGGCCCCTGCCCCACCTCTGAATCTGAGAGAAGGACAGGTAGGGGGTCTCATCTCTTACCACCTATAAGGGTGTCAGAGGATAACCTCTGACCAGTGAGCTCTTCAACTTGTAAGTCAAGGACACTCTATCGAGTTCCTCAACCGCCCACCATCAAGGCCTCCTCTGCTCTCCTGTTATTTGGGTCAGCACGCTTTGCTCCTAGACAAGGATGCCATAGAACCAGTGCCACAGAACCAGAGAGGAGAAGGATATTATTCACACTTCTTCCTAGTTCCATGAAAGACAGGGGACTTACGCCCGATCCTGGACCTCTGTGACCTCAACACCTTCGTGTTGTACAAGCACTTCCACAAGGTCACGCTTCTGGTTCTCAAAACCATGCTCAAGCAGGGCACTTGGTTTGCATCTCTGGACATGCAGGATGCATATCTCCATCTCCCCATCACTCGAGCACACTGGAAATTCCTGCGCTTCGAGTTCCTGGGATGCCACTATCAGTTCCGAACTCTCCCCTTCGGACTATCCCTGGTGCCTCGCATGTTTACAAAATGCTTGGCAGTAGTAGCAGTGGCCCTCAGGAGACAGGGCCACTATGTGTTCCCATACCTGGATGACTGGCTCCTCATGGCCCCCTCTTGGGAGGCTTTGATAGCCACGATTCAAGACGCTCGCTCCCTCTTCAGATCGCTGAGCATTACTATCAGTCAGGAGAAGTCGTGCCTCATCCCTTTATAGAGGTTGCAGTTTATCGGTGCAGTTCTCAACACCAGTCAAGGGAAGGCTTTCCTGCCTCAGGACAGGGTGGAATGCATCCGATCCCTCATAAGGGATATGATGGAAAAGAAGTTGGTCCCAGCCAGGACCATTCTTTGCTTGCTCGGACACATGGCAGCAGCCATCGCGATGGTTCCCCTAGCTCGACTTCGTATGAGGATTACCCAGTGGATGCTATGAGCTAAATGGGACCAAAAACATGATCAACTGCATCAGCTAGTCCAGATCACGGATACCGTCATCCGAGACTGGCAATGGTAGCTTGTCCCAGAGCACCTTTCCAGAGGTGTCCCCTTTTTAGTGCCTGCTCCAACTCTGACTCCCTCCACGGACACTTCCGGGTCCGGTTGGGGATCCCACCTGGAAGGAGTCAGGACCCAGGGATATTGGTCAACCCTGGAGTCTCACCTCCACGTCAACATCCTCGAAATGAGGGCAGTCCTGTATGCTCTGTAAGCCTTTCAGTCAGAGATCACATCAGATCTCCTACTATTACAAACAGACAATACCTTGGTGATGCACTATATCAGCAAGCAAGGAGGCACTCACTCCTACCCACTTTGCAGGTAGGCAAACAGGGTGTGGGATTGGGTATTACAGCACGGTGCAGAGATCACTGCAGTGCATGTTCCCAGTGTGGACAACACCATTGCAGATTGCCTGAGCCGGGCGCAGGTCAAGGCTTATGAATGGGAACTGCTGCAAGAAGTAGTAGAGGATCTATTCTGCAGATGGGGACACTAGACTTAGACCTCTTCGTGTCCCCGTACAATGCAAAACTGCCGATAAATGGCTTAAACGCCAAACACCATTCAGGCTTGGAGCATTCAAGCAAGCTCCTGGAAGTCTTTGGGAACCCCCATTTGCAGGGGGTTACACCCTTCCTGGCCTGGGAAAGCTTGACGTCCTGCCAAGGACTCCATAAGTTTCAACTGCAACCATATACATTTGCATTAGGCTCACACATGTAATCATCAGTCAATATATCATTTTACCAAGAACACATTTCGAAACATTGCAGTACGTCACTTTACACAGTATTACACACATTGTACCATAACTCAAGTTATTACCTCTTGTACATGAAACCTGAAGAGAGGGGCCCTTCCTATCAGTTACCTTGGGCTGGACGGGCAAGGCACCATACTTAGAGGGCAACACAAGTAACTTGAGTTAGCACTGACGCCAGTTTGGGCAATGAGCTCGGGGACACATACACCCTTTATGGACAACATTGAGAGGCAAGTCCACAGGCCTCCCAAGGGAATCATAACTGAGGTGCACCACAGGCTTTACAGCTCGACCAGTCTTTCTAGGGGAACTGTTATAGTCTCTGCACTCTGAGCCTCATTTTCAGCATTGTCCTCACTTGTCAGGAGTCTCCATGGGGGTAGAGAGGCTAGAACTTGGGGCACTTTCAGCTCCAGGAGTTACAGTTTCTGAGTCCACAACATTTGGCTCGCATGGAGAGCTTCGGACACTGGCAGTGGACTGTCAGGCACTCAAAATACTCTTCTTGTTCTGGTGTATCACCAGTCTGCCCCTAATCCATCATTTTCTCCCTGAAAGCTCAAACAGTTCAACCATGCACAATGATTCCATTTCATCTGATCTGATGCTTTGCACTTCACTTTCTGGGAGCATTGGCTCCAGGGATGAAGCTGGGGCTTAGACAGTCCAGAAGGCCCAGCTTCGTCTCCAGTATTGACTAGGGATTGCCCCAAACAATTGACTCAGTTCGTAAGAAGGATAGTATTCAAAGTCACTCTCACTTTCTTCCGATATGGACTGACAGTCATGCTCAACTGGGACTTGTGGAGGGGAACACTTTAACTTTGCTTCTGTAGGTGCAGACTTTCTTGATCTTTTCTTAGCAGCAGCTCTAGTCACTGGTCCAGAGGGGCATCTTCTGGGGCTCAGACTCAATTAAGATTTGTCCAATGGGCAGTAAATGATTTCTATGCATTGTTTTTACATCTTTTGAATTATTCTCAGGCCTTACTTTGTACACTGGCAGATCATCTAGTTTGCCCACTACAATGTGAGGGAGATGGTGCCATCTGTCAGCAATCTTGTGCTTGCCATGCAGTCCCAGATTTCTTAGCAATACCCGATCTCCCTCCTGGAGTTCCTGTGCTTTCACCTTTTTATCATACCTTTCTTTGTTGGCCAGATTTCTTTTGGCAGCCATGGTTTGAGCCAGTTGGTACGCATGAGTTAGCTGGGCCTTTAACTTTTGCACATACTGTAAATAGTTGTCAGCTTGAACCCCATCAGGAGAGACCCCAAAACACACATCTACTGGTAGTCGAGCTTCTCTTCCAAACATCAGGCGGTAGGGGGAGAACCCAGTGGCATCACTTTTGGTGCAGTTATAAGCATGTACCAGGGTGCTAATTTGTTGGCTCCATCTAGGCTTGTCCTTTGGTGCAGGGTGCCTAGCATATCTAGCAAAGTGCGGTTGAAACGCTCAGGCTGTGGGTCCCCTGGGGTGGTAAGGAGTGGTTCTGACTTCGACTCCCCACAGAGAAAGCATCTCTTTGATCAGACGACTCTCAAAGTCTCTCCTTGATCAGAATGGATCTTTGTGGAGCCCCATAGTGAACAAAAAGTTTTCTACAAGTACTTTGGCCACAGTGGATGCTTTCTGGTCTTTGGTGGGAAAGCTTGGGCATATCTCGTGAAATGGTCAGTGACCACCAGCACATTACTGATATTTCTTTGATCTGACTCCAAACTCAGAAAATCAATACAGACCAGCTCCATGGGTGCACTGGTGGTGATGTTAACAAGGGGCAGCCCTCTGGGGCAAAGCTTCTCTGTAAGCAGGACTACAAGTTCGAATGTGTTGCTCCACATCAGCCCCCATCTTAGGCCAATAGAATCTGGATCTCACCAAGTCAAGTGTTCTGTCTATACCAAGGTGCCCCATGTGGTTGTGCAAGGACCTCAGTACTGAGTCTCGAAGGCAGTGGGCAGCACTAGTTGTTGTTTGTCTACTTGTCCCCCTCTGTCTACTGTTTCTCTGTATAACAGTTTATTGATCAGTTTCAACTAGGACCTTCTTTGTATAACAGTGCAGTTCTCAAATCAGTGGAGCGAATTTGACACATCTTTTCCTGCATAGAGGGCTTCTAAAGCTGCTTTGATCATGGGATCGCTGGGATTGAGCCCGCCAATACTGTCATTGTCCAGCTGAGGCAGTGCACCAATGTCTATTGCAGAAAAGTGGCAATAAGCGCAGGTATGCAACCTCAGAGGGTCCCAAGCAATCCACCATGCAGTCCACTGCGTCCGTGGACATTTGTTCCTCCCTGTCAAACTTCCGCAGAGTGCCCGAATGTCAGGTTCTGCCAATCGGACCCAATCATTCTGGGGAACAGGCCTCCGGGAGAGAGCATCAGCATCTATGTGGTTCAGACCTGCTCGGTATTCGAGAGCATAGTCATATGTAGATAATGCAGAAAGCCACCTATGGCCAGTGGCATCCAACTTAGCTGAGGTCTGCACATAGGTCAAAGGATTATTGTCAGTTTTACTAGTATTTTAGCCCCATAAGTACTCATGGAATTGGTCAACAATAGCCCACTTCAAAGCTAGGAACTCTAACTTATGTACAGGATAGTTCTTTTCGGATGGGGTCAGGCTTCTACTGGCAAAGGCCACTGGTCTCAGGCCATTCTCGTGTTTTGGTACAACACAGCCCCCAACCCTTGCAAGCTAGCATCAGTGTGCAGGACGTAAGGTTTTCTTGGATCGGCATAGGCCAGCACTGGAGCATGGGTAAGTTGATATATGATCTCATGAAAAGCAGTCTCACAATCAGGAGTCCAGCGGCCCCAAATACTTCACTCGGATGAAAATACACTCTTTCAGTCTTGAGGACGCTGACTTTGGTATTTTTTGTTGGGGATACCCTTGAGTAAGGTTAAGTAAAGGGCGGATCACTCTTGAATAGTCCTTGATGAAACGCCGATAATAACCACAGAATCCCAGGAATCTTTGCAGTTCTTTTAGATTTTTGGGCTGTGGCCAGGTGGTCAAGGCCTCAACTTTACTTGGGTCGGTCTCTATTCCCTCGGTGGATACTATGTGTCCCACATACTTTACTGATGTTTGAAAGAATTGACACTTATCAATGGACAGTTTAAGGCCAAAGTCCTCCAGTCGGTCCAATACCTTAAATAATCTGCTCTCATGTTCCTCCAGTGAGCTGCCAAACACAATAACATCATCTAGGTATACCAGGCACTCTAGTAAGTTCATGTCCCCACTGCACGCTCCATCAATCGCTGAAAAGTGGCTGGGGCACCTGAAACCTTTGAGGCATCCTCATGAATTCATAGAAGCCAAGCGGACAGATAAAGGCTGTCTTCTCACGTCCTCTGGGGCCATCGGGATCTGGTAGTACCCACTGCGGAGATCCAGCACAGAGAACCACTTGCTCCGTTTAGGCAGTCCAAAGCATCCTGAATGCGGGGCATTGTGTACTGATCAGGATAGTCCGCCGGTTTAAGGTGCGATAATCCACACACATCCTTACTGTTCCATTCTTTTTCCTCACTACCACAATGGGGAAGCATAAGGGCTTCTGATTCTTGTATTACACCAGCAGCTAACATCTCTTGCAGATGCCGCCTCACATCATCTATGTCAGCAGGTGCCAGGCGTGAGACCTCTCACGAAATGGTCTTGTCATGCAGCCGGATATTGTGCTCAGCTCCTTGCACGCATCCTACATCCCATTCCTTTAAAGAAAACACCTGGTCTCTCTGGGCAAGCTTCTCACTGATCCTCACTTTCCATTCAGCTGGCAGCGGGAGTCGCCAAATCAAACAAGTCAGGCATTACTCTGTCATTCTTCCTCGAACACTGGCTGCTGGGTAGCACTGCAGTGTCTGCACAATGCACATTAGCCAGGATGCAACCTCTATTTACTCGAATGTCTCTTTCACATTATGAACTTGGACCATTACCCTTCTGGCATAAGCATGGGCTCTAGCGGGCAAAATACTAGGCTTGACTAGCAGTCCCTCTGGCAATTTTCCATCGCCTGGTGCATCCAACATTAATATTTTATTCTTAACATCCTTTCTGATACGGACCTCTCCCTGTAAGGTACACTGGGCATTTGGCGCCAGGATCAGAGACTCAGGATCCTTCTTCCATACAATTCCAACCGGTTCCTCTGGTTCTATTTTTTCAGCATCTCTCTGTGCCTCATAGGCCTTCTTAATTAAAGCCGGAACTCTTAAAGCTCTACTAGTCTTTGACCCCTGTTTTTCATAACACAACTGTGCCAGCCTTCCGAACATATGAGCATTTGTTCCAATCAACAAAGGGACACCATCATACAGTCCAGTGGGGGGACACACTAAGGCTAGGGTCTCTACTTGTTCGGCCACTCCAGCCACGGAGGTGGGGAAAGACAGCCAAATTGGATATACCCAGAATAGGGGTAGGCCTTCTCACTTAACCCCCATACATGCAGTCCTTCTAATGGTTGTAAGGGTACGTCTGACAAATGCTTCTGATACCAATCCTGGAACATAATTGTCACTTGGGAGCCACTGTCTAATACAGCTCTTGTAGACACTCCATTCACCTTTACAGTGGTCTCCATGGAGGGACCCACTATTCTGGACCAGTCTGGAGAGGCGGTAGTGGGGGCCTGGGCAACTGACCTTGCCACAAAGGACGTGAGTTAGCATTTTGGTGCCCTCACTGGGATCATTTCGCACCTCTTAACCACTGATTTGTTCTCCAAGCTCTCCTTGTAGCCTATATGCAACTTTGTCAGTGTCTTTTGGGACTGGCATTCCCTTTCATGTGCCCATCTTTCCCACAATTATAGCAAACATACTTTCTGGAGTTTGAGCTGGCCGAGGCGCCACACTGGGAGCCAGGGCGGGGTATTACTAACTGGAAACCTTGGTGCCATCTCTGTCTGCGGCGTGATAAGCATTTGGAGACATCTCGTCAGTTTCTCCACTTCCATGGTCAAGGAATTGAGTTTGGAGCTGTTATCAGCAGGAGATACATGGGTGGGTACCCCACCCCATAGCAGATGCAGTCGGATATAGGTCAGGGCCTGCATTTGCAGGCGTGGCTTCATAAAGGGACTGTTTTTGAATTCCCGGATCTCTCTCAACAGTTCGCCCCATTGTGGCATATCTTTTCCTTGTCAGAGCACTCATTGACTGTCAACCTCTGCCCTGAACTTCACTTGATGGGTCACCCTCAGTCACTGGGTCGTAGCCGCAGCTGTTGGTGCAGGTCCTCCCGAGGTCGCCTTTTCTCAACTCCTCGAATTTCTCTCATTAACTCATCATAGGAGGGTGGGATTCCAGTCGATTTGCCAGGCGTAACTGAAGCAACAGCAGTTCTGAGAAGGCAGACTTAAGGATCCTGTCCAGCCTGGTTCGTCCAGTTCAATCGCTGGCAAACTACCCTTTCTGAGGCATTCTTGCAACAATTTTTCCAGCCGAGATACACAGACAACAACTCCCTTGGTACTGTTGTGCATTTCTTACTCTCCACCATAGGTCCTCATCAGAATCTGGGCTCCCATACACATTCTCCAAGGCCTCAAGATAGGCTGCAGTCACTTCAGGTTACTGGGTCTCTTAGCACGGATGGTAGCCAGGGCAGGACCTCGAGGCTCTCACTAACCCTCTTCGCTCGCTTCCGAGCATTGCCATTCTAGCACTTGGGGCAACATAGTCTATCCAGGTCTCCCAGTCATCCTCCCTTGGGGGTGGGAGGGTGCCAGAGAAGATCCTCAACCTTCGTAAGAGTCGTGACTACAGGTGCAGAAATAGGAGTCTGCATTGGTTCAGCCACCATTACGGGTACTGGAGCAGGAGAGGGTGTTGGGGAGGAACACCCCAGGTGGCAAGAATAGTTTCTTCAAGTCCTCCACAGTTTTCCTTCCCAGCAACCATTTAGCAAATTTCTCCTCAAAAGTTTCAGATAGTGGTGGGGGCTGATTCCCCGGGTCTTTACTGTCCTTAGTTATCACTCTCCAGGCAGTGAGGGCTCCTCTGGGGTAATGGTCTGTGGCACTTTGGAGCTATCTATGGGATCCTTAAACTCTACTAGGGCCAGGAAAGTGTGGGTGAGCAGATTAGCATGCCGACCCACCACCACAGGGTTTTGTAAACCTTCCACCTTGAAAGTACTCCTGCACAGTGTCCGTATTGATACCCAGGGGATGTCCAGGATAAGCATAGCATTTTGGGGTCGATCTCCTCCCAGTACACCACTCCACCAGCCGGTGCACAGCCACTTGTCGGGTACCCATTTTTTCTTAACAGTGGTTCGTAAATATGGCCACTAGAGGACACACAATCCCAGCGGTGAGCCTCCAAGATGTAACCCCTAGATGGCGCTATCCCAGGGCTACTACCCCGCCTGATTTGGCCACTAACAGGTTGAGGGGCCTGGATCCAATGGCAGGTGCCTCCACCCAGAGGTCAGGATTTGTTAATTGCAACTTATCACTTCACTGCTCATGGCACTGCCTGTGCACAGGCCTATCCCTACCAGTTACTGTCCCTGGGTACCCAAGCCCTAGTGGCTAGTCCAAACCGTGGCAGCTGGTAGGGGCCCTTTCACACAGAGAAAAGAAAAATTAGTTAAACAGTCAGCAGTACAGTAATTCCATTTGGATTCAATGTGGCAATTCAACAGGGAGCGACTCTGAATTAGTACTCACGACCTCCAAACAAGATAGGGTCCTTCAACATCAGCAGGGCTACTCTTGAGCTCCACGAGACTCCTCACACGTTTATAAGGCAAACTGCAACAGGCAAAAGTCCTTTAATGGCAACAGGATTCACTTGAGCTACACAAGCCTCCTCACACATTTATATGGTAAACAGTCACAGGCAAAAGTCCTTTAATGGCAGCAGGATTCACTTGAGCTACACAAGCCTCCTCACACATTTATATGGTAAAAAGAAAGTACTATACCAGGCAGGCTGCTTCTCTATCCCGATCGCAATTACTGCACAATACCCGGGAGAACACACAGCAGATTCAGTTCCTGACAGACCGAGTGCAATTCAGCAATTTCTCCAGTCTTTTACAGGGTGAGCCTGGTTTCTACTCTTCAGATATCCTTTGATTGTCTTCACGGGACGGATTCAGTCCTAACAAGCAGTTACACAAGCTGCAGACCGGAACTCTGGGCCTTACACACGTTTCCCGACTAAAACTACACACCGAAAAAAGCACAGGGCTCCTTCCCTCTTCACTGCCAGAGCTCAACTGAAACTCCAGCAGACAAAACCAGGCACTTCCTTTGAGTTCCTCCCAGTTCTTGGCTGGATTGGCTGTCACTCACAATAGACTGCCCCTGTTGGTCCAAAAAGCGAAGTCCAAACTACATCTCCCAGAGTCACTGCCCATACAATCCTCTTGTGGCTGGCTCAGATTACGAGTCCAAGTTCTGATTCGTCCAAGGCACCATTTTAGAGCTACCTTAACCCACACTGATTGGTCCAGTTCAGCAGTTCAAAACTAGAATGGGGAACTAGGCAAACACAGTTCTGACTGCAAAAAAAGCAGGTTAGACAAACTGTATTTTCATTATTACTCTAAATGATTTCTGGCAAACAGTTACATCTTTCAGATAAGTTTCCTTTTGCACTCCTAGTGACTGCAAAAATGGAGTGAATTGGCAGCAGCTCGAGTGGTACTCAAGCAGAGAAGCACACAGTCCCCCCATACAAACTAATTATGTCTGCAAGCAGACAGCTCTTAAAGAGACGGTACCAGAGGCTCTAAAAACAGTCACTGATAAATGGCTTAAACGCCAAACACCGTTCAGGCTTGGAGCATTCAAGCAAGCTCCTGGAAGTCTTTTGGGAACCCCCATTTGCAGGGGGGTTACATTATGTTACGCTAGTGCTCCCATCCCTCATTGAGACCGTATAACAGTAGCCTTATGTTACGGTGGGGCTCCCATCCCTCATTGAGATAGTATAACAATAGCCTTATCTTATGGTGGGGCTCCCATCCCTCATTGATATAGTATAACAGTTGCCTTATGTTACGGTGGGGCTCCCATCCCTTATTGAGACCGTATAACAGTAGCCTTATGTTACGGTGAGCTCCCATCCCTCATTGAGACCGTATAACAGTAGCCTTATGTTACGGTGAGCTCCCATCCCTCACTGAGACCATATAACAGTAGCCTTATGTTAGGGTGGGGCTCCCATCCCTCATTGAGACCATATAACAGTAGTCTTATGCTACGGTGGGGCTCCCATCACTCATTGAGATAGTATAACAGTAGCCTTATGTTACGGTGGGGTTCCCATCCCTCGTTGAGACCATATAACAGTAGCCTTATGTTGTGGTGGGGCTCCCATCCCTCGTTGAGATAGTATAACAGTAGCCTTATGTTACAGTGAGCTCCCATCCCTCATTGAGATAGTATAACAGTAGCCTTATGTTACGGTGGGGCTCCCATCCCTCATTGAGATAGTATAACAGTAGCCTTATGTTACGGTGAGCTCCCATCCCTCACTGAGACCATATAACAGTAGCCTTATGTTAGGGTGGGGCTCCCATCCCTCATTGAGACCATATAACAGTAGTCTTATGTTATGGTGGGCTCCCATCACTCATTGAGATAGTATAACAGTAGCCTTATGTTACGGTGGGGCTCCCATCCCTCGTTGAGACCGTATAACAGTAGCCTTATGTTACGGTGGGGCTCCCATCCCTCGTTGAGATAGTATAACAGTAGCCTTATGTTACAGTGAGCTCCCATCCCTCATTGAGATAGTATAACAGTAGCCTTATGTTACGGTGGGGCTCCCATCCCTCGTTGAGATAGTATAACAGTAGCCTTATGTTACGGTGGGGCTCCCATCCCTCGTTGAGATAGTATAACAGTAGCCTTATGTTACGGTGGGGCTCCCATCCCTCGTTGAGATAGTATAACAGTAGCCTTATGTTACGGTGGGGCTCCCATCCCTCGTTGAGATAGTATAACAGTAGCCTTATGTTACGGTGGGGCTCCCATCCCTCGTTGAGACAGTATAACAGTAGCCTTATGTTACGGTGGGGCTCCCATCCCTCGTTGAGACCGTATAACAGTAGCCTTATGTTACGGTGGGGCTCCCATCCCTCATTGAGACCATATAACAGTAGCCTTATGTTACGGTGGGGCTCCCTTCCCTCGTTGAGATAGTATAACAGTAGCCTTATGTTACGGTGGGGCTCCCATCCCTCGTTGAGATAGTATAACAGTAGCCTTATGTTACGGTGAGCTCCCATCCCTCATTGAGATAGTATAACAGTAGCCTTATGTTACGGTGGGGCTCCCATCCCTCATTGAGATAGTATAACAGTAGCCTTATGTTACGGTGGGGCTCCCATCCCTCATTGAGATAGTATAACAGTAGCCTTATGTTACGGTGGGGCTCCCATCCCTCATTGAGACAGTATAACAGTAGCCTTATGTTAGGGTGGGGCTCCCATCCCTCATTGAGACAGTATAACAGTAGCCTTATGTTAGGGTGGGGCTCCCATCCCTCATTGAGACAGTATAACAGTAGCCTTATGTTAGGGTGGGGCTCCCTTCCCTCATTGAGACAGTATAACAGTAGCCTTATGTTAGGTGGGGCCTCATCCTCACTGAGAATAGTATAACAGTAGCCTTATGTTACGGTGGGGCTCCCATCCCTCATTGAGATAGTATAACAGTAGCCTTATGTTCAGGGTGCGGCTCCCATCCCTCATTGAGATAGTATAACAGTAGCCTTATGTTACGGTGGGGCTCCCATCCCTCATTGAGATAGTATAACAGTAGCCTTATGTTACGGTGGGGCTCCCATCCCTCATTGAGATAGTATAACAGTAGCCTTATGTTACGGTGGGGCTCCCGTCCCTCACTGAGAATGTATAACAGTAGCCTTATGGTACAGTGGGAGTGCAGGATCCTTCGAAGCCTGCGCTCCCTTCCTTCCATTGAGATAATATAATAGTATCCTTATTTGATCCCAAATTTTCAACATAGCCTTCTTATGACCCCGCTGCATGTACCCAGTACAGAACATTTTCAAATCCCCACCAAAATGTAATTCTGCACAACTGTAATGCCATTCCATTCCACAGGTGTGAAAAAACATTTTGGACAGCATTTGAAAAATGATAACTATATTGTTCATGAGATGGTGTGAAAAAATAGCAATGTTGAAAATTTGGAGTGAAAATGTTAAAGATTGCCAAGAAATTGAAAAGTGCATAGAAATATTTAAGGAACACATCTAAGCTGGACATTTTTAGGGATTTGTTGACCAGATTTTCATCATGGGCTTTTTGAGACCCCACCTCATGAACACTGGCACTGTCATCTCATTAATCAGTCCCAAAAGGTGATTTTGTGCAATGACCATGTTGTTCGGTGCCACAGGTGCAAAAACACATTTTGGGCAGGATGTGAGAAATGACAGTTGTACTGTTTATGAGGTGGTGTGAAAAAATGGCTATGCTGGAAATTTGGAGTGAAAATATAAAAAATTTGCCAAGTTACGTGCATATGTAGGAAAATTTCAATGACCATGTGTAACTCAGGCATTTTTGGTATTTTTGCACCAAATTTCCAACATGGGCTTTTTGGGACCCCACCTCATGAACACTGGCACTGTCATTTCATTACTTGGTCTCAAAAGATGATTTCGCGCAGCATCGGTGAAATCACCTTATAGGTCTGATTAACAAAATGATAGTGGCAGTGTTCATGAGGAGGAGTCCCAAAAACCCCATGTTGAAAATGTGGCGCAAAAAGACCTTAAAATGGCTGAGATATCAACATAAGTTGAAAACACCATTGACAGCCATCATATGGCACTTATCTTGATTTCTCAATTTGTGGTTCAGCTTTGAAGAGTGCATACGTGTTCCGGTCCACAGAAGATGACAGGAGATGACCCCTGGGGGTAAGTATAGGATATGGGGGGTGTGCGGGGTGGTGGGTCCTCAGTTGGATGGTCGGAGTTGCTCATGGAGGGTGATACATGAGGACACTGGGAGTGGTCTCCCTAGTGTACCACAATGCTGGAGGAAGGAAACACATGTTCAGGACACTGGGAGTAGGCTCACCAGTGTCTCATACTACTGGAGGGGGGGGAGACACATGTTCGGGACACTGGGAGTTGGCTCTCCAGTGCACCCACACCACTCGGGGGGATACATTTTTGGGACATGGGGAGTGGGCTCCCCAGTGTTCCATACTATGGGGGAATGATATATGTTTCAGGACACTTGAGTGGTCTCCCTGTGTCCCACACTATGGGGGTGGAAGATAGATATGTGTTGGGACACTGGGAGAGGGCTCCCTAGTGTCCCGCACCATGGGGGAGAGGGGGTGGTATATGTTTTGGGACACTGGGAGTGGGCTCCCCAGTGTCCCACGCTCTTGGAGGGTGTAAGAGTAGCATCCACTTGTGGCCCTGGGGCTGTCAATGATGACAATGCTTGGCCGCATGTAGATGGTAAGTATTCGAAAGAGTGGTATGTACAAAAAATAGCGTATGCTACTTTTTCGCACTTACCATATTCTGGAACATTTACCATTTACTTGCGGACAACATTCACACCATTGTTAAGTGGAGAAAAAGCACACTTGAAATTGTGTTTCTCCAATAGTGTAGCAGGATGGGAACAAGACAAGTGGATCTGAGGGTGCTGGGTTCAAAACTAGTGTCTTAATTTTTTTTCTTCATTGTAAGTGTAGAAAAAAATATAGAGACACTAGTCTCAAACCCTGGACCTCCAGATCCACATCTTTGTGCCCTACCCGCTACATCATCCAAGAAGCACGGCTCTTCCAGTGCCTTTTCTTTACTTAACAGACTATCTGGATCTGTCACTTTCTAAGCTATAACGTACAATAAAATGCTATAGTTTTTGTTGCACATGCTACAGTTAGGAAAGTCACATAACCTGTTCAGTCAGAACATCGATCCAGTCCCGGTGCACAGAAGAGGACAGTGCAAGACCTGTGTAGGTAAGTGTATGATAAGGAGGAGGGGGAGGGCAGAAACATGGCAGACACAACAAGGGGTCTTTTTTTCAGGATTACAATTTAAAAACACATCGGGAACTGTTTTCTTTCTGAACAGGTTTATGGGAACACTTGGAGTGGGCTCCCCAGAGTTCCACATTGCATGGGGGATGCCAGTATATATCTGGGGACAATGGGTGTGTGCTCCCCAGTGTCCCACATTGTTTGGGGGGCAGTAACATCATTTGGAACACTAGGAGTGGGCTCCTCAGTGTGGTTCCATGTAAAAAAGGCAAATTTATAATGGCGAAAGTCAAAACGGCAAATAAACAAACAGTGACTGCAATTAAGGCGACCACAAATTGTGGCGACTGACAAAAAAGGCAAATATCGAGGTACAATATCCCAGAGAGGGCTGCCTACACCTGAAATAAGAAGTTCTAGGCATGCCCTCTTAAATATTCTGCACAATCACGTCTCCCAAACTCAGACAATACCAGACTCTGCTGTATCTTGCCGATACAGGAACCGTCCATAGAGCAGCAACTGTTTTCCCTTCTATGAAACCAGGTAATGCTGTAACATTATTGGACCACAATTGACATGCTTATGTAGATATGGGATGCTCCACCTCCCACACACCCCTGGGGGCTGTGCCCCCCAACCCCCCCCCCCACTATTTCTATTTATCTAACTCTGAGGCACAGTTGGATGATAGGAGTAGGCTATAATTAGGGTTTGCCATCACTACACTCGCCATATATATTCTGTCACTCTTAAATACTATTCACCACTTATTAGCGGTAGCCATTATTGAAGTTGCCATTATTTTGTCGCCCTTATTGTGTCGCCTTTATTCCTTCGCCATTATCACACACTACCCCCCAGTGTCCCACACTGTTTTGAGGGGGCAGTTACATTACTCAGGACAATAGGAGTGGGCTCCCCAGTGTCCGACACTGCTGGGGGGGGTAAATAAAAGAACAGTAATGGGAGGGTGGGGGGTGCCACTAGACACCAAGGAAAAGGAGTGGCTCAAACTTGACTCTGCAGCCAGCAGCACAAGTTCCAGCTGAGCCTGCAAAACACATGAAATTACAGCTGTTCTCATACAGAGAATGGAAAACAAGCAGTCCTCTCGCTAAGCTGGCACCTGAAATTGTGGGAGCACAATAAATTTGTATTGGGCCACCAAAAAAAACATCAGAACGTAGCTAAACAGGTCCCCTTTATCTAAGTTCTGATTTTTTTTTTTTAAATTACATTCTTTTTTGCATATTTACTACACTTGTTGTTCCTTGCTAAAGGAAAAACAAAATAGCAGGCACAACAGAGCCCCTGTGATCAATCCAGTGTGAAACTTACACAAAATACCTCCCTTCATTGCAAAAAAAAGGGACTGTATTTTGTGCAAAGTATCATTTGTGCGAAAATTCAAATCTTTCGTGCCTGGGTCGCGCACACGGTGCTTAACATGGTAGTCGGGTGATTCAGCAGTTCCTGCCCACCTGTTTCTTTATTTATTTATATACACTAATTTATCATAGTTTTGCATTCAAAACTGTAGCTTTCATTTTTTATCTGCTCCGTCAGCTACCTGATCATTATTTCTTGGAGTGATTGCAGTTTTATATTGTTTAATCCTGTCAGTCCCTTTGCATCTCTACCAGCTGTGAAATGTCTCCACCATCCGCTAGGGCCACTACGGATAGTAGGAAACAGCCTACACAGAACCTGTGCTCATCAAAGGACCACCAAACTAAATTGGACATACAATTTATAAAAGAGGTACTGAATAAAATGCAATAGGCTGTTATTAACAGTACAAATGCAGTTGGGTCCCTTCAAAATGACACTAACATCAACACTCAGAGGTCAGAGATATACGAAAACAAGCTAGCTGGTCTAACAGACACTGTAAATTTTTTGGAAGACAAAGTCGAGCAACAAAACAAGCATATTCAATATTTACTTAAAAAAGAGGACGACCTAGAAAATGGTGAGAAGGAACAATCTCTGCATTGTGGGCTTGCTAGAACGGGTAAAGGGAAATTATTTAATTTCATTTCTGCTGCATCTTATACCTGACCTATTGGGCATATAATGGCCCTGGCCCCTCAAAATAGAAAGGGTACACAGAGCTCTTGGCGCCAAACCTGCTCCTGGTAATAGACCAAGATCCATTATTGCAAATTTTGTAAGATATACTATTAAGGAGGAGATACTAATGAGAGCAAGAGAGCACAAACAATTAATATGGCAGGGGGAGAGAATTTTTTCCAGGACTTTTCATCAGAAGTCATTGAACAGCGAAAGAGGTTTTATGATGAGCAAAAACAGCTTCAAAAAATGGATTGGTCATATCATTTTAAATATCCTGCCACTCTTGTTGTATCTATACCAGGGGGTAAACCTTTCTGATGTGATTATGTGAATTAACTTTGGGATTTCTTAGAGAGACATGGAAAAACCTCAGGTTCTCCAACTGCCATTTCCCATTCAAAAAATCTAGAGAGCGCAGCAAATGCACGTGAGGCTCATCAAGATTCGATTACAAATTCTTCTCGAGCCCCTTGCTCTATTGTCATCATGCAGACAAGGCTTGACAGTGTTCCTGCATTTGTAAACAGCATCCATGACTGTACGCCTATTGCTTATGCCTCTGCTATGAAAAATTCTGTTCAAGCATCTAAAATACCGACCTATTCATCCGTCACAAGACGCAGCAAGCCAACTAACAGAACCTCTTATACCCACAGATTCACCCACCCTAGCTTATTCCTAAATAAAAAAAAAGCAAAGAAATAGAAGCAGAGAATCCCCTAAATTGGGAGGTAATACCTTCGTGAGACATGTTCCTAAAAATCCTGCACGACCTCCTATTAAATCCCATCAAGACTCAGCAAATAGCCTAGTCTGCTCAATTGAAATGTGCCCTTCTTGATTCAGTCCGCTTTTGAAGATGCAATGCTCTCAGGAAATTAGTCCAACTTCCTCTGTGGTTCTTAAAGGAACAGTGTCTCCTGCAATTTCTCCTGCATCGAAATGCTGCATAGAAGAAGCTTGTCATTAAGTGTGTTCCTATTCCGAACAGCATTTCTTTTTTCATGTGATCCATGTTCTGCTTTTACTGTTTCCTGACACCTTATTAAAAACATTGGTTCTTCAGTTGTGCAGCTGTAACCCCCCTGCAAATGGGGGTTTCCAAAAGACTTCCAGGAGCTTGCTTGAATGCTCCAAGCCTGAATGGTGTTTGGCGTTTAAGCCATTTATCAGTGAGTGTTTTTAGAACCTCTGGTACTGTCTCTTTAAGAGCTGTCTGCTTGCAGACATAATTAGTTTGTATGGGGGACTGTGTGCTTCTCTGTTTGAGTACCACTCGAACTTCTGCCAATTCACTCCATTTTTGCAGTCACTAGGAGTGCAAAGGGAACCTATCTGAAAGATGTAACTGTTTGCCAGAAATCGTTTATAGAGTAATAATGAAATTACAGTTTGTCTAACCTGCTTTCTTTGCAGTCAGAACTGTGTCTGCCTAGTTCCCCATTCTGGTTTCGAACTGCTGAACTGGACCAATCAGTGTGGGGTAAGCTAGCTCTAAAATGGTGCCTTGGACGAATCAGAACTTGGACTCATAATCTGAGCCAGCCACAAGAGGATTGTATGGGCAGTGACTCTGGGAGATGTAGTTTGGACTTGAGTGCCTTTTGGACCAACAGGAGCAGTCTATTGTGAGTGACAGCCAATCCAGTCAAGAACTGGGAGGAACTCAAAGGAAGTGCCGGTTTTGTCTGTTGGAGTTTCAGTTGAGCTCTGGCAGTGAAGAAGGAAGGAGCCCTGTGCTTTTTCAGTGTGCAGTTTTAGTCGGGAAACGTGTGTAAGGCCCAGAGTTCCGGTCTGCAGCTTGTGTAACTGCTTGTTAGGACTGAATCCGTCCTGTGAAGAGAATCAAAGGATATCTGAAGAGTAGAAACCAGGCTCACCCTGTAGAAGACTGGAGAAATTGCTGAATTGCACTCGGTCTGTCAGGAACTGAATCTGCTGTGTGTTCTCCCGGGTATTGTGCAGTAATTGCGATCGGGATAGAGAAGCAGCCTGCCTGGTATAGTACTTTCTGTTTTACCATATAAATGTGTGAAGAGGCTTGTGTACCTCAAGTGAATCCTGCTGCCATTAAAGGACTTTTGCCTGTTACTGTTCACCATATAAATTTGTGAGGAGGCTTGGTTAGCTCAAGTGAATCCTGCTGCCATTAAAGGACTTTTGCCTGTTGCAGTTTGCCATATAAATGTGTGAGGAGTCTCGTGGAGCTCAAGAGTAGCCCTGCTGACATTGAAGGACCCTATCTTGTTTGGAGGTCGTGAGTACTAATTCAGGGTCGCTCCCTGTTGAATTGCCACATTGAATCCAAATGGAATCACTGTACTGCTGACTGTTTAAACTAATTTTTCTTTTCTCTGTGGGAAAGGGCCCCTACCAGCTGCCACGGTTTGGACTAGCCACTAGGGCTTGGGTATCCAGGGACAGTAACTGGTAGGGATAGGCCTGTGCACAGAGCCATAGGTAGATGAGTAAAGTGATAAGCTAATTAACCTGATTTCCCCGTCCTTGTTATATTCCCCCTAAATAAATCAGAGCTGCTTGTTTCAGCAAAGTTATACTGCCTGAGGTATTTGTCTATGTTAAAGTATTGTACTGTGACTGTTGCACTGCATCTTATTTTACAGGAGGTCCCAGTGCCTGAACCAGCCCTGGGGGTAAGTGTATACTGTGAAGGTAATTCTGATATATTGTGTGGGCCACTAGTGGGAAGAAAGGGGGGTTGCAGTGTCCCAGAGGGCTGTGACCAAGTAAGTTTAACTACTGTAAACCCTGACCTCTGGGTGGAGGCACCCGCCATTGGATCCAGGCCCCTCAACCTGTTAGTGGCAAATCAGGCAGGGGTAGTAGCCCCTGGGATAGCGCCATCTAGGGGTTACACAGCTATCTGCTGTGCATGTTTTTTTTGTTGTTTTTTTTTTCACACAGAGCTTTCAAAATGTTTACCTTTCTAATGGTTGTGTTTTACTCTGC
Source organism: Neoceratodus forsteri (assembly GCA_016271365.2). NCBI lineage: Eukaryota > Metazoa > Chordata > Ceratodontiformes > Ceratodontidae > Neoceratodus > Neoceratodus forsteri. The sequence goes on from CM028133.1 coordinate 1,070,659,258, forward strand.
TTAGCTAGTGTCTAACTTTTGCCTTGCAGGGGGTCACTCTTATAATATACGTACCTCATTTAGATCAGTTGGCCAATTTTAATCTATTTTGCTTTGACGCCATCTTGTGGATATATCCAGTTATGCACCATGTAGTTAGTTTTTTTATACCTATAGTTGGCATTGATATTGATTGCTGTGTTCACCATGATTGTTGCGGTGTGTAAGAGAAGTATCTATGTTGCTACTCAGATGCCTTTGAATTCAGCTTTGTGTACTTACGACACCTCCTATTTTGACTGTGAGGTGGTGAGGCAGCTTTTAACAGTATGACCTTGATTTTATTGGTCATTTATAATATCTTTATATATAATATCTTGTTCTATTATCAGAGGACACAGGCTTGTCTCCATTTATAGATTATAGGACTTATTGCTGAAGGGATTTAGTCTTAAATATGCATATTACCTGCATAGTATGGAAAGGCCTGCTACTACCTATTAAACTTAAGCTTCCTATTGGGAATATAGCTTAAAAAATGCAACACATCATTTTTAGTTACATTTGGCTAATTGAGTTGCACTTGTGCAAGTGTAACCCCCCTGCAAATGGGGGTTCCAAAAAGACTTCCAGGAGCTTGCTTGAATGCTCCGAGCCTGAATGGTGTTTGGCGTTTAAGCCATTTATCTGTGAGTGTTTTTAGAGCCTCTGGTACTGTCTCTTTAAGAGCTGTCTGCTTGCAGACATAAGTAGTTTGTATGAGGAAACTGTGTGTTTCTCTGCTTGAGTCCCACTCAAGCTGCTGCCAGTTCACTCTGTTTTTGCAGTCACTAGGAGTGCAAAGGGAACCTATGTGAAAGATGTAACTGTTTGCCAGAAATCATTTAGAGTAATAATGAAAATACAGTTTGTCTAACCTGCTTTTCTTTGCAACCAGAACTGTGTTTGCCTAGTTCCCCATTCTAGTTTTGAACTGCTGAACTGGACCAATCAGTGTGGGTTAAGAGAGCTCTAAAATGGTGCCTGTGGACGAATCAGAACTTGGACTCGTAATCTGAGCCAGCCACAAGAGGATTGTACGGCAGTGACTCTGGGAAATGTAGTTTGGACTTCGGCGCCTTTTTGCATCAACAGAGGGAGTCTATTGTGAGTGACAGCCAATCCAGCCAAGAACTGGGAGAAACTCAAAGGAAGTGCCCGGTTTTGTCTACTGGAGTTTCAGTTTGAGCTCTGGCAGTGAAGTGGGAAGGAGCCCTGTGCTCCTTCGGTGCGCAGTTTAAGTTGGGTAATGCGTGTAAGGCCCCAAGTTTCAGTCTGCAGCTTGTGCAAGTGCTTGTTTGGACTGAATCTGACCTGTGAAGAGAATCAAGGAGATCTGAAAAGTAGAAACCAGGCTCACCCTGTAGAAGACTGGAGAAATTGTTGAATCGCGCTCGGCCTGTCAGGAACTGAATCTGCTGTGTGTTCTCCCGGGTACTGTGCAGTAATTGCGATCGGGATAGAGAAGCAGCCTGCCTGGTATAGTACTTTCTTTTTTTTTTCCATATAAATGTGTGTAGTGCTAGTGAGGACTCGCATTTCAAATCCCCTGTACAGTGAATTGAGTGCATGAAGCTGTAAGTAAACCCCATCTTAATCCAGACTACATCCATTTGCTCTGAACTGCCTTGGGGTCCAGTCACAAGGACCTTGTCCACATGGTCTGCTTTGCCTGGCGATCCAGGACAATCTGCCTTACATTCAGTTTCAGCATTGAATTTGTGAGTACAAATCAGGGTAGCTCTCTGCCATCATCTAATTGCAAGTGTTCCATCTGATTACTTTTCCTTTCTTTCTCCACGAACTGAGCCTACAGGCTCCGGATTACAATTTGGGTATTGTGCATGCAATTTCCATCTTCAGGGCCCCAACCAGCTGCACCAAATAGGCTAGCCTCTTATTGCCTGGGTACCCAGCAAGAGTGACATTAGGACATTTGGGATTCTGAAATATGTGCACAGTACTGTGATTATTAACGTTTAAACAAATTAACCTGATTTCCCCCTGTCCTTGTTATATCCCCCAAAATAAATCAGATCTGTTTGTTTCAGCAAAGTTACACTGCCTGAGGTATTCGTCTATGTTAAAGTATTGTACTGTGGTTTTTGCACTGTATCATCTTGTTTTACAGGGAGTCCCAGGAGTCACACTGACCGAACCAGTCCTGGGGGTAAGTGTATACTGTGAAGATAATTCTGATATATTGTGTGGGCCACTAGTGGGAAGAAAGGGGGGTGGCAGTGTCCCAGAGGGCTGTGACCAAGGTAGTTTAACTATTGCAAACCCTGACCTCTGGGTGGAGGCACCCGCCATCGGATCCAGGCCCTTCAACCTGTTAGTGGCAAATCAGGCACGGGTGGTAGCCCTTGGGATAGCGCCATCTAGGGGTTACATTTTGGAGGCTCACAGCTGGGATTAGCGTCCTCTAGTGACCACATTTACGAATTACTGTAAAAAAATAGATGGGTACCCCAACAGAAGTGGCTGTACACCAGCTGGTGAAGTGGTGTACTGGGGAAGAGATCGACCCCCAAAATGCTATACTTATCTTGGATATCCCACTGGGTACCAGTACGGACACTGTAGAGGGAGTACTTTCCAAGGTTGAATGTTTATGAGACCCTGTGGTAGAGGGGCGACAGGCTGATCTGCTCACCCAAACTTTCATGGCCCTAATAGAGTGTAAGGACCCTGTAGACAGTTCTAAAGTGCCACAGACTGTTACCCCTGGGAAACCCTCACTGTCTGGAGAGTGATAATCAAAGACAGGAAAGACCCCAAGGAGAACGAGTCTCCCCCAATATCTGAAACTTTTGAGGAGAAATTTGCTAAATTGTTGTTGGGGAAGGGAAAACTGTGGAGGATTTAAAGAAACTATTATTGCCACCTGAGAACGTTCCTCCACCAACACTCTCTTCCCCTCCAGCCCTGTTATTGCCCCTCCTTCTGTGCCAGTGCAAGCCCCCATGTCTGTACCTGCCAATAGTCATGACTCTTACTGGAGGTTGATCATTTTCTCCAGCACCCTCCCAACCCCACAAGAGGAGGATGCTTGGGAGACCTGGATAGACTTTGTTGCCCCTTTGGTATCTGAGTGGCAGTGTGCAGAAGCTGAGAAACGGAAAAGAATCCTAGAGAGCTTGAGAGGTCCCGCTCTGGAAGCCATTAAGTTTTTGAGGTCCACACACCCTGAGGCATCTACCCAAAAGTACCTAACTGCACTTGAATGCAATTTTGGGAGTATTGAGTCAGGAGAGAGCTTGATGTGGAAGTTTCAAGGTACGAAACAATGACCAGGGGAAAGTTTATCTGCATATGTTACTCGTCTGGAAGGAGCGCTACAGAGGGCCTACCGGAAAGGAGGGGTGGCCGCCAGTGACTTAAACCATGTGAGGTTGGGGCACATATTGCAACATGCAAAGCACTCAAAATTGCAGCTCCTTCAGTTGAGGCTTCAAGACAGGAGAGATAACCCACCGGATCATTGTGATTTGATGAAAGAAATCTGGGAAGTTGAAGAGGAGGAGGATTTCTTACAGCCTCGTGTAGTTGTAGCTGCTACAACCTCTGCTCCAAGGGCAGGGTCGGCTGCTGACAGCCAGGGATCACTGAAAACCCATGATGAAAGTCAAGGATTAAATGCCTGCCAAACGGGGATGGCTGTAAACACCCCGCACTGGGAGGAGTTGCTGAGGGAGACAGACAGTCTCTTCATGAAGGATACTCCTATGAGCACGGGCACTTACACTTGCCTGACTGCTTCTGCTATGGGGGTGCCCACCCAGGCACCTCATGTTGACAACAGTTCGAAACTTGATGCATTGACTATGGAAGTGAGAGAACTGAAGAGATGTCTCCAAATGTCCAACCTACCACTGGCTGAGGTGGCACCAAGGTTTTCTATCGAAAGTACCCATGCCGCAGCCCCCACAGTGATGCCTTGGTCACCCCAAACTTCAGTAGATATATTTTGCCATAATTGTGGGAAGGATGGGCACACGAAGAGGGAATGCCGGTCTCAGAAAGACTTAGAGAGAGTGGTGAGCTGGCTACAAAGAGAACTTCGGAGAACAAGTCAGTGTTTAAGAGGTGCACGAAATGGTCCCAGCGAGGGTCCCAAAAATGCTATCTCACATCCCTCTGTGGCAAGGTCAGTTGCCCAGGCCCCCGCTACCGCCTCTCCAGACTGGTCCAGAATAGTGGGTCCCCCCATGGAGACCACTGTAAAGGTGAATGGAGTGTCTACAAGAGCTGTATTAGACAGTGGCTCCCAAGTGACAATTATGTTCCAGGATTGGTATCAGAAGCATTTGTCAGACATACCCTTACAACCATTAGAAGGACTGCATGTATGGGGGTTAAGTGAGAAGGCCTACTCCTACTCCGGGTATATCCGAATTTGGCTGTCTTTCCCCACCTCTGTGGTTGGAATAGCAGAGCAAGTAGAGACCCTGGCCTTAGTGGGTCCCCCTACTGGACTGTATGATGGGGTTCCTTTACTAATTGGGACTAATGCACATATGTTTGGATGGCTGGCACAGTTGTGTTATGAAAAACCGGGGTCAAGGACTGGTAGAGCTTTAAGAATTCTGGCCTTGATTAAGAAGGCCTATGAGGCACAGAGACATGTTGAAACAGTAGAACCAGAGGAACCGGTTGGAATTGTCTGGAAGAAGGATCCCGAGTCTCTGATCCTGGCGCCAAATGCCCAGTGTACCTTACAGGGAGAGGCCCATATCAGAAAGGATGTCAAGAATAAAATATTAATGTTGGATGCACCAGGTGATGGAAAATTGCCGGAAGGACTGCTGGTCAAGCCTAGTATTTTGCCCGCTAGAGCCCATGCTTATGCCAGAAGGGTAATGGTTCAAGTTCATAATGTGTCTGACAGAGAGATTAGAGTAAATAGAGGTTGCACCCTGGCTAATGTGCATTGTGCAGACACTGCAGTGCTACCTAGCAGCAAGAGTTCGGGGAAGAATGACAGAGTAACGCCTGACTTGTTTGATTTTGGTGACTCCCCGTTGCCAGCTGAATGGAAAGTGAGGATCAGTGAGAAGCTTACCCAGAGAGACCAGGTGTTTTCTTTAAAGGAATGGGACGTAGGATGCGCACAAGGAGCTGAGCACCATATCCGGCTGCATGACGAAAGACCATTTCGTGAGAGGTCTCGACGCCTGGCACCTGCTGACATAGATGATGTGAGACAGAATCTGCAAGAGATGTTAGCTGCTGGTGTAATACAAGAAGCCAGAAGCCCCTATACTTCCCCCATTGTGGTAGTGAGGAAAAAGAATGGGACAGAAAGGATGTGCGCGGATTATCGCAGCAAACAATGGAATGTCCCCAATTACACACACAATGCCCTGCATTCAGGACGCTTTGGACTGCCCAAGCGGGAGCAAGTGGTTCTCTGTGCTGGATCTCCACAGTGGATACTACCAGATCCCGATGGCCCCAGAGGACCGTGAGAAGACAGCCTTTATCTGTCACTTGGCTATGAATTCAGTGAGGATGCCTCAAGGGTTTCAGGTGCCCCAGCCACTTTTCAATGATTGATGGAGCATGCAGTGGGGCACATGAACTTACTAGAGTGCCTGGTATACCTAGATGATATTATTGTGTTTGGCAGCTCACTGGAGGAACATGAGAGCAGATTATTTAAGGTATTGGACCGACTGGAAGACTTTGGCCTTAAACTGTCCATTGATAAGTGTCAATTCTTTCAAACATCAGTAACATGTGGGACACATAGTATCCACCGAGGAATAAAGACGACCCAAGTAAAGTTGAGGCCTTGACCACCTGGTACAGCTAAAAATCTAAAAGAACTGCAAAGATTCCTGGCGTTCTGTGGTTAATATCGGCTTTCATTAAGGACTATTCAAGAGTGATCCGCCCTTTATTTACTCAAGGGTATCCCCCAACCCACAAAAAATACAAAAAGTCAGCGTCCCTCAAGACTGAAAGAGTGTATTTTCGTCCAAGTGAAGTATTTGGGGCCCGCTGGACTCCTGATTGTGAGACTGCTTTTCATGAGATCATATATCAACTTACCCATGCTCCAGTGCTGGTCTATGCCAATCCAAGAAAATCTTATGTCCTGCACACTGATGCTAGCTTGAAAGGGTTGGGAGCTGTATTGTACCAAGAGCACAAGAATGGCCTGAGACCAGTGGCCTTTGCCAGTAGAAGCCTGACCCCATCCGAAAAGAACTATCCTGTACATAAGTTAGAGTTCCTAGCTTTGAAGTGGGCTATTGTTGACCAATTCCATGAGTACTTGTATGGCGCTAAAATACTAGTAAAAACTGACAATAATCCTTTGACCTATGTGCAGACCTCAGCTAAGTTGGATGCCACTGGCCATAGGTGGCTTTCTGCATTATCTACATACGACTATGCTGTTGAATACTGAGCAGGCCTGAACCACATAGATGCTGATGCTCTCTCCCGGAGGTCTGTTCCCCAGAATGATTGGGTCAGATTGTCAGAACCTGATATTCGGGCACTCTGCCAGAAGTTTGACAGGGAGGAACAAATGTCCATGGACGCAGTGGACATAGAAACATAGAAACATAGAATTTGATGGCAGATAAGGACCGCTTGGCCCACCCAGTCTGCCCATTTCCCTACCTACTGGATAAGCTGCAGATCCTAGTTAACCAGCAGCCTACTTCTTCCTACCCCCCCCCCAGAACTGCCTTTTGACTATCCCATGCATGCTTGAATTCCACCACTGATTTTGACTCTACAACCTCCTCCGGAAGGCCGTTCCATGCATCCACAACCCTCTCTGTGAAAAAATACTTCCTTAAATTACCTCTGAGCCGCCCCCTCTCTGTCTTCAAATTGTGCCCTCTTGTTCTTGCACACCTCTTTTTTTGAAAGATGCTACCCTCTTGGACTTTGTTGATTGCATGGTGGATTGCTTGGGACCCTCTGAGAATTGCATACCTGCTGCTTATTGCCACTTTTCTGCAATAGACATTGGTGCACTGCCTCAGCTGGACAATAACAGTATTCGACGGGCTCAATACCGTGATCCCATGATCAAATCAGCTTTAGAAGCCGTCTATGCAGGAAAAGATGTGTCCAAATTACAGTCCACTGATTTGAGAACTGCACTGTTATACAAAGAAGGTCCTAAGTTGAAACTGATCAATAAACTGTTATACAGAGAAACAGTAGGCAGAGGGGTACAAGTAGACAAACAACAACTAGTGCTGCCCACTGCCTTTCGAGACTCAGTGCTGGGGTCCTTACACAACCACATGGGGCACCTTGGTATAGACAGAACACTTGACTTGGTGAGATCCAGATTCTATTGGCCTAAGATGGGGGCTGATGTGGAGCAACACATTCAAACTTGTAGTCGCTGCTTACAGAGGAAAGCTTTGCCCCAGAGGGCTGCCCCCCTTGTTAACATCACCACCAGTGCAGCCATGGAGCTAGTCTGTATTGATTTTCTGAGTTTGGAGTCAGATCAAAGAAATATCAGTAATGTGCTGGTGGTCACTAACCATTTTACGAGATATGCCCAAGCTTTCCCCACCAAAGACCAGAAAGCATCCACTGTGGCCAAAGTACTTGTAGAAAACTTTTTTGTTCACTATGGGGCTCCACAAAGAATCCATTCTGATCAAGGGAGAGACTTTGAGAGTCGTCTGATCAAAGAGATGCTTTCTCTGTGGGGAGTGCGAAAGTCCAGAACCACTCCTTACCAACCCCAGGGGGATCCACAGCCTGAATGTTTCAACCGCACTTTGCTAGATATGCTAGGCACCCTACACCCAAAGGACAAGCCTAGATGGAGCCAACAAATTAGCACCCTGGTACATGCTTATAACTGCACCAAAAATTATGCCACTGTGTTCTCCCCCTACTGCCTGATGTTTGGAAGAGAAGCTCGACTGCCGGTAGATGTGTGTTTTGGGGTCTCTCCTGATGGGGTTCAAGCTGACAACTATTTACAGTATGTGAAAAAGTTCAAGGCCCAGCTAACTCATGCATACCAACTGGCTCAAACCATGGCTGCCAAAAGAAATCTGGCCAACAAAGAAAGGTATGATAAAAAGGTGAAAGCACAGGAACTCCAGGAGGGAGATCAGTATTGCTAAGAAATCTGGGACTGCATGGCAAACACAAGATTGCTGACAGATGGCACCATCTCCCTCACATTGTAGTGGGCAAACTAGATGATCTGCCAGTGTACAAAGTAAGGCCTGAGAATAATTCAAAAGATGTAAAAAACAATGCATAGAAATCATTTACTGCCCACTGGACAAATCTTGATTGAGTCTGAGCCCCCAGAAGATGCCCCCTCTGGACCAGTGACTAGAGCTGCTGCTAAGAAAAGATCAAGAAGGTCTGCATCTACAGAAGCTGAGTTAGTGTTCCCTTCCACAAGTCCCAGTTGAGCATGACTGTCAGTCCATATCAGAAGAAAGTGAGTGTGACTTTGAATACTACCCTTCTTACGAACTGAGTCAATTGTTTTGGGGCAATCCCCTAGTCAATACTGGAGACGAAGCTGGGCCTTTTGGACTGTCTAAGCCCCCCAGCTTCATCCCTGGAGCCAATGCTCCCAGAAAGTGAAGTGCAAAGCATCAAGTCAGATGAAATGGAATCATTGTGTATGGTAGAACTGTTTGAGCTTTCAGGGGAGGAAAATGATGGACTGGGACAGATTGGTGATACACCAGAACAAGAAGAGTATTTTGAGTGCCCTGATGGTCCACTGCCAGTGTCCGAAAGCTCTCCATGTGAGCCAAATGTTGTGGACTCAGAGACTGTAACTCCTGAAGTTGAAAGTGCCCCAAGTTCTAACCTCTCTACCCCCATGGAGACTCCCCTGACAAGTGAGGACAATGCTGAAAATGAGGCTCAGAGTGCAGAGACTGTAACAGTTCCCCCTAGAAAGACTAGTCGAGCTGTAAAGCCTGTGGTGCACCTCAGTTACGATTCACTTGGGAGGCCTGTGGACTTGCCTCTCAATGTTGTCCATAAAGGAGTGTAAGTGTCCCCGAGCTCATTGACCAAACTGAGTGTCAGTGCTAACTCCAAGTTACTTGTGTTGCCCTCTAGGTATGGTGCCCTTGCCCCGTCCAGCCCCAAGGTAGCTGATAGGGAAGGGGCCCCCTCTCTTCAGGTTTCATGTACAAGAGGTAATAACCTGAGTTATGGTACAATGTGTGTGTAATACTGTGTAAAGAGTGACGTACTGCAACGTTTCTGGTAAAGTGTTTCTGGTAAAGTGATATATTGACTGATGATTACATGTGTGAGCCTAATGCAAATGTATATGGTTGCAATTGAGACTTATGGGGGTATTTGCTTGACGCGGACGTCAAGCTTTCCCAGGCTAGGAAGGGTGTAACCCCCCCTGCAAATGGGGGTTCCCAAAAGACTTCCAGGAGCTTGCTTGAATGCTCTGAGCCTGAATGGTGTTTGGCGTTTAAGCCATTTATCTGTGAATGTTTTTAGAGCCTCTGGTACTGTCTCTTTAAGAGATGTCTGCTTGCAGACATAATTAGTTTGTATGGGGGGACTGTGTGTTTCTCTGCTTGAGTCCCACTCGAGCTGCTGCCAGTTCACTCCGTTTTTGCAGTAACTAGGAGTGCAAAGGGAACCTATCTGAAAGGTGTAACTGTTTGCCAGAAATCATTTAGAGTAATAATGAAAATACAGTTTGTCTAACCTGCTTTTCTTTGCAATCAGAACTGTGTTTGCCTAGTTCCCCATTCTAGTTTTGAACTGCTGAACTGGACCAATCAGTGTGGGTTAAGAGAGCTCTAAAATGGTGCCTGTGGACGAATCAGAACTTGGACTCGTAATCTGAGCCAGCCACAAGAGGATTGTATGGGCAGTGACTCTGGGAAATGTAGTTTGGACTTCCGGCATCTTTTTGCACCAACAGAGGGAGTCTATTGTGACTGACAGCCAATCCAGCCAAGAACTGGGAGGAACTCAAAGGAACTGCCCGGCTTTGTCTACTGGAGTTTCAGTTTGAGCTCTGGCAGTGAAGAGGGAAGGAGCCCTGTGCTCCTTCGGTGCGCAGTTTTAGTCGGGAAATGCGTGTAAGGCCCCAAGTTTCGGTCTGCAGCTTGTGCAAGCACTTGCTTGGACTGAATCTGACCTGTGAAGAGAATCAAGGAGATCTGAAAAGTAGAAACCAGGCTCACCCTGTAGATGACTGGAGAAATTGCTGAATCGCGCTCGGTCTGTCAGGAACTGAATCTGCTGTGTGTTCTCCCGGGTACTGTGCAGTAATTGTGATCGGGATAGAGAAGCAGCCTGCCTGGTATAGTATTTTCTTTTTTTTTTTTCCATATAAATGTGTGTAGTGCTAGTGGGAATTCGCGTTTCAAATCCCCTGTACAGTGAATTGAGTGCATGAAGCTGCAAGTAAACCCCAGCTTAATCCAGACTACATCCATTTGCTCTGAACTGCCTTGGGGTCCAGTCACAAGGACCTTGTCCACATGGTCTGCTCCACCTGGCAACCCAGGACAATCTGCCTTCCATTCAGTTTCAGCATTGAATTTGTGAGTACAAATCAGTGTAGCTCTCTGCCATCATCTAATTGCAAGTGTTCCATCTGATTACTTTTCCTTTCTTTCTCCACGAACTGAGCCTACCGGCTCCGGATTAAAATTTGGGTATTGTGCATGCAATTTCCATCTTCAGGGCCCCAACCAGCTGCACCAAATAGGCTAGCCTCTTATTGCCTGGGTACCCAGTAAGAGTGACATTAGGGACATTTGGGATTCTGAAATATGTGCACAGTACTGTGATTATTAATGTGTTTAAACGAATTAACCTGATTTCCCCCTGTCCTTGTTATATCCCCCTAAATAAATCAGATCTGTTTATTTCAGCAAAGTTACACTGCCTGAGGTATTCGTCTATGTTAAAGTATTGTACTGTGGTTTTTGCACTGTATTATCTTGTTTTACAGGGAGTCCCAGGAATCACACTGACCGAACCAGTCCTGGGGGTAAGTGTATACTGTGAAGGTAATTCTGATATATTGTGTGGGCCACTAGTGGGAAGAAAGGGGGGTCGCAGTGTCCCAGAGGGCTGTGAACAAGTTAGTTTAACTATTGCAAACCCTGACCTCCGGGTGGAGGCACCAACCCTCGGATCCAGGCCCCTCAACCTGTTAGTGGCAAATCAGGCAGGGGTAGTAGCCCTTGGGATAGCGCCATCTAGGGGTTACACAAGGCTGCTATGATGTTTCTTTGTGAGACATGCAGTATTAACAGTAGCTTCATCATTCTAGTATCTTGTTTGATGGCAGACTTGCATGTTTAGCTTGCTGTGTGACTTATATAGCGCCCAATGTGGTTGCTGTCACTTAACATGCAAATTTTTCATTTTGTGCTAGGTTTATGCTCATACTTCTAAAAATTCCCTTTGCTTTCCTATGGAAATCTATATGGAGTATACTTTGGGGTCATCTTAGCTCTGACAGAGACTTCTCTGTTCCAGACATACTAGATAATGATATATTATTTAAAATTTGTTCTATCATATCGCAGTCTAATTAGAGTAATTTAACTGTTGTTTTCACAATATTATTACGTTGTCTCTGGCACTCTGTTGGTAGCGGGGGTACTTTCATTGTACATCACTGCAAGCAGGACTTTTCTTCCCTAAACGAGTATAGTATGATATCTATTATAACTCTAACAGGCATGGTAGTCTGCATTTATCGACTTCTCAAGCTACTTATCAGAACTTGGTTTCTGGTTCTTGCTCTTAAAGTATCTGTTGGAATCATTTGGTGTATTTTCAGCTTATATAGAGATTTTGTTATAATAAGCTCTATATATCCTAACCTTTTTTATATTTATTACAGTGTGTCTTTACTGTTCTGATATAAGTATGGCATATTTAGGCTTTGCCTAAAATCCCTCCACTTACCCTTATCTCATATATTAGTTCTTCTATTTCACTTTAAAGGATTCATTACTTTATAGTCTAAGTACAGTTGTAGAGGTGCTTCCTAAGAGTTACTACTAATTCTAGTCTTGCATAGAAAATAGGTGGACAACTATCTTATAAATAGCTACAATAAATTGCCCACTTAAGATAGTTTCATGGAATATTCATGGATGTAATAACATCATTAAAAGAGTAAAAGTTTTAGCTTATCTAAAAACAATGAAAGCTGATATTTCTCCTTTTACAAGAAACACATTTAACAACAGAGGAAACTGCCAAGCTTAAAAGATCTTGGGTTGGATCAGTGTGTGTGGTAGTTCATTTAACTCAAAAAGTAAGGGTGTTGGGCTGGCCCAGTAATGCTGAGGGTTGAAGCGCTGGATGCCACACCTCACTCCATGCCAGTGACCTGGGTTCAGGAATGAGCCCGGGCCATCGGGGGTCTGCAGGGGAGGGAGAAGATTGAGCATCCAGAGAACAGCTCTCTTCTCCTGGAAGGGAGGGGGGGGTCCCTGCTCGGTGCTTGACTGCCCTCTAGCGGAGGCTTGAGAGTCAGCAAGCATAGAGTTGACACTAAGGGGGGGAGTGGCAATGTCAGGCAGTGATGCCTTGACATTGGGCATGCACCACTACTCACACAAGAACAGGGAAAACAACTCTCCGAGCTCTGGGTAGAAAGAGCTCCGAGGCAGACCCCTGACGGCTCCCACTTAACTGGTCCTGGGGTCTCCCGACGAAGGTTGATTGTCAGAGTGTTCCGCCCCACCTCGTCCCGGCCCGGGGAGATTATCCGTGGCTCCATGGGGGGTGGACCACAGCATAAGGGAGGTGGAGGAGAGGAAGGAAGTCCTTCATTGAAGCTCCCGAAGAAGCAGAGTTCAGAGAGCGAAGGAGGGATAAAAAGTAATTTCAAAAAAAAAAAAAGTAAGGGTATTTGTATTTTGTTCCATAAAAAACGAAATTATGTGATATGATCTGCTGTCTTGGATACAGAGGGTAGATTTATTATTGCAAATGTTAAATTAGAAGATAGAATATTATCCCCGGTAAGCCTATACGCCCCCAATATCAATCAAGCTGCGTTCTTTTCTAATGTAGCTGACAAAATTTACAAAAATGTAACTGGAGACTTAATTCTAACTGGTGATATGAATACTGTTATGGATGTGTTTACTGATAGTACATATTCATATCTGCTTGATCATGCTGTCTCCTCAAAGGCCTTAAGTGGTTTTTATAATGAACTTGGACTGATTGATACTTGGAGAATTATGAATCCTAAAGGGAAAGAATATAGCTTTATATCCGATCGGCATGGTTCTCACAGCAGACTAGATTATATATTTATCGCAAAATCTCAATTACAGGGTCTCTCTGCAAGTCATATTGGCAATATTGTCATATCAGATCATGCCCTTGTATCTATTAATCTGTCTGTTGTTCTTATTTTGCCCTCATAAAGAAGTTGGAAATTTAATTGTAGCTTGCCTAATTATCCTGACTTCCTGGGATGGCTACAGGAGGAAATTAAACTCTTCTTCCAACTTAATGACAATGGGGAAGTCTCAGCTTCAATTTTATGGGATTCCTTTAAGGCCTACATTAGTGGTCGTATAATCTCCTACTGTCTCATAAGAAGAAGCTAAGGGAAGAAAAATTGAATAAACTAGAATCAGAATTAAAAAATAAAGAGAATGCATTTATTTCCTCAGGCTCTAAAGATCTTATATTATACAAGGCAGTCATTGATACTAAATATGAAATTAATACAATATACAATCAAAAGGCAGAATATGCTTTATTTAGACTTAAACAAGCATATTGGAAAGCTGGAGAAGTGCAGGGACAACTTCTGGTTCATAAACTTAAGAAGCTCTCAGAGACAAATTTAGTTGCTTCAATTCAAAAAAAAAAGGATGACATCCAGGTACTCAAATCTGAACACATCTTGGAAGCATTTAAAGATTTTTACTTTAATCTGTATAAATCTGAAGGACAATTCAATCAGATGGATCTAGATCAGTTTCTGAAAGATATTAAGATATCTGTCATATCAGAACAGGATAAATCTAAGTTAGAGAAACACATTACTTTGGGGGGAAATTCAGGAAGCAATATGGTCCCTCCTGGAGGCTAAAGCCCCTGGTCCAGACAGCCTCACAAGTGAATTTTATAAAGCCATAATACAATTGACTGCCCCAATTTTACTCAAGGTTTTTGTAAAACTGTTGAAACAGACTTTTTGCCACCTTTCATGAGAGAAGCTGCTATTGTTGTCATCCCTAAAAAAGATAGGGACCCTACTCTTTGTAGTAATTACAGACCAGTTTCTCTCATTAATGCCGACTGCAAACTCCTCACTAAAATAAAGGTTAATGGATTAAACTCGGTTATCTAGAACTTTATCCATCCTGATCAAGTAGGATTTGTAGCATGGATCTTTTTCGAATAATTCTACACATTATTCATGAGGCAAGACATAATCCATACTCTCCTTTACTTCTATCCTTGGATGCTGACAAAGCTTTTGACAGGATAAAATGGAAGAATCTAACAAAAATCTTGGAAAAATTAAACTTGGGGAGCCATTTTTGCAAGTGGGTACAAATTCTTTATTCTGAAGTATACGCATTGGGCAAAATTAATGGTATATCTTCTAATAAATTTCAAATACACAGGGGTACAAGTCAGGGGTGTCCTCTGTCTCCACTCTTGTTTCTAGTAACCTTAGAACCCCTCCTTATCAAATTTCACTCTTCCACTCTAATATCAGGAGTTAAAATAGGGAAAGAGCAGAAAATTTTGGCTTATGCAGATGACATCCTACTTTCAATAACTAACCCGCAATACACTATTCCGCAAATTCTAGCCATAGTCAAGGAATTTACCACTTGCTCAAGCTTTAAGATAAACTTTGAAAAATTTGAGGCTTTACCACTGATTAAAGATGTTGACAAGACAATACTTAAGTTACGTAATAATAAGATTTCAACTCAAAGTATAACATTTCTGGGTATCCTTATTACCCCAATATTTCTCAAATAATTTCATTAAACTTTCAGGTAATTTTAGAAAGGATGTCAGTAGATCTCTCTAGGTGGAGTGAATTATGCCTGTCCTTATGGGGAAAAATACAAGCTTTCAATATGATGATAGTTCCGATTGTATACTATCTCCTACAACATCTACCTATTCCGATCCCTAGAATTTACTTTAGCAAAATCTATACATTAATTAGGAAATTTCTATGGGAAAATAATCCCAAGGATCTCTTTAATCAAACTCCAACAGAAAACAAGGGGTGGCTTCAACCTACCAAATTTTAAATTGAGACATGACGCCTTTATTGCTGCCCAATGCATTAAATCTTTGTGGCTAACTAAAAGGTGGTCATGAGGGACCAAAAAGGAGCCCTCCCCCGAGCATAGAGCTCACAGAAAACAAGATCTAAAGGTGGTTACGAGGGACTGAAAAGGAGCCCTCCCCCAAGCGCGGAGCTCACAGAAAACAAGGTATGCGACTCAGGAGCAGCAATCAGATCAAATGGCTGTTAATGGCTGAGTTGGGCTAAGATTTTTGCCCCGCCACCCCACCACCACCCTTGGTTGGCTCTGTAACTTATGCACTCCATCATGTGCACTGCAACTTATGCACTCCATCACGTGCACTGCAAAACCAATCAGCGCAGTTTGCCATCAGCAGCTTATCAAAAACCACCACTAGTGGCCACTGCTTTTCACTTCCCAGGATTTCCACCATTTCCCCTATCTCCAAAGCCTTGCAAACTCCCTTACTGCAAATAAATGAACATGGCACTTCATTGTTTGCTCTTATTTGTACCTCCCCCTAACTCAAAGAGACTGTCCTCAACACCACCCTTAATGAATGCAAGTCTTCTACTGCTGGCTACATCCACCTTGACTGGATTGTTGCTGGCCACAGACTTCTCTTCATCAATCCTAGAGACTGAACAAAAATTCCTTTATCACTGCACCCCTACTCACTCACCACCTAATCCCACAAGCCTGCCCGATGTGGCCACAAATAAGGTCACACCCTGGCATCTACATTTCTGGCATCCTTACCTAAAATGGAACAAAGACAGCTAGGGTATCTGCTTCACTCCATCTCGCTCCACAAGCACCACTGGCAGCCTCCAACCTGCCTGCTCTTGTCCCCCCTCCTCCTTGCCCTGCTAGCAGGTGACATAGAAACCAACCCAGGCTCTATGAATACACACACATTGACCACACTAATGCCACATGGACAGGACACTACAGAATAAACATTGCCCACCTAAATGTATGTAGCCTCCCTTCCAAATTTTCAGAGATAGAGGCCTGGGTGACCTTATACAAGCCCCACATGCTGGGTATATCCGAGACCTGGCTAAAGTTATACCATGACACTGCCTTGTACCAGCTCCAAGGCTATTCCTTCCTCCAGCTGGATAGACCAGATAGAAAGAGAGGAGGAGGCGTTGCGCTGTATGTCCAGGAACACATATCAGCTGCCATTGTTGCCTACTCCACCACCGACTCCATAAGCGAATGGATTACCGAGCTAACTATTACAGCATCAAAAAAACTTTATGTTGGCTGTTGCTACAACCCCCCTCCAGCTACGACTCAGGGACTGTCTAGCTTTCTCTCCAGTCTAGCATGCACCACCCCATCCAGGGATGCTTTCCTGCTCGGGGATTTCAATCTCAACTGGGCAACAAATACAAACCCGGAGTACACAACCCTACTAAAGTCGCATAACTTGGAGCAAGTAATCTATACCACAACCAGATACAACAAAAGCACAACAAACCAGTCTGTCCTTGATTGGATTATAACTAACCAGTCTGATCTACTCCTGCAAGCAGGCACCATGTCTGATGCAATTAGTGACCACACCCCCATCTACATTGTCAGTTCGCCCTCAACCA
The DNA here is from genome assembly GCA_016271365.2 of Neoceratodus forsteri. Lineage (NCBI taxonomy): Eukaryota > Metazoa > Chordata > Ceratodontiformes > Ceratodontidae > Neoceratodus > Neoceratodus forsteri. The sequence goes on from CM028133.1 coordinate 1,070,676,158, forward strand.
AAACTACTGCTCTTCCAAAACTTTAACATCCCAAACCATGACCTCATGACTAGAGATGTGGCATCCCTAAACTGGTCCTCCCTATATCTGACAGAAAATGTTTCCTCTGCTGTCAGTTTCCTCACCAGCACCCTTTGGAAACTACAAGACCACTATTTTCCTATCAAAGCCAGAAGGGTTAGAGGTGACTGCACATGCTGGCTAACAAAAGTACTGTTACTGCAAATGAAAGTCAGGGATGCTAGTTGGAAAGCATTCAAAGCGTCCCCATCCCCCCAGTGATGGAACGCCTACAGGCAGCTACACAATGCCTGTAAGCAGATGACAAAGTCTCTAAAAAAGAAATACTTCATCGACTTCCAAAAAAATACCCTGGAGAATCCTCGTAGTTTCTGGGCATCAATTGGGTCCACACTAAATCCAAAGACCAACAAGCAAATAACACAACTTACATCCCCATCAGGTACTATCGATGACCCAGGTGACATAGCAGATGTTTTCAACACTATGTTCACTATCCTGACCCCGTGCCTTAACAAGCTTCCCCCACACCTTTCCTCCAACCTAAATAGCAATGGTAGCCCCTCCATTCCTCTAGACCCTGATGCCTCTAACCCCCCTTTCTATTTCAGAGCTATTTATACTGAAACAATCATAAAACTCCTGAAACCACTCCCTTCCAGTGGTAGCCCTGGAAGTGATGGGCTATACCCTGCTTTCCTGAAAATCATTTCCCCAGCCCTTGTCAGACCACTAACACACATTTTTAACCTCGCGCTGTCTACATCAACAGTGCCTGACACCTGGAAACATGCATCTTCAAGGTGGGTGACCCCCTATCCCCAGAGAACTATAGACCCATTTCCCTGCTCCCTCATCTTAGCAAACTACTAGAGAAGGTTGTCCATTTCCAGCTATCTGAACATCTCAATATGTCCCCTCCAGCATGGTTTCCATAAGCATCACAGCACCTCCTCTGCCCTGGCAGTTTTTTCAAACCATGTCTTCAAAAATATGGACATGGGCAAGGCCACAGGTGCAGTTTTTGTTGATTTGTCAAAGGCGTTTGACCTTGTTGACCATCATCTTCTTCTCTCCACACTTCAACAATTTGACTGTGTCCCTGGACCTGCAGCCTGGTTCCATAGCTATCTCTCAAACAGGTCCCAGTCCGTGCTCATAGGCAAAGTTGCCTCAGCTTCCCTTCCCACATGCACTGGAATTCCCCAGGGATTAATTCTTGGCCCCCTTCTCATCTCCATGTTTAGCCATGCTTTACTGGTGGATAGACTAAACTGCAATGCACTCCTTTATGCAGACGACCTAGTCCTGTACCACAGCCATAAGTCCTTGGAATCTATCTCCTCCACCCTCACTGGCAACTATGTTGCAGCAGTAAGCTGGTTTGCATCCAGAAACTCCTAGTCAATGGGAAAAAGATGAAAGCCATGCTCTTTGAATCCAATTCTTTCCTAAACAAGGCTGCAAAATCGAATTCCTCCCTCAATGTAGGCACACCTCAGCCCCCCACTTGAGCAGGTCAACTCTTTCAAATATCTCAGCGTTACTCTTGACCTCCCCCACCTTCAATGATCACACAACCCTAACTGTAAAAATGATTCATCAGAAGCTAGGTGCAGCATACCGTGCAATTTACCTGCTTTCACCTGAAGCTCGCCTCGCCATTGCGCAAGGCAACCTTCTCCCTCTCCTAGACTACTGCTCACCCATCTACTCCCCAATGTCCTCAAAGCAACACTCCCACCTAAACACAACATATAATGCTATCTGTCAATTTGTTCTCAAAACCTCCTCATTAACACACCACTGTACACTCTACCAGTCCCTAGGATGGCTCCCTCTCCAGGCACACTTTGACTATGTCACAGGCTGTCTGGTGGACAGTGCTCTCAGAAGTAATCAACAATCCCCCTTTGCTCCCCTACTCATAAATAGAGCAGCCACTAGACCTCTTAGGGCCTCCTCCATACAACCCTTGAAGTTCCTCATGTCTCTATAGTGAAGGGCAGTAAGGCTTTCTCTGTAACTGCCCCTTCCCTCTGGAACCATCTTCCCACATCCATTCATACATCTCCAATCCATGCATCTTTCAAATCTAACCTGAAATCATGGCTACGGGAAGAGTCCACCTGCAAATGCTCACTGGGCTGTGCAGGAACCCAAAAGCCACCATAAACCTACCACAACTGGAGCCATTATGCCCCCTCCTTACTTTTCCCCGCCCATGCCCCCTACTCTCATGAGCACAAACCTACACATCTGACTCTCATGCTGTCTTGCACAGCCCACCTGACAGGCTGTCTCAATCTCAGCCTGCTCCATCTATCTGCCAGGACAGGCGTGTTCCCTATACTAGATGTCAGCAGTCTGTTGGTTTCAAACTGCTCCTTCTCTAGTTTGTGCAAATGTTTAACTACTTTCCTCTGTACCGCTGCCTGTATTGTTTGTTACAATTTTTTTCTTTTGCCATGCCTGTATACAATATGTAAATAATGTCTGTTTTCTTTGTCCATAAGTGCTTGTATTGACAGTATACCATAATGTAAATTGTGTCCACTGCTGGTTTCCCTGCATTGCCACCTTGTGGCTCAGGTCATGACTGAAAATGGTCCTCCAGATCAGTGTACTTACCTGGTTACCAAAAACATAAATAAACAAATAAATAAATAAATGTCAATATATTCCAGGTTGGGTTCAGGTAGAACAGAGTCTAATAAAAGGTAGTCACCCAACAACAGTTTTGTTCTCTGATACAACAGAAATATTTGCCTCTAATCCTGTTCTTAAGCAAGTATATAGCTCCTGGAACTCCGTAGCCTCTTGATTGGGTTGGTCTCCTAAATCATTACCACATTGTCCTCTGTGGGAGGAACCCTTTAATTATAGTTGAAGGAAAGAGCATAACATGGTAAAATTGGAAATCTGCAAGCATTTTATTTATAGAAGACATTCTAGATCCCAGTAAGACAATGTTAATGTCTTTTCCTCAAATCTCTTCAAAATATAAACTCCCCAGGACAGAATTTTATAAATATTTACAGCTCAGAGAAGTCCTAGACAAGAATGACTCACTTTATCATCAGATTCATCTTCTAGATAAAATTTGTTCGACCAATAATGGTCATAATAAAAAAATTACTCCTTATCGCTTGATTCTCATCCTGACCCAAATCTATCTCTACTAGACAGATGGCAACAAGAATTAAATATTCACGTTTCACTTGAAGAATGGCAGGCAATATGGAGCATGACTTTAAAGGCTTGCAGAGAAGCTAAGGGCAGACTTGCCCAGTTCAAAATTATCCATAGATGGTATTATAAGCCAAGCAAGATGTTCAAACTTGGCCTTGCCACAATAGACAAGTGCTGGAGATATTCAAAGTAACAAGGCTCCCTTTCTCATATACTGTGGTTCTGTTCCTATATTAGATCCTTTTGGGTAAATATTTTATCAATATGTAATGGTGTCCTGGGTTGCACAATTCATTGTTCAGCTAAGTTTGCTGTCTTTGGAATTTGCTCAGAGTTGTCTGGTTTATCAGCACATCAAAAGCTATGGCTGATTGCGGCCTTTATCACAGCAAAAAATGTTATTCTCAGACACTGGAATAGCCAAGATATTCCCTCAATTAAAGAATGGCTACAAGACCTGAGTTTAAGAGCCAGCTATGAATGCATTGCATATGTGAGATTACAATTAGACAGATTCTTAGATGTCTGGGAATCATATATAAACTGTCCCCTGACGCAAATTTAATAATTGATATTTCTGTATTTCATATCTTTAAATATAGCCATCTCTGGATGATGAAGGAAACACCTTACTTTGAATTTTAGACTATTTTATTCATAATGGCTTTGTATGTTACAGTTAGTTATATATTTTGTTAAAAGTTTCACTTGCTTTAACACAGTTCATATATATGCACTAGATTTCTTTTTACTTTTTCCTTTTTTATTAGTACCATATGTTTATGTACTTAATTTGCTTCATTTATTCCTGTACATGTACAGGTATATATTCAAAAATTCAATAAACTTTGAATTATAAAAATATTTAATGCCTGACATAAATGTTCCCATAAGAAATAATGGGAAAATTAAAAATGTAATAACCTTTGAGCAGATTAATATTTTTTCACCAAACCTACAAAAGACACATATATGAGGCAAAGACTTTTTACCCTGAAAATTTCAGACCACAATCTAAAGCCATTTCTGAGATCCAGGTGGAGAAAACAAATGGCAAAAAACACATATTGTTCTGTTTTTTCAACTCTGTATCTCAGAAACCACACAATATATTTGCACACAATGTGGCATATCAAGAGATCTACCCCTATAAATTATGCATGCCAAATTTCATGCACATCCGTTGAACTGTTCCAAAGTTATTAAGGTTCACAAATTCAACATGGAAGTTACCTTTCACCCTATCTATGCAGGCGCTATCGTGCCAGTATAATATATATATATATATATATATGTGTGTGTGTGTGTGTATGTGTATATACATATATATATACCGTATATACATATACACACACATATAATCATTGCAAACAATTCTGTTACTGCTTCAGTTAGGGTTTCTATTACAGCAACAAAAGATTGGAAGTTTGATGTTAGGGTTACCACCCCAGCCCCCCACCCCCCACTCTCCACACACAAACAGGCATCAGGGTGTGCCTTGGGGTCACCAGGCCTAACTCTCACCCATTTCTATCTGTAAGGAAGCTGAGAAGGTACAGTATAGGAGAATGGGGTAAGAGTTAGGCCCGATGACCCCAAGGCACACTCTGACACCTGTTGGTATGTGGAGAATGGGGGTGATGGGCAGGTGATAGGGCTGGTAACCCTAACATAACATTTCCAATCTTTTGTCACTGTAATAGAAACCCTAACTGATACATTCATGGAGTTTTTTTTGCAATGAAGTTCCCTTCTTTTTGAGAAAGTGTAATGTGACTCATATGAGATTATGGGGGTGCAGGGGCCTCTGGGCCCTGTGCTCCCATCATGCATGCATATTGTAATTGTCTCTGATTTTCATGAGGGAGGGCCCTGTGCTCCTATCTATACATAACTGTAGAGACATTGTAATGAACTCTCATCTTACTCTGGGAGCACTGCATAATGGAGGGCTCTGTGGTCCCATTATTGCATAATGGTATCAATATGTGGGAGTGCAGGGCCCTCTGGACCCTGCACTTCCATCTACTCATAAGTATAGAGGCAGCTCATTCCTAGAGACATTCAAGTACCCCTTGTGCTGCACATGTGGCAATATCTCAGTAACCATAGGAACTTTGGAAAAAATTCCACTGCAGTTGAAATCATGACTTGGCAACCTGCTTGTGTGCTTAGCACACCTAAGCTGTGCTTAGTAACAAATCCGTATATCGAACCATTTTTGAGATATAGGCACAGAAAGGTAGCGTGGTCACCTCAATGTTATCCTATGGGAGATTTCGAAACTTTGGAATGCTATAACTATGAAACTGATGTAAATGTTTAACCAAACCAGCAAAAGGCACATCTGTGGTACAAGCCCTTCCTACCCTGCAAATTGCAGCCCAAAAGTCCTAACTGTTCCTTTGCTATGAACTAGCAAAGAAATTGTTCTTTTGGGGGTTACATTCACAAATTTGCGAAAGTTTCATGAAAGCTTTAACAAATTTGCAAAAGTACATCTGCAAAACATTTGCAAATTTGTGGAACTTTCGCAAACATGCTTTCACAAAGTTGCGACACTTCCAATGGAAAAATTGAAAAAACATGTTTTCGACCGTTATTTTTAAAAACTAATGCAAGGATCGTGTTCCTCAGGCCTCGATTAGGTAACACAACTGATGGTGTTTACCAAGGGGTAGTATTTTTTGAATTACAGCATTGTTTAGCAGTCGTTAACTAAGAACAAGATGGCAGATTTGGGACAGTACAAAACCAAGCTGTGAAAGTCAAAAAGTACTTTTGTGAAAGCAAAAAGTGCTTTTGAGGTGGACTTATATTTTTTCTTATAGACTATAATGGGACACTTTAAACTTTAAATACTTTTGAATGCATTAATATTTTTTCACCAAACCTTCAAAAGGCATATCAGTGACCCAGACCCCATATACCCTGAAAATTTCAGACCAAACCCCTGAGCCATTTGGGTCGTAACTCTGAGCAAAGAATTTGCCAAAAAGTGAGGGGATTTTTCAAATTTCTTGCATTCCACAGCTCCACAACCACACATCCAACTGGAACTAAACTTGCCAGATCCAGCGATCTATGGTACCAGATGGCACATGCAACATTTCAGGCAAATTAGTTGAATGGTTGCAAAGTTATTAAAGTGCACAATTTGGGGTTTAACATAGAAGTGGATGTGCAACCCTAACTATAGTGGCACTACCGTGCCACAAATATACATATCTATATTTATACAATAGGGTCGGGAGCTTCTAGAGTGTGATAAATAGAAATATCTTCACTGGAGTGTGATAAATAAGGATGACATCAGCACAGTGATGATAAATGCTGTTTATCCATACTGTGCTGATGTCACCACTCACTCACTCACTACAGCCTGCAGTCTAAATGAAACTGCTTTACAAAATAGTTTCTCTTTCTCACTGCTACCTGCAACTTACTCAGTTAGCATTGCAAAGGACACTCACCTGTAGCCCATAGTGTTTCTGAGACTCCCTGCCCACTCAGAAAAACTCACACACACTCATACCACACACAGAAAGAGCAAAAAACACACCAAAACAGGAAAAGAACACAAGAAAACATAACAATATTCCTGAAGCTCCCACCCGTATTGTATAAATAATACACATGATGTGCAGATCGTGTGCTATGGAAAATATCCTCACACCTCTAGAGTGAGCTCTGGATACTCTCACTCATGAGTATCCAGAGTTCACTCTGCAAGAGTGAGAATATTTTCCATATCACACTCCTGCTCATCATGTATTCTCTCTCTCTCTCTCTCTCCACACACATATATGTGTGTGTATATATATATATATATATATATATATATATATATATGTATAGAGATAGATAGATACAGTCAAACCCAGTTAATCGCATACCGCTTATTAGAAAAAAACACTTAATTACATAAAATTCCCGATCCTCGATTCCTAATCAATATTTTCCATTAAAACATGCTCGCTTTAAAGCATGCAGCCTGCCCTTTTAAAAGCATAATTTTTTTCAGTGTTGCAGCTGTCTGAGCACATGATTACTCCATTTAGCCTGTGCTTACTCAATCGCTAATTGGTCATTTAATTACCCCAATAGCATTTCCATCAAAGCACCAGCTTCAATAACCCAATTGCACATTAAGTAGGTGCTAATTGTGCTCATTGGAACCCCATTCTGTATAAAAACTCTGCACTTGTGTCCCATTCATACCTTGCTGTCTTCACGATCACTACACAATGGCAGAGACTCCTAAGAAAAGAACAGAGCTTTCACTAGCAGATAAAGTAAGAGCCTTGAATTTATTACCTAGCCCTGGGACTTCGCAAACTGATATGGCAAGGCAATTTGGTGTGTCCCAGAGTCAGATATGCCATGTGGCAAAAAACAAAATTCAGATTATGACCAAGTTCCAGACAAATGGCAATTTTAAGTGAAAAAGAAAGAGGGAGGGGAAGGATCAGGAAGTTGATGATGCACTTTTTAGATGGTTTGAACATGCCAGGGGTTTGGACATGCTTGTTTCTGGCCCATTGTTTCAAGAGAAAGTGAGAAACCTAGCATTAGCAATGGGTAAGCAAGCTTTCGAGCTGAGCAATGGCTGGCTCAGTCACTTTAAGGTGAGACATAACATTGTGTTTAAGCATTTAAATGGAGAGAAAAAAAGATGCAGACCAGACATCAGCTGAAAGCTGGATTCACAATGTGTTGTCCACTTTGTTGTCAGGCTACACCCTGGACTACGTTTACAACACTGACGAAACCGGGATTTATTACAGGGCTACTCCAGATGGAACATTAACATTTAAAGCAGCAGTACTACGGAAAAGAAACTGCGCTTTTTTGACAGTTTATTCCCTGTGCTCTGCTGATCATATACCAGGTACTCTTTCCTGCCGGCATTGTACTATCACTGAGTAATTTGCTCAGTTATCCTCTGCTTTTTTTAACATTTCTGCCACCAAGCATGTTGCACTGGAACCCCCTCTGCTGCCAACTGGACATCTGTATGACTTGCAGGGACATTTGGAATGGTCAGCAGAGGGTTCCACTGCTGTAGTCAAAAAAACATGGTGCCACCTGAAGCAAAAGCACAGCTAAAAATTAGTCAGCTGCCATATTTATTGAAGCACCACAACAATTCAAATAAATTGCAAATGTCTAAAAACTAAAGAGACTAAAAAAAAATTATTTACAGGTATAGAAATTGGAACTTTGGCCGCATGCTTACAGCCAAAAAGCAGAATTTTGATAGATCACTTCCTGATTTGGTAGTACTGCTGCTTTAAGGCAGACAGCATATCTGGAGGGAAAAAAAGCAAAGGACAGGCTCACTGCTTTAGTCTGTGCAAACATGGATGGTTCCTATAAAGCAAAGCTGCTTGTAATTGGAAAAAGTAAAACCCCCTGATGCTTTAAAGAAGTAAATGTGCAAAAGTTGCCTTTGTCATACCATGCTAACCATGATGCATGGATGACTTCTGAACTTTTTAAAGAATGGGCTAAGGACTTTAATAAAGACATGCATCAGAGAAGAAAACATACCACACTTCTTATAGACAACTGCACCGCACATCCTCAGATTCTATGCCCTTGAAAGTGTATGCAGCAATGTGATATGTGAGAAGACGCATCAGTCAAAGTTAACAGAGCATTTTAAATCATTTTTAAAAAAAAGTTAATAAACATTGTTGTTTTTAAGTGTACATCCCTCCCTCTCAATCACAAAAGTACAGTAATGCACATCAAACACCCCCCATCATTCCTGAAGAAAGTGGAAGCACAAGCACAAAGAAAAAAAAAATACACAAAGTCATACCTGTACCCTTCCCTCTCCACTTCCTCAACAGTTGCCACAAAAAAAAACATAAAAACAACAAAATAAAGGTGACAGGCTGCTAAGCATGTTAATCATGTAAGCAGTGCTGCTAGGTTATGTCCAGGTATCCTAGGTAACCTAGGTACAGGTTTCAAGAACTAGCGCGAATACGTGTGATCATGTGACCGAGTTCATGGAAGTGTGGATCGGGGTCAGGTAGTTCTCCTCACCGCTGACCATAGAACGTACAACATGGGCAATGGAGAAATAACGTTGGAAGAGAGAGCGAAATAACATATCAGAACACAGCAGAATTGAGAGACAGGAACAGTTACTGGTCTAATACTGTGTCATAAATCCACAGCATATTTCTGTATGTGGACTGAGTGGGTCGAGTGGACTTGGCAGGCATAACACTTCTCTGGGACAGGCTGGGAAGCTAAATTTGCCTAATAGCATAGCCCGCTTAAACGCATAATATCACAATGTCCCATGCCTATGCGTTTATGCGGGTTTGACTGTATATAAATAGATAGATAGATATAGCTATATATATATACATATATGTATATATATATATATATATATATAAAATGCTTAAACATAAATGGTCCAAATCCAATGTTTTGATTGTATAAAACACATCATACGACCATGTGTATATCAGAGCGCGACCGCATACCTGCACTTTAACCCCCCTCCAAAACAATTTTGACATTTTATAAGATACATAAACCACTCTGAGGTGTGCGGTCAAGCTCTGATATACGCACCCCTTGGGTGGTTGATGTACACCAAGGCGTGCGCATAGCAGAGCATTACCACACACCTCAGAGTGGTTTATCTATTACATATATATACAGTATATATAGAAAGAGAGAGATAGATATATTAAACAGGAAGCTTTGAAGAAGGATCAGTGTGATCCGAAGTGCCAAGAAGTGAGTGCAGTTTTTGTGTGTGCACTGAACTCTAATAAATATTTGCACTTTAGCATCTTTGCTCTGGCTTTTACCAGCTTTTTGCGTACCTGCATTTGTTTCTCCTATATAAAATAAATGATGGGAAAGTCTGATATACAAGTAAATAAATCCGTTTAGGGGCTAACCTGATCATAAAGCCACAAGCCCAAAGGGTGAATAGCTTTATGATCTACTTGGCTCCCTCAATGGGTTTATTTCTGAGTATTGCTTGAAGGACTGGATTAATAGGCTCACTCACCAAATGGTTATTTCATAAGAAGATCAGTTTAGTTAAATAAAAAATCATTCACTATCCAGTATATAAATAGCACTAGTATCAATATTTCAGGTTTATTCCTTCATCAGTGCAACTAGTTCTTACAATTGTTGGTAATTCTAATGCTATCAATAATAACTGTTTCTCAAACATCCATGAATTTCTAATCTCTGATAATTTGCTTCAGTTCTGTTCTATTATATAAATTTTTTCCTTTAGCAAATTCTGCCATAAGTTCCATTTACTGGGGAGCCAGTCTGCTGCTGTCTCCTCTCCATGCTCTCAGCACTTCCGAATATAGCAGACTTACTCATCTTTTATTTTATATACTACATTGGGATGGTTACTGTTAGTTTGAATTGCAGTTGTATATACTGTACCAGGAAGAAGCCTATTAATCCACTAAATTTGATAAACTACTGGCATTAGCTTCCAAAGAAAAAATGGGACATAATTGCAGTCACAGAAACACAGTGGTCAAGTGATGATGTTTGGGGGTAAAACATCTGTGAGTATGATTTATTTTATTGCAACAGAGCAAACAAAAAAGGTAATGGGATTGCCTTGTTTATTAATTCATGTTCTGACCCCATAGACATAAAAAATAAAATTTCTAAAACATCTGATACCAAGAGTCTGTGGATAAAAGTTTTTTTTTTCAAATTCTTTTATTATTGGGTTATGTTACCACCCCCTTGATACCCCTTTAGTGAATACATCACAAGTAATTACAGAAATTGAATCTGCCTGTGAGCAAGGAGATGTACTTTTTGGGGGAGATACCAACCTCGGGGATATAGACTGGAAAGCATACAGGGCAACCTCAGTGACTGGTAGACAATTTATGTCAGCATGTCAGCAACTCTTAATGTGTCAGTATGTGCTGGAACCCACAAGAGGCATAAACATTCTTGATATCATTTTGGAAACACATAATTTAAATATTAAAAACTGTCTTACCTGTCCACCTTCAGGTATTAGTGATCATAATATGATTTGGTTCAATACTGATTTTTCATTTATCAAGCTCAACAATTAATCTTACGTCTATCTTTGCAAAAAACCTGACTTAAATAAAATAAACAGTGTTCTAGCTAATATAAAGTGGGATACCTTACCATCAGACTGTGAAGCTGAGGCAATGTGGAATACAATAAAAACTATTATACTGGATCTTAGTTGCAGATTCATTGCAAAATTTAAGAAGTTTAATAATAAAAAACCAAAGTCCAAGTGGTCAAGTAAAAGATTCCTGAGACTTATTAATAAAAAAACACAAAATAACCAAAGCCATCAAAACATCATCTAGTCCAATCCTTTGGGAAAAATATAAGTCTATCCAGAAACAATGTAAAATTGAGATTAGAAAAGTAAAAAGTAATATGGAGCTTAACCTGGCAAGAAATGCTACCAAACAAAATAGTAAGACCTTCTATGGATATACCAACTCCTGGAAAAAAACCTAGATGCAAATGGGGTCCTTTGATATGTGATAATTGAACCATCAATAAATTGGAGGATATGGTGGAATTATTTAACAAACATTTTTGCAGCATATATAGAAAATCAGATAAGATACTAGCACCCCCAGCACTGACTCTTGCAATGAAATAGTTATTTCAACGGATTAAATTAATTCAAAGATAAGGAACGTGAAAGCAGACTGCTCTCCAGGCCCTGACAGGATCACAACAAGAATGATTAAATTAATGTCTGGCTATCTATCACATCTTCTTAAGCTGTTACTTGAGAAAAGTTTAAATAGCGGTGTTGTACCTAGGGATTGGAGAATTGCAAATGTTGTCCCTCTATTCAACAAACTCTGGCCAGAACCAATAGTGCTGCAGTTGAGGAATTTGGAGTAAACACATTGAAAATGTTTATTTTAATATTTTTACACCAAATTTTCAACATAGCCTTGTTATGACCTTGCCTCATGAAGACGGGCAAAGAAAATGTTCAGCTCCTGGCTTAAAGGTGATTTTGCATGGGGACTGCAAAATCAACTTTCAGGATGCAGAAACACATTTTGGGCAGGAGTTGAAAAATGACAGCTGTCATATTCATGAAGTGCGGTAAAGAAATGACTATGTTGATAATTTGGGGTAAAAATATTGACTATTACCAAAGTTATGATCCTGCATTTGGAAAAATTCAACATAGCCTCACAACTTTAAATAAATATATATTTTTACACCAAATTTAAAACATAGCCTTCGTATGACCCTGCCTCATGAATAAGGTCAGAGAAAATTTTCAGTTCTCGTCTGAAAGGTGATTTTATGCAGAGACCAAGAAATTACCTTGCAGGATGCAAAAAAAAAAAAATTGACCAGGATTTGAAAAATGACAGTTGGCACATTCATAAAGTGTTGTAAAGATATGACTATATTGTAAATTTGGTGTAAAAATATTGAAAATTACCAAAGTTATGAACCTGTGTTTGCAAAATTCAATATAGGCTCATAACTTTATTGTTTTTTAATATTTTTATACCACATGTTCAACATAGCATTCTTATGACCCAACCTCATGAACAAGGGCAGAGAAAATGCTCAACTCCTGCTTGAAAGGTGATTTTGTGCAGGGACCGCAAAATCACCTTTCAGGATGTAAAAAAAATTAAGCAAGTATTTGAAAAATTGCAGCTGTCACATTCATGAGGTGCCATTAAGATATGGCTATGTTGTAAATTTGGGGTAAAAATATTAAATGTTACCAAAGTTATGAGCCTGCATTCACAAAAATTCAACAAGGCTCATAGTTTTGTTATTTTAATATTTTTTACACCAAATTTTCAACATAGCCATCTTATGACCCCACCTCATGAACAATGGTGGAGAAAATTTCCAACTCCTACCCAAAAGGTGATTTTGTGCAGCGACCATGGAATCACCCTTTGGGACAGATTTACATGATGTCACTTGCATTGTTCATGAGGTGGTGTCCCAAAAAAAGGTATGTTGAAAATTTGGGGCAAAAATATTGAAAATTGGTCAAGTTATGCTACTAAGTTCAAAACCCCATTGAACCACTTGATTTCCTCAGTTTGCGGTCTGGTGTTGAAGACTGAAGATGTATCTGCAGTCCAGACAGGATTACAGCATTGGACCCCTGAAGGGTAAGTGAGGGCTTGGGGTGTGTGAGGTGGGTGGGTGCTGAGTGGGAGGGTCGGGTGGGGGACAAAATCAACCATAAAAAGACATCAATGGACAGTTTTCTTTTACAAGATTTTAAAACAAATGAGGCTCCATATTGCAACACTGGGAGATTGGGCTCTCCCCCGCCTCCTGTATCACTCTTATGTTTCTGGGGTGGTAGGCACTGAGGAGGGAGGTCAGGTGGGAGCAATATTTAAAAAAAAAAAACACAGAGGTACTGATGGTGACACTGGGGATTGAGCATCCCAGTGTCATTCTATGTTTCTGGGGGTATAAAGAGACATGGAACACAATCGTGACACTGGGGGACTGGGCATCTCCAGTGTCACTCTAATGTTTGGGTGGGTGCTGAGAGGGAGAGTCAGATGGGGGATATCTATAACTTAAAAGATGAAAAAGATTGGCGGTCATGGTACACTCCACCAAGACCAAGGTGGCCACCTCAGCCCACTGCGCATGCATTAGTCATCATGCATGTGCAGTAGACTGTGGCAGCCATCTTAGAGATGGTGGAGTGTGCTGTGACTGCTGATTTTTATGTCTTTTAAATTATAGCTATCCCCCACCCAACCCTCCTCTTAGCACCCCCACACAAACAAAAAGATGACAATGGGGGTGCCCAATCCCCCAGTGTCATGATCCAGATGCCCCTGATGTTTTTTTTAGTAAAATAATGCAGTGCGAGCGGAGTGCTGCACTTACCCAGAGGCGAATATGGTACAACTCCAACATGTTGTTTGGTCACAAAGAATACAAGGAATGCAGATTCCTTTTTTGAAAGCAAGAGGTCTGCAGGCCCTAAAAAGGTAGACAGACAGGCATAACATCGAGAACTATAGGTCGATTAGCCTAACATCTATAATATGCAAACTTTTAGAAGGCATTATAAAAGCTAAAATTCAACCTTCCCTATGTAATATTGACCGTGAGCAGCATAGATTTACTTGGGGTAGATCTTGTGTCACAAAACTGTTATGCTTTTACAAAAAAAATTAGTAACCACTTGGATAAGAAAATTCCTTGTGATGTTATCTTTTTATATTTTTGCAAGGTTTTTGATCTTGTCCCACACTGGGCCATAATTGAAAAAACTGCAGCTAAGAGGAGTGAGCCCTAGATTAGTCAAATAGATATCAAACTGGTGGATGATGGAACCCAGAGAGCTGTGATCAATGGGGTCCTCTCCCAGGAAGGTAATGTACCCAGCAGGGTGCCACAGGGGTCAGTTCTCTGTCCATTCATTTTTCATGTTTTCATTTCCAACCTTACACAGAATCTAAATAGCTGGTCAACCAAATATGCTTATGACTCCAAAATTAGCAGAACTTGTACTAGTTTTGAAGAAACAGTCAATACACTGGCTGATCTTGATCAAATTATACAATGGGCTGCGACTTGGGAAATGAGATTTAATCTCGAGAAGTGTAAGTTTATGCATTTGGGCTACAACAGGAAATATGAATACTATTTGTGTGGCAACCTATTATTAGAAGCTATACTTGAGAAAGATCTTGGGTTTACGTATCAAATAATTTGGACTCTTCCAAACAAATTGATGAAGTAATAAGTAAGGCGAATAAGGCCCTATGGGCAATACGTAAGACTATTGGACCTAGGGATCCTGAGCTCATGGCACCTCTATATACTGTAGATCATAAGTCCAACCACACCTTGATTACTGTGCTCAATTTTGGTGCCCTTATTATAAAAAGAACAAACGCATTCAAAACAAAAGAACACAAAGAAGAATGACAAAACTCACGCAGGGGTTAAGGGAAATAGACTGTAACAACAGACTCAGAAAGTTATATCTTACGTCCCTTGCACTAAGAAGGATAAGAGGAGACCTACTCCTTATGTGGGACATTATTAAGGACCCTTATTTATTTAATGAAATAGTATTTGAGTTTCAGAAAGAGGCAGTGAATGCACGAGGACACCCGCTACAACTGAGGTGCTTGAAATTTAATAGTACTAGGAGGAAGTTCTACTTCTCACAGAGAACAGTGAACCTTTGGAATGCCCTTCCTATAGAGATAATACTGAGTGAAAGTAAATCTGTTTTTTTTTTTCAAATTTATTTTTATTTTCAAGCAATACAGATGCATAAAAACACATAACAGTTTCTCATATAGGGTAACAAGAAAATTCAGGTATTATATAAACATGCAATAACTCAGAAATGTGATACTCATTACTATCCACTTGTACAGTAGGAGGTAGGGGGCTCCAACATTTAAGTACATTCAACTCCAACAGTAAATCTCAAAATGACAGCCTCTTCAGTGGCTATGGTACAATCCTGCAGAATGACTACTGTGACATAGGGAGATCAAATGCTAGCTCGAAGCTATGCTGTTAACCTGTTATGACTTATAATATAAAAGGGAGAATAATGTATATCCACAAACTCTCCACTTCCCCTGCCATTAAATACAGAAAACAAACCCAGCTGGTGCTTCATTTTAATATTAACTGTATAAAGATAACATACAGAACTGGAGTGCATTAGTGTTATGTCAAAACCCTATCAGTAGCTGGACATACTAAGATTCATACTAAGATCTAGGAGCTAGAGAAAGGCTTTTGGCCCATATATGCTCCTTGGTTATGTATAATATGTTAGACCCTTTTCATAAAGTAAATGATGATCTAATCTATTTCTTAAATTTAATCTTGTCATTGCACAAGACTATTTTCTCGGGGAGATCATCCCAGGGGTTAACCACCCTATGAGTAAAAAAGGCAGTACGTTTTTCTGTATTAAATTTTTTACTTTTTATTTGTAACTTATGTCCTCTTGTGCCCATACTATAATTTTTAAAGCTAAGGTTTAGTTCTGATAAAAAGTACAGTGTCTTTCACTAGGTTGTAACATAAGAGCATATCTCCCCTGATCCTTCTAGTGTGATGGGACATAAGTTCAATCTATGCAGTCTGTATTCATAGGATAGATTTTTGCGGTCGTAGAGCATTTTTGTTGTTTATCTCTGGACTTTTTCTATTATATCCCTATTGGTTCCCTTTATTGGTCCCCACAAGGAGCGTCCACAATTTAGAAGAGATCTTATATAAGCTCTATATAGGGGCATAATTACGTTTGCCTCCCTGCTGGAAAAATATATTTTAATTATCCATAGGATGCGTTTAGCCTTTACTGCTTGTCTGGCAATGCTTTTCACAAGTCAGCTTGTCAGATATAATTATCCCCAGATCTTTCTCCTCATTGGTCTTTTTTAGTGGGACAGTATTCACATAGTAAGTAACTTCCCTGTTTTGCTTTCCTATGTGCATCACACTGCACCTGTCAGAGTTAAATGACATACCTACCTCTTCTGCCCACCGAACCATACCATGTAATGCAGATTGAAGTTTTGATCGATCATTATTATTCAAAACTACACACGCCAGTTTTGTATCATCAGCATATTTGCTAACCCAGACTTCGCTGTTATGCCCCAGCTTAGATATGACATGTTGGAATAAAAATGGACCCAATACCGACCCCTACAGTACACCACTAGTTATCTGGGCTGTTGATGATAGACATCCATTAATACTGACCTGCTGTGTACTATCTTTTAGCCAGCTATTTACCCACCTTATTAACTGTTGATCATTGTTGAGTTCTATCATGGGTTTAATAATTTCCCTGTGTGGAACCCTATGACATGCCTTCGATAGGTCTAAAATAGATAAAATCCACCGGGTATCCCTGATCCAAAAGTGTATGATTTTTTCTCATAAAAACTTAACTGATTGGTAACACACAATCTACCAGGTCTAAATCCATGTTGAGTTGGATCAAGAAGGCCCTTGTCACTTATGTACTTAAACATGACATCTTTAATGATAGATTCAAGAATCTTGCCAATTACTGATGTTAAACTGATTGGTCTGTAATTACAGCAATCAGTTTTGGAACCCTTTTTATGAATTGGTATTACTATTGCAATAAGCCAATCTGGAGGTATGATTTGCTTCTGTCGGGATTTCTTATATAACATGACCAGGGGGGTGGCAATGCTTGGAGACATCAATTTTAGCATCTTAGCGGATATAATATCAGGTCCTGCTGATGTTGAGTTTTTTAGTGCTTTGATCTTTTTGATAATCAACCTGGTGGTTAGTTCCACCTGTACAGTATCCCCTACTGGTATTGTACCTATAAATTCTGCATTTTTCACATATACAGTACCAAAATAATTATTA
Source organism: Neoceratodus forsteri (assembly GCA_016271365.2). Lineage (NCBI taxonomy): Eukaryota > Metazoa > Chordata > Ceratodontiformes > Ceratodontidae > Neoceratodus > Neoceratodus forsteri. The sequence goes on from CM028133.1 coordinate 1,070,693,810, forward strand.
AATGTTTCTGCAATTTCAGATGGTGTCTCTATTTGGTTATCATGTTGTGTTATTACAGTAACTCCTGGATTATTTCCCCTTAATGAATTTATATAACTATAAAATTGTTTAATGTTGTCCTTCTTAGCTGTACTGGCTAGCTTGCGCTCCATTTTGATTTTACTTTTCCTTATTGGCCGTTTGCTAGGCCCCTGGTTATTATTACATGGGCATCCAAGGCTGTGGGGAGGTAATTTAACCACCAACAGGTGTGGAGGAGCACCTAGGCTACCACCCGTAAACCCAAACTGAAAAATATTTAACCCTCCTCAACTATAACTCCTGTCCCACCTGTAAGTCAAATAGAAATACACAGATGTCCCCCTCCCAAACAATTGAAAGAAGGAAATTCAGCAGTAATAAGATTCTAGGTAGTGGAGAGACCAGTCACTTAGGGAGTTTCGGAGACCCATTTAGTCCCCTTCAGAGTCATCCCCCTCTGGTATGGCTGTGCCGGCAACTCTGGCCCCAGACTCTTCCACTGTTCAAGTAGTCCATCGATCCACATCTTTAGGGTCTGAAAATTGCCAGGACTTGTCATCATAGGAAATATGAAGCCAGGCCGGTAGGAGGAAAGAGTGAACAATACCAAGGGCTCGTAAATGCTGTCGAATCACATCAGATTGTTTCCTCCTGGCCCTAGTCTAGAAGGACAGGTCAGGAAATACTTTTATATCAGATGTATTGATAGTTACAGGGTAAGTCACTATGGCAGCAGACAGGACAGCTTCTCTAACACTGGGGCCAATAGCACACAGCAAGACAGTGTGTGGCTGGGAGGATGTTGTAGGCCACACTCGTGGACTGACTCTATAGGTCTTAATCAAAGAATGCTCTGCAAAGCCATCAGTAAGGCAGCTGGAATCCAGAAGCCATCATCTTAGGAACTCCAGCAGATCCATTCCCTTGGCACCTTCAGGTAGCCCCACAAATCTTAAATTGCCTGACCGGACTTCATTTTCCAAAACCTTCATTCTTCCCCTCATTTGCGTATTTTCATGAGTTAGGGTGGTCACTGCTACTTGGGTAGTTGTAGTACATTTATCCACCTTGCTAACAGTCCCTGGCAGTTCTCTAATGGCAGCATTGTGAGTTTCCAGTTTATTGAGAGTCCTCTCAGTTTTGGAGTCCATTGCTTTCATGGACTCCAGCATAGTGTTCCATGGAGTTTCTGAGGTGGAGCTGGGAGGTTTGGCTGCTGCACTCATGGCGGCATCAATGGCCTTGCCTTGCTGTTGCTCCAATTGTTTGGAGGAGCCTGGCTGTTGATTTCTGGGTCTTCCCATCTTAAATTTAGCATCACTTGGTTCCATTTAAGCTCGGGAAGCAGAATACATCAAGCAAAAAGCCTTTTAAATAATATTAACAAAGTTTTTAATAAAATAGCAAAGCTATGAGGTGAGCCTGTAGGAGAAACAACCTGCCTTGAAGATGGCTCTCTATCACCCCCCATAAATCTGTTTTTTAAGAACAGTCTAGATGCCTAGATTTTGGACAGAGGATACATGAATAATTATGGGATATGAGATAGGAGCTTTGAATGAGCATTATGCCTTTTGCTCCTGGCTTAACTCAATATGAACCTCAGTATGAGCAATGATATTAAACCTTTTAAGGTGAGCCTTAAACTGCATCGCCACCTCTTCAATAACCTACCCAAAAAAGGGAAGGTTCAAGACTGGTCTATAGTTAGCTAGCAAATCCAGGTCCAAAGATGTTTTTTTATCAGAAGTGCCTCCACTATGGCTTTTTTAAGAGCTGGTGGGAAACCACCCTCTGAAACGGAGCATCAGATAATGCCAGCAAACACTAAACCCAGGGCCACATGGCAGTCCACCAACAGTCATATATGCCCAGTGTCCAAGTTATAGCAGGCGGGATACATTCCTGAGATCACTTCGAGCACCTCATCCAAAACAACTGATTGGAGTTCACTCCAACCCCTTGGAGTGCCCCAGTACCTCTTGCCTGACCACTTCTGTCCCATAATAGGCCACTTGTAGAGATCCCAGCCCTAATACAGGACATTCTGTCCAGCAAGAAAGACCCAAACTCCTCACACCTCTCTTGGGACAAGCTCCTCCAGATTGCAGACAGGGAAGATAAATTAAAACCTGTCCACAGTGTGGAAGAGTTGAGATGGTCTATTCCCACCAATACCTTGTGACTGGAATTCTACCATTTTCATGGTTATTGCCCTCTGCTAGTCTTTCTAATGAGAACTCAGACCCTTCCTGTGGTCGTTGGACCTCTTACAGGAGCACTTCAACCTCTGCCCTGTTTGCCTTCAACCACCAAAAGCCTACAACATAGATTGTCTATGGGAAGTCATTCACAACAAAGATATTCTCGATCAAAAAGTCTCCTTGGCAACGCTAGACATCAAGAGCGAAGCTCGAGAGGTCGTCCATTGCCAAAGAGACCTCGAGATCTGAGAATATCCTTGTCTGTGAATGACTCATCATAGACAATCTTTTATAGTGTATGGTGAGTCTATACCATTTTTTAAGCAGTATTAGGAAGTACCTTCTTGGCGCGGTTCATTCACGCGCCACTTGTTTTGTTGTCCGCTGTCACTGCCATGGCCCAACATTGCGCATGCACAAATGTATTCAATCTTGCTGTTCTGCACCAGTGACAAACTCAGTGCAGCACAACAAGATCGTGAAGCACAACAACCCTGTTCTAAGCATAAATTTCAATGTTCAACAGTGTTCTACCATACACTATATAGAGGATTGTGTACGAGCAATCATACATAACAAGGCTGTGTTTCAATCAAGAGGTTTTCATGGTATTTTGTTTGTTGATTTTGCTAAAGCTTTTGACACTGTGACACATCCCCCTCCTTCTGGACAAACTTTAAGCTGCAGGCCTGTCTGACTCTTCAATCAATTGGTTTCATTCTTACATTGGCGGGAGGTCTCAAGCTGTCCAGATAGGAAAATCCATTTCATCTCCACTTCCTATTAGCTCAGGTGTCCCTCAAGGGTCTGTCCTGGGTCCTGTTCTCTTCCATTTTCTTAAATGACCTCCCCACTCTCTGTTCCTCTGCATCCATTCATATGTACGCTGATGGCACAGTTCTTTTTGCTTCCGGCTCCTCTTCCCGTGGCCTAACCTCCCGGCTGCAGTTGGATTTTGACAACATTCAGTGCTGGTTCAAGTCTAACCAATTGTCCCTCAATGCCAAAAAAATGTCTCCTTAACTTTTGGCACCCTTTAGAGGCTTGCCAGACTACTTCTCTCCCATTGTTTAATACCTATTTAATACCCTTAGTTGATGGCACTAAGATAGAAGATGTTTCCTTCTTTAAGTATCTTTGGAGTCTGCCTTGACTGGCACTTTGATTTCTCAGTGCATATTGATGCTATCCACCATAAGCTGCGCCCAAGGCTTGGAGCATTGTACAGGAATAAAGCGAGTATTCTGCTTCCTGCCTGCTGAGAAATTGTAGTAAAAATGATTTTTCCCATGTTTAACTACAGTGACTTAGTCTACAGTGGTGCCCCTAAATATTCCCTTGCTAGACTGGACCTCCTTTTCCATTCTTTCCGTCATTTTGCTTTAGATTTCCCACTTCATACTTGCCACTGATCTCTTTATTCATCACTTTCTCTCCCTACTCTAGGTGCCTTTCCCATTTTGCATCTTTTATATCCAAATTCTGGTTCAGCTCCCTTCCCTCCTATCTTAAATCCTTTCTGTCCTCTCCTCCTTCTTCCTCCTCCTACCTTCTCTGCAACACTAACTTACTTTCTTACCAATTTTCTAAACGTTGGTCCTTCCTTCCCCTTTCTATTTGTTCTGCCTCTTCTTCCTCCCTAAACTCTCTTTTTTATGACTTTTGTTCTCCTACTCCTACCTTCAACTGTTTATGACCCTCTCCCTTTCTTAGTCCATCTCTCTATGCACATAAGTGTGTTATACTTTCTATTTGCATTCATTTATTAATTTGCCATTTATTCATATTTATGCTTTGTGTATTACTATATTACTGTAACTGACTTCTTATTGTTTAGCTATCTCCTTCTCCCCGTCCCCTAGGATGCATCTGGAAATGAGCTGTTCTCAGCTCAGTATGTATTTTCTGATTAAACTTTTAAATAAATAAATGGTAACATAAGACCTCGGTAGTGCAGCTCGAGAGGTCTTCTGTTACCATAGAAACTTCGAGGCCGAAACACAGCCACATATGTGTATGGTTACTCATACACAATCTTTTATAGTGTATGAATAACCATTAGTGCAGTCTTGTGCACAGCACATATGAAAAACCCCCATGCTATGCTAATTCCCTTACCATTTCAGGGCTTGAGTGCTGTTTCTAATGGACAGTTGTGGTTCTTTCAGTTACCACTCGCTTCCGGGGTCAGCTCTCTCACCTCTGCAGCTAATTCATCGGGTGCCATGGTTTAAAAAAAGGCAGCATGTAACGACTTTCTATGTTGTTGTGCCGCAGTAGCTTCATAGCTAGTGCAGCACAACAGCAAAATGACGTAGCTACTGCAGCACAACAATGTTGTTCTAGGGATGGATTTCTGCCTAGAACAGCATTCCACCATACACTATAGCTAGTTTCTGTATTAGCTTGATGTTTAGAGTTTAATGTTTGATTCTGTTATTGTGATGTAATGAACAAATTATTACATCACAATAATACAAGTAATTTACAATCCAACATTAATTCTGTATCCCTTATCAGTCTAATGCAGTGAGACACTGCACTCTGGCAATAAGCTGACACCAAAATGAGGCTTGTAGCATGTGACTAACGCTCCAACATGTTTACGTTTGCTGGTTAGTGGAAAAACTGCAGCTCACCCATTTCCCCGTTTGTCGGTTACACACTAGACAGATCAGAGTGAATGAGGTGAAATGAATGTTTTTTTTCCCAAAAAAATTATCATAGTCTGCAAAAAACTAACAACTGAAGTTTGAGGTGTTTGATTCTTGGGTAGATCCCAGATTGCAGCCCTAGCAAACAGGTGTTCTGTGGCGGTACTAGACTGTGGTAAAAGCAAAGGATTGTAACAGCAGAGGTTCTGGGTCAAGTCCCTGCTTCCAGAAAGGATGGTTTAATGGTCTGAATTTCAAAGCCATTCTGTTTTGTATCCCTGCTTTAAGGCAATGTGTTCTGAAGCTGTGATCTTAAAGAGCCTGGTTCCATTCCCAACTCACAGGAAGTGTTGTCAGATAGCTGGAAAATATTTTAAGACTAGGAGGCAGAGGCTACTGGCTCAAATCACATATCCCAGACGGAACCATTTAATGATAAATGCAATGGGCTGAGAAGCAGATATGGTCCTAATACCAGGTATTATGGTCTAATGGTTAGAGTGACGGGTTGTAAGCTAGTAGATCCTGGTTCCAATCCCAGCTTCTAAGCAGCATGATCTAATGGTGAAAGCAAAGGACTGCATGATAGGGGATCCTGGTTCAAATCTCAACACCCAGGCAGTGCATCATAATTGTAAGAGCAAATGAGGTATAAGCCAAAAGATTTAGGTTCCAGTGCCTTCCCTCAGATACTGTGGTATGTAATGGTTAGAGTAAAGGGCTATATGGGAGAAGATCCTGGTCCCAATCCCAGCTCCCAGGCAGTATGGTATCTAATGGTTAGTGCATAGGGCTATGAGCCAGGAGATCCCGGTTCCAATACCAGCTACCAAGCAGTGGGCTCTTCTGATTAAAGTTATAAACTGTTATTAAGAAGAGCCTGGTTTCAACCCCATTTCCCAGGAAGAGATGCAAAATAGCTGGATCATAAGACCAGGAGGCAGAGGATCCTGGATCAAATCCTATCTGCCAGACAATGTGGTCTAATGGTCAGAGCAAAGGGCTGTAAGGCAGGAGATCCTGGTTTGAATCCCAGCCCCCATGCAGTGTGCCATAATGGTCAGAACGAACAAGTGTGAGACATAAGATCTTGGCTTGATGTAAAAATCCCATGTTATGCAATCCAATGGGAAATCCCAATAATAAACAGTCCTATATCAATACACTTAAATAAATAAACCTCAGAAAATGCTTCACAACTTCTACTGGCTCCCTGTAAAATGGAGCTGTAGCCGGACACCCCTGTAAATCACATGTTACATGTTCTGAGTTGGATTATCCTGGGTACACAAACGTATAAAAAAGTAAACACATAAATACCTTGTTACTATATGCGGCAGTGGGTCATGGTTTTCCAGTTTTGCAGACAGTTCCATACTAGGCCTGCTTTGAATGTACTTCCTCGCATCTTCCCAGTCCCTCAGGAAGGCACTAGGGTCCCGGTAATATTTCCGTATCCGTCCCTCCTGCATTAGTCTGCGGATGCGCCTGCTGAATTCCGTGCTGATTGGGCAGAACTCAAATTCAGGATAGGCTTTCCTGGCTACAAAGAAAAGCAAACTGAAGACAGAGCACAGACAGCACGTCTAGCATCACAAGAAACATTCTCTCCAATCCCATATTTCCCAACCCACTGCTACATTAACTTCACACACATGTCTGGTGCCCCTATACACAGTTGCAAAGGACTGTCATTAAGTTGCATACAACCAGGGCCTTTAAAGTGGCTGGGTCTTGCAGGGTCTCAGACTCAGCAAAACAATTTTGAGGGGGGTCTTGCAGGGTCTCAAAGCAGGGCTCTTATTCCATGTTAGTTTCCCTTACCATGCCTTCAAGAGGGCAGTATGACCCTTAGTTCCTTTGTCCCTCAATTTCCTACAGTGTTTTCATGCTTTGTGCCTGCATTTTGACTTATTATTGAAAAACTAGGTAACAATGAAAAGACAAATTCCACACTATGAGGAAAAAAGGACTTCTGCAGTACTAGTCCATCCATCTTTTTATAATTACGACCCTTGGCGACCCGGCAGTTTTTTTACACACGTTATGCACCGGTTGCAACAACCACTTAGTGACACTCCCTCCCCCTGCTTTCCTCTTGAGCTCTACACATGAGGGGTCAACATCCCTCCTCAAGCATTCACAAGACACAGAGAAAAGAGAGCAGTGTGTAGGATTCATAAAATGATGCAAGGAGAGAAGAAATATCCAATTTGTGTGCCACGCGCAAGGATCTGCATGCCCAGGCTTTGCACTGGTTGTGAGGCTTCAGAGTTTGTGTGCCATTTAGAAAAATGTTCACAAACTAAACATGGAAAGTAAGTTCAGAGGTGGAGCTAGAGGGGGGCTGGGGGGGTGGTCACCCCTTCTGGCTACCCCAGTGTGAGTAGTGGTACCCCACCATGATCTTTATTCACTGTTCAGTGCCCATTGTGGAGCCCACAATTGACTGAACCCCCTCCCCAAGCTCTCAAATGCTCCCAAACTTGGCTCCGCCACTGAGTAAGTTAAACTCATCCCTGTTCAGGTGCCTGCAGGTCCTGCTCCCTGACTGGCTGGGCTCACCAGCCCAAACTGGATCCAGTCCTTGGAAGGGCCTGGGATCCCCCCCCCACGCCAACCCTGCCGGGGAGCAAGGCCTGGGGGAAGACGGCTGGTGGTAAGTCCCAGTGGATGTCAGGGGAACGGGACTGGGGCACCCTCCTGAACGAGGGCTGACTGAATGGTAGAGAAACAGAGACACAAAAAAAAAAAAAAATCACCCGTATTGATTTCTGTGGAGCACACTTCACAAACTAAGACATTACAAAACATCTAACTGTGGCAGCAAGGCCGGCACTCCAAGAACAAGAAGGGGCCAATTACAGTCCCTATCCTTCTGTCTACCAGGCTTTGAAAAATTATAGCAACTTACACAGAGTCCACTCAAAGAGGTAAAGGAGCTTCCTTGCCGTTGGGACTTTTTTAAAACTTTTTTTAAACAGGACAGGAAATCGTTTCTAATTGGTAGCTGATTATAAAGATCTTCTTTTCAAAGACGATATACATTCCCCAAAATTATCCATCTTTAACTGTACCTGAATAAAAACTGATGTGAAAATCTATATTTTGCATTGTTTTGTTTTATGAGCAGCATTCTGTTACATATACCATTATGCAGGAGTCGCAATTAGGGCACCACAATTTGAGTGATGGGAAAAAGGCATGAGTGACAGGGGCATGCTAGATTTCACAGCGTCCTGCAATCATGACCATTTTTGCCGCCAACACTGTTCTTCTCTGGTCTACTCATGCCCGGACAGAGAGGAGCTTATATTTAATGTTGGGATCTGGGGGGAGCCCCCCCCCCCACAAAAACCAACTGTTCTCCCCTGCTCTCCCTTGTCACCCTATGTGGATTGCGGCAGAATGTATGGGCACCATAGTTGTGAGCGACATGTTTCTGGCACTCTAATCTACGGCAACCAGATTCATGTCACCGCGACATGGGTGAACCATTCTGTCACAAATCTCTTCATGGAACTTGTGATCTGGAGTTTTAGCTGTGTCACGGTTTGTGCACGGAATTCTGAGCAAGGTTCTCATAGATCAACAGCTCATATTTAGCATTCTGTACACAAACTGTGACATAGTAAAAACTCCAAACTACCAGTTCCATGAAACAAGTGTGCAGTATGTTGCCCATAAAGAGACAACAATCGAATACAATTTTTCCTATCTGTGTTTATTCAGGCACTGTTAAATAGGGACCATTTGGAGGTATGACTTTCATAATTGTAAACAGAAGCATAACAAACTGGTGCCAATTTGCAAACATTTCCTGCCCCCTTTAAAATAAGGTCGATGCTCTTTAAAGTAAAACACTGGATAATAGAAAAAGGGCTCTTAGTGTGAAAGCAACATTTTTAAGTACCTTTGTCATATCTTATTTCATTTGGAAAAACCCACGCCAACCATCATGTTGCAGGGTATACTAATGAGGGCTACCAACTAATGCCATTTGTTGGTCGCCCTCATTTGCATATCCCACGCACCGGGCACCTCTGGTGTGTGTGAGATGGCTGAAGGTGGCCCAGTGACATGACAGTCAGCGTGGATCTTTGAAAATTACATAGCATATGACAAAGTACTTAAAATTCCCTTAAAAAGGGAAGGAAAGTTTGCTGGGTCCCACAAATTCTGAAAGTCTATGAAAAGGTCTTAAAAATGAGGTACTGGGCTTACCTTTAGGTGTCAGAAGTCCTGAAATATAAATATAAATTATCTAAATCATCTGTAAAATTAAATCAAGGCAGCAGTTATTTCATGATATTTTGAGACAGAAAGGGAAGTCACGGATAGGAAAGCTGAAATTAACCACATATACAGTAGTGATATCAGTTTCTGTCTCAAGACTCCACAAAATAGCCACTGCATTGATTTTCTTCATGGATGATTCAAACAGGTATATCTCCAAACTACCAACTTCTACAGGTAAACTCAATGTTTTATTTGAAAGATCTTTTCTGATGCACAAGGTGGGGTGGAAAGGATGAGAAGGGACTTGGCAAGGTTAGAGGAATGGTCAAATGTATGGCAGCTTAGATTCAGTGCTAAGAAGTGCAAGGTAATGCACCTGGGAAACAAAAACCCAGGGGAAGAGTACACAATGGGGGGTGAGATACTAACAACAACAAAAATGGAAAGGTACCTGGGGGTAGTCATATCAGATGACCTAAAGGTGGGCAAGCAATGTGAGAGGGCAGCAAGGAGGGCTGGGGGGATACTGGGATGCATAGGGAGAGGCATCACCAGTAGAAAACAAGAAGTTATTATCCTCTGTACAGACAGCTGGTGAGACCACATCTGGAGTACAATTGCAGTTTCTGGAGACCAATCTCCATAAAGACATAGACAGGATGGAAGCTGTCCAGAGAAGGGCACTAAAATGGTGCAGGGTCTGCACTGGAAGACATATGAAGAGAGACTTCAGGAGCTTAATATGTATAGCCTCAAGGAAAGGAGGAGAGGGGGACATGATAGAAACTTTCGAGTACCTCAAGGGAATCAACAAAGTCCAAGAGGGTAACATCTTTCAAAAAGGGTGTGCAAGAACAAGGGGGCACAATTTGAAGATAGAAGGGGCGGCTCAGAGGTAATTGAAGGAAGTATTTTTTCACAGAGAGGGTTGTGGATGTATGGAACAGCCTTCCAGAGGAAGTTGTAGAGTCAAAAACAGTGGTAGAATTCAAGCATGCATGGGACAGTCATAAGGCAATTCTAGGGGGTGGGGGTAGGAAGAAGTAGGGTGCTGGTTAACTAGGATCTGCAGCTTATCCATCAGGTAGGGAAATGGGCAGACTGGGTGGGCCAAGCAGTCCTTATCTGCCGTCAAATTCTATGTTTCTATAGCCAGCCCACCTGCGCAGTGGTAGCACTACCGGTAGTGACACCAATGAGCCGAGTTTGGGAATGAGCCTGGAAAGTTGGAGGGCTGCCCGGCAGGAGGAGGCTTGAGAGTCCAGTAAGCTCACTTCTTCTGGGGTGGGAGGGTGTTGGGCTCCACAATGGTGAGCCTCTTGGTGGCAACCAGGGGACACTGAGCCTGGAGCCCCAGCAACTGCTGAGATTGGTGTGATGTGGCAGACATTGGTATGTCACACATGGGAACATGCGCGGTATTCCAGGTCATCATTGCATGTTTGCTTCCATCAGGGGAAACCCCCAAAAAAGTGGACAGCCCTGCTGGCTGGGTAGGTGACCCCACTCCCCTGCCACCATGCCCACAAGTGGATCCGGCCTCCTGGACCCTGCAATTCCTCTGGCCTTCACTTTCGCATGTTGGGAAAATGGATTGAAGTACAAGAGCACCGAGGAGCTGAAGGCGACCTAGCCTCAGAGGGTGAGCCAAGGGGTACCCAAGCGAGTGAGTCATGGGTGGTCCAAGGTACTGGGGTCACATGTAAGGGAAGATCACAGTAAAGAAGGATCAGCCACAAGGAGATGGTAGGAGGAAGTCCCAGCCAGTTGTACAGGAGGAAAAAAAGAGTTTCAAACAAAAGATAATTTCATAGGCAGTCAGAATTTGAGGGACACTTACCTTCACCTATAACATATGTATATAAATCACATAAATGTGCATATTATTATATTTCATCTGTATTTTATACAGCAATAAATTACAATTAAATTAAAAAGAAACGATGGTGCATGGAGGATGTTTATGTATGTTAATATAACCATAAGAGTGGTCTCACACACATGATTTGAGTATGAGACTCGCAAACCAAAAGTGATCATTTCTGATACCTTAAATATCTACGTGACACCACTCTTCCAACCATAAGAGTGGTCTCAGTAGTGGTATTAATATATTGTTGCTCAAGATCAATCAATAAACTATTAATATTAAAAAAAAAAACTTTCTCCAAACACGGCTGCTTTCAGAGCGGCTGGGCATGGGCACTCTGCAAATACGAGTGCCGCTCAGGCAGGGAAAAAGAGAGCTCCAATTCACGGAGAGCAGTCCCAGGCAGGGAAAAGGAGCATTCCGATTCATGAAGAGCACTCCCAGGCAGGGAAAAGGAGCACTCTAAATTCTTTACTGAGAGGGTGCTGGGGTCATAGAACTGACTGCTGGAATGCGTGGTGGGGATTGATTCAGTGAAAAAATTTAAGAAAGCCTGGGATACATACACGGGCTTAACCCACAGGGGCAGACAGAAAATGGAAGGCGGAGGTCTTCCTAGAGGGGGTAACTCAGGCGGATTAGATGGACCATGGGGTCTTTTTCTGCTGACGAATTTCTAGGTTTCTATGATTCGTGGAGAGAACTCCCAGGCAGGGAAAAAGGAGCATTCTGATTCGTGAAGAGCACTTCCAGGCGGAGAAAAGGAGCGCTCTGATTTGCAAAGAGTGCTCCCAGGCCGGGAAAAGGGGCACTCTGATTTGCGAAAAGAGCTCCCAGGGAAAAGGAGCACTCTGATGGATCGAGTCTCAGCCTGGATGCCATCTGCTTTGTCAATACTCAGTCGTTCTGTGCAAACAAACCATAAATGTGCCTACTTATTTAAGGCCAATTAATAAATCAGCAGAAAGAAGATTATTAAATGGCTAGTTAGTCAAGCATCTAGGGCATCATCATGCTGCCAACATTGGGATGCTGGAAAGCATGTTCATTATGCATTGTGCCCTGGATGTATGTTTTTTTTTTCTTTGTATCTTTGCCATATTTTACTCCTATGAAATGTTACATGTTAATTATTGTACTATTGCTTGGTATTTTTGTTGTTTTTGAAACTGTACCTAAGGCCTAAGGATCTCCTAGAAAATGCATTATGCTCAATTGAGTTACCCTCTTCGCATGAAATATGAATACATTTTTACTACTTTTATTACTATGCCTACATAAAAGACAAATTATCAAAAGGACTTCACATACATGAAGACTCTGTTATACTTGTTGACATCTTTCTCACTCAGCAGGTAAAACAATTTGTACAAGGAGTCTAAATTTCCTTTACAGGTTAGGCCTTTGATTGCTACATACCTGTAAACAGGAAGTCGCTATGCAGAACTGGCTGAAGCACTGTCCACAGCAGCTGAATCTGTGGGAATTCACTCCGAGTCAACAACTGCTCCAACATCTTACAGCGCTGCAAGAAAAACAACAGACCCATCACCCACTGGTCATTTTATCAGAAGCACAATGGTTGACAGTTTGCCCTCTGGCACGTTGATAAACTTGTACATGTTGTCTGGAACACTTGTCATAAAAATTCTAGAATATACCAGTAACTCTGCTGTAATTCTGCTGCACTGTTTTTCTTTTGCCACAAGATGACACTATGCGTCTAGTTACTACTCCACTGTTTCTACACACAGTATATTACTTTGTCTTTCTTTTTATCAGCTTCTGAATGGAGCTACAACACTGTTTGAGCACTTGCAGCACACAAACTGCCCAACTAATAAGGGAAGGGAGTACAGTATGTTCTGGCCAGCAGAGGATAGGACAGAAAAGATGCACAAGAGACGCTGTCTGGCCAGACCATGGGTGAAACAAAGGACAAAGGATAGAAAAAGGACTCCACTGCCTGAAAAAGGAAAAAGATTTTTTTTGGGGCGCAACCTCTTTCTTTTGCTCCTTTCTGTATTTCTAATTGCTTAAAAAGTGATAGGAGACATCAGGGGCCTGACATTCAGTAATGTGCAAGGCAGAGCACAAAGGTTTGTGCTGCGCTTTGTAATTGCCCAGTGGTACAAGATGCTATATTCAGTTGGACAGGGCACCAGCGCTATCTGACTGAATATAAGGCCTTATCAGCGCATCACTATGCCAAATAGCACTGCCCGGCCATGGCTTCTGAATTGGGCCTCACGAGTGTATAACTGGGGTGATGCCGTACCCCACGGGCTACTACCCCTGTCTTGTGAACCCAAACAAGGTTAAGGGACCTGGGTCCTATTTCTGATGTACAAAAGATTATCTTCCCAGATAACAATAAAATAGCACGGTGCCTCCACCCAAAGTAAAATTACAAGTGGGTCTGATACCTACATGGTACAACCCCCTGGGATGCTGTACCTACCCACCTTTTCTTACAGTCACCCCACACCTAATAATAATAATTGTATTTATAAGGCGCCTTTCAATTGCCAAAGTGCCGTACATAAATAACAAATCAAAACAGTAAAAATCATGAACAAATACAATTGGATCAAAACAGTCATTACAATCAATGTTCTAAAAATGCAGTTTCCCATAAAAAAGCCTTCAAACATGGAGTCCCATAAACCAGAAACCACATTTTCAGTACTTTGGAAATTATTGACGTATGCTAATAATAAGTTCACATGAGGCACAAATAATATGCTTATGATTCAATTTTGTAAAAACGTTTAACCAACAATTTATTTACAAGGGGAGGACTAGGATAGGGAAATTGGAAGCAGAGGTTAAGCAACAGTAGATTAACATCTAGTATTTAAGATCAGGAAACAATTATTTCACTTTTAAGTTCAAACATCTTTTAATGCTTGTCTGCACCAACCTTTTGATGGATTTTAGTTCACTTTCTAACTATTTAGCTGCCTAGGCTTGGTAACACAACCCCCAACTAATGCCAGTCCCTAGTTCAAACAAAGGCAGGTTAGTGCAGCACTGGTCCCCTTTTCTAGTCTAGACATATATGTAGCTCTCCCTGGTGCTAATGGTACCCCCTTCCTCAATTCACCAGCCTGTATCTAATAATAAATTTCCCCTAGTGCTAGTGGTCCCCCCTTCCTCAGATCACCAGCCTGTATCTAATAATAGGTTTCCCTGTTGCTAGTTGCCCCCCCATCACCAGCCCATATCTAAACTAACTTTCCCTGGTGCTGGTGGTCCCCCTCCCTCCAATCACCAGCCTGTATCTAATAGTAAAGTTTTTCTGGTGCTAGTGATGGTCCCCCCCGATAGCTAGCTCGTATCTAAGCTAAATTTCCATGGTGCTAATAGAACCCCCACCTCTGATCCCCAGCCCATAGTACAATTAACAACTCTCCTTGGCATCCAGTGGTTCCCCCACAGAACCAATCCACGGTACCACTACTCACAGTATCCAGATCTATAGAATCTAGTGGCCCCCTTCCCCCACAGCACTGAACACCCATGCCCCATTCACCTTACCAGTACCCTTGATGCCACAGGTGAGCATCTGGCGACTGGTGCAGACCTCCTCATGGTGCACCTCTTATTTATAGGACAGGGTAACATGCCCTATCCTATAAATAAGAGGTGCGCTCCCTGCTTGGATATATGGCAGTCAGCCAAGGAGGTGTGAGGAGGGCTGTGCTGGTCACCGTATACACACCCATGGCATTGAGGGTACTGGAAAGGTGACTGAGGGGGGTGGGTGTCCAGTGCCGCAGGGGGAGGAGGGTCACTAGACATCAAGGATTTGGACATTGTGAGAGGCAGTACTGTGGATCTGTGCCAGGGAGATACCACTGGATGCCAGGAAGGGTTGTAAATTGTACTATGGGCTGGCAATCGGAAGGGGGGGCCAGTAGCACCAGGTGAAGTTAGTTTATAGAAGGGCTGGGGATCAGAGGAGGGACCACTAGCACCAGGAATATGTAATATTAGATATAGGCTGGTGATCACAGGGAGGAGGAGACACTAGCACCAGGTAGTTAGTTTAGATATGGACTGGCGATCAGAGGGGGGAGACCATCAGCACCAGGGAAAGTTAGTTTAGACACGAGCTGGCTATCGGAGGGAATGGGGGACAACTAGCACCAGAGAAACTTAATTGTTAAATACGGGTTTGTGATCGGAAGAGGGGAGACCACTAGCACCAGAGAAAGTTAGTTTAGATATTGGCTGGTGATCAGAGCAGGGGACCACTAGCACCAGGAAAATGTAATATTAGATATGGGCTGGAGATCAGACTGAGGGAGAGACACTACCATCATGGAAAGTTGGTTTAGATATGGGCTGGTGATTGGCAATCGAAGGGAGGGGGGACCACTAGCACCAGGAAAGCTTATTATTAGACATGGGCTGGCAATCAGTGGAAAGGGGGGACCACTAGCACCAGGGAAGCTTATCATTAGATACAGGCTGGTGATTAGAGGGAGGGGGGACCACCAGCACCAGGGAAACTTATTATTAGACATGGGCTGGCGATCAGAGTAAAGGGGGGACCACTAGCACCAGGGAAGCTTATCATTAGATATAGGCTGGTGGTTAAAGGGAGGGGGGACCACCAGCACCAGGGAAACTTATTATTAGACATGGGCTGGCGATCAGAGGGAGGTGGGACCACAAGCACCAGGGAAACTTATTATTAGATACAATCTGGCAATTGTAGAGGGTGGACCACTAGCACCAGGGAAACTTATTATTAGATACGGGCTGTTGACTGGAAGGAAGGGGGACCACTAGCACCAGAGAAACATTATTAGACATGGGTTGATGATTGGAGGAGGAGGGACCACTATCATCAGGGAAACTTAATATTAGATACTGGCTGGAGATTGGGGGGGGGGGGACTACTAGCACCAGGGAAACATATTATTAAATATGGACTGGCGATCGGGGAGGGACCACTAACACAAGGGAAATTTATTATTAGATATGGGCTGGCGATCAGGGGGATGGACCATTAACACAAGGGAAATTTATTATTAGATATGGGCCGGCGATCAGGGGGAGGGACCACTAACACAAGGAAATTTATTATTAGATATGGCTGGCGATTGGAGAGGGGACACACGGACCACAGAGAGAAGGTGTGCTCCCCCAGTGGCCAATTGCTTCTTGGCTTCATTACCTCTGGCAGCCGCTAGAGTTGCGTGGAGTAAGATGGGATTTTGTTTAGTAGTATTTACTGTATGCTGTGCAAAAGAGCCACACAAAATCCTTTTGCGCTGAGCAGATCTGCTGAATATCGGCTTGCACCAATATTCCTGTCCCTGTCCCCCCCCCCATTTGTACACACACACACACACCCCATTTTGGTATGCGCAGATACCAACCCTGTTTGTTGGCACAACTGAGCATTTTGAATATTGGGCTCCAACACAAAACCTGGTTTGCACATGCAGTTAGCGCCCAAGCAAACTTTTGAATATCGGGCCCCAGGTCTATCGCATTCAATGATTGTAGACAGTAGTAGGTTCAATACTAGGATTGTCAAGACAACAGAGGACTATGTTGCCCATGACTTGTCTTGCCTTTATTATGTATAATAATACAACTGGTAGTCTTCTTTTTAAGTATAACTCTAGCCTGCTTTTGAAGCTCTCTTTGTGTTGTTTACCATGTGAGATGGTAGCATATTCTATATACCAATAATTCCTTGTGTGAAGTAGTTTTTCATTTACTGGTGTTAAATTTTTTCTGTTATTACAAATTATTATGTTATTCTTGTGGAAACACAAGGCGAGTTGTGTATGTAAGGAAGACCATATTTTATTTGTTATAGTGTATGGTTTTAAAAAATAATGACCCAGACACTATAACCAGACTGTCATTTGAATTTCTATGACGCACAGTACAGTACAAGTTTCAAGTTCAAGTTTATTGCAGGAAAGACTCCATTGATTAAGCTCATTCACAAGGAGGTCCTGAGGCACATACAGTTCGCAATTACAGTGAGCAAAAGAAGTGAAATAGGAATCCTCAGGTCTCCTGCTTAATACTGCAGGACCTAGTGATGTTAAATAAGCAAATAATCAAAAAGGAATCATTTTTTAAGTAGCTGAAAGCTTAGATGGCTTAATTTACATCTGATTGATCCTCCACCCTCCATGCTGCCAGACTAATAGCTCCACTATCCCTCATGGTCAGTCCTGTGATGACATGAGTGATGGACTAAGCTGCAGGGAACATTTATGTGCCGACACTTACTAATATATTCTAATACTCTGAAACAGCACATTTTCATGCTTAGTGTACCAGTGCCAATCATGCAGACTCAACCTGATCAGTACCAATACACTAAGTGTTAAAATGCACTGTTACAGACTATTAGGATACATTAGTATGTACCAGTGTAATACCCCAAAGATGGAGTCCCCAGTGTTCCCCAGCAATCACCAGAGTTCCCCGCAGTCCCCAGTGTCCCTCAGCATAGGTGCCCCTTTTAGTTAGGTGGCAGAGTGGGGGCTAAAGGTAATGCAGGAGTCCCCAATAGGTAAACTGCAGCCTGCAGTTTTAAAATGTTTTTTTCTTGCTCTGTTTCCCTGCAGTCACCTCAGCACTGGCATGAGTGTGTGCTCTCCTAAATCCAGCACGTGCTGGGCAGCTGCTTGTTTACCTGGTCTCTAGGGACTCGGTGTCCCAAATGCCAGGGAGGGCTCCAGGTGGGCCAGTTGGGGAAAGCAAGCCCCAGATTAAAGGGAGAGTGCCCCAGAGTGGAGAAAGGTGGCCGGTAGGCAAGTGGCCACCAGTAGCCAAGCCATAGCTAGTATTTAGTGCAAAATTCTGCTGATTTAAAAGTGCACTCAGGTGTTAGCTTCAGCCAGCAACAAGGGAAGGGAGTGGGCCACACAGTTAGCCACCCCAGCAGTATAGTAGCCACAGCCCAAGCCAAGGGCTAGTAATCTGAATAACAGCCCCATAGCCCCCCTAGGTCAGGGAGGGACAGTTAGTGAGGAACCCTTAGCATGCCAGCTAGCCAGATTACCCACAGCCATAGGGTAATCATCCCGTTAGGGTCCTTCGAACCCAAATGCCTGTGGGGGGGGTTGGACCCCAGGGTCGACCATGTAGCTAGTTATCTAGCATTTGACAGAATCCCGCTGGCAGAAAAAGACCACCTGGCCCATCTAGTCTGCCCAAAAAATAGCCCCTTGTATCACCTTGTTAGAGTTTTTGTTATAGAAAACATTTCTGTGGAACATTTTGAAAGTGAAATGCTGAATTGTGTGTGAATTGTGAAAAAGGCAAAACCTTTATTGACATTCAGACCGCATTTAAAGGGACAGTGCCTGAACGTAACAGTGTAACTGCCTTTCTTGCTCAAGTTTGCCTTGGTTATTTCAAAAGGCTGTTACATTAACTTTAGTTAAACAAGCATTTGTCAATACCGAATGTCTGCTTGCTGGTATTGTCATTGGTAGTGCAGGAGTGACAGATGCATAATAGGACTGGTAGTGAGGTATTGTAGTAATGTCAACTGCCACCCCCACCTTGCAGAGAGTGAGAGGTGTTGGGGTGTGTGCCTTTGTGTCATGGGCTGTAGCAGTCATGGCAGAGAGTTTCAGGTGTTCATAGGTGCTGGGAGATAGTAACAACTGAGGGGGCAGGTGGTGGGAAGGGCATTTATGAGGGGACAAAGGGAAGGGTGTGCAGAGTAGGGCTTGCCATAGAAAGCATAAGGATGCAGAGGTATGACAAAGATAGTAATGTTAAGAATGTTGTTATACCATATAGACATATTTATTGCAGTGCATGGAGAACATACAAACCTAAGAAAGTGTCAGCAGAAACAGATCACCTGGCCTATCTAAGTCTGCTTCAGTGTGCAGGTATAGTAAGAAATCAGCTGTCAACCCATTCCCTCCAATACCTGCATGTGAAGCGTGAATAACAGAGTCAGACTGCAGCCATTATTGACGGTATTTACTTGGTAAAACCATGTTAAACATTTATATTGTAAATTAAGTTAAACATTGCTCCAAGTTGTAAAAGAATAGACTGTTTACATTAAATGTTTTCACAGCATATGCAGTTCAAGAACCTATGCTATGCTAAATGTATGATTACATTGTTATGCACTTTAGGTTCACAATGTGTATATAAAATATATATCTGTTAGAAAACGTCCCGTGTAATATAGCAGTCTTAGCAGAAATGCAGTATCATGCCATATCAATTGATTTAAATAAGCTGTTATGTTAATTGTATTGTTTCTATTTCTAAAAGAAATACTAAACTCCAAGTGCAAAGTGTAGTAGTATAAGTGCCACTCAATTCAGTTCACTAATGTGCGTCAGTGAATGGGCTTGCCCATGACACAGTCAGACTGCACTCATTATTGACAGTATTTATTCGCTGAAATGAATCACATGCAAATTTTATCCAAGTAATTGTCTGCCCATAATTAAGGCTTCAAATTTATATTTATCGATCTGTCATCAAAGCGCAAAGTTGCTAGGGTGTAGTGTGGCTCTATTACTATTCAATGCATAGTGTTCGATTATGCTAAAATTGCTGGACAATTAACTAAATTGCCAAATATACAAATAAATAGTTTACATTGGAGGCAGTATAGCACAGTGGATTAAGGCTCTGAGCTGCAAATCTGGAGACCTGGGTTTGAATCCCACAGCCCCCACTTGCATGCTGTGTGACCCTGAGCAATTCACTTAACTTCCTTGTGCTGCCAAGTTGCATCTGTAAACAAGCTTTCAGCTTAGTGTATCTCTCCTAGTTAAACAATTGGGGGAAAAAATCATTTTTGTTTTTTCTTTTCAATAAATCACATACAATTTAATGTAGAACTGAAGCATAACATTTAAAATGCAAGACATGCTGAACATTGAATCAAATCACTATATTCTCGTCCTGTATTACTTCTAGCTGTCCTTGTTCTGAGTTTTTTTTTCTTTTGCTGTCAAGATTGATAAATATTAATTTGAAGCCTTAATTATGGGCTGCAAATGAATTGGATAAGATTTGCATCTGACTCGTTTTAGTGAGTAAATAGCATGAATAGTGAGCGCAGTCTGAATCTGTTATGCGCAAACCCATTCAGTGGTGAACATTAGTAAATTGAATTGAGTGGCAGGTATACTATGGTACTGTGAATTTGGAGTTTAGTATTTGTTTTAGAATTAGGAACAATAGAATTAACATAGCTGCCTATTTAAATGGATTGATATGGCATGGCACTGCATTTTTGTAAGAGGCTATATTGAATGGGACGTCTTGTCACACATATATATTGTTATATACACATTGTGAACCTAAAGTGTATAACAATGCAGTCATACATATAGCAGAGCATAGGTTCTTGAATTGCATATGCTGTGAATACATTTAATGCGAGCAGTCTATTATTTTAGAACTTCGAGCAATGTTTAAATTTATTTGCAATATAAATATTTTACATATAAATGGAACATAAGCTTTAATGGCCACTTTGTTGATAAATTTAGTTGCATTTAAGTAGTTAAGGTAGTTGTTAAATTTTAGGATTTTCTAATTATGTTGCACATGCCGTTTGAGTATTGAAGAATGAAGGGGATATGGAATCATAGCCCCTCAGGAAGCTGCAGTGGCGAGAAATCATTTTTGCATTATTTAAAGTGCTAGGGAAAGTTTTTTCTGGGTTTCCCCCCTACCATTTGACCAACCATGAATTTGCTCACCATTAACACAGTTGGCAGTAGTATTTATTAATAAAAAGCACTGAAGCTGAAGCTCTTTTTTGTGGCTCAGCAGTCCTACGATTTAGGGTAGCGGATTTCCTTTTCTCTTTTTGGATTTCTAAGTTTGTAAACATGGTTTGAGACCAGTGGTGTACTTTGATGTGTCTTATCTGTAGAATTGTTATTGTCATAGTTCAAGTTCAAGTTCAAGTTTATTGCAGGAAAACTCCATTGAGCAGGCTCATTCACACGGAGGTCCTGTGACATAAACACTTAAAGTACAAACACAGATAGGTAATAACAGTATATACATGAAATGCACATTACATGATACAGGCTGGATATACACATAAGGGTACCACATAGGGTGACCGCAGGTGGTAAACATTGATATGAGACAGGGAAGCGACTTACAGGTTGCATACTGATAAATGAAACATGATGACTGGTGTGTGCAACACATATACAGTATTTTGGCAGCTAGAACAAACAACAGTCTACAACTGATATGGGGGGGGGAGTGATTTGATAGAGTAGCAGTAGAGCGTAAGCAAAGATAAAGCCAGGAGTAGAAGGGGAAGGGAAAGCAGTTAATATGACAAATCAATTATACCTTACCAGTGGATAAATATGGCACACATGGGAAGGAAGAGACTTAATGACAGTTACAGGTGTCTTTTATTTTGGCTGAACTTAGCGATTTGTAGAAGTTTATTGAAACTGTGCTAGTTAGTTTCAGTATGGTTTGTAATTGGTTCCAAATGGAGGGAAGGGCATATGCAATAGCACGTTTACCAAAGGAAGTCCACGTCCTTGGTATGTCAAGCATAATAAAGTCAGATTTTCTTAACAAGTATGCACTATGTGAGATACTAATAAGGGAAGAGAGATAGCTTGGCAATTTCTGCAGGAGCAGTTTAAGAGTCCATAGCCCAGCATGGAGCAGGTGTCTAGTAGTAAGGATGTCCAACCAACAGCTGCATATAAGTCACAGTGGTGCGACGGTAAGGAGTTGGTAATGAACCGTAACATGCGGTGATAAAGGATGTCCAGTTTACTTAGATTAGCAAGAGTGGTGGAGGAATAGATTACATCGCCATAGTCGGTAGGGGAGAAAAGTGGCCTGTGCAAGTTTCTGAGTTTCATGTGGAAAAGGCTATTTCTGTAGAAGAAACCTAACCTTGCTTTTAACCTTCTAGAGACATCTTCAACATGGTCACTGAAAGACAATTTATTGTCGATCCAGATACCTAGATATTTAAATTTGATTACAACTTCCAGAGGCTCGTTTAGCGTGGTGACAATGAAGTCTTGGGCAAGGGTATTGGGGGGGCCTGAGACAGCACTGCGGGAGAATATCATCGCTTTAGTCTTCTTAGCATTGAGCAGAAGCTTTGACTTTATTAGATTATGCTCAAGTTGTGCGAAGTCCGCTTGAAGCACTCCCTGACTTCAGATAACGATGAGCCAGAAGTATACAACACAGTTTCATCTGCAAAAAAGTGCAGATTGGACGTAGATATGTTAGCATCTAAGTCATTAATGTACAGAGAAAACAAGATAGGGCCTAAGATGGATCCTTGGGGGACTCCTCTTGCAACTGGCAAGGCAGCAGAAAAAAAGCCTTCTGCCTTTACTTTTTGGAATCTTCCAGTTAGGTAGCTAGAGAACCACTGGGTGGTATGGTATGTGGCACCCAGCTTTGCAAGGCAATTGACTAATAGTTTGTGATCAACAGTATCAAAAGCTTTGCTGAGGTCCAAAAAGACTGCACCAGTTACCTCCTTAGCATCTATAGCAGAGATCCAATCATTGGTTACTTTTGCTAGTGCAGTGATTGTGCTATGATTAGCCGGAAGCCAGATTGAGCTGGGTTAATGAGAGAGAAGGTTTCAAGTGAGATTTTAACTGAATGTGGATCAGTTTTTGAGAACTTTAGAAAGGATAGGCAATATGGAGATAGGCCTATAGTTGTTTACATCGCATGGGTCACCAGATTTAAATAGAGGGAGGATATGTGCCGATTTCCAGCAGGACGGCACAGTAGCGGATGTAATGGAAAGATTGAAGATGTGGAGAATTGGGGCAGTGAGATGGGTGTAGCCTGACCTTAGGAAAAAGGGTTCCAAGCCATCGTCCCCTGTGCTTTTTGGTGTCTAAGTAAGAAGAGAATCTTCTCTTCTTTATAATGTTATCTCGTGCAGTTGGAAGGGGCTGGGTGCAGGACTAGATGTGGCGGAGGTATGCTGGCTCACCACAGCACCAGCATAAGGTGACGAGTCAAAGTTAATCCAGCTGTGGCAAAGTGGGAGTTAAGTTCCTCCAGGATTAGGGACTTGTTTTCCACAATCTTGCCACTTGCAACTATCTTTGTTGGGACAGAGGGGGCCATGGGCCATCCTTCTATAGTTTGATAGTCTTCCATATTTTATGAGGGTTACCTTTAGCTTGTTCGAGAGCAGAAATATAATAGTTAGCTTTAGCAGAGCGAAGATTTTTTCACACAGTTATTCCTGGCTGTTCTAAAGGCCTGCCAATCCGAAGATTCTTTGGAATGCCTAGCTTTAGCCCAGAGCTTATCTCGAGCTATAAGGGCTGCCTTGAGATCCGAGGTGAACCAGGGGTTGGAATTGTTCCGTACCCTTACTCTGATGAAAGGGGCATGCTTATTTATTATTGTAGTGAGTTTGTCATTAAGGAGGCAAGCTGCCTTGTTGACATCTTTGGCTAGGTAAAGATCTTGCCATCTGGTCATGCTCAGGTCAGATAGGAAATTTACTGCACTGAATTTGCGAAAGGATCTTTTTGTTATAAAGATGGGCTGCGGACGGGCCTTAATTTGAGATCTTATGCAAGCAACAATTCCATGATCGCTCATGTCGTTGTGAAACAGTGCCAAATGAGATATTTTGTGTGGATGGGTGGTTAGTACCACATCTAGAATGGAACTGTTGGCAGTATTTAGAGTGTTGTTCCTGTAGGTTCACTGACTAATTGCCCAAGACCTAGCTCATGCACAAAGGGATTTGAGGCCGTGTGATTTAGGTGACAGCCAGTCCATATTTAGATCTCCTAGAAATTTTGTTTCAGTTTTGCATCTACGAACATGGATTTCAAAAGATTAAGGACTTCATCACCACCAAACGGGGGTCTATAGCCACCTAGGATAGTGATACATTCCGAGGAGGGGAGATGAAGGCTCAGCGAAACTAACTCAAATTCCTTGGCTAGAGATTTGCAACTAATATTGGTGACCAAGTACTTAGATTTGGCGTAGATAACCACACCCCCACCTCTAGACTCTCTGTCTGTTCTAAATAAATTGTAGCCCTGCAGTGATATTTGTTGATCAGTGTTCGTCTTTTTTAACTACGACTCAGTAATTATGATAAGGTCTGGGTTAACGTGTGCAGCCCAGGCTTGCAGCTGTACAAGTTTTTTAGGAAGGCTTAAAATGTTGACCATCATCATTTTGAGACCTGTGTCCTCAGCAAAATCGATAGGCGAGGTAAGTTGTAGGGGCGGCCAGGGTTGAGCTCCACATTTCCTGAGCAGAGAAGAAGCAGCAGTATAACTTTCTTTAAGGAGCTTATAAGAATAGAGACTGCTTTTTTATTTCTTCGCGGCAACCCATATTGTGCTGTGCAAGAGGCGGCACCACTGTAATGACAGTTGATCATGATCAATGTAAGTGCTTGGGTAGACATAGTTGAGGACAGTAGCAAGGGGGTGTAGGCCAACCAGGGGGAATAGGCTAAAAGGAGAGAGGAGAATGACATAGTGTCTGCACGGTAGACTGTTATAACATTAGGCATTGATAAGGTACATTGGAGAACTGAATTGCATTGAAGTACTTCGAATTGCACTGTATTGCTGAAAACTCTGCACCTTAGGAGCAATAAAAACACAATAAGGAGAGCCATGGTCCCAGATTGAGTGGTCTCGTGATTTGTATTAGTGCAATATTTTCTAGGCAAGAAATTTGCCCACCTAGGTACTCACTTAAAACCTAGATGAGAAAATGGTCTAGAAAGTGGAAACTGAGGTTCAATGCAGGGAAATGCAAGGTACTCCACCTGGGGGCCAGAAACTCAGGCCAAGTGTACACCCTGGGGGGGGGGAATGCTACAAGTCTCGATGGCTGAGAGGGACCTGGGGGTGGTGGTGGATGTCAAGATGAACAACTCTGAGACTTGTAGGAGGGCAGCAGCCAAGGCCAACAGGATGCTGGGATGCATCGCTAGGGGGATCACCTCCAGAAGGAGGGAAGTGATACTCCCTCTGTATAACTGCTTGGTGAGGCCACACCTTGAGTACTGCGTGCAGTTTTGGAGGCCACACTTAAAGAGGGACATTAACCTCCTGGAGAGGGTCCAGAGGAGGGCAACCAAAATGATTTGGGGCTTGGGGGACAGGACCTATGAGGAGAGGCTCGAAGAGCTAAATATGTACACATTGGAAGAGAGAAGGGACCGGGGGGACATGATAGAGGTCTTCAGGTACATGAAGAGGGTAAATAGGGGAGGAACAGTCAGGGTGCTTCGAAGGAAGGAGGAAGGGGCCACTAGAGGGCATGGGTGGAAGCTGGAGGGGGGAAGATTCAGGGGAGAAAGGAGGAGGTGCTACTTCACTGAGAGGGTGGTGGAGCCATGGAATGCACTGCCTAGGGGGCTGGTGGAGGCAGAGACAGTGGAGGGATTCAAGAGGGGGTGGGACAGGTACAGGGGAAGGGTTCTGGAAGCAAAATCCAATGCAGCAAGAATATCCAGAACTGGGAAGGGAGAAGCCAGAGAAGGCAAGGGGGACAGCAAGGTCAGCACCTAGGGTGAGGGCTGACCAAACGAGCAGACACGAAAGACCGTTAGGCCTATTCTGCTAGCATTTTAGTATGTTAGTAAAATACAGCAGAAAGGGGAACAAGGAGAGCAGGAGCAGCTTAGTTAGTGGCCATCCACCCTTCAGACTCAAGTCCCCTTGTAGCAGCACCGGGAAAGAAGTAGAATGATAATGCAGGCCATATTGCCCACGAATGAATACAGTGATTTATGTAGAAGACCAAGAATCCCTCTAGTGGCAGGTCTTTATAACCTGCTAATGGAAAACTAGCCACTTTGGGGGGGGGGCACTTTGTAGCATTGAAAAGCAGCAGCGAGTGATACTTTGTGTGTTTTACGACATGCTATCAGACTGGCAGTCTATGGCCACACTGTTTCTATCTCCTGTTGGATCTCTTGAGGTCTGCATTTGACACACAGCAGGGGGTCTCTCTGTCTTAGCCTAGTGCAAAACATGTATAGCATTAGTAAGTCAGAAAGACATAACAATCACAGAAGAGTTACCATGTACTGTAATGGTTTTGATGTACTTTATATCTATTGAACAATGTATTGAAGGAGGTGTACAACGACAGTGTGGAGTGGTGCAACGTTAGTATGACAGACATGTCTTCGTGCAGGACATAGTGACAGTAGAAGTAAGTAAGACAATTAGCAACATGTCATATTATCAGCCTGTATTGTGGCTTATATGTTTCTCAGACTC
Organism: Neoceratodus forsteri; assembly: GCA_016271365.2. NCBI lineage: Eukaryota > Metazoa > Chordata > Ceratodontiformes > Ceratodontidae > Neoceratodus > Neoceratodus forsteri. Next base: position 1,070,720,073 of record CM028133.1, read on the forward strand.
ATTACTGTGAAAACACAATGTATGTATGCATGAACATACAAAGAGTTGCTAAAGCTAACGGGCTGTTTGCCACTGGAAAACTGCAGGTATCCTACTGCATTTTAGAGTAATGCAAAAAATGACATCATTGCTGTTTTCATGTCTTGACTCTTTTTTGTCTACTTAAATTAGAAAACCATGGCATGGTAGTACAAAGAAAATTAAACAATATAAAGCATGCCTAATATGGGTTGCTTGCAGAGTTCTCACAATGGCTACTTGAAGGTTCAAATGAAATAGGAGGCAGTATAGCATAGTGGTTAAGGGCAGTGAACTGCAAACCTGGAGAGGTCGGTTTGAATCCCATTAGCTCCTTCTTTGCATACTGTGTGACCCTAGAAGCAAGTTCTGGTTTGGTGTGCCTTTTCTGGTTAAACAATGCCCCCAAGTATAAACTTTAAGAATGGCAGGGCCCTGGCTGTTAAATACCAAGTCTATCTATTTTTTGTCTTTTAGTCTCTTTTTGTCTTTTTCAGCTGCCACCCCCTATCCTCTCACCCCTCCTCCCTGATTTCTTCTAGGTTTCTGAAATGATTCTTTGTATGTATTATTCATGTATCCTATTTGCCGTGATGCCATATCTGAACTGATGAATATGGTTGTATGCTCTCTTTAATGTTGTATGCCCTTGTTTAACATGTTTAACATATATGTACTCTCCTGATGTGGAACCTTTGTAAAAGAGTCTTGGCTCAAAGGTAATTGTAATCCTAGATTCCAGTAAATAAATACATTTATGAAATGAAACCCAGTTTGGTTCTAGGTCATTATTTACTGTAGCATGTAACCTAATGTGCAGCACTGAGCGTAGAAGTTTGCAAGTAGTGGAATAGCTAGACTGCTATGGTGGTCTGGTCATTTACTGCAATTGAGTCAGGTAACTGTGACATAACAAAGCTGGTATTTGCAGCCGTCTGTCATGTCATTGTAAAAAAAAAAACACACGGGGGAAAAAAAAAAACATTTGCTACCATAAAGTGTGAAATCCTCAACTGCTATTTATTTGTTAAGTGTGCATCACTGACCTAACAGGGAAGGGAACACTAAGATAATCTCTATTGTAAACTTCAGGTCCATTCAGAAAGGAATGCATTGAACTTCTCTCTGTTTCTCTCTCTCATCCCCCTTGCAACATGATGGGGGGAGAAGGGGGGGGGGAGAGAGAGAGAGATTTCCATAGTAGTAAAGAAAAGCATTTGTTCATGCCGAATGTTTACTTGCTTGTATTGGCATTGGTAGTGCAGGAGGTAGAAATAGGCATCATAAGAATGGCAGGAAAGTATTGATGTTGCCTATGTGAATTAGCACAGTACTGTGACATAGTAAGGATGTACATGCACCTTCCTATGACACAGCTTATTAGCTTTCTGGTATTGCACTAATAGTAGCAATCTTTGAGGACACTAAAAACCATGCCCTGTGCGATCCAAACATCACAATCCATCACTGCCGCACATGTACTCCCACCCTTACATCTCCTTTTTTCAAATGATCCCCAAAGTGAACATTTACAGTATTACAGGAAGATGGATCTACAAACCTATTTAAGCTAGGATACATCAAAAGATTCAGAAAGAATTATTGACATTTGGGCTGAAAAATTACATTACTCTTGCAGAGCTACACATTTTTGTGACTGTGCCCTTATGTTAGAATAGGGGTAGAGAGGGAACAGTATTTCATTTTGCATAAAAAACACAGAGAGATTCAGGTATGTCCTCTAAAGATTGGATTAGGCCACAATATTCCCCTCTGAAACGTGGAAGGACAGAAGATCTTGTTGTAGTCCGCAAGGGAAGACAGACCTTAAAACATTTCCTGTTGCTTTTCTCTGTGTTGAATAAAATCAGAAACAAATAATTGACTTCCTTGATATGCACTATGTATTCCATTCTATATAAATAGTGTACCACTTGCTCACTTTTAAAGTAATTTTCCAGTTTTCAGCAAAACACTAACAGATGGCATCAGCAGGAATCAAATGTCATACCATTACCCCAAAAAACCTTGAATTTTAGTATATAAGAGAATCCATTCTTTATAACTAAAGACTGAAGAAAACTTGTTTTTTATACCCCTTAGACTGCAACTGTCCCTGCTGCTTTCATGCCTTATAATCTTCTGCTGTGAGTGACATCATAATTCATTACCATGGCACCATTGCAATGACTGATTGTGGTGTTAGAAGCAGAAGACTGTGGTTTAAGGCAGGAAAAGCAGTCAGGATAGATGAAGAGTAAAGGACAAAGATAATGTTTTCATGTAAAACATTTTCTGTAATAAAAATGGAACGTTCAGAAATGCACATTTTTTGGTGTGTGTCGGGGGGGCAGTGTAACTGAGCTCTGCTGCTGTCAGCAATGCTTGTTTTGCTGTTTTTTAATATGTCCCACTGAGCCACTCGTTGCAGTATGAGAGGTGTCATGCACTTTTGTTGGGTGAGAAATGGTGAATCGAGGCTGAACTGTTCCCTCAGTCACCAGGGGCAAACAAAACCACACCTATGCTGCAATACATGGCTCTGTGGGACATACTAATACCTTATAAGTCCAGGAAATGTTTCCATCTTAAATGTAAAAGTAAAAATAAATAGATTGTCCAAACATGCCAATTTCTAGCACAGGTATACAGGAGACACTCTTTGCTGAATAAGAGAGTTTCGTGCAGTGTTGGGTAAGTTACTTTAAAAAAGTAATCAGTTACAGTTACTAGTCACTCTCAAATAAATGTAATCAGTTATAGTTACTGATTACTTTTGTGTAAAAAGTAAGTAGTACCTGTAACTGTAATGCATATTATTTCTTCTATTACTTTCTATTACTTTTGACAACTTGGAGCAGAAAGCTTGCGTTGCTGGTCAATGTTGTATGTCTCAACTATTGTTAAGTCAGCAAAGGTATCTCCTCTTGTATCAAATAAGGGTCATTAACACAAGCAGTACCTCGTTGTAGACAAGATATCACGCTCAGATGAGCCATTCTGGGGATGTAAAACTGCAAAATACTAACAAGAGTTGATGTTAATTAGGGCTGGCAGTATAGTCAAAAAATTAGGCTGTCTGCTTGAGAAATCATAACTTTTGGAAAGCCGTGTTCCTTCTAAATCTAACACTCTTGTCAACCTCACTGGTAATCTCAGGGGCTCTCCCTATCACCAGCACTGACGATGCTGCTGCTCCTAGCAGGCCAGTCAGGGGGTTCACGTTTCCTGCAAGAACAAACTTTGCTACAATGCATTTGTTTTTTTTTGGTTTTTTTTTATTTGTTTGTTTTTGTTATGGAGGCTTTTCTCAGACACTTCAAAATTGTTTCTCCAATTCACATTGCACTGACATACAAACCCAGCTCTGTGCCATCTGGAAAATTTTGGGGTTGCCTGAGGTAAACATCAAAATGCCCTTACTGTAGGCAACGTGGTACCTGCAGAGACGTTTATTAATAACGAAAATAAAATATCAAAGATTTCCCCGAAAAGCGTTAGGCTTTCCCTGAACACACAAACAAATGCAGTGTTTGCTGTGGCATTTTCCTCTGTGTCTGAGTCATACCAGTCCTGACACAAAAGTTGTCACTCAATCTTCTCACAAGGACCAGCTTCCAGGACGCATGCATCTGACAGCATCTGTCACTTTATACAAGGGGCTCTAAATTACCAGAAAGTAAGATCTTGATTTAGCACCCCACCCCCAATGATACATTATTCTTGATAAGTTTAAATCGAAGGTATGATGAACAGAGATTTCCACCCCACACATTCAGTTAAGCTGTAATTGCACCTGCACCTATAATGATAAACGATTCACTTTTAGTTAAACACCCATGCGTAACGGGGAATAAATTAGCTTAAAGTGCATCTGATCAGATCCCAATTCATTCATGTACAACATCTATTTAAACAAGGGTACGCTTTCAGTGTAAAATCTATAGCACTGTGCAAAATGTATAGCAGTTGCGTAGATATAAAGCGTTATGATATTAAAGATAGCAAATGCCTGTAAGAGACCTTCATTTGTGTAAACTCTGCTTGCTGCTTCTGTCAGACATGCTGCTTTCGATTTTCTTTGCAGCATCTCTTTTTGCACACTGGTTGCTTAAAATGGGCGTGCTTTTCATCCAGCTGATGCTTGAGGGGGTGGGGTTACAGACCTTAGGTGCGGGGACCGGTGACATATGGCTGGAGATTTGCTGCATGGGGTTGGGGCGCAGTATAGAGTTGTGTCCTCATAGTCAGGGGTGGAGTTTGCCAGAGTCTGCAGCGGTTCGGGTAATCTGATCCTGGATCAGCTTCAGCGCACTAAGTAACCTTCATTCGCCGCGCCGGGAACGGAGCGCCACAAAAAAAAATAACGGGGACAACGTAATTTCCAGCCTCCAGAGAGAGTGCCTTTTATCCATCCAATACAGTTTCTGGGCTTGTTGACCAACACTGTTCTTTTGGATAGTAACGATCTGCATTGGGGTTCCTGTTGCCGAGTCCAATTGGCAGATTACCTGTTGACACACATGCTGTCCTGCTGCCTTCCATTCCTCTCCAAATTGCCATTCCCACCTTGAAATGAGGGTCGTGACTAGGCAGCATCAGCAGCAGAACACCACCTGCAACACACCTTAAATTAAGGGATCGATTTACAAGCAAACAATACAAAAAACAAAAAACGAACTGCACTTGGTATGGAGGATTCACCGCAGGGGTGGTTGGAAAACGTCCACCTTATCCAGGATGAGTAAAGTTCGCAAAAGGAAGGAACTGCTTTCATCAACTGGGCTTTATCTGCAGATACTCTTTTCATATGGGGCTTGGCTAGCCTTATCTCCAAATTAGGTAATAGAAGGTGTTCGTTGTTAAATGAATAAAAATATAACCTTTTATTGATAGTTACGTTAACAAAGTACAGTTTAAGATAAAGAACGAGTGAGAGTGTAATCAGTCACACCATGTTTCTCCTTTCATAAATATGTTTTATGTTCTGGAAGTAGCTGCATGCATCAATTTGTAACGCATTCAAAAGCGTTCAAGCAAGCCAGAGATGATTCTGCAAACATTTCTTTAGTCGTTAATAAGAGAAAGTATCATTTTAAAGCATTGTATATTATTCCTCTATGGGGAATTTCAAACTACTTTAGCATGTTTGAATTCATAGCACTTTTGTGCTAAAATGTGAAGAGCTGAACACTTGTCTCACCTTCCGGACTCCAGAGCTGCGAGGCTGCTGGCTAATTAATAAGTTGCAAGCACCAGTACTGTTCGATGTTATGCAGTGCAGCTGGTTCCTCTCTGTAATTTCTGCAGAAAACTCTGCTTACAGTAGGCGCCGGCTGCTGTACCTCTCAACCTCCCCTCCCCAGACACATCTTAAACCAGACTGCAGCGGCTCTTTCCTTTGAAGTGAAAGCCACTGCAGCCAAGGTGCTGTCATCCATAGCTCGCCCATCCATTGGCGCAATCAAACATGCCCGCCAAGAAGCACTACATTGGCCAGGGCATGCACACACTCAAGAGTCGCAGATTGTCATAAGATGTTTCTTATGATGCGCCAAGCAAACATAATTAGGTCAGCTGTCCCAAAAATATGAATAGAAGCAGAAATACTGGAATTTTCAGTGCCATAGTTTCTAAAGGAGCTGCAGGGAAACTGCTCACTTTTTGTGTAAGGGCTAATGCAAATTATGTAGACAGAAACAGAATGGCATCAGCGATCCAAGGCTTACCATTCCCCAAAATAAAAACAGCCATTTGAAAATATTCACACACAAAGCATTAATGTATTACTTATAGATTGGCCAGGGAACATGCCGGTCATTGCTGTCACTGTGCCCGTTCCCCCAGTTTTAACCCCTCTTATGTACATCTTACTGTTATTAATTTCAGATTGAGATGCTACCCCCAACAACTTCATGTGTTTTCTATTGCACACTGTTATTGTGGATGCCTGTTTTGATTGATAATGTATGGCCACTTTAACCTGTCAACCAACCAATATCTGCCATTGACTTTGCATCCTCTTTTCGGCAAGTGAAAAATAATCACTGTTATTTCCTACAGCTTCCTTAAAAGTCACCAAGAAGACCTAACTTAAACACTTTGAAGCAATCACTTAAACTTGAAATTGCACTGTTTTTTTGTGGTGGGCTATAGCCTGTCACTGGCTGCAGCTCCTTTCTAGTGTGTGCTTCAATGCATGAAATTGTTTCACCATGAAAAATAAGACACATCTTTGAATTCATATTGCAATTCTTATTAAATAGTGATTGCTATGAATTATAAGATGATACAAGAGTGTCAACCAAACAGTACTCGCTATTGACATTGCATCCTCTTTATAGGATGTAAAAAAGGATTGCTGTTAATTCCTGCAGCATCCATAAAAGTCACTAAGACCTAAATTAAACACTTTAGAGCAATGGCTTAAAACTTGAAATTGTTGATTTTTGTGATGGCTATTGCCTATCACTGGCTGAAGCTCCACTAGTGTGTGCTTCGATGCATGGAAAACATATTTAAATGCATAAACTCTTCCTTTGTACAACTGCAAGAAGCCTTAGAAGAGAAAGGATTGATGCAGGATAGCCAGAATAAGCTGAAAAATGATGTGTCGAACTCTGTCAGAACACAGAAAGAACAGAATCAAGCCACTTACATGTTAAGCAGATGACAAATAGCACAGAGCATCAAACATAAAACTGGGTACTTAATGATTAATGCCTAAGATACTAACGCTAAGCCTACCATTCCTCTTTCTGGATGACTCACAAGAATACATGCGAAGTACATCTTAGACATTCTCGCGTTCACTGCTGAGATTTTTCTCTTGCTGTCTATGTCAAATGATGGTGCACCATTAATCTGGATCTCTCAAATCATACCCAATGTACACATAACTGTCATGTTATATTAAGGCATTCTTGCATTTACGATGACAAAATCAGGTACAAGCTCAAAGAAAAAATTACTCACCTTAGTAATTGCTTTTCTTCTCATGGAGTCTTGCTATATTATGACTATATGCAGTCAGCCACTGCAGCTGAACTGCCCCGGAGAGGAAAGAGTTAACTCCAGAGAGTCTGGAGTTCCACAGCGCGAGGGCGCTATACCAAAGCTCTATCTGGCCAGTTTCAAATGAAACTGTCAGATCTTCACGAAGCTAACACTAGCAACAAGTCTGTGTGGAAAGCTCTACACTAGCCAAGTGGCTACCTACTAGTAGGAATAACAACAATATAAACAACAATATAAACAGCAATAATAATAATAACAATGAATAATAGTATTATTAGTTTCTCCTAACAAGCACTATTAGACCCCTTCCCCAAGACTCAAGTCCAGGAAGGGGCCAACATATTACTTAAAACAGAAATACCTAATTCCACAACCCTAAATAAAGGGGTGAAGGGAAGAACTAAAATGGCATGACACAGTGCTTGTACTAATTTGCCACCCCTACCCAAGTAGAAGTTCTGAGAGGGCAGGAGGGAGGGTGGTCATAATAGCAAGACTCCATGAGAAGAAAAGCAATCACTAAGGTGAGTAATTTTTCTTCAAACACCATGAAGTCTTGCTATATTATGACTATATGCAGATTACACAGCAGTACCTCCATGGAGGAGGGTCAGAACCTACTTAGGAAATAGGCTCTGAAGCACAGCTGTGCCAAAACGAGCATCTCTCCTGGACTGAATATCCAGGGAATAATGCTTGTAAAAGTGTGAACTGTTTTCCAAGTAGCAGCTTGACAGATTTCCAGAATGGGAATATCTCTAGCAGCCGCTAGAGATGCAGCTGTACCCCTGGTGGAGTGAGCCCTCAGTCCTGAGGCGGGTTCTCTGCCTAGTTTTTGATAACAAAATTGGATACAAGAGACAATCCACCTTGCAATTGTCCTCTTAGTGGCAGGTTTCCCTTTGCCAACCTCGCCATAGGTAAGGAAGAGTTGAAGGGATTCGAACCTGTGACCCTTGGTGCATTCCAAATAGTAGCTTAAGGCTCTTTGACGTCCAAGCTGTGCAGACTCTCTCACCTGAGGAAGAATGCTCAGTGAAAATACTGAAGAGAGATGGATTGGTTCAGGTGGAAATCTGAAACCACTTTAGGCAAAAACTTTCTGTTAGTCCTGAGGACTACTCTTATCTCTGTGGAAAGAGATAAAATCTTCTTCCACTGACAGGGCCTGTAGTTCACTTATGCATCTTGCAGAAGTGATAGCCACTAGGAAAACAGTTTTCCAAGTCAGAAACTTGAGGTCTGCTGAGGACAGAGGCTCAAAGGGGGGTTGCATTAACTGAGCAATGCAAACATTCAGGTCCCAAGCAGGAGCTGGTTCTCAAAAAGGAGGGTTGGCGTGAAGTAACCCTTTAAAAAACTTGGAAAGCACAGGGTGAGAAGAAAAGGAAGCAGGCTTCCCTGCTGACAGAAAAGCAGAGACAGCTGCCAGATGAACCTTTAAGGTAGCTGGCCTAAGGCCTAAGGAATTTAAATGGACCAAATAGTCCAGTAAATGGAGCAGATCAGCAGATTCTGGGATAATCTGCTCTCAGAGCACCAGATGGAAAACCTTTCCACTTAGAATTGTAAGTGGTTCTAGTGGAAGGCTTCCTTGAAGCCTTTAAATATCCAAAACACCTTGAGAAAGGTGTAAGTCAGCATCTTAACTTCTCAAGAGCCATGCCTTGAGATGGAGGGATTTGAGGTCCGGATATCACACTCTCCCCTGTGCACAGGCCAGTAAGTCGGGACTCTGGGCAAGCTCAGGGCAGGGTGGACTGTCATGACGGAAGCAGGGGTACCAGGGCTGTCTGGCTCAATCTGGAGCAATCAGAATCACCTTTGCAGGGCTGAGATCTGATTTTTACTAGTACCCTGAAAAGAAGGAAAGGGGGAAAGGCACACAGGAACTTCCCTTTCCAATCCAACTGAAAGGTGTCCAGGGGACTGATCCCAGCACTGGAGGCCTGCAACAAAACAGAGGAAGTTGGTGGTTGTCTGGGGCTGCGAAAGATCTATCTGAGGGTGCCCCATCTGGCAAAGACTGACCCCAGCACCTGAGGATTCAGAGCCCATTCGTGATGGCCTGAGAAATCCTGCTGAGGGCATCCGCCAGGACATTGTCCTTCCTGGAAGGTGAACTGCTATCAGGGAGGTGTTCAGGAGTAAGCCAGAGACCACAACTTCATTGCTCTGTGCACAAGGCTGATGACCGAGTGCCCCTTGCTTGTTGATGTACCACATTGTTGTGGTGTTGTCTGTCCTGACTTGAACTACTTTGTTCTGGACAGAAGCTGAAAACGCCTGAAGAGCTAAAAGGACAGCTCTGAGTTCCAAAAGACTGATGTGGAGCAGAGATTTCTGGGGAGACCACACCCTGAGTGGACAGGTCGTCTAGTGAGCTCCCCACCCTAACAGGGAAGCATCCGTGGTGAGGGTGAGGGAGTGGGAAACGGAATGAAAGGAACCCTTGTTTTAGATTGCTTTGATCCTGCCACCAGGTAAGGCCAGGATCAGGGTTTGGTCACTGGAACCACTTTGAAAGGGGGTCCTCCTTTGAGACCAATAGGCCTCAAATGGAACTGAATGTCCCTCATCTGAACTTGCTCCTTGCACTACAGCTGTGGAAGCAGCCATGTGCCCTAGGAGTTGCAGAAATGCCTTGTTGGTCGAGAGACCAAGAGGGAAAGGAGGATGCTAGGCAATGAGTCTGTCTACCCTTTCTGAGGGAGAAGTGCCCTGGCTAACTTTGTGTTCAATTCTGCACCTATGAAAGTTAGTACCTGAACTGGTTCGAGAACTGACTTTGTAAATTCAGCAGGAATCCCAGGGAAGTGAGAAGCTGCTGGGTGATTTGCAAGTGGATTTTACCTGATCTGGGGACTGACCCACTATGAGCCAGTCGTCCAGGTAGGGAAACACAGCAATCCCTTGCTTCTTAAATGAGCCACTACCAGCTAGACATTTCGTGAATACCTCAGCAGAGGTAAGGTCAAGGGCATTGCCCTGAACTGGTAGTGGCCTGAGGGTAGTTCAACCTGAGGTACTTTCAGTGAGAAGGCCTGATCAGAACATGAAAATAGGCATCCTTGAGGTCCAGGGAGCTAACCAGTCCCTGGCCTCAGAGAGGCAAAATCATTGTCAGAGTTAACATTTTGAACTTTGGTTTCAAAAGATGCTTGTTCAGGTACCTTAAATCTAAAATGGGCCGCCATTCTCCTGTCTTTTTTGGGGTAAGAAAGTATCTTGAGTACAGCCCCTTGCCCTGATGGTAAGGAGGGACCCTTTCTACTGCTTTGCAGTCCAAAAGAGAAGAAACCTCTGCTTCCAAAGCAAGGGCTTCTGAAGGATTTGCAGGTGGAAAATGTCTGGCTCTCATCTTCAGAAACTGTTTGAAGCTGAGAACCAGACCCTGGCCTATTACTCCAGAACCCACCTGTCCAAAGTTAGGACACCCAGTTCTGGCTGAAATAAACCAACCTGCCCCCACTGGTACAGGAGAATCGGCCTCGGGCACCCCATCAGGGTGCCTGCTTGCAGTAGCTCAGGCTGAGGGAGGGGACGGTTTAGTTGTGCCCCGGCTCACCTCTGCTCTAAAGAAACCCTCTGTGCAAAATGCAGAGGAGGCCTGAAATTGTAAAATGCCTGTGGAAAGGCCTGCCCTCACCTCTGGGAGCGTGCCTCTGTGGAGTGGCATGCCTCTCCTTAGCCTGGGCACTTTTGTAGGTAGTTCTGTATTCATCCATCTTTTCATATAGTTTTCTGTTTGTTCCCAAACAGAGAATTACCCACAACAGGAAAATCCATAGCCTTTGACTGAGTATCTTGGGACAGATTAGTGCATCTGAGCTGCAGCAACCTACGGAAAGCTACAGAAGTGGCCATGACCCTAGAGGAAACATCATTAACATCAACAGCAGTATGAAATTGAACTTTAGAGGCTTCAATGCCATCAGCAGCCACCTGTTCCAACTCACTAGCCAGCTGGCCATGGGCCTGCTTGGCTAACTGCAATACTGTGTCCCACCTAGATTTCTGATATCTAGCCACAAGCCATATAATTTGCCTGCCTGAGTCCCAAAGAAGCTGCATATACTGTTTTTCGCCATGGCATCAATCTTCCTGGAATCCTTATCAGGAGGATGTGAGGCCAGAGGAATATTAGCCTTGTCACAGGCTGCAGCTTGTACCACACCTACATGACTACACTGCTCAGTGAGGAAGTCTGTATCAGAGCCTGACAAGGTATATCTTCTGTCCATTTTTTATCTACAGGAGGGACAGAATGAGGATTTTTAAATCTTTGTTGTTTGCTTCCTAAATGACTTATGCAAAGGAATAGACAACCTCCTAGACTCTGGTATATCCATCATTTCTACATAATCAGGCTCCTCTTGCTCATCCACAGCTTCTCTAAAGGAAGCTGGAGGGTTTCTGCAACCTTTTGTAAAACATAAAATGAGAAGGGGACTCAGACAGAATAGGAGGAGATTCTAAAGGTCTGTCTGGAGAAATGTCCGTTCAATGGGCACGTCCAGACCCTCCCAGCCACACATGTAATGATCAAATTCGTCCTCCCTCTCCTGTGGTTCATAAAATTCCTCAACATCATACTCCTGAACCACTGGCACTGAATGAACCAACCTTTACCAACTGTAGGTGGTCGCAGGACCCTGAGACAGTGACTGACAATCTGTATGGCTTTAGCTATTTCTGCAGGTTGGAGAGACAATTTGGACTCCAAACCTACTGATTTCTTTGTCTTTTTCACTGAGACTGGTTCCCTGAACCAGCCTTCCTTTGCCCGAGGAAGTCTCGCCCTGGTCAGAGGGCATCCCTCTGGTCCAGTGGGCACTGGACCAGGCTGGCCATCCGGGTCAGCGGACTTTGGTCCTCCTCGCCCTGAGCCGGCCCAATCTCTTTCCAGGTGGCTGCAGGGAAATTTTACACACCTGGCAGTCTGACAGGAGGTGGTCAGCCTCAGACACTAAACACAAGTGGTGTGGGTCAGCCTTGGCAAAGGCTTTCCCACAGACATCACAGTGTTGAAACCCAGTGGGCCCGGTTTTTCTTTGGGTTTCAGACATAATGCCAGCCTAACCAAAAACTTGCCCTTTGATGGCAGTGCCAGGCAAGACACCCTTATTGGTTCCTAACCGTCACGGTATTTGAAAAACCTATTTTAAAAGCAAGGTTTTTAGAACCGATAAGAACTGGAACCGACTTCTAAAAGCCCAACCACACTTTAAAACGTTAAATTGTAAACCGATCGGTTCAAAACCGAACCGATAATTGAATTTCCACACAGACTTTAAATTTTCTACTACGGTTTACCAGATAGAGCTTTTAACCTAAATGCGGTAAAATAAATATTTTTGCTGGTTCAAATGAACCAAAATACCGCTTGAACCGAGAAATGAACCGTGGAAGGAGCTGATCTCCGAGTGACTGTTCAGTGAAGCGGAGTAAGAATCTGACAGTTTCATTTGAAACTGGCCAGATAGAGCTTTGCTATAGCGCCCTCGCGCTGTGGAACTCCAGACTCTCTGGAGTTAACTCTTTCCTCTCCGGGGCAGTTCAGCTGCAGTGGCTGACTGCAGATAGTCATAATATAGCAAGACTTCATGGTGTTTGAATGAATCATGCAGAACATGATCAACACTCTAAAGGGGACAAACACCTATCCTCAAGGTATAACTACTGTTGCCGGGCGTGTGGAGGCTGCTTGCGGGGACTGCTGTCAGACCCAAAGTTGTTTCCAATTTTTTTTTTGCAGTGACCAAATTCAGCTTGGTTGGTTAGTAAAATTATAAACACGATTTGGTGAAGTAATGGTCATGTAAGCAAGCAGTATTCCAAAGAAGGATAATGAAAACCTGACCGCCGGAAAAGAACCAGATCAGTAAAACCTGGCTATGGGTGAAACCCGTACCAGGACTTAAACGGATCAGCATTTCCATTGGTCTTTCTGCGGTTTGGTGTGGTACTGTTCCTGCAGTGTGCTTTTCAAGCATACCTATACCAACATCTTTCAAAATAATAGTGCCTATCTTCTGTGTAGCCTTGCAAACTTGATAGCCGACCCATAATCGGGACAAATTCTATAGTCTCACAACACCTGTCCCTTTTTATTTAATTACCTGTTACATGTGATGCAAAGTCATGTAGTTGTAGGGCAGAAATGCTAATATATATTTTTTGCTACTTTATGTATGCCATGCTTCACTGTGAAATGTTCTTTCTCTATGCTCTGTTGTGTGGCGCTAGAGTGACAGCGCTGAATTATACGGTGCTGAAATGGTAATCTCTTAACTGGACTACAGCCCGCTATAGGTTACATGGGGGCCACTCACTGGTAATTCCCTGAGTCTTTCTTCACTAAATAATACTGGCCAGTAGAAGAAAACTACATGTTTCTGGTTTCACTTCCAGATTTAGGAACAGTTCCTGATGTAGGAACTACTTGCCTGCTCAGAGTGCAACAGGTACAAATCCACAAAAAAAATTTTTTCTACCACTTTAGAACTGTTTTTGCAACCATTATTAAGCCCTGTTTTATAAGTGCAATAACCTATGACCATCCGTGGGTATACTACGAATTAATGCAAGGCTCAAGTGGTTGGAGGTAACTTGGGCTACACCCTCATGCTTCACAATGCACCTGAGCCATGCATTAATGCCTAGTATACCCACACCTGGTCGTGGGTTATAGCTTACTTCTGCAACCAATACAAAAAAAAAAATGAACTGCACTTGGCATGGAGGATTCACCTGCAGTGAGTGGCCGAAGTAAAACGTCCACCTTATCCAGGATGAGTAAAGTTCGCAAAAGGAAGGAACTGCTTCTCTATCAACTGGGCTTTATCTGCAGTATACTCTTTTTTTTGTATGGGGCTTGGCTAGCCTTATCTCCAAATTAGGTAATAGAAGGTGTTGGTTGTTAAACGACTAAAAATATAACCTTTATTGAGTTAGTTACGTTACCAAAGTACAGTTTAAGATAAAGAACGAGTGAGAGTGTAATCAGTCACACCATGTTTCTCCTTTCATAAAGATGTTTTATGTTCTGGAAGTAGCTGCATGCATCAATTTGTAACGCATTCAAAAGCGTTCAAGCAAGCCAGAGATGATTCTGCTAACATTTCTTTAGTCGTTAATAAGAAAAAGTGTCATTTTAAAGCATTGTATATTATTCCTCTATGGGGAATTTCAAACTACTTTAGCATGTTTGAATTCATAGCACTTTTGTGCTAAAATGTGAAGAGCTGAACACTTGTCTCACCTTCCGGACTCGGAGCCGCGAGGCTGCTGGCTAATTAATAAGCTGCATGCACCAAAGTACTGTTCGATGTTATGCAGTGCAGCGCTGGTCCCTCTCTGTAATTCTCTGCAGAAAACTCTGCTTACAGTATCGCGCGGCTGCTGTACCTCTCAACCTCCCTCCCCAGACACATCTTAAACCAGACTGCAGCGTTTTTCCTTTGAAGTGAAAGCCACTGCAGCCAAGGTGCTGTCATCCACAGCTCGCCCATCCATTGGCGCAACCGAGACATGCCCGCTCAAGCAAGCACTACATTGGCCAGGGCATGCACACACCTCCCAGAGTCGCACTGTCCCAAGATGTTTCATGCACATGCACGCAAGTAAACATAAAAAAGAGTTGAACATCATTTTTGTATCAAATGTAATTTTGTAACCACTGTCTGTATTGTTTTGCTGTATTTCTGTTGTTTGCCATTGACGTGGAACCTTTGTAAATGAGTTTATAGCTCAAAGGTATTAATCCGAGACCTGAATAAATAAATAAATAAAATAAACTCAGAATTTGCCCTGCATGTACTGAAGTGCCCTTTCTGTTTGAATTTGCCTGGTTTGCTCCAAAGACTGTTGGATTAACCCCGTACTTGCCCTTCTTGTTAAAAACTGCCCTCCATGCCACTGAACTACCTGCTCCTTCAAGAATCTCTTTGCTTAATGCCAATCCTTTCACCTGATTATTGCTCAACTTCAGACTGTCACTAGCAATGACCAGCCAGAGACTGTGACAGACATCTTTCTTTCTTTGGACAAGTTGGGGCTGGTCGCCAGCACAGGAATAGTGTAGACAGCTCCCAATCACTTGCTTCTTCTCCTAGATCTACAGGCCATCCCCTCCCTAACAGTGCATGAGGTAGTGAAGGGAACCACACCTGTTCGCAGATAGGGATCCATCGCCCAGTGGGTTGGGGTTTCTGTTGCAGGTATTCAGCCTTTCTAGAGGTTCTTCAGCAACGGTATCTCAGTTTTTGGATGTTCCAGTTTACTGGGTCAGTGGTGACAGCCCGGAGGTGTTCTGATTCTTCAGTTCTTCATTCTTCACATCAGTTCTTCCAGTTTCCTGGGTCTGTGGTTGCAACCAGGAGTGGTTCTTGTTCAATGGATCTTCAGTTCTTCATTCTTCACATCAGTTCTTCCAGTTTCCTGGGTCAGTGGTGATGGCCCCGAGTTGTTCTTGTTCAGTGGATCTTCAGTTTTTCATTCTTCAAATCAGTTCTTTCAGTTTTCTGGGTCAGTGGTGATGGCCTGGAGTTGTTCTTGTTCAATGGGTCTTCAGTTCTTCATTCTTTAAGTCAGTTCTTCCAGTTTCCTGGGTCAGTGTTGACGACCTGGAGTTGTTCTTTCTCTACAGTTCCTCAGTCAGTCCAGTTTTCAGTCTCAAGTCTTCACCTGGATTAGGGAAAACAGCCCAGGAGTATTCAGTTCTCAGCTTCCATTTGTAATACAAGTGCATTTTATTCTTATCACTGGGTCTGTTGGTACCCAGTGCCCAAGTGTTCACTTCACCTGCTCTACAAGCCGACCAATGGAAGCACGTGCACAGAGGTTTCCTTGTTGTGCATCCCTCTGTTATTTACAGCGCACAACAAATCCAAAAGTACTTTTGGGGTGGTAATGATTGTAGATGTCATGCATAGAGTCCTAGAGTCTTGTGAATAGATCCATGCAACCACCATAGAAGTATAGTGTTCATAGATACAGTATAAGGTTTAGAGTTTTAGAGTCTTTACAAATAGAACTATTAGTAGCCATAGTAGTATTAGTACTTGGAGTATAAGGTCTTTTAGAGTACTAGCAGAGAATTTTAGATGAAATTGAATGTTGTTGCACTCCTTTTTCTTCTGTTCCAATTTTTGTGTTCATTTCCTCAATAAACTGGTCCTTTTCATGAGACATTCATACTAAGGTTCACACTAAGGCAGAGGAGGAGCAAGAAGGCAGGTTATGCCCCTAACCGCTCCTGTAATATTAGGTCAGATAGTACTGCAACTTCTCCCCCGTAAGCATAAAATTATCCAAACTTTTTTTGAATTCATCCTTAGTTTTGCTAATTATTATTTCCTCTGTTAACTTGTTCCAAGGATTCACAACTCTGAGGGTATAAAAACGCTTTCTCTTTATATAATTAAGCATTTAACTAGTTATCTATAATAGTGATCTCTAGTATCATGAGCATTATTTTTAAATTCAAGCCCAAGTTCGGTCATTAAGTAAGTGTCATGAATAATATCATAAAGTAGTAGTAAATCCCCCCAAAGGCAGCGTATTTCTAATGACATCAAATACAAAAACTAGTCTATACTCATATGGCCAATCGTACAAGCTATAAATTTGTTTGGTGAAGTTCGCTGCACTCTTTGCAGTTGTCTGCAGTCTGATTTTCTGTAAGGACACCATAATTGTGCGGCATACTTCAGATGTAGTCTAGCAAAGGCTCCATACAGAGGCATAAGGACCCTTGTGTCCCTGGATTGTATGTTACGTCTAATAGACCAGATGACTTTATTTGTTGTTTTTTTTTTATGGCCTCATTAATTTGTTTGGTGTTTTCAAAGTCTTTAATAATAATAATCCCAAAATATTGTTATCACTCATTAATGCTAATGGAGAGCCCCCTGAGGTATATGAGATGTTAGGGTTTTGCCTACCTAAGTGCCTGACTTTACATTTACTTACATTGAGCCTCATACCCCATTTAATGACCCATTCAAATATTTTGTCCAGATCTCTTTAAAGAACTTCAGCCAGTTCTATATTTGAGCAGGGTCCTCCTATTTTCACATCATCTGCATATTCCACTGTGGCAGGCAGGGTATTTGAGGTCAAATCTGCTATAAAAGCTTGAAAAAGGGTGGAACCCAAAATTGAACCCTGTGGGACCCCACTACTGACATTACCTGCCCCAGGCAGTTGACCATTAATTATGACCCTTTGTGTTCTACCTGATAACCAGTTGTCTATCCAGTTAATAATGTCTCTATTAATCTCTAATTTGTTTAACTTTTCAATCAGTGCCCAGTGAGGCATAACATCAAAGTCCTTACTGAAATCAATAAACACAACATCATTGGGGATTCTTCTGTCCAACAGGACACTTATGTTTTCATAGAAACACATTAAATTAGACAGACAGCCTCTACCTTGTTTGAATCCATGTTGCTCTAGAGCATTACTATTTAAAATGGGATGATGTCTTTAATAAGGCTTTCTAATATTTTACAAACAAACGAAGTGAGACTAATAGGTCTATAATTCACCCAAATAGTTTCTGGACCTTTTTATGTTTGCTTTCACGCATGTGCAAGAAACATTATCAATCAATCAATCAAATTCTTTATTTATCCAGGTGAACACCATTGAGCAAGCTCATTTACAAGGTGGACCTGCATTACACAAGTCAAGTAACAATGCATTTATATACAGACACATAGACAGTAGATACAAGAGTACAACAGTACAGGTAGGCCTGCAATAGACAGGATAAGTAAAAATACATTTGGGTTCAGGTAAAAGACAGTCAGTAAGGGTATACATAACAATAGGATAGCAAGTCAGTAAAAATGTATTCCAGATACAACAACATACATGGTTTAGTATTCCTGTAAGGTAAAGGCATTATAGTCCAGTGAAGAGATTAGTTGAAGTGGATGCTACAAGTGAAGAGACATACATAGTCAGTTTAAAAAGATCCAGGCGTATCAAGGGGGAGACATGTGTCGGGAGAAGTGGGCAGCCAGTCGGGGGTCTGGAACTGGGATAATACTAGGAGTGAAGGAATGAGATGCTGTGGGTATACAAGGCATAGGTGGGTGAGGGAGGGTGAGATTTAGGGCAGTAGATAAGTAGATGGCTCAGGGACAAGTTATGCACTGATACAAGAAGGAAGGAGAATGGGAAAAGCAAGGAGGATGTGGAAGGAGGGTATAAGTAAGCTAGGATCATTGGAAGCAGTTGCAGGCTTCTGTAATGTATTTTGAGTATAAGGTCTTAAACACAGTGAGACTAACAGGAGTCCTCAGTTTCAGTGATTTCTGTAGCACGTTCCAGAGCTAGGATCGTTGGAAGCAGTTGCAGGCTTCTGTAATGTATTTTGAGTATAAGGACT
This sequence comes from Neoceratodus forsteri, assembly GCA_016271365.2. Taxonomy (NCBI): domain Eukaryota; kingdom Metazoa; phylum Chordata; order Ceratodontiformes; family Ceratodontidae; genus Neoceratodus; species Neoceratodus forsteri. The sequence goes on from CM028133.1 coordinate 1,070,738,512, forward strand.
TAAACACAGTAATACTAACAGGAGTCCTCAGTTTCAGTGATTTCTGTAGCACATTCCAGAGTGACGGTAGAACGAATCCTATGGCAGCTCTCCCAAAACACAAAACAGTGAACAGCCTCTTAGGGCATAGGTTCCAGGCATATTGAGAGTCAGGCAATCAACAATGTACTGCGGAAGTTTGCCAGTGATAGCTCTGTATGTCCAGAGAGCTGCATTTCTATTTTGTCTGTAGTGTAGGGAGGTCCAACCTATGGCCGCATAAAAAGAGCAGTGATGGGTGGAGAAGGGGAGACCAGTGATGAAGCGCAGGGCTCTGTGGTAAAATATGTCCAATTTACCAAGGTATGTAGTAGCACATTGGCTGTACTGTATATAAAGTCGGCATAATCAATTAGGGAAAGGAACGTAGACTGAACCAGCTGTCTCTTGGCCTCTGCAGTAAGTAGGCGGTTTAACCTGAAGAAGTGACCTAGTCTCTGCCTTAGTTTTTTTAACAAATCCTCCAGGTGGTCTGCAAAGGAGAGTTTGAAGTCTAGCTAGACCCCCAGGTATTTGAATTTCGGCACAAATTCCAGAGTTTCTCCTAGGAGCGTGGTGATGGGAGGTAGAGCAGGGTAGGCTGCATGGTTAATAGGTGAAAATAGCATCGCCTTTGTCTTTTTGGCATTAAGTAGCAATTTCTTACTAAGGAGCTGGTATTGAAGTATGTTGAAGTCAGCTTGCAGGTTGTTACAGGCAGTTTCAGGAGTTGTATGGCTTAGGTAGATCATTGTATCATCTGCGAACAGATGAATTTTCGCCTCATTGATGCCTGAGTCTATATTGTTGATGTAGATGCCAAATAGGAGTGGCCCCAGGATAGATCCCTGTGGGACGCCTTTTTTTAACAGATTTGAGGGGGAGAGTTCACCTTTGGGCTTGACCTGTTGGTGCCTGTCAGAAAGGTAGTTGTGGAACCAGTGCAAGGGAGGTAGAATCTAGACCAATAGTTTTAAATGAAGAAAGAAGAGGCTGTGGCCTACAGTGTCAAGGCCTTACTTAGGGTCTAGAAAAACGGCGAGACAATTTTTTTTTGTTCTCTAGCTCGGCGCAGTCATTTGTCACCTTGGCCAGGGCCGTGATTGTACTATGTTCAGTTCTGAAACCAGATTGCATTGGGTTTAGCAGGTTAGTATCATCTATGAAAGATTTCAGCTGGGCATTCACAATTTTTTCCCAGAAGTTTTGATAGTACCGGGAGAAGGGAGATGGGCCTGTAGTTGTTTAGATCACAGGGGTCTCTGGATTTAAACCATGGAATAACATGTGCAGTCTTCCACAGTTTGGGGAGGATCCCTTGAGAAAGGGACAAGTTAAATAGATGCGTAATAGGTATGGCCAAGACATGATAGGCAATATTTAGGTAGTATGGATTTAAGGTGTCAGCACCAGCACTTTTTCTGGTGTCCAACTGGAGGAGGAGATCTTCGACCTCTTTTAGTGAGGCAGGAGAGAATGAAAAGACTGTATCTGAGGGACTAGATTCTGAAGGCTGCGTGGCAAGCTGGGAGCGTAGGTTACATGCAGGCGAGTTATCAAAAGCTAGCCCTGCAGTAGCAAAGTGATTGTTGAAGGCTTGTAGTATCTCTTTATTGTTGTTGATAGTTACATTGTCATAAATAATTTTTGAGGGGAGAGTGTTTCCTGTGGCATTACCAGAAAGTTCTTTTATTGTGGACCAGAACTTGGTAGGGCAGTTGGAGGCAGTGTCGAGTTCAGAGCGATAAATTTGGACTTGGTTTCCTGAATTAGCTTTGTACAGTGGTTTCTGGCTGTTCTGAAAAGATGCCAGTCTTCGGCTTTGTGGGATTTGCGTGCTAGCTTCCAGAGCTTGTCTCTTTTTAATAGTGCTGCCTTGATGTCTGCTGTAAACCAACGGCACTTTCTAGCCTTTATGCGGGTTTTGACTAAGGGTGCGTGAGTGTTAAGAGCACTGGATACAATTTCGTGGAAAGTGGCATATGCTGTTTCTACTGATTTGGCTAAATAAAAGGTCTGCCAAAGCAGGGAGGTTTTCAGGTCATTGACATATGCAAGTGGGTCAAAATTCCATTTTGATCTTTTGGTAGAGAACTTTGCTGAGGCTGTTGGTTTAGGGTCTGTTCTTATGCCAGCAATAAAGCAATGGTCACTAACATCAGCAGAAAAGATCCCAGCATGGGATTATGCGGCAGCTTAGGAGAGAATTGGGTTGTGGAGGTGCGGCACTGTGGCAGTCAATGCTGGCACTGCATTTTTGGGCTTGGCAGTGCTCAACCAATGCAGGCCCAGTGTCCTGATGACACTGGTTCTGCAGTGCCACCAACTTGCAATGATCTCACCACTGCAATCAGGGGCCGCCTCATCATTGCAGCATTAGCCATTCTGCTGCAATGAGGGAGCGGCCCGTTATTGCAGGGCGGTACCTACCTTGCCTGGTGTAACATTTCATTAATGGGACAGTGGCTATGCCACCTCAGAGCCCCATGAAAGCTGACGGGGGTGCCCAATCCCCCTGTTAGCATGCCTCCGACCCAGTTCATTTGCCAACGGGGGAGCCCACTCCCCATCGGCATAATGCCCCCCCATTTGTTGTGTGCCAAGGGGTGACCAATCTCTCGGCATCATGCCCCCAAAACAGTCTTTCTATGCCAATGGGGGGCCCAATCCCCATTGGCTTCAGTCCCCCCCTCCCAAAATGCAGATGGCACACTGGGATCCCACCACAGTGTGCAAAAAACAAACCTGAAAAACAAAAACCTTCCTTCGATGTCTTTTTTTTTTCCCCTGAAACCAAGAAAATGGTCCCTCGCAGTGTCTCGTGCCCCCTCACCCAACCCGCAGCCACCTTCTGTGCACCCTGCCTCCCCACATCCACCTCTCACCCCATCCTTACCTCTGGAGCCCAGCGCGACGATCTTCAGTGGACCGGGAACACGTCTGCACTCTTCAAAGCTGACCGTGAACTGAAGAAATGCAGGTAAGCTGTATAATGGCATAAATAGGGTTTTTCAACTTTGGTGCATATCTCGAGCATTTTGGGGAATTTTGGTACCACATTTTCAACATGGAGTTATTGGGACACCTCCTCATGAATTCAGTCACTGTCATGGCGTTATTCGGTCCCAAAAGGTGATTTTGCAGTCACTGTGCAGAATCACCTTTCAGGACCGATTAACAAAATAACAGTGCCACTGTTCATGAGGTGGGCTCTCAAAAAGCCTATGTTGCAAATTTGGTGAAAAAATCAAAAAAATTACTGTTTTACGAGCGCGTGCTGTGCAGTTTCCACACACACTTGTAACTTTGTGAATTTGTAATATTTTCACTCCAGATGTTCAACATTGGCATTTTTCCACATTTTCCCACATCTCCTTATGAACAGTACAGCTGTCATTTTACATATCCTGGCTGAAATGTGTTTTCGCACTTCCGGCACAGAATAGCGCTGTCGCTGTGGGAAATCAGTTTTCAGGACAGATTAAGAAAATGATAGTGAGGGCTGTTCATGAGCAGAGGTCCTAAAATGCCTATGTTGAAAATTTGGTGACAAAAGTCCATAAAATGACTGTGTTACAAGCGTGCGTTGTGCAGTTTCCACGCACCCTTGTAACTTTGCAAATTTGAATATTTTCACGCCAGATGTTCAACACTGACATTTCTTCACACTTCCTTATGAACAGTACAGCTGTAATTTTTCCTATCCTGACCAAAATGTGTTTTCGCATTTCCAGCGCAGAAAGCGAGGTTGATGTGGGAAATCAGTGTTTGGGACAGATTAAGACGAGCGAATGAGAGAGGGGGAGTGAGCAAGCTCAACGGAGCTCTGTCAGGAGTGCTGTGGATTTCTTTGTGGGCAGAAAAAGGCACCAAAGTAGGCAGGAACCCAGTATAAAAGGGCAGCCTGCAGCGTCAGGAGAAACAGAATGAGCAAATGAGAGAGGGGGAGTGAGCAAGCTCAACAGAGCTCTGTTGCGACTGCTGCAGATTTCTTTGTGGGCACAAAAAGGTGCCAATGCAGGCAGGAGCCCAGTACAAAAGGGCAGCCTGCAGTGCCCGGAGAAACAGAATGAGCGAGTGAGAGAGGGGGAGTGAGCGAGCTCAACGGAGTTGTCGGGACTGCTAGGATTTCTTTGTGGGCATAAAGGAGCCAGCACCAGTACAAAAGGGCAGCCTGCAGCATAGGAGAAACAGTGAGCTAGAGAGGGGGGAGTGAGCGAGCTTAACGGAGCTCTGTCGGGACTGCTGTGGATTTCTTTGAGGGCAGAAAAAGGTGCCAATGCAGGCAGAAGCCCACTACAAAAGGGCAGCCTGCAGCGCCAGGAGAAACAGAATGAGTGAGTGAGAGAGGGGGAGTGAGCAAGCTCAACAGAGCTGTCGGGACTGCTGCAGATTTCTTTGTGGGCAGAAAAAGGCACCAATGCAGGCAGGAGCCCAGTACAAATGGGCAACCTGCAGCGCTGGGAGAAACGGAATGAGCGAGTGAGAAAGGGGGAGTGAGCGAGCTCAACGGAGCTCTGTCGGGACTGCTGTGGATTTCTCTGAGGGCAGAAAAAGGTGCCAATGCAGGCAGAAGCCCAGTACAAAAGGGCAGCCTGCAGCGCCAGGAGAAACAGAATGAGTGAGTGAGAGAGGGGGAGTGAGCGAGCTCAACAGAGCTCTGTTGGGACTGCTGCAGATTTCTTTGTGGACAGAAAAAGGCACCAACGCAGGCAGGAGCCCAGTACAAAAGGGCAGCCTGCAGCGCCAGGAGAAACAGAACAAGTGAGTGAGAGCGAGGGAGTGAGTGAGCTCAATGGAGCTCAGTTGCAACTGCTGTGGATTTCTTTGTGGGCAGAAAAAGGCACCAACGCAGGCAGGAACCTAGTACAAAAGGGCAGCCTGCAGCACTGGGAGAAACAGAATGAGCGAGTGAGAGGGGGGAGTGAACAAGCTCAACAGAGCTCTGTTGGGACTGCTGCAGATTTCTTTGTGGGCAGAAAAAGGCACCAACGTAGGCAGGAACCCAGTACAAAAGGGCAGTCTGCAGCGCCGGGAGAAACAGAATGAGCGTGTGAGAGAGGGAGAGAGTGTGAGCTCAACGGAGCTCTGTCAGGACTGCTGCCGATTTCTCTGTATGCAGAAAAAGGCACCAATGCAGGTAGGAGCCTAGTGCAAAAGGGCAGCCTCTAGTGCCGGCAGAAATAGAATGAGCGTGTGAGAGAGGGGGAGAGAGTGAGCTCAACGGAGCTCTGTCAGGACTTTAGAGTTGCCCACCCTCCGCCCATGGTCCTGTGTGGTTCTATATTACAGCAGGGTCTCTAGGGTGGAGACAAAGCAATGACTGAATACTTTTAGAATTGCTGTAATAATACAGATTTAGTTGTTCTGTTTTATTCTCTAACTGAGCTGAGTAATACTTGGAATGGAATAGGATTTCTAACTGGGCTAAGTGAAACTATATGAGGGCTGAGAACAAAAGGTATGGTAGCTGAGGGTGAAAAACGGACAAGGAGGCTTTAGGATTGCTACAGTAATACAGTATCTAACGGATGAGATTTGAGACTGAATTAACCCGGTCAGCAAGGGGGCAGTAGGGGGACTAGTGTGGGAGGAACATGAATTTGAGTAAATAGGGGCCTAACAATTATAGTAGGGTACAGAAACCAGGAGTAAGAGCCCGTAACATAAGATGGGGCCCAAATTGGGGCAGGTGCTGCATGTCAATAGGGCAGGCATCTTTGGAAGGGTGGTTGGGTGTACAGGTGTGGGTCCACCATGATCCTGGACTGGGCTTGGAGGATGGGGGTTGTATGGTCTGTAGACAACTGGCTAGTTTGAGGGAGTGACTGTGGAGGCTAGGGAGGAGTTTAAGTGGCAGGGCAGATCACAAGGAGTACCAGGGGAGACAGCAGATGGCTTCGGGTTGGGAGGGACCAGAGGTGGGATGGGGGGGGGGCACGGAGGGGAACAGGTAGGAGGGGAGAACCGGTAGGGGGAAGAGATGTAGGATTGGTATGGACTAGGAATAGATTCGAGCATCTGCTATGGGAGAGAGAGGGGGAGCAGGAACATACTGAAGGGGGAGGACAAGCGAGGCATGACAGGGGTGGCAACAGGTAGGGGAAGAGATAGTGAGAACGAAAGGGTACAAGGGGGACTAGTAAGGAAGGAGGGGTGACTGGAGGAGAGAAGGCTACGGGAAGGGGAAGGATGGGAGGGAAGGGGCAGCACTATCGGGGTAGAAGGGAATGGGGGCTCTAAATTGACAACAGTGGGGATAGGAGAGGGGTTGGAAATCAGCAGGGGAGGAGGGGAGGTTGACATGGGAAGACCAGTAGGAAGCAGTCAAACTGTGAAGGGGTTCAAGGGGGATAGGAGGAATAAGGCAGAGAAAAGGGGTGAGGCGGAAGTAGGGGGTGCAGATACAGAAGTCACAGAGGGTGCAGCTGGCGGAGGTAAGGAGTAGGGAAGAATGAATTCTGGGATGGTGGAAGGAGCGTTAGAAGGGAAAGGGGGCAAAGGATGGGGGGTACTCGTCCTGGGGGATTCTATACTGAAAGGGGTGAGATAGGGTGGAAGGGAAGAAAGGCACAGCCTGCATTTGGGTTGAAGCTATCCCCAGGTTGACTGCAGGAGGGGCAGGGCAGGCACTGCTGAAGTGTGCAGCGAGAGGGAGGAAAAAACTCATTTAGTGTTGCATGTGGGTACAAATGACTTGATGGGGAGACTGTGGAAGTAGTGAGGGGGAGGTTTGAGGAGTTGGGCAGGCAGTGTGAGGGGTTGGGGGAGTTGGTGGCATTCTTGGAGGTACTCCCGGTACCATGTGCAAGCATGGGGAGGAAAGGTTAGGATCGAGGAGTTCAACGAGTGGCTGAGGGATTGTGCCACACCAAAAATGATGGGTTAGTGATTAACTGGGGTAGGGTCTGGGGGAATAGTGACTTGTATGTGGGGGACAGGCTACACTTGAGCAGGGAGGGGAGTATTAGAGGCGGGATTAGAGGGGTATATCTCTATTAAGGTGGATTTAGGCCCGGTGGCACTGAGGGTTGAGGCGCTGGATGCCACACCTCACGCCATGCCGGCGACTCGGGTTCAGGAGCAGACTCAGGCCGCCAGGGGCTGGCTGGGGAGAGGAAGGATTGAGCATCCCATGACTGCTCTCCTTCCTCTGGGATGGGTGGGTGTATGGCATCGCGCTGCAGCGGCGGCTGGCAGAGGTTGGCAGCACTGCAATCATGTGCTCGAGAGGGGGGAGTGCGGTGGGTGTTGACACTACGTGCCTTTGACAATGCTGCTCATCTTGCTCCCGGGGAGAAAGTGGAGGTGGAAAATAGCGGAGCAGTCTTGCCGGCTGATGGCCGTGCTCTGCATCTCCGGACACGAGAGCGGCTTACCCCCAAGGGTACGGCCAACCCTGCGCGAAAATCAAGTTTCTCTCACATGCACGACCTGGTCTGGGGGTGCGGGAGCCAGCGGCCAGAGGTTGCTAGAGCCCGCTCCGCTAGAGGAGAAATAGTGACATGATAAAAAAACTAAGGTGGATTTAAACTAGTGGGGTGGGGTGGCCAAAAGACAGGTTGGTAGAAAGGTCCAGACAGGGAGCCTAATGAGCTCACCCCTTAGATATAGGCAAAGGTGGAGGTTTAGTAACCCAGGGAGGGGTCAAACAGAGTGGTCTGAGTGTAATACAGAAGGCACCACCACCCGGTAAGAATAAGGAGGAGAAAGGGTGCTGACTACCGGGAGGAGGGGCACAGGCCAAGGAGAAGAGTGAGGACAAGGAGGAGTACGGGTGGAAGGTGGTCTCTCTCAATGCAAGAAGCCTGGGGAACAACATTGCAGAGCTTCAGGTGCTTCTTTCAGAAGGGAAGGTGGACATTGCTACAGTGACAGAGACTTGGGCCACAGAGTACCATGATTGGGACTTGGCAATCCTGGGATACAGGATATACAGGAGGGACTGAGGGGTTGGAGGGGGGGAGGGTTACACTCTATGTGAGGGAAGAGATCAAATGCTTAAGGGATGAGGGAGAAGAGGAGAGGACAGAGGTACTTTGGGTGTAGCTCCTGGACTCCAGGGGCAGAAAGCTGAGGCTGGGAGTAGTGAACAGGCCACCAGCTCAATCCGGGGAACTGAATGGGGAGTTGGCAGAGCAGATAAGGAGGGTGTGTAGATGGGGGAGTGTGGTGATAGTGGGGGATTTTAACCTACCAGGGATTGACTGGAGCACCCCGGCCACTAGCAGTACCAGGGAGCAGGTGCTCCTTGATGCATTTTAGGACAGCCTTCTGACGCAATTGGTAAGTGGGCCTACAAATTCTAAATGAGTACTTCTGCTCCGTTTTCACTAAGAAGAGGGATGGTCCAGTACCAGCATGGGCTGGGGGGTGGGGAAGGGAAGGGAGGAGGTGACGTACAAAGTGATCACAGGGAGTAGGGTGCTAGAGGGGCTGAGGGCAGTAAAGATGGACAAGGCACCAGGTCCCGATGGCATCCACCCCAGGGTGCAGAGGGAGATGGTGGAGCTGTTGGCTGAGCCGCTGGCTGATCTGTTCGACACCTCCCTGGAAACGGGGTGTGCCCCAGGACTGGAGGGTGGCCCATGTGGTGCCCATACACAAGAGCGGGCCTAGGGAGGAGCCAGGAAATTATCGGCCTGTCAGTCTCATGTCCATAGTGGGTAAACTTATGGAGGCAATACTGAAAGAGAGGCTGGTGGCATTCCTAGAGAATAATGGCCTCCAAGATAGGAAGCAACACGGGTTCATCTCAGGGAGGTCTTGTCAAACCAACCTAATAGAGTATTATGACTGGGTGAAAAGGGAGTTGAACAGGGGCCATGCGGTACATGTCCTGTACTTGGACTTCAGTAAGGCCTTTGATACAGTGACTCATGGGAGACTGGGGGGAAGCTGATGTCAGTGGGGGTGGGAAAAAACTGACTAAATGGATAGAAAACTGGTTACAGGGAAGGGTGTAGAGGGTGGTGGTGTGGGGGAGCTTTCAGCACCCAGAGCAGTGATAAGCAGAGTGCCGCAGGGATCACTGCTGGGCCTGGTGCTATTTGGGCTCTTTATCTCTGATATAGCACAGGAACTGGGGAGCAGGGTTAGTCTGTTCGCAGATGATACCAAATTGGGGGTGGTGGTGGATGAAGAGGACGGATGGGAAAAACTGCACGGGGACCTAACCAAACTAGAGACATGGTCAGTGGAGGGGCAGCTAGGATTCAACGCAAAGAAGTGTAAGGTGCTACACTTCGGGGCTAAGAACCAGAAGAGGGACTATTGGTTGTGGGGGGTGAGGTTGGGGATCACAGACGAGGAGAAGGACATAGGGGTGTTGGTAAGTGGGAGCATGAACAACTCAGCCCAGTGCAGGAGAGCAGCAGCGAAGGCAAACAGGATGCTGGGCTGCATTGCAAGGGGGTTCTCATCCAGACACAGGGATGTGATCCTACCTCTCTACAGATCATTGGTCAGACCGCATCTGGAGTACTGTGTGCAATACTGGAGGCCATACCTGAGGAGAGATATAAAGTTACTGGAGGGGGTGCAAAGAAGGGTAACAAAAATGTTAAAGGTGATGGAAGGAAAGGAATATGAAGTTAGGCTGAAGGAGCTGAACATGTACACACTGGAGGAGAGGAGGGATAGGGGAATGATTGAAGCATTTAAATACCTGAGGGGTTAAATAAACCTAGCACCGAAGGGGTGTTTAAACTGAGGAGTGGAAGAGACAAGGGGGCATGGACTAAGGCTGGAAGGGGGACATTTCAAGAGGGAAATGAGGAGGCATTACTTCACTGAGAGGATGGTGTCTAGTTGGAATGTGCTGCCAGAGGGGGTGGTAACATGTAGGACAGTCAATAGCTTTAAGAAGGAGTGGGATAAAGCAAGAATCAGGGGGCACGGGCTGGGACAAGTGGGGGAGGAACTGAGGGGGAGAAGGCTGGGGCAGCTGCAATCTAGGGTGCTAGCTGCACACTTGGGCAGACTTAGATAGACTGATTGGTCTGTTCTGCTGGCAGATTCGTATGATCGTATGTAAAATCACAGTGACTCTGTTCATGAGCAGAGGTTATAAAATTCCTATGTTGAAAATTTGGTGACAAACATCCATAAAATGACTGTGTTACAAGCGTGTATTGTGCAGTTTCCACGCACCCTCGTAACTTCACAAATTTGTAGTATTGCCACTCCAAATTTTCAACATTGGTATTTTTTCACACCTCCTTATGAACAACAGTACAGCTGTCATTTTTCACATCTTGCCCGAAATATGCATTTAAACATCTGACGCAGAATAGTGCGCTTGCTGTGGGAAATCAATGTTTGGAACAGATTAAGAAAATCATAATGACAGTGTTCATAAGCAGAGGTCACAAAATGCCTGTGTTGGAAAATTTGGTGAAATAATTCCACTAAATGACTGTGTTATGTGCATGCATTACGCAGTTTCCATATACACTCAGAAGTTCGAGCATTTTAATATTTTCGCTACAGATTTTCAACATTGCCATCTCTTCACACCTCTCTATGAATGGTACAGTTGTCATTCTTCACATCCTGCCTGATCTGTGTTTTCGTACATCTGGGGCACAATGGCACGGTCACTGTGGAACTCGAAGTTTGGGACACATTGACAAAATCACAGTGCCACTGTTCATGAGAAGAGGTCCCAAATGCTTTCATGAGGTGAGGATCACAAAAAGGCCATGTTGAAAATTTTTAGTGCAAATACCAACAAACGCCCGTAACATTAGGGTTTCTAACCGTAACGTCCCACCCTGTACAGACTGACAGGCATCAGGGGTGTGCCTTTGGATTGCCGACTATAATGTTCATGCCATTCCACCCCCCCACCCTGCAGCCAGTGACAGGCGTGCCTTGGACTCTTCGGCCCCAGAGTTCACCCCATTCTCCTACATTGCACCCATTTCAGCGTATGTCCTTATGTAGCGGGGTGACTGTAAAGCCGAGCACCCGAAGATGCACCTCAACACTTGTCGGTGTCTGCAGGATAGGGTGAGGTGAAATGGCATGAACGTTATGGGCAACAATCCAAATGCATACCCCAGTGCCTGTATGTCTCTGCAGGGTGGAGATGGGGTTGGTGTGAAGTTCAGTACTTCACTGCCATTCCTACTCTGCATCTGTCTAACTCCTGCATTTCCAATGCTAATAACAGCAAGCAAACATTCAGCATTGACAAATACTTGTTTATGAATAGGAATCTGCCTCCTGCCTCTCCATTTTCGTGAAAGTAACATCAGATAGCCAAATAGGAAAATAACTGCCTTTACCACCTAGTTGATTTACTTATCTAATCTGAATTCTAATAGTCATAATCAATAATATAATTTCATCATCATCTTTCTCTTGGCTTGCTTCACCAGCACATGGAAGTCCCTCACGGGTTACTAGTTATCAACATCATGACAGGACAAGCTGCAGGGGACAATGGGTCTAATAGTTTGGCAGCATAGCAGGAGGAGAGACACAGGTACTTAAAAAAAATTTATTTCTGTTATTTGCTTAATGGGGACCTGTAGGTCCCACATTAGGCAGGGGAGCGGAGGGTTCCCTTTGGAAGTAATCGGCAGGAGTGAGTACGAGGGAATTGCAGGTGCACTTAACAAATACAAAGTGCACAATAAGTTTTTAGAACATGCACATTAACTTTAGAATGTGCACAATAAGGTTTATAGAATGTGCACAATATAGAGGATTGTGTATAATCGCTCAAACACAACAAGGGTATTTTTCATTCGAGAGATTTTCATGGTAATTGGAGACCTCGAGAGTGCAGCTCGAGAGGTCTCGTTACCATGGAAACCTCTTGAATGAAAAATACCCTTGTTGTGTATGAGCGATCATACACAGTCTTTTATAGTGTATGGTCGCTCATACTAAAACTGCACTTAACTTTTTTTACACTTTTGTGTGCAGTTTTCTCTTCATCTGTGCTGTTTCACTGCCATGGCCCTTCCTGGCACATCGCCAGTCGCCTGATCGCGCATGCACACCCAGCTTCCACGCATGTGCATCCACCTTCTAGGTGTTATGCTGCACTAGCTACAACAGCTACGATGACGTAGCTAGTGCAGCATAACACTGCAGTTGGGAGCATGGATTTCCATGCTCAACAGAGCATGGATTTCCATGCTCAACAGTATTCTACCATACACTATAAGGTTTTTGACCTATTTGAATTCTGTGCACAATAAGCTCTAACCATACACTATATAGAGAATAATGGCTATGCAACTGTGAGTTATGGATTTGTTTTTCACACCCAAGGTGTATGATGACCCATAAACCTCAAGAGCAAAGCTTGAGTGGTTTATGAGGTCATCACATACCGAGGATGTGTACAAAAAAATCCATAACGACACAGTTACATAGCCTTCCTTTTTCATAATTACTGGTACAGGGAGTGAATGCCAAAGTTAGGAGTTCAGTCAGACACACACAGATAGACACACATACTCACAGATGCACACACACACACACACACCCACACACCCACACACCCACACCCAGTTTCTGTCTGGCTCTCCCTCTCCACTACAGACATTCCTTTCATTTTTTTTGTTTTTGTAAGTTAGACAGTGGAACCACAGTAAGAAATGCCAAGAGTAGTCAGGCACGGTCCATTCCCGATCTCTGTAGCTGTCTCCCATAACCTCATCCCTAAAATACAAAGAGCAGAATCAACCAGATAGATTTTTTTTATGTTGTAAAGGCAGGATCAACCAGAAAAATATTTAAAAAAGCAAAAAAAATTACCTGTGCGTAGAGTGGGATGCAAATGATCAGTGCGGTTCCTTGGTAATGGAGAAACTGAGCCACCATGTTTGTTTACATATTTGGCCAGCCCCCACACAGATTAAGAACCAATAAGTTGGCATGTTAACTGTGAGTGACAACAAATGCCATAATAACCAGGTAACCCAGTTGTTACGGTGTTTAAAACACAGAGCGACTCCATGCATTAAAGAGGGTCACCAGTAATTATAATACAGTTGGTAGTTTTTTACAACTCAAGCCTCCTTTTGAAGCTCTACTTTGTGCTGTTTATCACGTGAGATGGTACCATGTTCCATATACCAATAATTCCTTGCCTGAAGTAGCTTTTTTGTTTATTGGTTTTACATTTTTGGGGGCTTAAGTTGTTTACTATGGCTACGGTTCTCCATTTTTGTTTCCCTGTAGTTTAAAGGGACACGGTCAACCATTTTTACATCATCTTATTTCTAGGTAGAAACCCATGTTTTATGATTGGGGGGGGGGAGTGTGGCATGGGGCAATTTTTGTGTGGGTATTGGGGCGGTTTGTGGGTATAGTGGGTGTGGTTATTGTGGTGATATTGAAGTAAGCTTTATTCAGGCACATGACATAATGGTGTAACAGTGGCTCGGACTCTTAGTTCTCCTATATAGTGAATATTTACTTCCTTCTACTAGAAATCTGTGGTTTGATTACATACTGTCACATTTTTAAATTCTGTACATATTAAGATGCATAGCTCACTTACTTGGGGGTTCATGGCAGGTTTAATTCCTTTGGGTACATATTGCAATGATTGGTGTGAATGATGGTGTACTAGGACTCTTGTACACATATCTCCTTCGAACTAGTTATCTTCCCCCGGGAAGGGGGGGAAGTGGGGTTTAATTCCTATGAGTTTTTATTCAGATTCCTTAGACTGTTTCTGTACATGTTTTATTATACACTGACACTTTATTGAAATCTGTACATATCAGGCTCATGGTCTCAATCTCTTGGTGGTCCTTGACAAGTAGTTATTTTTTAATTTGGCACTTATACTGACAATTGATATCATCATGTATAAAATCCTGTTATAACACTGAAGGCCTTAACATTTATGGAATATATTAACTGATTGACAGTATAGTTGGGAAAATGTCTCAAGCTAAATTATATATTACATTATGTGTGAAACATTTGCTCACTTTGAGTAAACTTTAAATCCTCTGTATTCCATATAGCGATAATTTCTGTTTGTTTTATTTTTGGGGCGTGTTTTTAACTTGCAGTTATATCACATTTTAGCATGTATTTATTATCCACAGGTTTGCCTTTCATTGACTATGTTCTTTAATACACAAGGACACTTGCAATTAAAGTTGAAAAGCTTCTCTGCTTACATGTAATTAAGGGAGTATAATAGCGTAAGGTTTTGTTTTCATTAGACTGTTTCCTTGAAACATACTGAGACATTTTAAAATTTATGTGAGGATAACTCTCTGCTTGTTGTTATCTTCTGATAACCTTTGACCTTCAGGGACTTTCGGCTAAAAGCATACTGGTGTTAATTAGCTTCTCTGACGAAATCTTCAGTTATGTTTTGAAGGAGTATTTTAAACCAATGAGAATTATTTCTGTTTTTTATGCATTATCTGGGTGTTAATAGTATGGGATTTTCTAAATAACTGTCATAAAGCTTCTGAAGAAGGACTTGGTTGGTTCGAAAGCTAGAGCATTTTGTTCTTTTGTTGTAACATCTAGGTTGGTCCAATAAAAGGTATCAAACCATTTGCTTCTGGATCTGTTCCTACTAGGACCAATACGTCAACTAAACAATTTGTCAACATTTTATGATTATTTTATTTATTTGTTTACTGGGAAGGTGCACTGATCCAAGGACTGTTTTTCAGTCACGACCCAGGCCATGGAGATGGCACAAAAGACACAATGCAATAAATCAAGTACAATACAGAACACTGGGAAAACATTAAAAACTACAACAATAGATCTGTACAATGAACAAGCAAGTACAGTAAATATAGTGTGAAGTGGAACGTCGTTGTTCACTAAAATCTAGCACTCTCAAAATGTTGTTCTGCTGCACTAGTGATGTCTGCAGTGCAGCAGAACCAAAAAGTGACATCCGCAGTGCAGCAGAACGACTTTTCATTCTGCTGCATTGTGAATGTCATACATTGTGTTCTCGAGCAGCAATCTGACAGTTAGGGCACATTCACAAACTAGCGAGCGATGTCTGCGGCATTACTATCAAGGCCACTATCCAAACGGGATAGATTTATTTTGGAGCAGGAAAATCAAAACACAGTCAAAAAAATGGAAAATGACATAAGGCAAGTACATAGTTTTGTCAGAGACAACTACGAGCACAGGGCAGTTCATGATATTCCTACAACTAGGATTTCATTTACATTTCATTTCATTTACAAAATAAAAAGGCTAGATGGTAGTGAGTATGAGCCCTCAATGGATTCTGGGCAGTATTTTTTTCTGGTGGACGTTCCACAATACACTATATAGAAAAGTGCATGTGTAACAGTTAGCATGGAAACCATTCTTTCCTACGTCGGTATATGATGACTGGATGACCTCTCAAGCTGCACTCTCGAGGTCATCAGTCATCATAGTACTGACTCGGGAAAGAATAGCCTTGTTGTTAACTGTTACTCATGCACTATCCTATATGTATCACATCCAGGAAAGTGCAGCATTATTACAATTGGCATAAGACATCATCAAGGTACATTAAGGCTAGGTCCAAGGCATAGGGAGGGGTACAGAACCATATACATGATGTTCACCCAGGTAAGCAGGAGCAGTTTACCATAGCCATTAGGTGCAACTGAAAGAGGGATCTGAATTGGCGGTGAGAGTCTAGGAACTGCAGGGAGGCTGGCTGGCTATTCCACAGGTTAGGGGCAGCAGAAGAGAAGGCCTTTTGGCCCATACATGTGCAGACCCATGGACATTCCAGCAACAACCTGGAGGCGTGGCGGAGGTGTTGGTGGCACGTCTTGGACCAGAAGGGGAAGGGGGATGCATCTTTTTCTCTGATGTCCTTGTCTACAGTACAGCCTAAGAAGCAGTCATGGTGGTTCTGTGGGAGGAGCCATCCTAGTGCCTGGTAAATGGTACAGTGATTGGTGGAGTAAGGAGCCAGAAGGACAAATCTACAGATATTATTATAGGTATTGTTTATTCTTGATAATCCAGAGGAAGATGTTAGTACATAGAGGGGAGAGTCATAGTCCATTGGGGGAGGAGATTGCACTAGGCAATGGTGAGACGGGCTTCTGGAGTAACGTAGTTGACTATCTGGCAACCGTCTCCCAATTTCTGATTTATGCAATGGGTAGTTAACTTGATGTGGTCAGTGAAGGTCAGAGCAGGGTCGAGGGTGATGCCAAAGTATTTAAAGGAGTTAACTGTCTCTAGGGGCAAGTCATCAGGAGATAGGACACTATGTGTCAGAGGCATGAGCTAGCTTGGTTAGCCTGGGTTTAGAGATGTAGTTTAAAGGGACCAGTAACCTGTAGTAAGGAACCAGTTATAGGCAGTGCAATAGTTAATGATTGGCTAGGGACTTGTCGCTATGGTATAGAATGAGGTTGTCCACATACTGTACAATAAAGAGTTGCAAGAGACTGTCCTTTGGGAGGGAGTTCACAAAAAGGGAGAATAGGATGGTTCCAAGGATAGATCCTTGGGGGACCCCAGTAGCAACAGACATGGTGATGGAGGTAGCACCCCCAGTATAGACCTTTTGGGCATGACTGGAGAGGCAGTCACAGAACCAGGCAATAGTGGCAGGGAAACAACTGAGACTGCTCAGTTTACCAAGAAGGATGTTGTGTTTAACCAAGTCAAAGGCTTTGGAGAGGTCCACAAAGATGGCCCCCATGAGCTTACAATCATCCATGTTATGGAGCACATGATCTGTGAAGCAGGCCAGGGCTGTGGTGGTGCTGTGGCCCTTCCTAATGCCATGCTGTGGACAAAGAAGGATGTACTTTGTCACATGGTCAGTGATCTTGCACTGTATAACTTTTTCTAGTGGTTTGCTTAGATGAAAGAAGATGGATATGGGGCAGTAATTATCCATTTGTATGGGTCACCAGATTTAAAGACAGGGATGACCCTTGGCTGTTTCCATATTAGGGGTACATAAGATGTGGTACGGGAGAGGCTGAAGACCATAGAGAGGGGTATGGCAATGGTGTGCGCCACGATTTTTAGGAAATGGGGGGGACAGAGCATCGCTATCAGCATTTCCCCTATTAGGGAGACTCAGGAGGAGCTTGTGGGTTTCGCAGAATAAATGGTCTTGAAATAGAAGAGTGGTATGTTTGAATCTTCAGTTAGCTGGCTAGTGAGGTGCAGCCTTGGATTGTATGGGTGTGGTTTAGCCAGGTAGTTAGATAGGTTTATATATTTGACATTGAGGACGTTGGCAACTTCTGACAGGTCAGCTAAGGATCCTGTCAATGTGGAAAGCTGCAAGAGAACTTGCTTGGCCCTCGGTGCAATCAGGGAGTGAACTGCAGACCAGAAATGCTTTGGGTTGGCAAAACTGCAGGACTGGAGATTGCAAAACTACTCTGCCT
Source organism: Neoceratodus forsteri (assembly GCA_016271365.2). Lineage (NCBI taxonomy): Eukaryota > Metazoa > Chordata > Ceratodontiformes > Ceratodontidae > Neoceratodus > Neoceratodus forsteri. Next base: position 1,070,755,911 of record CM028133.1, read on the forward strand.
TGCATGAATTTATCCTTCTTTTGTAGAGGTTTTGCAAGTGTCTATATTCATTCTAGACTCGAGTAATGGGAGGAGGAGGCTTTGTAGGATGCCCATTTGACATCTCTCTCCTTCGTCGACCTAATGAGGTCCTTAGAGAGCCATCGGGTATCTCCCCCATGCTCTCTTCTGGTGGTTAGGAGGAAGTGTTTGTCTTGAATACCAGTGAGGGCAGAGATGAGGAAGCCCAGGGCTGAAGAGACATCCTTCATAGCATGTAGAGCCAACCAGTTTACTACCCTGATATTTGCGAATAGGTGGGTGGCATCATACTTAGAGAAGTCCTGGAAGGTCAGATATTTGGGTGGGGGTGGAGGGTTTTGGAGGACCAGATGTAATAGGTAGGTGAGTGGTCAATAATGGAGTTGGATAGGATACCAGCGTGAGGGATCCTGTCTTCACGATTTGTCAATATCCAGTCAAGAGTGACTGCTTATGTTCTCTAAAATTCATCGATGTTACTAGCTGTTTTAACCGTTTTCTTAATAGGACTGAAATGCATGCTAATGCTGTAATTATACCCAGCCTTGTTTCATTTCAAATCTTTGATCTACTCCAATTACTTACTTCCAGAACATTGGGAAAAACAGTGCAGTCACTCATAATTCAATAGACTCCTCTCTCCTGCTGCCTCATGAGTGATTAAGCTGTCCTGTGGGCATTCCCAAGTCCAGGAAAGCTGCTTAATAAGAAAGGAGAGGGTCTACACAGCAAGGAGAGGGTGCCGCAAAGTAATGGGGGGCTCTGAAAAGGGGATTACAAAGAAAAGAGAGGATCATAAAGAAAGAAGGTGGTTGCAAAGGAAGGAGGCAATACTACTGAGATGTATTGTAGACTACTGTAGCTAGAGGGAGCATGGTATTTTTATCATAAACAATAATGCAGCACTGCAGGCATTAGTCAGGCACTAAACAGGTACTGTGAAACTGCTGCAGAATGCCTGTTTTGTGCCTGATGCCTGCACAGGCAGAATGCAGTAGCTACAGACACAGAACAAGGCCTGGTTTATGCATGTTCAGGTCCAAAAAAGGCCTGATTTCATATTTCAGGCCTAGAACAGGACCATCTTGTAAATGAGCTTGCTCAATGATGTATCTGCCTGGTTAAATAAAGTTTGATTGATTGATTGAACAGTGGAACTACAAGCACTGAATGGGCCAGTTCTTTTCACTGACATGGTAGAGACCTTCCAGTTCCTAAAAGGAATGGTAAACCATGAGAAACTATTCAGCACGAGTGGCGAGTCAAAAACACGGGGACGGGGACATGAGTGGGAGCTGGAAGCGGAGATTCAGGAGGGATGTGAGAAACTTTTACTTTACTGAAAGAGTTGTTGAGCTGTGGAACAGCTTAGTGACTGATGTGAGGAGTGCAAAACCCATCAATGGTTTGTATGGCTGGACAGTATTAAGGGATTAATAGTTACTCAGAGGGGTCACAGTAAGGCAGAGGGTAAGGGGGGGCGTAAACTCCCTCTAGACATTAGGTCCCGGGGTAGCATAAGGTATAACGGCAGACTTCATGGAGCAATGGTCTTTTTCTGCCAGCACTGTCTACGTTTCCATTCCATGATTGTTTTTGATGGTTCTTCACTCAGGATATTGACTGATATGACGAGACATAAGGAAGCTTGAAACTAGGTACCACTGTACCTCCCCATAGCAGTCCCATAACAGTTCTCCTTAATCTGATGCACCAGTACATCCCTCCGTCCCTAGGGGCTCCCTTCATTATAAGATGATATGGGCTGAGTTTTCACTGCTATGCAGATGATTCTCAGCTCTACTTGTTATTTGTGCCAGACCAGGTGTGTGTGATACTCTTTCGGTGTTTAATAACTGCCTCCAGGAGATACAGGACTTGAAGAGTACAACTGACTTAGGTTGAATCCTGGAAAAACAGACGTACTGGTTGTGGATCCTGATCTGAGGATGGTCGGGACATGGGGGGAGGCAATGCCTCAGGCCAGGTGCAAAATCTGGGGGTGATAACTGACAAAGGCTTGACCCTGGAGGCTCAGGTGTTGGCTGTAGTTAAGTCTTCCTTTTACCATCTAAAGAACATCTGTAGGGCAAAGCACCTGGTTCCATCTGAATATCTACCTATTTTGGTCCATGCCTTTGTCACCACTCATCTTGATTATTGTGTAACCACCCCCCACCAGACCCCCCCTTGTTTAACTAGCAGGGCTGCGCCTCTCACTACATGGCACCAAAGAGAGGGATGGGGGTTGTCACTACAAACAGTTTACAGTACATCTACACCTGAGCCTGCCATACACAGACAGGCTAACCAAGTGTGGCAACTACCTGGCTCATACCTAGTGGAACCATTTACCATGGCCATCAACCTAGGTCCCTGGGAGAAAATGTTTGCTCACAATTATGCTAGGTTTGCACTTCTGGTCAGGGGCACCCAAGTAAATCCAGACACAGTGGACGCAATAACAGTACTGTCCAAACCAGGTTGGGTTTCTAAAGTGTGGCTTTTATTCACATACACAGAGAATAATCACAAAGCGAAGATGGACCCCCACAGGGCTACTCTGACTGGTAATGCAGATTACTGAGGTACAGAGAACAAACACAGCGAACCCTCAGGTTCTGACTTGAACGGCGAACACTCTGGTTCTGAATTACACAGCAAACTCTCGGGTTCTGAAATGAAGATTGGCTCCAATGGCCAGAACTGGTGCATTTGCTCTTCACTAGGCACACATAGCCAGTATTATGACACTTTCCCATATTTCATGAGGAATCACTGGTGGCACCCTAGATTACCAAAGAGCACATATAGGCTCACAGAAAATCCAACCCACGTCTGGGTAACTATTTCCATCAGGCACTGGCCAAATGCACTGAATGAAAATTGAACTGGTGCCCAAACTGAACCCGGAAAGGTAAATTGGTTACTGGAGATGGGGGGTCTCCCACCTTTTGCTTCCAAGTTTATACTCGGCCACTCATCTGGTTAATAACACCCGCACAGAAAACTTGTAGATGCTATCTTGAAATGTTTTTTCACACTTAACATATTACATGACTAAAAGTTCTGTACTTGGACAGTCTCTCTCTCTCTCTCTCTCTCTAGACTCCAATGTAGGCAGACACTTTTAAAAACAAACACGACTAAAAGTTCTGTACTTGGGTATTCTCTCTCTCTCTCTCTCTAGACTCCATAGTAGGCAGACACTTTTAAAATAGAAACAGTCTAGGTGACAGAGTCCCTTTGTCAGAGAAAATTCGCCAAGGAATGCAGGTCCCCTCCTGGGCTGAACAAAAAAGTACTCACAGTTTTTGAAGTTGTCACAGGCAGCTTCACTAGACAGACTGGGTGAAGGAATTGCCCCTGAACCCTGAACATTGCCCCCATCCCTCCTGTGATGGGGCACACGAAAACCCACTTGGAATGGTTTCCACCACTTCAGTCTCTGTCTTCTATGTTCTTCTTCTTGGGTGAGAACAAACTACCCAACACACAATGGTAGCTCTCTCTCAGAGCTAAAACTGAGTAGCTGCTACAGGCTGCAGCCTCCTTCTGGAACTCCACTCTACAGACTGAATCAACATTCTGAAGCTATCTCCCTTGCAGCTAGCTCAAGTGTGGCTTATGCTGCTGCGACAGTTCCATGATTACATCATCCTCCAGCTCAGCTGAGACTGAAACCAGAGAATGACAGTGTGAAATCCATTTAACTGGCATTTCAATAGCTGCCTTTCCCTGCCTGCCACTGATTCTAACGGGCTTCTAGTAACCCCCGGGAACAAGGGGGTACAGTTGCAATGCCGTTTATCTAGGGCTACCGGGAGTGGATATCCACCAAATGCAGCTGGTGCAGAACGTGATGGCAAGGCTGTTAACTGGAGCTTCCAGGTCCAGCCACATAACACCTGTGCTGCGTGAACTGCACTGGCTGCCAGTGTAATGGTAGATCACCTTCAAGGTCGCATTGCTGACTTATAAAGCCCTATGCGACCAGAGATCTCAGTACTTGCAAGATCTGCTGGTACGCTACTGTCCCTCCCATTCGCTCCAATCCTCCGGTGAGGGATTGCTGAAGATTCCCAGGGTACATTCCAAAACATCTGGAGGAACAGCCTTTGCCTTTATGGCTCCTACCCTGTGGAATTCTCTACCTCGTTGAATACGAGATAGCCTGACTGTAGAAGACTTTAAGAAATCCCTGAAAGCACATCTGTTTGCACAAGCATTTGATGAATACTGCTGATTCACTGGAAATTTGATATACTATTGCTGCCGCATTGTGGGTGTGAACGGTTTTTAACAAAGTTTATTTTTATTTTTAAGATGTGTTTTATGTATTGAGTTTTTAAATTTGTATGGTATTTTTTGTAAAGGCACCCTGAGCTTTGGAAGGACACCTTATATAAATAAAGTTTGCTTTGCTTGCTTTGCTTTGCTTCTACTAAATAGCATTGTTTATTCTATGTAGAGACACTGCAGGCCTAATTCTGGATAGACGTACAGTAGAGGTTACAATGCACACGTGATCACCGCACTGGAGAAGAAATAAAGTAACAACAAATCATTTAAGCTATTTGCCATTCAAGGCCTGCTGGCCCAGTTGGGTGGCACACCACCTTCAAGATCACTTTGTTAACTTACAAAGTCGTACACAGTTTAGGGCCAGACTACCTTAAAGATCTCAGTGTAACAGCAAAACAGCTCCAACCATGCCCGGAGTGTACACGAGTAAACAAATCTGAAATAGCAGCCACAAAACTCAGCACTGCAAAGGATACTTAAATCAGTTTAGTGTTTAAAACATGAAAGTAACGCCAAAGACAAATGCAGAGCAGTCGTGAACACCCTCTACTGGTTTCGCTCTGACATGGGTGCCATTAGGAGGTAGCACCAATCAGATTCAAGGGACATAAATACGAATGGATGTAAAGTGACAATGACTCATAAACATGGTGTATGAATGAATGTAAATGCTCTACAAACATTTGCTAAAAAATACATCTGTCTCCTAAAGTGCAACGTTAGAAACTGTATATTAATAAATAGTGTTCATCATAATGTAACCCCTAGGTGGCGCTATCCCAAGGGCTACTACCCCTGCCGGCTTGGCTAGTAGCAGGTTAAGGGGCCTGAGTTCTGAAACCAGTGCCTCCACCAGAAGGTCAGGGTTGGTAGTGGTCAAGCTAACCTGGGCACAGCCCTCCGGGACACTGTAACCCCTCTCTTTCCTAACTAGTGGCCGGAACAATACACAATAATCACTTTCACAATACCCCTGATACACCACACAAGTACTCACACTGTTTGCACTTACCACCAGGACTTTCCTCTGGCTCGGCCCTGGGGACCCCCTGTAAAATAAGGTTATACACAGCAAATAACAGCAGTACAGTACTCTTGCACAAACTGGAACCACAGGGTAAATGCAAAAAAGAGTTAGAACTGATTTATTTAAGGGACTTGAACAAGGAAGGGGCATAATCAGGTTCATTTGCTTAAAGGCTGTATCAATCAGTTATGCATGCACTTCAGGGTCCATAAACAGTCACACACCCTGGGTACCCAGATGGAGAACAGTGGGCTAGCCAGGAATGTTGCAGCTGGTTGGGGCCCTGTGATGGAACAAAAACAACATGCACAACACACACTTTTTATAATCCAGAGCTGGATGGCTCAGTTAGTGAAAAGAAAACAAGACAATCAGATGACACACATTTAGATAAGGCTGTTGTTGCAGGGAGCTACCCTGATGATTATTCACGATACCCAAGACTGGACACAGGTTGGACGAAAATCGAGACATCAGGTGGTTAATCTGGAGTGCCATGAGAAGCAGGGCCCACACGAATCGCTGAGGCGTCGTTCCTGTTCAAGCGTGGAGCAGGGGGCTGTTCTCCAGGCAGGTCTTTCATCGGTGGCTTTCTCTGTGCAGTGGGGTAGTCTGACAGGGCCAGTGTGGCATGGCCCAGGCCAAATGAAGATGAATGCGGATTCAGTCTGATTAGGCTGGATAAAGCTTCCAGCAAGCAGAACACAGTTCACACAGTGGTAACCAAATCATAACCCACTTTCAATACACAGCACATTTACATGTAAAGAAATTCTACTGTACCAGGCAAACCACTCTCCAGTCATGATTGCAAAGTCTCTGCACAAACTGGGGATTCAAAAGCAGCTGGAAATTCTGACAGGCCGATCGCATTCAGCAAAATCTTCAGTCTTCTTTGGGTATGAGCCTGGTAAAAATCAGTAGCTTACTGGTTTCAAATAAGCATGGGGGGGGGGGTGAGATCTAGGACACTGGCAGTGAACTTCAGGGGGGCAGACTTTGTGGGCATGGGAAATATTCTCAAGGATCACTTGAAGGGGATTACATTAATGACAAGTGTGGAAAGGAGATGGGAGGTCATAAAAAGGGGACCTCATGAGGCAGTCAGGATCTGCGCTAAGTTGAAACGTAAGGGAGCAAGGTCACATAAACCATGCTGGTGGTCCAGTGAGGTACAGGTAGCGGTCAGAGAAAAGAAGGTGGCCTATATAAAATATAAAACAACAAGAGGGGATAGGGATAAGGAAATGTACCATCTTGCATCTAGAAAAGTCACCCGGATGGTGAGGGGAGCAAAGTCCAGTAAAGAGCAGCGGCTGGCACAGGGGATACATGGAGGGGAAAAGGGATTCTTCCGGTACATTGGGGAGTGCAGAAAAACTAAGGGCCATCTCAGCAGATTGAGATCAGAAGGAGGGTGGGTGGAAGAGGCGAGGGACCAGGCAGAGGTATTTAACGAGTACTTTGCCTCTGTGTTCACTAGGAAGGGGGATGGGATATCTACAAAGCAAGGCATTATGGGGATAGAAGCGGCAGTGAGTGGGATCAGGGGAGCAACAGAAATGGAGAAAGAGGGAGGGAGAGGTACCTCAGGGGTGTCACATCTGGATAAGGATAAAAAGGCCAGTAAGGTGGAGGGGAAGGATGATGCTATCTCCGCCATAAGGGTGTGGTTAGCCTTCAAGGCCCTAAAGAAAGACAAATCTCCTGGGCCGGAAGGCATTCATCCAAGAGTACTATGGGAACTGGCAGACATACTGGCTGCACCCCTGGTGGAGCTCTTCAACAGGTCACTTGAGACAGGGAGGGTACCTAGGGAGTGGCGAGAGGCACATGTGGTGCCAATCCATAAAGGGGGGTCAAGGGAAGTACCAGGTAACTATAGACCCATCAGTTTGACCTCGGTGGTGGGAAAATTATTGGAGAGTATACTAAAGGAACTATTGGGGGTGTACTTGGAGGAGGTGGGAGGTCTGGATAGTCGGCAACATGGGTTTGTGCCAGGTAGATCATGTCAAACCAACCTTGTGGAGTTCTATGAATGGGTAACATCAGAACTGGACAGGGGAAAGCCTGTGGATGCATTATTCTTGGACTTCAGCAAGACGTTTGACTCTGTCCCCCACAATGGTCTGGTGGAGAAACTGATGGGGTTAGGAGTAGGCCCTTTGATGGTCAGATGGATTGAAAATGGGCTAGCTGGATGCACCCAGAGAGCAGTGGTCTGTGGGGAGCTCTTGAACCCTAGAGAGGTTGGTAGTGGGGTACCGCAGGGCTCGTTCCTGGGTCCGATCCTGTTTAATGCATACATATCAGACATCAGGGAGGTTAAAGGGTGTGAAATGAGTCTCTTCGCTGATGACTCCAAGATGGGAGCAGTAGTTGAGGGAGAAGAGGGGAAGTTGGCACTCCAAGGGGATCTGAACACCCTGGAAGCTGGGCTCACACGTGGAAATTAAATTTCAATATCACCAAGTGCAAGGTGTTGCATCTTGGGCGGGGAAACCTTAAACATGGGTACACCCTGGAAGGGGAGGTGCTGGAGGCCTCAATAGGGGAAAAAGACCTAGGGTCATGGTGGATGCACGTATGAATAACTCTGAGCAGTGCAGGAGAGCGGCTAGCAAGGCAAACAGGATGTTGGGATGCATCGTAAGGGGGATCACCTCTAGGAGCAAGGAAGTGATTCTGCCACTGTACAATGGACTGGTTAGACCACACCTTGAGTACTGTGTACTGTACTGGAGACCACACTTGAAGAGGGACATAGAGCTCCTGGAGAGGGTACAGAGGAGGGCAACTTAGATGATACGAGGGCTAGGGGATTTGACGTATGAGGACAGACTTGAGGAGCTCTGCCTGTTTTCATTGGAGGAGAGGAGAGACAGGGGGGACATGATTGAGGTCTTCAAGTACCTCAAGGGAATAAACAGGGTAAACATGGAGGGGATCTTTAGACTAAAGCAGGGAGGTATCACCAGAGGGCATGGTTTGAAGTTGGAAGATGGAAGGGTGAGGGGGGAAAAGAGGAGGAGGTTTTTCACTGAAAGGGTGGTGGACCCTTGTAATGTACTGCCTGGCGAGCTGGTTCAGAGATCCACAGTGGAGGGCTTCAAGAGAGGGTGGGACAGACACAGAAAGTGAATGTATCAGATGATGGCCTGTCCCGGGGGGGGTGGGGATGGATGATAGGGGTTTCTGGAACACAAGGGAGGGAGGGCCTCGGCACCCAACTAGGGATCTGAGGTTTGAGCAGACTCGATAGACCGTAAGGTCTAATCTGCTGGCAAATAGTATGTTAATATGTTAATTCTCACAAACTTGGATTCAGTCTGAAATAATTCTCTTCTCTCCCGCTCAGGGGCAGCAGGCAGACATGCAGGCCACAACTCAGACCTTTCCACAGTTCTCCCATGCGAAAATACTCAGACAGCTGCTTGACTGCCTCAAGCTGTTGCTTGCTCAGCTGTCAACTGAGATCTGACTCAACTGCCAGCAAGCCTGGGACTTTCCCCAGAATCCAAAAGGTTTGGTTGGCTGATCTGTCTGTCAGTCACAACAAAGGCTCCCCTTCAAGTGCAAAAAGGCACCAAAAGCCCCAAACTACAATTCCTACAGATTTTGACTCTAGACAGCTCCTCTCGTCCGGCTTCATTTTAGGTCCCACCAGAACTGATTGGTCCAATTCGCAGTCCAGGACCAAGATAGTGGAGATAAACAAAACAGTCCTTGCAGCAAAGAAGGCAGGTTAGACAAACTACATTATCATTATCACTCTAAATGATTTTCAGCAAATAGTTACATCTTTCAACAGAGCTTCCTCTCAGATTACTTATGACTTTCTATCCAGGCAGCTCTTAAAGAGACAGTACACAGAGGCTATACAGGCACTCTCTGGCAATCACATTTAAACTGCTAAAACGCAGGACACCAGCCTGGCAGTGAGCATTTAGGCAAGCTCGAGGAAGACTTTTCAGGAACCCCCATTTGTAGGGTGTTACACCCTTCCCTGCCTGGAGAAAACTTGGTGTCCACATCAAGTCTGTACCATCATGCATCAGTTAACATAAACGTATTACTTTACTATACATATTCACTACACTTCACGATACTATATCCATTCTGACAACACATTGTGCATATTTCACACAGGTAAATTGAACATTACTATACTGAATCAGGTAATAACTTCTTTTACCTTAAACAATGCAAGAGGGGACCCTTCCCTGTCAGCTAACTTGGGACTAGAGGGGGCAGGGGCACCATGGTGAGAGGGAAAGACAAGTAACCTGGAATTGGCTGTCAAGCTCAATTTGGGCAGTGAGCTTGGAGAGACATAAATACCTTGGTGCACCACATTGAGAGGCAAATCCACTGGCCTCCTGGGAGAATCATAACTGAGGCGTACTACTGGCTTGATAGCTCGGCCAGTCTTTCTGAGGGGGACAACTACAGTCTCTGTACTCCGAGCACTGGTCTGGGGACTCTCATCACATGTGATGAGTGCCTCTGCCTGGGTGGGAACGTCCAAACTTGGAGTACTGTCGGCTTCCTGCTCTGCAGGCTCTGTTTCTACAACACTTGACTCATTTTGCGAAGACTCAGGCAGAATCAAGCTTTGAGGCACTGAAGGGGGGTGGTCAGCACTCTCATAGTTTTCTTCAAGTTCTGGTATGTCAGCAGAAAGACACAAACCCTCAGCCCCTTCTTCAGGCAAATCATACAGTTCCACAATACACAGAGACTCAACATTTTCAGACATGGTACTTTGCACTTCACTTTCTGGGAGCTTTGGCTCCAAGGCAAAGCTGGGGGGTAAGGCAGTCCAGAAGACCCAGCCTCATCCCCACAATTTATCAGGGGGTTAACTTGAAACAGCTGATTCAGTTCATAAGAGGGGTAACAGGCATGGTTGTATTCACTTTCATCAGAAATGGACTACCCGTCACTATCCTCCTGGGCCTGCTGCAGAGGAAACCTTAAATTTTTGACCACTGGGGTAGGTTGACTCTGTCTCTTTTTTGCAGGAGCACAAGTCACTGGCCCAGGGGGCTCAATTTCTGGGGGTTCAGCCTCAATCATGACTTGGCCGATAGGTAGCAAGTTGTTACGATGCATGGTCTTGACAGCTTTGGAGTTGTTCTCTGGGCACACCTTGTACACAGGTAAATCATCCAACTTTCTAACTACTACATGGGAAAGATGGTGCCACTGATCAGCAATTTTGTGTTTACCATGCAGTCCCAAATTGTGTAACAACACACAGTCTCCAGGTTGAAGCTCTTGAGCCTTTACTTTTTTATCATGCCTCTCTTTGTTGGCTAGATTTCTCTTGATGGCCATTGTCTGGGCCAGTTGATAGGCATGGTTCAATTGAGCTTTCAGTTTTTGTACATATTGCAAGTAGTTTTCAGCTCGGACCCCATCTGGAGGGACCCCAACACAGACATCAACTGGCAGCCGGGCCTCTCTCCCGAACATGAGGCAGTAGGGGGGGAGAACCCAGTAGCATCATTTTTCATGCAATAGTATGCGTGTACCAAGGAGCTAATCTTCTGGCTCCATTTATACTTGTCTTTTGGGTGGAGGTTGCCCAGCATGTCTAGAAGTGTGTGGTTAAAACATTCTGGTTGAGGGTCTCCCTGCGGGCGATGGGGGTGATTCTTGACTTTGACCCCCCCCCCCCCACAGAGAGAGCATTTCTTTGATTAGCCGACTGTCAAAGTCTCTGCCTTGATCAGAATGAATCCACTGGGGGGACACCATAGTGGACGAAGAAATTTTCCACTAGCACCTTGGCCACGATAGATGCCTTTTGATCTTTGGTGGGAAAAGCTTGTGCATACCGTGTGAAATGATCCGTAACCACTAACACATTGACAATGTTCTGCTGATCAGGTTCTAAACACAAGAAGTCTATGCAGATTAGTTCTATGGGAGTGCTGGTAGTAATATTACCAAGGGGCAGCCCTCTGAGGCAGGGCTTTTCTTTGCAGGCAGCGACTACAAGTCTTTATATGGTGCTCAACATCGTCCCCCATTTTGGGCCAGTAGAAGCGAGATTGTACCAGGTCAAGGGTTCTGTCAATACCGAGGTGCCACATGTGATTGTGGAGGGAAAACAGTACCAAATCTTTAAAGACCATGGGCAGGACCAATTGTTGCCTGTCTACTTTGCCACTACAATCTACTATCTCTCTATTCAACAACTGATTGAGCATCATCAATCTGGGGCTTTCTTTAAATAAAGCAGTTCGCAAGTCAGTGGAATGTAACCTAGACACATCTTTCCCCGCACGCAGGACATCAAGTGCTGGATGAATCATAGGATCTTGGGATTGAGCCCACTGAATGCTGTCACTGTCAAATTGAGGTAGTGCACTGATGTCTAGAGCAGAGAAGTGGCAATAAGCAGCTGGTATGCAGGTGTCAGAAGGGCCGAAGCAATCTACTAAACAGTCCACTGTGTCCGCAGACATCTGTTCATCTCTATCAAATTTTTGGCACAATGAACATATATGAACATATGAAATTTGCCAGCAGATAAAGGCCTAGAGGTCTATCAAGTCTGCTCGAATGTGCAGCTAGCACCCCTTATTCTGCAGCTGCCACTCCCTTCCACCCTTCCCCTACATTGACCCTCCCCCTTGTCCTGTCCCATCCTCATTTGAAGCAGTCCACTGTTCTACTGCATACCACTTCAGCAGGTAACGCATTCCACCCAGCCACCACCCTCTCTGTAAAAAAGTGTCTCCTCATCTCCCTCCTGAACCTTCCTCTCATATCATGGCCCCTGGTGGCCCTCCCCTCCCTTACTTTGAACAGCCCCTCTGTATCTGTCTTGTTTATTCCTTTCATGTATTTAAAGGTTTCAATCATGCCACCCCTGTCTCTCCTCTCCTCTCCTCCAGTGAGTACATGTTCAACTCCTTCAACCTCTTCTCATATGATAAATCCCCCAGCCCCTTGATCATCTTTGTCACTCTGCGCTGCACCCCCCCTCCAGTAACTTAATGTCCCTCTTCAGATACGGATGCCAGTACTGCACGCAGTACTCCAGGTGTGGTCTAACTAATGACCTATACAGTGGCAGAATCACCTCCTCTCTTCTCGAGGATATACCCCTTGCAATACAACCCAGCATTTTTCTGGCCTTTGCAGCCACCTTCCTACATTGTGCTGAGTTGTTCATTGACCCTGTAATGAGCACACCCAGATCCTTCTCCTCCTCTGTCTGGGCTAGCTGCACTCTCCCCCTAGCTGGTAACTCCTCCTTGGGTTCTTCATCCCAAAATGCAGCACCTTGCACTTTTTGGCATTAAAGCCCAGTTGCCAAGTGTCTGACCAAGTTTCAAGCTTTGCCAGATCATCCTGCAACCCCTGCCATCCCCCTAGGTCATCCACCACCGTGCCTACCTTGGTATCATCAGCAAACAGACTGATCTTGCTCTTGATGTCCCATGATATGTCTGCAATGAATATCCCAAACAACACTGGTCCCAACACTGAGCCCTGTGGAACACCGCTCATCACTGCCCTTGGGTGAGAGAGCACCCCACCCACCACCACCCTCTGTTGCCTTCCCTGCAGCCAGTTTCCTACCCATCTCACTAGCTTTGCACCCACCCCTGTGCCTACTAATTTCCTTCCCAGCCTTCCATGTGGCACTGAGTCGAATGCCTTACTGATGTCCTGATACAGGACATCCACTGCATGGCCCCGTCCAGTTGCCTAGTTACCCAGTCATAGAACTCGACCAGGTTGGTTTGGCAGGATCTGCCACATATGAAGCCATGCTGTCTGCTGTCCTGTAGTCCTTTGGCCTCTAGGAGGGCCACCAGCCTCTCTTTCAGGATAGTGTCCATTAGCTTACCCAAGATGGATGTGAGGCTCACTGGTCTGTAGTTTCCCGGTTCATCCTTGGGGCCACTCTTGTGGAGGTGCACAACATGAGCCATCCTCCAGTCCTGAGGTACACACCCTGAATGTAGTGAGGCATTAAATAGGTCTGCCAAAGGTCCTGCAAGGACCTCTGCCAGCTCCTTCAGTACCCTGGGGTGGATGCCATCTGGGCCTGGTGCCTTGTCACACCTCAGTGCCTTCAAACCTCTCGAACTCTGCTCTCCATAGTTTCCCCATCTGTCACCCTCCCCCTCCCGCTGCCATTTCTCCCACCTTGGGTTTCCCCCCTTCTCTTTAGTAAATACTGAGCAGAAGTACTCATTTAGTGCTTCCGCCTTATCACACCTGCTTCCACCCAACCCCTTCCTTTCTAATCCTTACTATGTGGTCCCTACAGCTCCTTTTTCTCTCTGATGTACTGATGTGCTTAAGAAGTCCCTTCTCCCCCTTCTTAATGCCTTGTGCCAGCCTGAGTTCCGTAGATGCTTTGGCTCCCCTTACTGCCCTTGTCACCTTCTTTGATTCTGTCAAGTACTCCTCCCTGTCCTCCCCCTTCCCTGTTTTCATGTACTTCCTAAAGACGGCTCTTTTCCTCCTTACCTTTTCCATGACCTCCTTGCTCAACCAGATTGGTTTCTTAGCCCTAGCCTTCTTGCTCTGGGCTTTGCAGCAGGTTTTGGTTGCCTCCACTAACCCCAGCTTTATGAGCTCCCATCTCTGGTTAGTGTCCATACAAGATTAAATTCTGGCCAGGTACCCTTTTACCACTTCCCAAATCCTCCCAAAGTTGGCCGTCCTGAAGTCCAGCACTATTGTGCCAGATTCCACTCCTTCCTTGCCCATATCCAATGTGAGCCATACTGAGCGGTGGTCACTCTCTGACAGCGGTTCTCTCACAAAGTCCCCATTTGCCAGCAAAATGTCAAGGGTATTTCCTAATCTGGCTGGTTCACTGACCATTTTCAGCAGGAAGCTGTCCTATAAGGCATCCAGCTGCACCTGCTCCCTTCTGTTCCTGGTTGTTGCGGTGCTCCAGTCCACTCCTGGCATGTTGAAGTCCCCAACAATCACCACACTACCCTTCTCGCAGGTCCTCCTGATCTGTTCCACTAGTTCCCTGTCTAACTCCTCCGTCTGAGATGGTGGCCTGTACACCACTCCCATTCTAAGAATCCTATTCTTGGAATACTGGATTTGCACCCAAAGTGACTCCGTACTACCCTCCTCCCCTTCCTCCCTTACACACTTCAGTCCTTCCTTTACATATAGTGCCACCCTCCCACCTTTTCTAATCACCCTGTCCCTATGAAATAACCTGTACCCTGGTACAGACAGGTCCCAGTCATTGTAATGGGTGGCCCATGTTTCCATGATGGCTGCAATGTCCACCTCTCCCTCTGCCATAAGAACCTGTAACTCTGCAGTTTTCCTCCCAAGGCTCCTAGCATTAAGGGTAACCACCTTCCACCCCCCCCCCATCCTGCCCTCCTTTCCTACCAGATAGCCTGACCCAATCACTCTTGGAAGTAGGCCTTCGTGATAGGGCGTCAGCATCAATATGGTTCAGGCCCGGTTTGCATTCAACAGCATAATCATAGGTTGATAATGCAGAAACTCACCGGTGCCCAGTGACATCTAACTTAGCTGAAGTCTCTACATAGGTCAATGGGTTATTGTAAGTCTTCACCAATATCTTTGCCCCATAGAGGTATTCAAGAAACTGGTCAATGATGGCCCATTTTAGCGCAAGGAACTCCAACTTATGCACAGGGTAGTTTTGTTCGGATGGGGTCAAGCTCCTACTGGTGAAAGCTACTCGTCTCAGGCCATCCTCATGGTCTTGATACAGCATCGCTCCTAGACCCTGCAGAATACCATCCATATACAGCACATAGGGTTTGGTGGGGTCAGCATCGGCGAGGATGGGGGCACGGGTGAGCTGGTATATGATCTCATGGAAGGCTGCTTCACAGTCGAGCATCCAGTGGGGCCCGAAAAGTTCACCTGGGCAGAAGTATACTTGTTCTGGCTCTTTAACTGCACCTTTTTTGTATTTATGATTGGTAGGAGGGTAACCCTAGGTAATGTTCAAGAGTGGCGAATCACCTTGCAATAGTCTTTTATGAACCTGCTAAAGTAGTCACAGAACCACAGGAAATGTAGTTCTTTCAGATTATGGGACTGGAGCCAAGTAGTCAGTGCTTCAACCTTATTGGGATCAGTCTCTATCCCTTTTGTAGATATTAAGTGCCCCACATACTTCACGGAGGTTTGGAAAAACTGGCACACTTGTCAATGGACAGCTTGAGGCTGAAGTCTTCCAGTCGGTCTAGGACTTTAAACAGTCAGTTCTTGTGCTGCTCTAAGGTGCTTCAAATACAATGACATTGCCCAAGTACACCAGGCATTCCAGCAAATTCATATCTCCCACCGCACATTCCATCAGTCACTGAAAGGTGGCTGGGGTGCCCGATATCCCCCGAGGCATCCTCAGAAACTCGTAGAACTCCAATGGACAGATGAAGGCTCTTTTCTCAAGGACTTCCAGGGATGTCGGGATCTGGTAGTATCTGCTGCGAAGATCCAACATTGAGAACCTTTTGCTCCCATTCAAGCAATCCAGGGCATCTTGTATACAAGGCATACTGTATTGGTCTGGGCATTTAGGCAAGCTCGAGGAAGACTTTTTGGGAATCCTCATTTGTAAGGACATTACAATAATGATAAAGGCACATATTAAAAATCTGTCACCACATTTAAATCTTTAAATACAATAACTAATAAAAAGTCTCAAAATACATTTCAACTATTATACTATGTCCTCATTGTGTGTGTTTGCAACGACTGAGAAACTGGTAGTAATTTATATATAAACACACACACACACATATATATATATATATATATATATATATATATATATATAGTCTAGTGAGGTGTAACCTCAGAACTGCAATATATAAGAGAGAATGTCAAACCCATTTCTGCATTGAGTGTGTCAGTTCTCAGTCCAGTGTCTGGCAGTGCTGAAGGTACCGCAGGCATTTTAAACTCCTTTGCACCCTAGGAAAGAACAGCAGATATGCACATTAGAAGATAAGGAACAAAAACATTTAGCATACTAAAAGGTCTGAGTGTGGTATGTTCCCACTCACCCACTCCGCTCTTCCAGTGGTCTTCTCCTGGGCATCCCAAGGGTGCATCTAAAACTCTCTGGTGAGAAGGCATTCTTGGTGGCATCCCCTTTAATCATGAATGCTCTACCTGTATTGTTTCAGAACTCTCCATTGGTCAATAAAAAAGGGTCTAAACATTCATTTATTCTCCTTAGATTGTAATTAGTTTTAACTGAAGCACTGTATTATGTGTATTATTATATACATATATATTTGACATGTATTTAATGTAATTTTATTTCATGCTTTACATTATGTGATTGGGCATGTCTGTAAAACACTACGAGCGTATTTTGGATGGGCACTATAGAAACAAGCATTTGTCAATGCCGAATGTTTGCTTACTGGCATTGGCAGTGGTAGTGTAGAAGTTACAGAGCTGCGTAATAGGAATGGCAGTGAAGTATTGAACTGAAGCCAACCCCACCACCTGCCTGCAGAGAGTGACAGGCATAGGGGTGTGCATTTGGGTCGTCAGGCATAACGGCCAAGCCATTTCACCACACCCCACTCTGCAGAGACTGACAAGTGTCACATGTTCCTTGGGGGTTTTGGCCCTTATGCGACCCCATTTCATTAGGAATACGGTGAGATGGGTGCAATATAGGAGAATGTGAAGTTTGGGTCGAAGAGTCCAAGGCATACCTCGATGCCTCTCAGTGACTGCAGGGTGTGGAATGGTATGAGCATCACAGGCAAGAATCCCAAGTCACACCCCTGATTCCTGTCATTCTCTATAGGGTTGGGTGATTTAGTTGAAAAGCCTAATACCTCAGGCATTCGTTGGTATTTTAACTCCAAATTTTCAACATGTTTGTTTTGTGACCCCGCCTCATGAACAGGGGGAATATCAGGTTGGTAGCCAAAAGCTGCTTATGCACAGTGACTACGGGATTTAGCACCACAGGTGCAAAAATATTCCTAACAGGCTGTAAAAAATGACGGCTGTATTCTGTCATGGGGAGGTGTAAAATGGCTATGTTGCAAATGTAGTAAAAATATTTAAAAATGGTGAAGTCACGATGTACATAGAAACTGTGCAACGCACTAATTGTATATAAGTAGGTTGGGGATATTTTATAGCAGATTGTCAACTCAGGCATTTTGGTGCCTCCGATCATGAACAGTGTCACTGTGATTTTCTTTATCTGTGCCGAACAATGATTTCCGACAGCGACCACGCATCTCTGCACTGAAAGTGTGAAAACACACTTGCCATGTTGTGAAAAATGGCAGCTGTACTGTTCATAAGGAAGTGTTGAAAAATGCCACTAGTGAAAATCTGGACTGAAAATATTACAAAGTCATGAACTAACGAGGATGCGTGGAAACTGCACAATGCTCACTGTAACACAGTCATTTTTGGACTTTGTCACCAAATTTTCAACATAGCCATTTTAAGACCTCTGCCTGAACAGTGTAAGTGTGATTTTCTTAATGTGTCCTAAACATTGCTTTCACACACCAACAGCACCATTGTGCGCCGACATGCGATAACACATTTTGGGTGACATATGAAAACCGCAGCTGTACTGTTCGAAGGAAGTTTAACAAAATGGACATGTTGAAAATCTAGAGTGAAAATATTAAATTTGCAAACTTACGAGCATGCATAGGAACTGTGCAGCATACGCTCGTAAAAAGTCATTTCTAGGCATTTTCCACAATTTTTCAACATAGCCATTTTAAGACCTCTGCTCATGAACAGTGTCACTGTGGTTTTGTTAATGTGTCCCATACATTGAGCTTGCACACCGACTGCGCCATTGTGCGCTACATGGGCAGAAACACATTTTGGGCAGGATGAAAATGACAGCTGTACTGCTCATAAGGAGGTGTGGAAAAATGGCAATGTTGGAAATCTGGAGTGGAAATATTGAACATTCGCCAAACCCTGGTCGCGTGAGACACAATTACAACGCACACTCGTAAACAGTCATTTTTAGGAATTCTGTCACTAAATTTTCAACATTGCCATTTTAAGATCTCTGCTCATGAACAGTGACACTGTGATTTCCTTAATGTGTCCCATACACTGAGTTCGCACGACTGTGCCATTGTGCACTACATGGGCAGAAACACGTTTTGAGTGAGATGTGAAAAATGACAGCTATACTACTCATAAGAAGGTGTGGAAAAATGGCAATGTTGAAAATCTGGAGTGGAAATATTGAAAATTCGCAAACCTATGAGCGTGCGTAGGAACTGCGAACGCACGCTCATGTAAAACAGTCATTTTAGGATTTTTTTCACAAATTTTCAATAGCCATTTCAAGGCCTCTGCTCATGAACAGTGTCACTGTGATTTTCTTAATTGTCCCGTACATTGATTTCGACACCGACTGCGCCATTCTGTGCTACAAAGGCGGAAACACATTTTGGGTGAGATGAAAAATGACAGCTGTACTACTCATAAGACGTGTCGTGAAATGGCAATGTTGAAAATCTGGAGTGAAAATATTAAATTTGCAACTTATGAGCCTCGCGAGGAACTGCGCAACGATGTTGTCAAACAGTTTATTTTTGATTTACATCATCAACATGAGCCGGTCTCTCTGAAGATGTACTGTCATGGCGGATTGTCTCGGCGGTGATTTCGCAATCACTGCGCCAAATCACCCTTCTCGAGCCCGACAATGCCATGACAGTGACATCATTCATGAGAAGGGGTCCCAAAAACCCCATGTTGAAAATTTGGTGCAAAAATTCCCCAAAATGCCTGAGATATGCAATAAAGTTGAACCCCTCCTATCTAGCCCAATATACAGCTTACCGGCATTTCCTCAGTTTGCGGTCGGCTTTGAAGTGTGCAGACGTGTTCCCGGTCCACCGAAGATCGTCGCGCCGGAGTCCAGAGGTAGGTATGGGGTGAGGGAGGGTGTGGAGGCTGGGTGTGCAGTGGTGCGGATGTGGGAGGGGCTCTGGGAGACGCGCTGGGACAGTTTCGCTTTTCAGGAAAAAAAAAAGATGCTGCGGATTACTTGCCACGCTGGGTGGGCTCTCAGCTGGGCACAAATCACTTTGTGGGGCGCCCAGCCGACGGGATTGGGCACCTCACGCAAAAAAACTTTATATCGCTTACACGCTGGGGTGGGCTCCAGCATGGCACAAGGACCTTGGGGGGCATTTAGCTGATGGGGATTGGGCACCCCGTCCGCAACATCATTCATTGCCACACTGGGTGGGCTCCCAGCATGGCACCAAATACTGGAAGGGGGCGGGGACGATGAAGCGCGGCCGCCGGGATTGGGCACCCGTCGGCTATCGTTGCGTGCAGGGGCACGCATCGCGTCTGTGCTGGGGGAGCTGCGCGTGAGCAGCTTCATCGCTGCTCACCCAAGCGTAGCTCCCTTTCAATCAGAGGTTACTGCATTTTGAGCGTGTCATAGACAGCCCCAAAATGCATTGGCTTACAGGGGCCGCGCCTGCCAGGACACTGCCTGAATTGGAGGAGGAGGTGACACACCTCCAAAATCTCCGATGAAGGCACTATGTTTCTTGCACATGCGTGCAAGCAAACATAAAAATGCATTGCCTTGCTTTGCCTAAATGCTGGTTTTCTGCCAAGGCTGTCTACGAGGTATAGTCCCAGCCCAGGGCTTCCAATTCCATGTAGGCCCTAACTAACTAGCTAGACAGAAGTTGCGGAGCCCAAGCCCTGATTAGTAAGGTTCGGTAACCTCTCAGACACTTGATAGCATCTGCAGTTGAAACATGTTTCTGTCAATGCTGTAACTGTAACTTAGATGTATGACCCATATACAGCTAGCACGCTGGCCACTGTGGTGCTTCTAGTAGCATGCAGGAGCTTGCCATGAAGGTGACATCTCTGCCTCAGTGATCTTCATGCCATGTGGGGACTTCTGTCTTCACCCTTTGGTAGGAACATTCTCTTTCTCTTCAGCCCAGATGGGCATTTCCTGGATGAAGTGTCTGACTAGTCGAATCTCACACAGGCTCTGCTCTAAATCTGGCTCAGCTCCAACTGGAACCTACACAGCAGGCATCGTCCAAAAAGCAATCAGTCTGCTTGTTTGGAAATGCATCACACATAGGGATAGTCTCTTGGGCAGATGCCAAGCTCCAAACACGCTGACCTCTCTCTGTCTCTGCTCTGTACTGGATCAGCCCTTCCTTCTCACAGTTTCTGTGTGCAAATGAGGTCCGCCAAGCCATTATAGGTCTCTGGCAGCTCTCCAACAGTTCTCTGCAAAGAGCACTGTCTCACAGATCCCTGGTGGATCTGGACTCTGCTTCTGCTGCAGATTAAGTACCTGTCAGACTCAACCCCCAGATGGGCCAGACCTCTGGATGAGGGTGCCAATTAATAAATCAATACATGTCTGATTGGCCCATGACACAGCCTAAAAAAGGTGAAACGCTTTGGGTGCTATGCGTCACTTTGCATTGCTTTAGCACTCCGAATAAACTAAGTCAGTACTTCGTTTACAACTTTTAATGCTTTACTGCCCTTGGGAAGGTAATGTGTATGTTTTGTTTTTTGAATGAATTGGCTGAAAGTATGCAGGCAAAGTCTAGTGCCCTTATTCCCAGCACGTATCTTGTGGCCTCATTGGCATCAGTCTGTAAAGTTAGCACCCAGGCTTACTGTCCAGATCATTCGTGACCCCATCTTTCCTGAAATCATGTGGCTTAAAAGGCAAACGACATGAGAGTAACTAAGACTGTTTGTAGTTTGGTCCTGCATAGGTGGCCCAGAGGAGCCAAACAGAAAGATTCTTCCTCACCGCTGTTGCCTGGTCCCCAAGGCAACCATCCAGAAAGGGAAAACTGTTAAAGAGCTGAGTCAGCAGTAGAGCTGGGCAGACTTCTCAAAAATCTGTTTCCCATAGAATTCTGTGGAATCCCAGAAATTCTACCTTATTCTACAGAATTCTGTCAGAAGCCAAATTCCAAAATTTTGGAAGTGGTGTTTCAACCACAGATTAATAATTTGCAGTTTATATAAACCATGAATTAGCATTCTATGATTTATGCAAACTGCGGATTAGGTTTCCACAAACTGTGGGAAATGAATCTGAAGCTTACATAACCTGCAGAAATCTAATCTACAGTGTACATTAAAATAGTTTAGAAATTCTGAGTTATTTAGTGAAAAAATCCTGAAGGCAATACAGCAGTAGAATTGTCATTTTCTGTGAATTATGTGGCGTAGACAGCCAGCTCTGAGTACTGTATCATTTTTTTAAATATAAAATGTATGACTGACTGTCTCTGCTAAAAAAAAAATCTGATGCTCTTAGAATGACCTCACTCATCACCCCTCCCCCAGATTTTGGCTAAAGATGAAAGCCATAAGAAAAATGCTGACAGCATGTGAGTTCACACACATTCAGTTTTTAGAGACCGTGGCCCAGATATTCAAACTGCGCTCAAAACTGGCGCAACAGCAGGAGCAAGCACAAACCAGTTGCGCAAATGCGCAACAGGTGCGATATTCAAACATGGAGCAGAGCAAATTGCGCAAGCAACCAACGTCTGAATATCGCACATACTGCGCCATCGCGCAACCAGGAAGGAGAAGCTGAGCCAAAATGCTGCGCTATGGCGCAACCATGGAAGCTCAGCTGAGCAGTGCAGAGCTGCCATAGTGCAAGCACAGCCCCCCCCCAGAGCAATGGAACTGCACATCCAGGGAGGCAGGCTGGGGCCCACAGCCAGCCATGCCACACATGGGCACAGGAACTCACTGCAGAACCCACACCACACTGGCACACCCCAAGCACAGCATCACTGGGGGTGGGACGGCTGATCCACGTGCCCATGGGGACAAGCCAACTAAAGCATAGCAGAGCCATGACGCCCCAGCACAACCACTGGCAGGCAGAGAGTGCCACACCCAGGGGGTTGACAACCACAGTGCACATCAGTCCCCCCTGTACGCACAGCACAGCGTGCACCGTGCCCCCAAGACACCACTCATGTGCAGTGACAGGCACTGCAGGAAACACCATGCACCCCTCGTGCCACACGTCAACCCCATGCTGCAGAGAAGCAGACCACCCAGACCCACCCTGTGCACCCAGCAGTGGGTGGCAGCAGATGGCGAGAGCAACAGAAAGGCAATGCTATGCTGGTGATACCTCCCATGGACACACACACACACATATATCCAGGACCATAGTAGCCCAGATGGCATGTACACCCCTGCAACGGAGCACCCAGAGCCAGTTGCAAAGCAGACACTAACAACAGCAGTTGTACCAAAATAGAATTTTATATTCAAACAAAAGAGGTAACAAAACAGCTAAAACTATGTACAAGTTGGGGGACGGGTAAAAGGCGGGGTGTGCAAGGGGAGGAAAACAACTTGGAGAGGGAGTCAGGGTGAAAGGGATGGGGAAGGGCAATAAAAGGTGGGCTACGCCCAGCAGGCTCCTGCTCCTCCCCCTGCCGTCTTCCCCTCCTGTGTCTGTGCCGCCGTTCCCCCTGTTGCTGTAGGGCTTGCAGGAGCTCTCTGTTGTCGCCGGCCAGCTGTGTCAGGCGCCGGACATCGTGCGCCATGCGCCGAAGCACACCGAGGCCTAGGAAAATGGGAACACAGTCAATGGCTGAGACTGACCACAACCCTGAACACCACCCAACCTGCAACCCAGCTAACCCAATGTGCTGCACATGTGATGGCATGCACCCACCCACTGAACATGCACTGGCCATCACAAACAGACGGCACCAGCCATGCCGCTTTCACCGCCCACACACACTGCCCAGTCAATCACAGTACAAACTAGGCTGTCATGTGATGTTGCAACGGTGGCATGCCAGTCACACAGCTATGTGCCCAGTGCATGCCTGGACCACCTGTGATGCATACACAGACGGTCGTGATGCTGCACTGTGATGCAGGTCACCTGTGTCACGCCTACATACATGGATACATAGACAGTGTCGGCAGATAGGGCCTATGGGACACCAGTCTGGCCATTTGGCCTTGTACGATCACTCTCATGTCCTATAAGTCCATTCCCCTCACCCTGACCTCCAGAAGTCCCTCATGGCGAGCCCACACATACAGATCTCCGTGACCAAGTCAGCCCCCACCACATCCTCTGGCAGGGTGTTCCACTCGTCCACCACCCATAATGTGAGGAAACACATTCGCATGTTTCCTTAAACAGCCCCCTCAACTGCATCCCATGCCCTCTACACCTGGAACATCCTCACGCTGACAAATATTGGTTCCTGCACACGTTCCCCCCTGTACAATACTGTGGACCCCATCATATCCCCACACCTCCTCCTCCAGGAGTACATGTTCAGTTCCGTCAACCTGTCTGCATAGGACATGTGATGCAATCCATGCACCATCCATGTCGCCTCCTGTGAACGCTTCCACCCAGTCCCTGTCCATACGCAGCTATGTGTTCCGAACTGTACACTGTACTCCAGTGTGGGACCTCACTAGTGTTACGTATAGTGGAACTACTACCACCCATCTGGTTGTGTCCATCATGGTTGGTGGTCCTGCCCCCAGCATGCAATAGCATCCATGATGTAATGATACTCACACCTCCAGCAGCTCAGTCTGCCGCTGCTGCTGCTGCTGTTGATGCTGCTGCCGCTGCAGGCCGACGGCCTGTGGGACTGGGGCCCTGGCATGGCCCACATCAGCCGCTCGGCGCCGTCACCATCCGGCCTGTGGAGACATATGGTGAGACAAACATCAGTGTGACTCAAAAGCAGAGTGCCCCCTGCCCCAGTAAGACTTCCTGCCCACACAGCCATAACCATCCATCGCACAGCTGCACACTGACACACCGATGCACAGCCACCCAGGCACACACACACCCCTACAGAGAATATAGGTGAATAGATGGTACACTCACGTGGCCCTAGGCACCAGGCCCGCCTGGCGAGAACATGGCAGCGCTAACAGCTCCGGGTCCCTCCGGCGGAGATCACTGAACCGGTGCGGCACTGCTCGCAGACCGGCCCGCCAGTGACCCCACCAGGTCAGTGGCCACTTGCTGCCACATGGGTCCTCGGTCCGGTGAGGGGCCCTCGCCATACAGTTGGTCATAGTGGGGCTCCACTAGGGCCTGCGGTTGGCCACCTCAACTGGCTCCACGGCACCGCCCTCCCAGCCATGGCACCAACTTTATAGCAGGCAATATGGCCCGCTGCGCCTGTGACCCCACATGGAGTTGTTGCGCACAGACCAGCACAGTAGCAATTTGTCGCTCTGTTCGCACAGCCATTACTTTGCTACGGCGCTGTAGCCAGACAGCGCATTAGGACGCACATGGCATGCACTCAGCGCCAGGGGTCAGAGGGCATACCCAAGGTCACGGCAAGACACAAGGCTACGCACAGCGCCATAGGATGCATAGGTATCCGTGCGTGACTGCAGGCACAGCACCAGTGCCACAGGGACTATCACGAGAGGTGCCACAGCGCCTATATAGTGCCCAGTGCTGCAGCGCCACTGGCACAATGGTGGCCATGTCCAGAATAGCTATCGCGCTCAGCAGTTCTGCAGCGATCGGCTATCGTAACCCGTCTGGGCATGCGCAATGCAGTGTAGCACACAACCACAAACATGCGCCATTGGCTCAGCCGGACCTTCCCTATTGCGCTAAGCGCATTTACGCGATATTCAGCCGACATATGCAAAGCAGGCGATCAGCCATTCAAAGGCGCAGTGGCGCGATTAGCATGTCATTAAAGTTGCGCCACACCTCATTTGCATGTGTTGCGCTATAAAAATACGACACTGGGTTGTGGTGGCCAGATTTGGTTGTTGCAGCTGAGAGGTGAGTTACATGCTGTGTGATGCTCAGGACAATGCACATGGGCAGGGGTGCTGGAGGGTGTCACGGGATGAGGGGGCTGATCATGATGAGGGCACTTAGAAGGGGGCAGAGGGTACCCTTTCCATCAGTATCTGCCAGGCAGCGAGGAAAGGGGGGGGCTTCTGCCCCGCCTGCAGCTATGCTCATGGGGAAATGCTGTGGACTGCAGAGTGACAGGTGTCCACTTCCACCCATACAGATCAGCATGACTGACAAGAACCAGGCCGAGGGTGTGGACGGCGGGCGTAGGAGGAGGCCGAACTTCACCACAGCAGAGACCGAGGCCCTCTTCCAGGCCTACCTGGAGGATGAGCCGCTTTTGAGTGGGCGGAGGGGCACCCCTCAGCAGCGTGCAGCTGCATGGGAGGGGGTAGCTCTGGCCGTCAACCTGCACGGAAGCCACCAGCGCTCCGTGCAGGAGTGCCGCAAGAAGATGGGGACTGACCGCAGGAGGCTGAAGGAGAAGGTGGCAGCCTTCAGGGTGGCACGTGCTGCCACTGGTGGGGGACCACCAGTGGTGTTGCAGCTGACCCCACCGAGGAGACACTGGTCGCGCCATGCAGCCGAGTGCCATTGCGGGTGTTCCTGGCGGAGGATTCCAGACAGGTGGAAGCCCATCACTGCACGGTATGTCATGGTGATGTTGTGGGGCGGCTGTTGTTCACATGCACTCACATGTACTCTCTTCTGTTTTAGATCCTGTTCGTCTGCAGGAGACGGTGGTGGTGGGTGCTGACAGTGAGGCAGACCTGCTGGACCAGGAGGAGGGACCTTCCACCTCTGCCAGCAGCCTGCACGCACTGCAGCAGAGCCGGCGGGCTGACAACTCGCCCGGCAGTGATACGGGTGCAGGGGTGCACAGCCTGTGTCACAGCAGTCTGGCATGCAGGTGTGCCAGCATGCTGTGCCTATGGCAGTGGCACGCACCGCACTATTGATGATGGCAGGCCTGCAATGGCTAGTGAGAGGTGTGTGTCCACGAGGGACACACGGCAGGCCAGCACGTGCCCTCGGCCGCCCAGCTCCACACCTGTGTACCAGCATGCTGGCACAGTCACAGGCTGGGCCTGTCAGCACCGGTGGGCAGCACCAGTGGCTGAGCAGGTGTCTGGCACTGTTGACAGCACAGGGTGGAACAGGTGGACCTGGGGGCTCAGCAGTTGGAGGCAGCAGCAGCAGTTGCACACCAGGCCTGGGGACAGCGTCAGGCCGTGGCACTTGTCCACGCGCCCTGGATCAGCCCATACCTGGTCCTGGTGAACAGCAGCCACCCTCAAGGGTGCTGTGCACCAGGACCATCCCACCCTGTGGGTCACGATGCCATTGGGGCACAGTACCTCTGGACGTGCACACCCGCCTGCTGCAGGAGTCGGACAGCTGCAGGGGCGGGTTGCAAGGTCCGGGAGGCACTGACTGTCCGTGGGGAGCGGCATAGCAGGAGTGTGCTCAGGACCGGGCCGAGATGGTCCATATGCGGACGGATGTGACCGCTGCCATCGGCAGGCTGACCCAGGCAGTGGTCTCTGTGGCGACCGCATTGACCACACTGTCTGGTGACCCTGTACCACGCACCCACACAGTGCGCCTCCACTCCCGTTCGGCGTCGTGCGACACCAGGCCTGTCGACGCCGGGTTCTGCTGTGGGCATCCCGAGCACCCCTGGTGCAAGTTTCTTTCGCGGGATGCAGACCCCTGTGCGGGCAAGGTCGCGGTCACGCACTGGGACCCCTGGTGGTGCAGTAGTGCCACCTGATGTGGCCCCTGTGCAGCCTGCCAGTGCTGCTAGGCCACAGCGGGGCCGCCCACGCATCCGTGGTGGCCGTGGGACAGTGCTCCCTGACTGAGCTGTCTCCCAATGCAGGCCCTGTCTGGTGCTGCCCTGTGTGCAATGTGTGTCATGGTGGCAGTGCACTGCTGGGTGCTCTGCTCACCAAACTGACACACGGACCACCTGCACACTCCCAACTGCTGTCCACAGGTGCGTGTGGATGATGATGCCTGCATTGCACTGTACACCAGGTGCAAGGTTCCCAGGTCCTGACACACGTCGTGGACAGTCAGGTGGTGAGGTGGTTGGTGGTGCTGTGTGATAGCGTGTAATTTCCGCATTGCTGTGCTGCTGCCCTGTATGCTGCCTGGTGTGTGTGTGTGTGTTTATTTGAGTGCTCACCCTCTCTGCTAATGTGTTGGTATCGTAGACCCTTCAACTCCCCTGACCTTCATGCACGGTGTGTTCCCTGTGTGCCTGTGGTTTGGCGATAGACAGTGTTGCCTGCACATGTCCCCTTGACTTACCTGTGTTGTGCGTAGTGCTCTTCTGCAATGGTGTCCCGTGCAGCTGGGCCTGCGGGTCAGTCGGGTCCCTCCGTCTAGGGGGCGGCTCATCACCCATATCACTGGCGCCACTGGCGTCCCCATCGCTGTCCCCTCTTGGACCAGTATGGCTATCCCATGGTCTTTGGCCATGTTGTGCAGGATGCAACAGGCCAGGAATATCCCACAGGCCTTTTGGGGGCTGTACTGTAGGACTCCGGGGTGTCCAGGCATCGGAAGCGTGCCTTGAGTATCCCGAACACCCGCTCTATGATGTTCCGTGTTGCGGCGTGGCCTCATTGAAACCGTGCTGCACTTGGGGTTGTGGGGCGCGGTATGGTGTGAGCAGCCAGGGCCAGTGGGTATCCACAGTCACCTGTGTGGAGATAGTGGAGATCAGTGTTAGGTCAGGTCCATTTGCCCATATCCTTGTGTGCCACTACCATGGCACCTGTGTCATTCCACCCTTGCACAGAGTTTGCATTCCATACATGTGTACTCACCCACTAGATGACCCGTGGGGATGTTCCCACTCGAATCGATGGCACAGTGCAGATTGGTGCCATATGAAGGCACATGGTGCTCCGCCAGGGTGTGTGGCACAGACATTGGATGATGCGCCCAGTGGCACCACACCACCTGGCAGTTGACACTCGAGTAGCCCTTTGGTTCCGATATGCTTGCCCGTCGGGGCCAGGTGGCGTGCGAATGGCCACATGGGTGCAGTCTATGGCACCTAGCACGCCAGGCATTTGTGCTACCCTGTGGAACTCCTGCATGTTTGCTGTACGCTCTGCCGCGGTGCTGGGGAAATGGATGTACTCCGCAGCATGAGGCAGCAGTGCGCTGAGGAATTGGGTGAGGATGCGTGATGTGGCCAACTGCGTGATGCCTGTGGTGTCCCCTGTCGGCCTCTGAAGGTGCCCGTGGCAGCAGGCACATGCAGGCTGTCACCTTGGTCTCCAGACAGAGAGCATGACTCGTCGTGAGGGTGCCTGCATCACATCACTGCACAGCTCACTGAGCCGTCTCAGTATTGCCCTGTTCAGGCGGTACCGGGCCACGATCTCAACATCACTGTACAGCTCGTAGCTGATGCGGGCACGATACCGCCTGTCGGGGGCATACCGCCGACGGGCCCCTCCACGGCCACGTCCCCCTGCAGCATGCTGTCTCACCCCCCTCATTACAGCTTCCATGTGGAAGCTGACACTGTCCATCTCCCTGGCTTCTGCCCCCAGCTGCTATTCCTGTGTTACCCCACTGCCCCCACTGCTGCTTCCACTGCACCGGCACCCCACTGGCCTCTCTGTCCTCCAGGACCCACTGTCCCTCTCTGTCCTTCCTGCTCCTGTCTCTGTCTCTGTCTCTGTCTCTCTCTCTCTCTCCCCGGTTTGTGGCCTGCTCGAGTTCCTTGCGCCCGCTCCTTGAGCTGTTTTATTTTAACAAATCCGGTGCTACGCTCCGGCTTGAGCCACTCTTGGCGTCATTACGCAAGTGTTCAAATATCGCATTGCGGTTTTATGCATGGACCCGCCCTCGGGTTGCGCATGCTCTTCATTTCCATTGCGCTTGTGGCTCAGCGTGTTTTCGTGGCGCAACTGGCCCCTTCTCAATATCGCAGAATGGCGCATTTTTGAGTTCGCGCACGCGCAACCCTGTTGCGCATGGCGCAACCCTTTTGAATATCTGGGCCCATGTGTTACATGTAAGTCCTTAATTAATGATCCTGTCTGTCTGAGTTAATTACAACCATAATTGCTAGAAAATATCCATTTTATGACGTTGTTAGGAAAACCCAGTTATTACATAGAAGTGGCAAAATCATAAAGATGCTGTCATGCCCTGGAAGGAGGAAGCTTATTAAGAAATCAAAAGAAGTGTCATTGAAGGACATGAATTATTTTGAAGTTGCAGAATGTAATACTTTTGTATATGATATATATTTTTTTATACATAATCTGACAGAGGAGGAGCTAGCTGACCTAACACAAAAATGGGTTGTCCCATACAGTTGCTTAAGGAATACTCTGTTTTACTTATACTATTTTACCTAAACTCTGACTGAGGAAAGATCTTTGGAGCACTTATAAACAGATATTTAGAAAGATTTCAAATCTAAGTACTGTAAGTAGGAATTTGCACTGTTTAAACCTTGTTTCTTTTAAAAGATTTGTATGTCTGGTGATATCAGAGTTCTGCATTTTGTGTTTTACATATTTTTAACTATTTTAGTAAAATTCTTTTTAGAACTTATTTGGTCTGTCTTTGACTTCTTTTTAGTTGTAAGAAAAGTATATGGTTATTGCAGATACTAAACATAAGCTTGAATGGTAGTACCAAACTGAAAAGAGAAGCGTTTTAAATCTGAGGTCTTTATTAAAGTTTTAAGGGTTCATCTCTGTATACCTGGTTAGGTGCCCAAAGGCAAAGATATCTGGCCCCCCGAAGACAGAAATATCTGAGCCTGTGCATTGGGTATGCTAGCAAGAGGTTCAAAGTTTGAATCCCTCCAGAACTTGAGAACAAAGGTTGATCCAAACTCACAAAAACAGACAAGAGGGTTACCTGTTCACAAGACTGCACTCAGAGGTTGGCACTTTGGGAGTAGAGGGCCTGACCTGCTGAGTGGGTTTGTGACAGATTGATTGGCAGCAGTGGCATAATTTTGGTATCACAAGCTTGTACTGTTCTGTGTCAGCTGAGACCGTAAGCTCTCTTGCAAAAAACAGGAAAAAAAAAAAGGCAGAGTTTTATTTTAAAAAGGAAACAGAACTATATATCACTTGATGTACAGTCCAGCTCCTACCCATTTTGCTTTTTTTCTCTAAAGTGCAAGTCAGAGTAGCCGTAGTCAGGGAAGAAGAAGATGGCTTCCGACTACAGCAGGCACACTGTAGATTACTTGAAGCAGTTGTGCAGGGACAGGGGAGTCCCGTTTGAGGTGACAGCCAAAAAGCAGAACCTCATAGAGGCCCTGATGGTAGCAGATACCCAGAGCAGCAAGTCACAGACGGTGACTGAAAAGGACAGCAGGGCCACTGTCAGTGAAGGGCCACAGCAGCAAGGGATGGTCACTAGTATCCTGAATCCAGAGGTGCTCAAACTGCAAATTGAGTTGCGCAGGATGGAACAGGAGGCAAAGTGAGAACAGAGAGAGGCGGATCGAGAGGCAGAGGTACAACAGGGGGAGGCAGACCGTGAGGAGTGTGAGCGCCAGTGAGCTGCAGAGGAGAAGAGAGAACGCGAACGCCGAGAGGCAGAGCGAGAACAGAGAGATGCAGACTGTAAGAAGAAGGAGTGCCAGAGGCAACATGAACTGGAGAAGATACGACTCCAACCAGCGGCACCAGAGCAGGTAAGTAGCTTGGGTTTAACTGGGACTGCAGGACTGGGTTACAAATTGAACTCCAAATTAATAGCTGAGTTTAAGTAAGGGGAGGACATGGATGCCTTTTTAAATTCTTTCGAAAAAGTTTGTATTCAGGCTAAAATTTCTAGAGAGTCCTGGAGTTTCCAGCTATTCCTGCTACTTATCGGGAAAACTCAGGATGCATTGGGTCAAATGGACAATGAAGACAGCAATGATTAAAGCAAGCTAAAACTGCACTGTTAAAAAGTTTGAATTAACTGCTGAATCACACAGAGCTAAATTCTGTAAGCTCAGGAGAAGCCCTGATATGAGTTATGAGGAGCTAGCCACGAAACAACGTCAGTTTTTAAAACATTGGTGGAAAGGAATTGAGGCAAACTCTGTTGACAAAATTGAAAATGAGATTTTATTAGAACAGTTTTATTGGGCTTGCCCAGCTGAGCTAAAAACCTGGCTAGAGGACCGAGATTCAAAAACAGTGCAAGAGGCTGCTGAACTCTCGGACCGCTAAGCAAAGAGCAGACCTGCTCTGAGAGTGAATGGGGCAGGCGTGGCAGTGCAGAAAGGGAAAAGTGCACCTTCAGGGCAGCTAAAACCCTCACTGCCTCCATCGAAACCAGTTAGCCCCAGGTTTCAAAGAAAAGATTTCTCTGAAGGAAGAAATGCATGTTGGCTGTGTAAAGAGACTGGGCATATTGCCAGACAGTGTCCCAAAAAGGTGAGCAATAATACACAACAGAGTGCTAGAAAAGAAGTGGGTTGTTTGTGCAATCCTGGAAGTATGCCAGTGAACATGAGGGAACACATGCACCCAGTCATGGTGAATGGTGTACAGACGCAGGGGTTAAGGGACACAGGGGCATCCCTGACATTAATGAAAGGGGATCTGGTACAGCCTGGTCAGCTTATACCCAATAAATACGTTACTGTCAAAGGGTTCACTGGTGAAGAGAAAACATTGTCCATTGGACCACCAGGGATAATGGTCAGTTTAATATAATATTTAAGCCCGTGATCGGGCGTGTAGCGGTCCACTGGACCACCAGGGATATTGGACGGGATAATTTTAATACTTAAGCCCACGATCGGGCTGCAAGCAGTCCACTGGACCACCAGGGATATAGGACTTACATTTTACTGCAATCGGGCTGCAAGTGGTCCACTGGACCACCAGGGATATAGGACAATTCTATTATTCAACATATGCCCATGATCAGGCAGTGGGGCACTTTGCCGTACTGTGCAGGGAGAGTCCGTCACCGATGGCTGCAGCCTGACAGGCGCCAGGTGCAGAAATGCGGGATGGGCTCCTGCATGCAATGGGAATATAATGACATGCAATGGCCCTATTTACCTTTGTAAGCATTATGGCCTCATTTGCATGTGCACTTTGAATATCGCGTTTTGGGGCGAAGCGAACGGAACTTGCGCTAGCGCATCCCCCTGGTCCACTCTGGCCACTTGCGTTGGCACAGTGCCACTGCACCATGCACACTGCGGGTGGCCAGGGTGCAATATTCAACATTGCTGTGCCCTGTCGCAGCTCCGATAAATATCATTCTGTAAACGCCCGTGCGCAGCCAGGTTGCACTGCGCCCAGGCTTGCGCCACAGCCTGGCGCAGTCTGAATATCCGGGCCCATGTGTTACATGTAAGGCCTTAATTAAGGATCCTGTCTGTCTGAGTTAATTACAACCATAGTTGCTAGAACATATCCATTTTATGACGTTGGAAGGAAAACCCAGGTTACTACATAGAAGTGCAAAAATCATAAAGATGCTGTCATGTCCTGGAAGGAGGAAGCTTATTATAAGAGCAAAAGAAGTGTCATTTGAAGGACATAAATTATGATGAATTTGCAGAATGTAATACAGTTGTATAAGATATATTTTTTTTTATACATAATCTGACAGAGGAGGAGCTAGCTGACCTCACACAAAAATGGGTTGTCCCATACAGTTGCTTAAGGAATACTTTGTTTTACTTATACATTTTTACCTAGACTCTGATTGAGGAAAGATATTTGGAGCACTTGTAAACAGATATTTAGAAAGATGATTTCAAATCTAAGTACTGTAAGTAGGAATTTGCGCTGTTTAAACCTTGTTTCTTTTAAAAGATTTGTATGTCTCGTGATATAAGAGTTCTGCATTTTGCGCTTTACATATTTTTAACTATTTTAGTAAAATTCTTTTTAGAACTTACTTGGTCTGTCTTTGACTTCTTTTTAGTTGTAAGAAAAGTATATGGTTATTGTAGATACTAAACATTAGCTTGAATGGTAATACCAAACTGGAAAGAGAAGCGTTTTAAATCTGAGGTCTTTATTAAAGTTTTTAAGGGTTCATCTCTGTATACCTGGTTAGGTGCCCACAGACAAAGATATCTGGCCCCCCAAAGACAGAAATATCTGAGCTGTGCATTGGGTATGCTAGCAAGAGGCTGACATTTTGAATCCCTCCAGAACTTGAGACCAAAGGTTAATCCAAACTCACAAAAACAGACATGAGGGTTACCTTGTCTGTTATACTGTTCACAAAACTGTGCTCAGAGGTTGGCACTTTGGCAGTAGAGGGCCTGACTTGCTAAGTGGGTTTGTGACAAATTCCACCAGTGGAATTTTGCATTACACACAGCTATAGTTGGTGGCTGTGATGTGAGGAAAGCAATGAAGGGACCTGGAGAGCCTCACATCCAGAGTTGGGGGGTTACACAAAGAAGCTGAGAACAGTCGGTCCGGAGACATGATGATTCCAGGAAGCATTGGCATTATCTACGATTGCATGGTGGCCTTCTGGTGGATCAGGCAGGGTGAATCATGCTGGCAGTTCTCACCTTAGGGTAGTTATCTGATGCACAGTAAGACTGTCCACACATAGCAGTGTTGCTGGTGTGGGGCCTCACATCCTTCCGCAAATGTCGTCTCCTCCACTCGATTGGAGGGCAGTATTTCATTTACTCCCTCTAGAGTTCCTCTTCCAGGAGGGATCTTTATTGGGTAAGCGTTGGATGATGTTGGAGGATGGTCACAGTGCGTGTACTTGTAGCATGACTGGGGGGATAAAGGGCAGAAGCAAGGGAGTGGGGGGTGTGGGGTAGGGGAAGAAATAGAAAATCAGAAAAATGAGAAGATAAAGAGAAATAGAAAAATGTGGCCCTAACTGATTGGGAGTGGTTGTGAACGTACATGGGATGTGAACCCTGGCAGTCTCCACAGGCTCCTCATGCATTATGCTGTGTGGCAGCAGCTGATTTCAATGATGACGGACAGGGCAGTAGCCACCATTCTAGCATGGCTGCATCCTTATTAACTTCCATGTGTAATCTGGCATCAAGATGCCACCTCCTTGTTGTTCAGCACCATGAGTAACTGCATATTAACCCCTTCCAATTAACACGGGGCATATCATAGGATGCGCATCCCGAAGAGTAACAGGCTTTGAAATGAAATGCCTAGAGATGTGCAGGGAAGGATTTTATTCCAGTTTCATTCTTACATGCATGTCTGAGATCCCGCTGCTTTACAGGCTTTTGTTTGTTGTAATGGAAATGCAACGGACTGTTTCAGGGGCCAACTGTGGTGCTAAAATAACTTCTCACCACTGATTTAGTTCATATTTACAAGGACATTTTGAAATGTTTCTTCTGCTGTGCCATGTTATACTACAGCCGAGAGGAATGACCTTACATGCCGATGTCTGGAAGTGGGGGTTGGGGTAAGGGTACAGTTGTGTGACAATCAGATATTCTTTTTCTTAAAGGCTACTTTAGAGGGGACTAGCAATTAAAATAAAAAAAAATAATTCCTTTAGTCTTTATTTTTTTATTGGTTTCTAAATTTAAATGGTTACTATTTATACAAATATGGAGGCTGTCCTCGCTCAAGTTTCACAAGGCATATGGCGCTGAGCACTGCACCCGCATGGCCGCTAAAACGTACTAGGCACAGCAGGTCTGACCATAAACCAACACTGCTAATGTAAACTATGAGGTTGCTTGCATTAGGAGACTCCAGTACTGCAAAACTAGGCTTTTGTCTCAAACTCTCAATATACTAGGGGCATAAGCGTTGGCCCTCCTGCCATGATTGTCCTGGCATGGGCAAAAATGTAAATGTTTTGTTCCTGGCCTGACAAGGATATAGGAAAGCACTGAAAATGCAGACAAACATGCTTCCTGCACCACATGGTACAGCATACATTCCTAGTGAACTCCCTGCACCAGGAAGTTCCAGCAGTCATCAGGACATTACCAAAAGGTAAACAACGTTTTAAAACATGTGTAGGTTTCAACATATATAGAAGTTAGTTGATTAACTTGTGTCATTGTTAGGAGGTATATATATATGCTTTTTAAATTTAATATAATTTCTGCTCCTTGCCAGCCAGCTCCCCTCGGTCCTAATCAACTTGGCCAGCCCCATCCCTTGCCTTTTGCAGGATTTACCTCTCCCTCTTACACCACTGGCTTACCCCCTAGGAGTGAGGCCATCAGAAGGGTTCCATTACCTCCCAGAGACTGGGTAGGCACTTGAGGGAGAGCACCGCAGTCAGCGATATGGGGCTTGTGGCAAGCTGTGGATGTCCTCCTGATGTGGCTGGTGCGCTCTTTTCTGGTTTTCTCCCAGTATGGACACTGGAAGGGGCTTCCAGCATGCATGCAGAACCCATTGGCATTCACCCCCAGTTTGTGGCTCCACTTACAATACCACCTGTGGTCAACCAAATGACAGTAGCACAGTGAATACTGACTGTCCCCCCCCCCCGGGATGGAGAGCGTCTTCTGGGATGCTCAGTTCACCTCCCCCCTGTCTGGCCTTTCGAAGACCCAGGCTAATTTCTAAACCCATGTCGCCAACATCGCACATGTCAGTGCTACCACTGCACCAGTGGACTGGCATAGGAGGGGGTATTAATATTGATAGACCCATTAGTCTTATCACCATAGCAGGTGACCTAATGGAAACACTAGTTAAAAAGGACCTAGTGGACTCGCATACAGCCATTTAGTCCCCGAACAAAACATTGCGGAGTTGTAGTAGCGGGCAAATGGTCGCCATGACATTTTGTGGTTACCGTAATCATTGCTCGGACAAAATGTAGTAGTAGTACTCGTCGCTGCTGGAAAGGAAAACTGAAAAGCAGAAATCATTATTCAAAGGAAAGCTTTTCCACACTACAACTAATTCTGTTAACTGAAGGGCAGAAATCATTATTTAAGGGTGCAAGAGAAAGGAAAACTTTAATTAAGGGAAGAAATCATTATTCAAAGGAAAGCTTTCTTTACGAAACTAATGTTGTTAACCGAAGGGCAGAAATCATTATTTAAAGGGGGATACTTGAGATCTCATGCAGAAAACATTCTGCTTATTGCAGGGTGTAGTATTTAAAACTGTTCCTTTATTTATTAAAATGGGGAACACTGGATAATGTGCTTTATGTGACTGATACGGTAATTGAAGTGCTGTGCATTCTGTGACGTTGATTTCAATCACAGAGGTTATGTCCATCAAAACCTTTTTGGGACTGCTTGATTCCACATCAAGGCATATTGATTTGTACACCTTGTTAAGGCTTACATATCTACTATTTTTCATGAAGCCTGCTGTCCTAGCTCCATTTGCTGACACTGCAATGCAACAGCATGTTGCTCTTGGCGCAACTTTCTAGCCAACTTAGCTCTTGTTGGGTGGTTAATATTGATAGTCCATGCAAAGACATGGTGCCAAGCCTCAATGGCATTATTGCTACGTGGAAAATCATGCAGTACTCTGTTGTGCTGCTTCTGAAACTGCAGAGCGAATCTGGGCTGTCTTCACTCCTTTTGATTTCTTGCCAGCCTGTATATAAACATCTTCAAAGTAGTCAAATAAGCATCCCAAGTCTTCAAAGTCAGAGTCATCCTAAAGAACCTCAAAGTAACACTTGACATCTTCGGTAGGGCATAAGCCAATCCCAACAAACAGCAGACCTTTTGAGTAAAATCAGGGTTCTGCACATATCTCTGCAGCATCCCTTCTTGCTGAACACGTCCCCATAGAGCTTGACCCAGGTGGAAGTTGCACTCCAATAGCTCTGAAGAAGGAAACATCCCGGCCAACACCTTGATTGCAGCAATTTCTAAATCAGTCATTATACTGACAGGGCTTATGTGGCCACCAAGCAATGTTTTCAGATGAACAAACAACTTTCTATACACCTCCTCATTATGGCCTGGCAGTAAGGCATGCATGCAAGGCCTGTTGATCCCCTGGACAAGTGCATGTATGGTGTATAATTGCTCATCTTGCTGCAGCGCTACATTAACGGTTCTATCACAGAACCAGTGTTGATGTTCCCGTAGCATCTGCAAGTCAGACTCACTAGCAAGGATAATCAAGTCATCTTCTTGCACCTGTGTGAACAGTTCCCCATTCACTGGCTTAGAAAATTCTGAGATGTCAGAATCAGTGGGGGAAGATAGCTGCCTGTGTCTATGCACGTCTCTTGACTCGGCAATAAGTGTGCGTTTCGAATATCCACATCTTGAAGTGCCTGCAGAACTATATTTCTGGTGCACTTCTCTGATTCTGCAGCTTTACATTTCATGCTACTGCACACCTTAATGACTTGCACATGACCACGTATGGGGGCATGGTTATGCTCAGTGGGGACTTTGACAATACGATCCCCATGGGTGTGCATGCGAGCTCTGCATATCCATTGCTCGCATCGCCAGATTATTTTCCCATCAGATCCATCCTTTTCTTTTGTGTATAAGAAATTGGCTAAGCAAAGCTTCTTCTTTCCTTTCTGCGTGGTAAAGAAGTCCATGTCAGCAATCGATGCTCTCTGCTTTGCTAACCTGAACTTGAGTAAAGTTTGAACACCTGCTTGAAATTTACAAGTAGTTGCTGCTGATGTCATCTCCAGTGCGACACGACAAGTACAGTAAAAACAAAACAAAAGAGAACTTGACAGATGGCAACATTTTCAATTGCAGATTATCTAGTCGTTATAGTTGCGGTTACTACATGACACTACATTTTCACCACTATCAACTGACTGCACCAAAATATACCACGATTTTTAGTCCGTGAACCAGTGGACAACCTGGAGAGAAGTGGGCTCCAGGATAGTAAGCAGCATGGGTTTGTGGCAGGGAGATCTTGACCGACCAGCCTCACAGTGTTCTTTGACTGGGTACCTAGGACAGTGGGTAAGGAACAAGCAGTGGATTTTCTCTACTTCAACTTTATTTATTTATTTAAATTTTGATGACCGAGTGGGCCTTCTGAGACAGTCAAGTCCCTTTTTCAGGGGCAACCAGGGGAACCAAATGTTCCAAGCATAAGAAAACAGTACAGATACAGATCATTATGTACAAATATCATTGGACGGTTACATACATTCATGGACTAGACCAGCCATCCCATTCATGGGGAGACAGTACAAACTACATACGTCAATTGCAACATAAGTAAACAAACAGTCAGGTTGATACAAGCATATAACATAATCATAGTAGAGTCAATTCGTACATAAGTGCAGAGTACAGACAATTGGCTGTGTACAGACTCCTAGCCCTAGACATTGATCATACACACCAGGAGAGCATAGGCAGCAGGTGAAGAAGTTTAGAGATTAGGCACAGTTCCTATAACAGACAGGAGGCTTATAAAATATTTCTCTATATTGTCTTTTGAGGAGAGTAATGATCTTGCATGAGAGTAGTGAGTGTGGGAGGTCATTCCAATTTTGTGGTGCTGCAAAGGAGAAGGATCTTTTTCCAACAGCTAAGCGAGTCTTAGGCAGACCCAGCATCAAGAGATGTGAGGACCTGAGTGTTCATGAGTCAGGTTTCAGGGTTAGTAGGCTAGATATACTTGGAGGAGGTGGGAGGTGTATTAGCTTGAAGGTGGCACAATATACTTCAGCAATGCACTTGAATCTGTGCCCCACAGAAGGCTGCTAAAGAGCTACAGGATCTGGGTGCAGTGAAGGATCTAGTTAGATGGGTATGGAACTGGCTTGAGGCAGGTGGTGTTTATGGGAGAAAAAGGTACAGGTATTGTACAGGGTCAGTACAGGTGCTGTGCAGGTCTGCTCATTATTTAGAGTGGGCCGGTGCAGGTATGTACAGGTCCTGTACAGGCACTGCATGTACAATCCTGGCTGCCATTCAAACTGCAACAAAGCCAGCACTATCACACTTTCAGGCAAAATACAAGCAAATGACGGACACATTTTTACAGGCATAATACAGGCATACTGCAGGTATAAGACAGGTACTTATCCTGGCAAAGAACAGGCAGTGTACAGACACTGGGCAGTGCTGCAGTTTTGACCAGAGTTGTTATATGGCTGGTACAACATTAATATTTTTAAAATTTTGATAAACATTGAAATGACACTACATGCATTCACATAAAATGAATAGTCATATCCAGTTTCAAAGAGTGCACCCTTAACTGTAACAGCAGTGGTTAATAAATGTTTTTGATCATGTATCACAACAGTATCCACGTTTATACCTGACTAAACCATTTAACTAAGTGAATGACTTCTATGAGCTTAGTCTGCCGGTGGTGCTCTGAAGCCTGCCATTCCTGGCACGTGAAAATAATCGACACAAACTGGGCTTTAAAAATCTGTCTCTTTATATGCATCAAAATAGTACCAGAAAAAACACAAAGCAGCAGTTTAGCGTAAACAAAAATATTTCAGCAATACAGTAAAAGCATTAAATATCCACTTTTCTTGTAAAATACAGGATGGAGGTTCGATGTTTTTCAGTTACTGTTTTTTTAACAGCACGAAATGTGAAACAATGAAACAATTCGATGTGGCGGTTCTGCTATGATCACAAATGGTGCGCCCACATCTGCCTAATACAGCCACACTAATTCCAGTATGTAAAGTCACAAGGTAACTGAGAGCGATTTTAAAAAATGCTGGAAGGTACTTTTAATGACTTGAGTATTTCATTAAAATAATTAGTGAAAAAAGTTGTTTTAAAAACATCTGGGAGAAATAACACGAATCTCAGAAATATGAGCTTTTTAGCCACTTATTAAATGATTTATTTTATTTTTTTATTTATTTGAAAAGTTTCAGAAGGAAAGGCATACTGAACTGAAATAGTTTGTTTCCAGATGCATCCTGGGGGGAAGTGAAATTGGTAAGTGCAATTGGTGCATACATAACAAAGATACAATAAAATAACACATCATAGACTGATAGAAAAATAAACAATTACAGATATGGACAGCTGCAAAGAGTGGTGAAGACAGCACATATGAAATAAATATTGCTCATTCAAAACTAGGGAAGGAAGGTCTGTCCCTTAGCAAAAACAGAATAGGTGAAGGGAAAGAGAATATAGAACTAGGGTGACAGCCCGGGGGAAAGGACAAGGGGGAGGGGAAAAAGGTAGAGGAAGGAGAGCGACCCT
The DNA here is from genome assembly GCA_016271365.2 of Neoceratodus forsteri. NCBI lineage: Eukaryota > Metazoa > Chordata > Ceratodontiformes > Ceratodontidae > Neoceratodus > Neoceratodus forsteri. The sequence continues at coordinate 1,070,796,273 of CM028133.1, forward strand.
TCATCCCTCTGGGATGCATACCTCACAAGGAAGAGACTCAGCAGGTTGCACACCTGGACCACGTACTGGTTCCCTGACCTGCAAGGAGAAAGAGAGAGAGAGAGAGAGAGAACAGGAAGGGGAGAGACAAACCTTTGACCCTCTGGAGTGCAAACCCCACAAGGACCCGACACCGCTGGATGCACACTCAATCAGTGTCATGGTTTACAGGCTTGCCTGGAGAAGGTTAGGAGTGGAGAGGGCCAAGGAGTAGAAAGACACAGATTAGAAGGAGAAATGAGGTGGGGAGGGGCTATGTGGGAAGAAGGTCAGGCGCAGTTGCAGGAAATGAAGTTGCGAAGAAGAGAGGATAACGAAAGAGGAAAAGGGGAAGAGCGGATAGATAAGGGAAGGGATTGAAACAAACAAAAAATTATTTGACATTTATTACAAATCCTACAGTGATCCATACTTTCTCATTTGCATATTTACCTTCATATGAAACCAAAAGTAAGCACAAAAGAATCCATTTGGATTTCTCACTTCTGTTGCACTCTTTTAACATTTTTCTTTTAAGCCACAATAAGGGCATTTCTACTTAGATTATTACACTGCGAATGCAGCCAAAAGTATACCACTTATAATACAATAAATTATCATAAGGAAACTTTTGGATTAACTACAGTTTCAAGGGAATTTAAATCAGTAGAAAAAGGAAAAAGTAAGTCATTGTCAATCCGCATATTTTGGTGGGGCAGGGGGAGTAGATCAATTAAATGTAAACCAACATGTTTTTGTGTGGTAACACCAGAATAGCGGATAGTCTATTTTTCACATTTTAAAAGAAAATAAGAATCAGAATCAAACTACTATTTCAATAATCAATCTCTACAGGATGTGACCAGTCATAAAATGAGGACTCTAGGTCTGTGCAAATACCTTTTTCCGAATATTTGGTATTCGGGCGCCAGGTATTCATTATTCAGCTGAATATTCACTATTCAGCTTTAAAAATAAAAAAGAAACAGCCCCCACACTCCTCCCTAGCCCAGATCCCTTAAATATAGAAGCCCCCATCTCTCCACCCTCAGTTAACACCCAAATCCCACCCAAATCCCCCCCAGTACCCATGTTTTGATAAAATTAAACTTCAGTGATGGGCAGCAGCACAACCCACCTGGCTGCCAAGTTTCATCAGTGCTTTGTAATCAGCTATTCATTGATTGTCCTCTCTCTCCCCACCCTGGTAGTAGCACCCTTGTAACAGCAGGACACTTGTTGCAGGCAGAGTTGGCACTCTTGTAGCACCATCCCGCCACACCCACATGCAAGAAGAGAAGAAGGCGACCAACACAGCCTAACTTTCAGTCCATGGTCCACTACCTTGTTCTGAATGAAGACACTCATGCACTTGCTCATATAGCCAGACCAATTGGTTTTACTATAAAAGCAAGTGTGCAAGTTCTTTATTTAGAAGAAGGCAGACGTTATTCTGAGATAACCAGACAGTAGACTGAATAATGGGTCAGTGGCTCTGCATTCTATTTTTTATATATACATTTTTAGCCCCCATTCACCCCTGGCACACCCCCTTCCTTCTGGTCCTCCCAGCCCCATCACCCAGCTTCTCTGGGACTTCTTCCCACTGATGTCCCAGCTTCTGGACTGTGGTGCCTGGTCACCAGTGCAGGACCTGCGAGGGACCAGACTTCATTCTGCAGCCAAGGGGATTTTCCACCTTGGTTTTTGTAGTTTCCCCTAGGGCCCGGACTGTGCGATGCATGTGGAAGGGGAGTTCCATCTCCATGGAGATGTCCTAACACATCTAGCTGTGGACCTGCGTTCCAATGCACCCAGACCTGCACTGCCACCCAGATATCTCCAGGTGGCAGTGTTGCAGTGGGTTGTGGTGACCCCCCCTCACCTGAGGGAGGAGAGCTATCCTTTGGATGATCAATCCTTCCTCCCCGGTTGACCCTCAGCAACCCACGTCTGTTCCCAAACCCAGGTCGCTGGTGTGGCAGGAGGTAAGGCACCAGTGCCTCAGCCCTCCACGCCACTAAGCTGGCATAGTGGCTCTGCATTCTGATTGTCTAAGAACAATAATGGGAAGGTAGCTCTGCATTCTGACTGGCTGCTATGTGTGTACTTAGCCAGTCAGAGAGCAAGTCCAGTTTGCCCTTCCACTTCAACATGCAACAGCTACACATGGACACCCAGCAACACTACAGAATGTCTGTGAGAAACAGTTCCTGCTTTCTTACAGGTGTGCTGTAGAGCGACAAACAGATTTTGGCAGTTTAAACATTTTTATGTTGGCTCGCACTTGCGCGCCAGCCAACATATTGCAGTAGTAGCAGATTTGTAGGTGCAGTCATTGTGAGCGAATGCAGGGCATGCATCAGTAGGTGTGTCCCTCATTCCCCAATAAGCTGACATAAAGGCGCTGACACCAGCAATACGTAAAGTGGCCACCAGATCTGAGAAAAGTGCTGCTGCAATGACAGCCAAGCTCGTCACACAGCGGCACAATAACACGCCTCCCGACGTGCCTTTCCTAGTGAAGCAGTTCAATAAACATGGCGGCACTGACAGCCACCACGCAGAGTGCCAAATTGAGGGGTGCACAATTCCCCTGTTGGCATGCCCCAACCCACTTCATTTACCGACGGGGAGCCCACTCCCCATCAGCATAATGCCCCCTCCCATTCCAATTGTGTGCCGAGGGACTGCCCAATCCCCCTCTGCGTCATGCGCCCCCAACAGTCTTTGTTTGCTGATGGGGGGCCCAATCCCCATCGACTTCAGTACCCCCCTGCCTACTTCAATTTGTCAACGGGGGAGCCCACTCCCCGTCAGCATAATGTCCCCAACCCCCAATATGTGCTGTGTGCCGAGGGGTGTCCAATCCCTCTCGGCATCATGCATGCCCCCCCACCTGTTTCTGTGCTGACGGGGAGCCCAATCCCCATCGGGCTGTGGTCCTCCTCCCCATAATGCAGGTGGCACTGGGAGCTCACCCACGCTCAAACAACATTTGCAAAAAAAAAAAGTACTGCTTTTTTTTTTTTTGCCTGTAAAGAAGAAAATGGTCCTCGCAGTCTGTCCTGCCCCTCCCCTAACCCGAGCCCACCATCTGCATACCCCTGCCTCCCCACATTGGTCTCCTGCATTTCTACTCCGGAGCCCGTGTGATGATCTTCGGTGGACTGAAACACGGCCTGCACTCCTTCAAAGTGACCATGAACTGAAGAAATGCTAGTAAGCTGTATAATGGCATAAATAGGGTTTTTTTTTTCAAACTTTGGTACATATCTTGGGCATTTTTGGGAATTTTGGCAAAACATTTTCAGCATGGGGTTATTGGAACCCCTCCTCATGAATTCAGTCACTGTCATGGCGTTATTCGGTCTTGAAAGGTGATTTTGCAGTCACTAAGCGTAACCACCTTTCGGGACCAATTAACAAAACAACAGTGTCACTGTTCATGTGGTGGGCTCTCAAAAAGCCTATGTTGCAAATTTGGTGAAAAATAATCCTAAAAATGACTGTTTTACGAGCATGCGTTGCGCAGTTTCTATGCACGCTTGTAACTTCATGAATTTGTAATATTTTCACTCCAGATTTTCAACATTGCCATTTTTCCTCACCTCCTTATGAACAGTACAGCTGTCATTTTACATATCCTGTCCAAAATGTGTTTTCACACTTCCATAGAAATATAGAAACATAGAAGCTGACGGCAGATAAGGACCGCAAGGCCCATCCAGTCTGCCCATTTCTTTTTCTACCTTATAAATGTGCCATCGGCCTTTGCTCTGTCAGTGACCTATCTATTCACAGTCATTCGTATTGCTCCCTTATGCCTATCCCATGCCTGTTTGAAGCCCTGCACTGTATTCATAGCCACTCACTTCTGTGGTAAGCTATTCCATGCATCTACCACCCTTTCTGTGAAAAGAATTTCTCACATTCCCCTTAATCGCCTCCCTCTAATCTCATGCTGTGTCCTCTTGTCCTGCTATTTTTCTTATATTTAAACATGTTAGACTCTTTTCCCTTGTTTATGCCCTTAAGGTGTTTAAATGTCTCGATCATATCACCTCTCCCTCCTTTGCTCAAGGGTATACATATTGAGTCCGTTAATCTGTCCTCATATGTCTTCTAGTGCAGTCCCTGCACCATTTTGGTTGCCCTTCTCTGGACTGCCTCAATTTGGTTAATGTCCTTGTGAAGGTGTGGCCTCCAATACTGCACGCAGTACTCCAGATGGGGCCTAACCAATGTCTTGTACAGAGGGATTATTACCTCCTCTTACGACTTGTGATACCCGGACTAATACACCCTAACACCCTCCTAGCCTTACCTACTGCTTTAGAGGTCTGCTTGGATGATTTTAGGTCATCAGTGATGATGATGCCCAAGTCTCTTTCTTCCTTTGTGACTGCTAGCAACTCCCTTCCCAGCCTATAAGTGGCTTCAGGGTTTCTCTTCCCTATGTGCATGATTTTGCACTTCTCTGCATTAAATCCCAGTTGCCACTCTTCTGACCATTTTGCTAGTTTATCCAGATCTCTTCTTATTCTGCCCACCCCATCTGGATCATCTACTCTGTTGCAGATCTTGGTGTCATCTGCAAACAGACAAGCCTTACCCTCTAGTCCATCTAGAGGTCACTAATGAAGATGTTGAATAGGACTGGCCCAGGACTGATCCCTGAGGTACCCCACTTGTGACTTGCATCTCTTCTGACTGTATACCATTTATCACCACTCTCTGTTTTCTGCCAGTCAACCAGTTTGCCACCCAGTTGACCAACTTCTGACCCACCCGAGCCTACCTAGCTTATTTATCAATCTTCTATGTGGAACAGTGTCAAAGCTTTGCTGAAGTCAAGGTAGGCGACATCAACTGCTCCCCTTGGTCCACCACTCTGGTTACCCAGTCAAAGAAATCTATGAGATTAGTTTGACAGGACCTTCCTTTTGTAAACCCATGCTGTCTTGGATCCTGTGCCCCTATGGATTCCAGGTGTTGCACTATCCTTTCCTTAAGGAGTGCCTCCATAATCTTGCCCACTACTGAGGTAAGACTGACTGATCTGTAGTTCCCCGCCTCCTCCCTGCTACCACTCTTGTGGAGCGGGATCACATGAGCCCTTCTCCAGTCTTCTGGGACCTCTCCTGTGCTCAGAGACTCACTAAACAATTCTGCTAATGGCTCTGCTAGTTCCTCCTTTAGCTCCTATACCCTGGGATGTATGCCATCAGGTCCCATTGCCTTATCCACCCTGAGCTTAGCAAGCTCTTGTAGGACCCTTTCTTTTGTGAGAGGAGTAGTGCTCACCTCCTTCCCCGTGTCCATGATGCTGAGCTGTGGCCCTGCCTACCTTCTCTTCGTAAATACTGAGCAAAAGTATCTATTTAGGATAGATGCCTTTACAGGGTCCTCCTCCTCACATGCTCCCTTTCTCCATTAAGCTTAGCAACCCCTCTGGACTTTCTTCTTTCACTAATGTATCTATAGAAAGTCTTGTCACCTTCTTTTACTGTTCGTGCTAGTGTTTCCTCAGTTTGGGACTTTGCCTGCCTTACTGCCTCACCTGCTTCCCTTAGGCAGTTTGGTATGCCTCCCTATCTTCATCCCGCTGTGTTCCTTATATTTCCTGAAGGCCAGCCTTTTGGCTCTGACCTTTTCTGCTACTGTATTTGAGAACCAAAGTGGTTTCCTTCTTTCTTTGCACTTCCTTTTCTGTCTAACACAATGGGATGTTGCTTCAAGTATTGTATCCTTAATGCTTGCCCACTTTGCCTGTACCTCCTCACCTGTGTTTCTTTTTGCCAGGGCTAGCTTAACTCTGTTGGCCATCTTATCAAAGTCAGCTCCTCTGAAGTCCCATATTTTTGCCTTGGAATGGGATGATTTAGATGTAGTAGCCAAATTGAACCATACCATGTGATGGTCACTGGCCCCCAGGTGACCTTCTACCTGGAGATCTGTGATCCCTTCTTTGTTAGTCAGTACTAGATCTAGGATAGCCCTGTCTCTTGTGGGTTGCTGTACCAGTTGTTTGAGGCCCTCCCCCTGCAGGGAATCCACTATGAGTCTAGTTCTGGCAGATGTTCCTGCTGGTATTGACCAATCTGTATCTGGATGTTGAAGTCTCCCATTATCAGAACCTCCCTTTAGCTGTCATGTTTTGTATATCTTCTAACAGTAATGTGTCATGTTCTCCCTCTGGTCTGGGGGCCTGTAGACAACCCCAGTTCTTATGGCTGTCCCATTTCCTGTTTCAGGGTGACCCACAGTTCTTCTGGCTCCTTATGTGTATTCTGAATTTCTGTAGCTTTGATATTTTCATTAACATACAGGGCCACTCCTCCCCCTTTGCACCTCGGTCTCTTCTGAACAATACATAGCCAGGTACTGAAGTCTCCCAAGTGTGGTTACTGGTAAACCACGTCTCACTAATTGCTACTATGTCCAGTTTAGCCTCTGACATTATTGCCTGCAGGTCTGGGATCTTATTTCCCAGGCTGTGAGCATTTGTGTACATGATTTTCCATTGGCCAGATTTTGGTGTGTTAGTTGTTGGGTGAAGTTTGGCATTACCCCTGTGCATCGTATGGGGAGACAAACCTTTTTTCTTACCTGGTGATGCAAATGAACGGCAAACACGCTGAATTCCTGTTTGACCACTAGCTGAGGGGGGAGGGGTGTTCTTCCCATTCGACGTGGGGTGCTGCACCTCTCCCCATTTGCTAGTTTAAATATTCTGCAAAGACATCAAACTTCTGCCCCAATGCACTGACTCCTCTTTAGTCAGATGCAGTCCATCAAATTTAAAGAACTTTCGGCTCCCAGAACTGTTGCCAGTTCCTACAAATCTGTGTCCTTTTTCCTGGCACCAGTCCTGAGCCACGTGTTTAGCTCTCCTATCTCCCTTCTCTGACCTTCTGTCCATCTGCTCCTTCTCCCAGACTGGCAGGATCTCAGAGAAGGAGATGCCGGACGAAATAGATGATAGTTTGTCACCCAGCTTAGTCAGGTGTTCCTTGGTCTCCACAACTGACCGGCTGGCGTAGATCATTAGTCCCTATGTGTACTAGGACATCAATGTTTTCTCCTGCTTTGTGAACAATTTTGTAATGCGGTCAGTGTCTCTCCATGCTGATGTACCTGGGAGACATCTGACCATCACCCTGGCTGAGATGGGTATCAACTCCCGAATCATGGAGTCTCCTATGATCAGAGTTTTTGGATTTCCTTTGTGCTTGTTTAGTTTTGGTTCCTGATTTGGGTGAGTATTGTTGTTAGCTCCTGTGCGCGAGTGTCCTGCTCTGCAGTGTCTTCTGCCTCTTTATTTGATTTCAGAGATAGAGGCAGATACCTGTTTGTAGTGTTTATATGGTTTTGGAGGTAATGTGTTGGAGAGCAGAGAGTGATGGGGCACCTGATTTGTTCCTCCTAACCACCTGCCAACCTCCTGGACCAACTACCCTCTGCGGTCGAGGTTTTTCTGTTGGATGCTGGGGAAATGGCGGGTGGTTCTTATAATGTATTTCCTCTACAATATGAAATTTGAGGCATGCAATCTCTGCCCATACTGCCCGGAGCTGAGACCTAAGATCTCCAAAGGCCCAGCATGTAGGACAGTGTCCTAAATCCTGTAAAACTGTCCTTCTGAAAATTGTTCCACAGTACCTGCAGTTAATGAAATCCATTCCAAATAAGTTGCTGGGTTTGTGACCTAGTCAGAGTAATTAGAAAGAAAAAAAATGCAAGTAATGGTTTAATTGCTTTGTTTAACTTGTTATAACAAGTTAAATTACTAGTGCCCTGTAAATGAGATCACCTTGTGGAGGCCCCACTGATCCGCCCCTTCCTGCTCTGCCACAGGAAATGTCACAACTGTGGTACCCTATAAAAGGAGTGTAGCGTGGGGTGGTTGGGGATGGGGGTGGGTGGCTGGGCTCTTCCCCTGCCTAAAAAGAAGAACCACGGACGAAAGAACAAGGAGGTAAGAGCAGAAACAATCAGTCAACAACAAATGCAGTAACCCTGAAAGCTTATCCTAATGTTAGATAAAACTGTAAAACCTGTAAAGCACCACCGTAATAATTTCAGAGAAGATATCCCTGTAAGAAACACTTTGCTCCAGAGAAAAATAAAGCAGTAACAGAAGATATACCTTGCAAAGACAATTTGAATCAGAAGATTACAGCAGTAATCTGTTAGCAACCTGTAGGCGCACCTTGTAATAATGCAGAAGAAGGTATACCAGCAACAACAATTTGAATCAGAGAAAAAATAAAGCAATGAAATGTTAGCAACAAACAGTAGCAATCCCTGTGAGTAAAAAATAAAAACACCACCACACAGTAAATCTGCTTAGCCAAACTAAGTCTTAATCCTTCTCCCTTGCTCTGGTAAGTTTCTCTACTCTGCCTTTCAAGCAGTCTTAGAAAGAAAGAGCTCAGGTGAAGCTAGGTGCCTTGGCCAGCAAACCAAGTCTTCCAGTGCAGAATAGCATGGTCACTGTGGGAGATCAGTTTTAGGGACAGATTAAGAAAATGACAGTGACACTGTTCATGAGCAGAGGTCCTAAAATGCATATGTTGAAAATTTGGTGATGAAAGTCTATAAAATGACTGTGTTACAAGCATGTGTTGAGCAGTTTCCATGCACCCTTGTAACTTTGCAAATTTTCAATATTTTCGTGCCAGATTTTCAACACTGGCATTTTTTCACACCTCCTTATGAACAGTACAGCTGTCATTTTTCACATCCTTCCCAAAATGTGTTTTCGTACCTGTGGCACACAATGGCGTGGTCGCTGTGGGAAATCAACTTTTGGGAGAGATTAACAAAACCACAGTGCCACTGTTCACGAGGGGAGGTCCCAAAATGCCTATGTTAAAAATGTGGTTAAAAAAATTCCAAAAATAATTGGGTTACGGATGTGTGTTGCGCAGTTTCTATGCACACTCATGACTTCACCAATTTTTCATATTTTCACTACAGATTTTCAGCGTTGCCATTTTTTTACACCTCCTCATGAACAATACAGTTGTCATTTTTTACATCCTGCCCAAAATGTGTTTTTGTGCCTGTGTCACCAAATGGCATAGTCACTGTGCAAAACCACCTTTCGGCTAACAAACTGATAGTGACACTCTTCATGAGGTGGGGTCTCAGAAAGCCCTTGTTGAAAATCTGGAGTGAAAATACCAACAAACGCCTATGGCATTAGGGTTTCCAACTGTAACACCCCACCCTGTAGAGACTGACAGGCGCCAGGGGTGTGACTTGGGATCATTGGCTGTAATACTCATGTCATTCCACCCCCACCCCCACTCTGTAGCCAGTGACAGGCATCGAGGTGTGTCTTGGAGTGTTCGGCCCTAAAGTTCACCCCATTCTCCTATACTGCAGCCATCTCAGCATATTTCCTTATGGAATGGGGTAAGTATAAGGCTCAAAGACCTCAAAGCACACCATGACACTTGTCAGTGTCTACAGGGTAGGGTGAGGTAAAATGGCATCAGCGTTATAGCTGACAACCCAAAGGCACACCCCAATGCCTGTCAGTCTCTGAAGGGTGGGGGTGGGGTTGGTGTCAGTTAAATACTTCACTGCCATTCCTATTATGCATCTCTAACTCCTGCACTACCAATGCCGATGCCAGCGAGACAACATTTGGCATTGACAAATGCTTGTTTTTTTAAGTATAGTAGCAATAATTTCAATAGTGGTCTGGGTTTCTTTGGTGATAACTGGACTGGGGGGGGTGTTAATTAACACATCAGACTTTGGCCTTGGGATTTATTACCCTTGGTTCAGTTATTGTTTCATAAACCCATGATCCGGTTATTACCTTGTAAATCCAGACCTCTATAGTGTTATCAATGTTACAGCCCAACTTTCTCTCACCATTTCTCCACAGTATCCTGCCTAATTTCCCTCCAGCCCACATCAAGCACATGGCTTGCATTTTTACAGCTGCAGTGGGCATAGCCCTGCAGACATCTTGAAAGCACAGTGTAGAAAAGGAGGATTACCGGATACTGACCAGATCTTTAAATAGTGGAGGTGAATGGCAATCACTGTGCATTCACCACACTATTTAAAAGTCCAGTTGGTAGAACACGGCACTGTCTGCCATGTCCAAGATGGCTGCTGGAGTTTTCTGTATATCCACGATGACTCACGCATGTGCACTGAACTCTGGCAGCCATCTTGGAGATGGCAAGAAAAAAGCCTTGCACTTACCACGACACCTTATATTTCATGGACCGAACCCACTCCATGCTATTGGAGTTAAAAGCCAAAATTTATTAAATATTCAGGCTAAAAACAAGTACAAAAGGACATATATATCCTCCCACAGTGCAAGAAAAAGCAGACTCTTCCCAACGGCATTTCATATCCTTGCAGGTACTTTTTCAAGGGTCACCTTGGAGATAGCAGACTGTGCCACCATACCACCAGAGTTCTGTGTGTATGTGCAGGTCGTTGTGCATGCGTAGAAAAATACGGTGGCCATCTTGGACATGGCAGACGGTGCCATGTTCCTTGGAAACCTCGGCTGCGGATGTACCAGCTCTGGCCAGAACTTCTTTAATGTCAGTGATCTAATAATGTTACATAGGGCTGTTTCCTCACTTCCTTCATTTAAGACATTGGTGAATAACTTGCTCCAGTGCAGCCTTGCTTTAACATAGCTAAGATCTCCTGATCAATAACCTGGATTTTAGCAGTCCTGTTCAGAGGAAAGAACTCACGCCTTATGCTGCTATCATTGGTTGTTAATTGCTTGCTGCTTGGGTAGCTGCCTGCATTGTCTAGTATAAGAACAGCATGAGTTGGCAGTCCAAGAAATCGCAGCTAGCTTGTTATGGATGACACAAAATATGAAAAGAACCACTCTCAGAATGGCACTGTTCATCCATGCATGTCTACTCATTGTACATAACCGGTAGGTTGTGTAAGTTGAGGTGCTTAATGCAGCAAGGGATTGGTGATTTTCCAGTGACAAGGCAGGGCAGCGTATGTGTACTGGTTGCATTACTGCAGGCTAGTACAGTCAGATGCTCTTTGTGTTTTTTTGTAACCAGGAACATTTTTTTTTACAGCACTGGAGGCTAATGTCTTTTTTGGGAGCAACTTCCAATAGCTCCCAAATCTCATCCACAATATAAAGGTGTTCCTCGGTCAAAGATTCCATGGCCATCATTTGCTGGATCTTCTTTCTAAGGAGCTCGATAGATTCAACTGAAGAAGACAGACTCTCATCATCAATAGAGAACTGCTGTATGCATTGTTTAACTTCTAACCTATCTATCCAGCCCTTGCTTTTAGCAAATGGGGTATGACTGCCTAGCTGTTGATGAAAATGCAGAGATTTTTTCTATTACGTATGATTCTAGGGACTCCAGATATAGGAATCCCCTTGCAGTGGTTTTGGATAAAGTATATGTACATTACCTTTTAAAGGTTTTCATCGTGGCAGGTGTGGCATGGTTTTTCATGACTCCACTTTCACTCCATAATCCATTAATGCTGCAAAGTCACTGGCCCATCGGTACAGCGATACTGCTTGTAATGCTGGTGACTTGAGTCCAGCAGCGAGCTCGGGGTGCAAGTGCGCCAGCTTGGGGAGGAGGATTGAGCATCTGTAGGACTGCTCTCCTCCTCCTCCGGGGTGTGTGTGTGTGTGTGTGTGTGCGCGTGCACATCCCAGTGTTGGTCTGGCTCCTAGTGGTTTGCTAGGGGAAAGGCTCCCGGGACTGCTGCGACGGGGAAGAGGCGAGGCAGATGCCAATGAGGCAGCTCGCGGGAACGTGTGCCACACATCATGGTGTTATTGCACATCCTGCCTCTAAGGAGAGGAAAACACAGAAAAACAACTTCCAGCGGCAGGATAGCACTCAGACCCTCACAGGCACTGCTCCTGGCTAGCTGGGCTCACCAGTCCAACTACTGGATCCGTCTCTCAGTGGTGGGGATTGGGGGACTCTGCTGACCCCACCAGAGGGGGGGGCAAGCCCTGGAGGTACTGGGTAGCAGGGAAGTCCCACTGGATGCTGGGGTGATGTGGCTTGGGGGGAGGTCCAAGCTGAAGGGGCCAGCCTGAGGAGTAGGGAGAAAAATAGAAAAGAAAATGCTGCAGTCTCTGACTTTATCCTTAGCTTTCCTTATGTCACATACTGTAGCGTTTCTAATACCAAAAATGACTAGCAATATTAACAACTTTGTCACCAGACTCCAGTAACTCAAGCAACTGCAGCTTTTGGGTGATGTCAGCACAGATCTATTTCACTTCACCATCTCGCCAGAACAAACTGCAAACCCCAAACTGCAGATACGCTGTCTGAGTTGACCTTCCCCCCACCTCAAATCAGCAACCACTGGCCTACTTAGCCTAATCAGTTGCTAAGAATTTACAATACATGGAGCCATCACCACGATGCACTGGAGGTGCTATTATTCATGATATCAGTGACCCAGGTTCAAGTGTGAATCTACATCATCTGGGGTCAGCTGGGGGAGGAGGATTGAACTTCCCAGAAGATGTGCTCCTCCAGGGAGGGAGGGCAGTGAGCACTGCCGCAGTACTGCCACCTGGATGAACCCAGGTGGTTCTGTGGGCAGGAACAGCTAAGTGGCGAGGGATCCTCCAGAACAGGAAACATCAGCACCCTCATGTATCTGTGTCTCGCCATCATTTGGGGGAAGTAAATTAAAGGAAAGAACCCCCTGGCTGCTGCAGGATGAAGCAGGCAGACCCCATACCACTTACTGCACTGACCGAGCGTGGCATCCGGCAGAGACTTGTGGTACCCCCCCAAGGCACCACCACAGGGGGGGAAAGCTGTGAAAGAACATAGTAGGCCACAGATAATGCCTAGAGACAGTGAGTGGTGGGGTTCAGGGCTCTCCACAGAAGGGGACCAGCCCAGTTGCTGAAGGGGAAAAAGTGTACTAAGTTAAAAAAACAAAAACCTGTAAATACACCTACATGCCAATTCCTGAACCTACAATGATGATCAACAGCGATTTTCAGGTTACTTGGTACTATACTTGGGGAGTTTAGATGAACTGGAGTCATGAGCCCATATGGTTCATCTCCTGCACTAGCAGGACATCTCATCCCCAATTCTAGCAGCAGAAGTTTATCAAGTTTATCCTTAAAGGACAGGAAGGTGTTAGTTTCCACTATTTCCCTTGGAAGATTATTCCATATTGGGATTATTCTTTGTGTAAAGAAGTTCCTCTTTGGGTAGGTAAGCTTAAGCTGGAAACTACAGCTCCTCAGCTGTCTGTCCCTGCTATCGAACTGTATTGCAAGATTTTCCATAAGCATTCTGTCCCTTGAAATTCCATGCATCAATAGGCCTTCCCTAATCCATCTTCAAGCGATTGATCGAGTGGGCTAATGCATGTGTTAAACAGCACGGGGTGGGGGAGGGGCATAACTCAGTTTCAGATAACTGAGGTTTTTAGCTCAGAGGGGTTCAGATAAATGTGGGTTTACTCCATAATTTTTTTAAAAGTCAAACCTTGGAGCCTCTCTCGCAAACTAAAATCAGATGGTTAGAGGAACAAGTCTCTATTTTCGAGGGAGAGTAGGTATAAAACTGGCAACAAGCAACTAAAAGCATGGCCTCCAACCTGTGTAAGGAACATATTACGATTACCAAACACTATCAGTGTAAGCATTTTTGTTTTATTTGAACATTTCGTGACCAGGAAAGGCACACTGAGCCAGGGCTCATCTCCAGGTATGACCTGGGCGAGAGGATACAAGGAAATAACAGTGGAATACAAGGCAAACATTGGACAAACAGAAGATGTTTCTACAGTATAGGCAAGACTTACAATATATACAAAATAAACCCTATCTACAACATGTTTCAATATACATACCGCGTAAACCCATACAGTAAATTGCAAATATAGGAGTGCAGTGAACCGTGCTCAAAACATATTAGTACAGATATGACTAGTTCATCTGGGAATACATGGAGTACAGGCAGTGACTCAGTATGAGAGACAAGGGAGACACACACAGTCCTAGGGGGAGGGGTGGGAGCAGATTGGGTAGGGCAGAAGGCGGAGTAACAATCTGACAGAGTGGTGAGAGGAGGCGTTGCACAGGAGAGGAGACTGGGAGTTCCATAAATGGGGGAGACGATAGTGGAAAGCTGATTTACCCATGTTGGAAGAGGGGATATGGAGTGAGAAAGAGTGCAAGTCCCTGGAGCGCAGGGAGTAAGATGAGGCTGTGGCAGGAGGGGGGGGGAGGAGATATGGGGGGGTAGATTGAACCAATATTGGAAATAAAGGATAGGGAGTGGAGAAAACGTCTGTGATCGAGCGGGGGGAGGTTTAAAGGAAAACTACACCCTGATATCTTCTAAATGTTATTTGTTCCCATGTCAACAGATCATTCTTTTTATGTAGCTGTTGAAGATGTATGCAAGTGCATTAGTCAGTTTTCACAGTTCATACTAGGCCCTGTTACTGCCCTGGGAGACTCCATTTCATGGTTGTTTAAATCTCATTGTTCCTGAGAACTGCATTAGCATATGAGAACATGATGCGAAATCACCCTTTAAACTCTCCAGTATGCCTGTCTGCTTAATTAGTCTTATAAGAAACAAGATACAAGAAGGTGTGAAATACCACATTTATCTTCAGTGAGCTTTGCAAACTATCTGAGTTATAATGCAGGTTTTCCCCCTTTAAACTTAATTCAGTTTATGAGTTTCCAGAGAGTTTTTGCAGGGTATTTGTTCTTTCAACATACAGATACATGATATGAATGATTGATCTGACATCATGTTCTCATATGCTAATGCAGTTCTCCTGGACAATGAGATTTCAACAACCATGAAATGGAGACCCCCAGGGCAATTGCAGGGGCTATTATGGGCAGTGAAAACAAACTCAGGCTAACGCATCTGGCCCTAACAGCTACAGGACAGGAGTTGTCTTTTGACATGTAATCAAATAAAATTTAAATGATATGAGGGTGTAGTTTTCTTTTAAGGAGGATAAAAGGGAGCAATGGTAAGTGTGGTAAGGACAGTTTGAGGCAAAACAACAGAAGGCATAATAGAGAGAGTCAATCCAAAAGAGATCGGTGGAGGTGGCAGTGTCTTAGACGATATCCGCGTAATCAATGACAGGTAGGATCATTTTGGTTAGAAGTTCCTTGTGGACATGGAGAGGGAGCGAGTCTTTGTTACAGTATAGTATACCAAGCTTGGGATGGAGTTTGGAGGTCAGGTAGTTGATATGTGTAGCGAAACTTAACTGTGGATCAAGCCAGACCCTGAGGTGTTTGTATGTGGGGACAGCCTTTAGGGGAGTACCATCGAGGGAAAGTGTGGGGCCCAGGTAACCACAAGCGTATTTTCTGGAGTTGCCCTACGACGGGCAGCTGAAAGGATCATGCCTATGGGGCACATGCTAATGCAGGGAGTAAGGGGGAAACCTGATGTAATCTTCCATCTGGGCACAGATGGCATGGCAGGGTGTGAGATAGGGGAGGTGCAGAATAGGTTTTGGGAGCTTAGGAGGAAAGTTAGGGAGGTGTCAAAGTCAGTGGCATTTTCAGATGTGCTACCAGTACCTAGGGCCAACTTGGCTAGGAAGCTCCAGATCTCTGAGTTCAACCAGTGGTTATGGTACTGATGCAAGGAGGAGGACTTGGTTGTGTGGGCGGCTGGGGAAATCAAAATCCCTGTACTCACCAGATAGGTTATACCTCAGCAGGGGGGAACCAGGTTACTATGTGACACGCTCTACATTAGAGTCAGCCTGAATTTAAACTGAGTGGGGGAAGGACTTCCTGGCAGTGCAGAACCCAGGGTTCACAACAGGAGGAGGCAGGAAGGCCTTCCCCAAGTGAAGAGGACAATAAGTAAAAAGGGAAAGGGGGTGAAGTGAACACAGTGGGGGAGGAATAGGAGGAAAGGGGAAGAAAAAAGACAAGGAAGTGGGGCATGCTAGTGAGGCAACCAGAGGAAGGAGGGGGGGACCAGGAAGGAAGGGGAGCATGAAACATGGGCTGTGGAGAGTGCTATCCAAAATGCCAGGAGCCTGGGGAACAAAACAGACACCCTCCAGGCCATGATGACTGAGAGCTTAGCAGATCTGGTGGTGGTCACCGATACCTGGGCAACCCCGAACCATGACTAGGATCTGTCTGTTAGTGGAAACACACTTTATAGGAAGTACAGAACAAAGGGTAGGGTTTAGGGGTGGCACTCTACGTTAGGGAAGGGAAAAGGTCACGAGGGAGAACATGGGGTTGGGTACAGTTGCAGTCAGAGGTGGGGAAGAAATTAACTAGGACCAGTGTACTGACTGCCAAATAAGTACTAAACCACAGACAGGAAGCTGGGGGATGACATACAAAAAGCTGTGTGGGGGGGAGAAATGGTAACAGTGGGAGATTTTAACATGCCCGATGTGGATGGAGCATCCCACAAGGCAGCAGCATCAGCAGGAACCAAGTGATCCTAGATGTATTCCAAGATGATTTTCTGACAGAGCGGGTGATGAGCCAACAAGGGACCAGGCCAGCCGGGATCTAGTTCTGATGAACAGTAATCATGTCAAAAGCATCAGGGTCACTGAGCCCTTGAAAGAGAGTGGCCACCAGTCTGTATGGTTTCAGGAGGACATGGAACATGAAGTGCTGAACACAAAAACATATGTTACTGACTTCAAAAGGGCATATTTTGCATGCATGGGGACATGCTAGGGGAAGGACTGAGAGAACTAAGGGAGGACATGGGTGTGGAGGATAGACATGCAGTAATTAGGGAGGGTGTCCATGCAGTCACTTCAACCTGCCATAAGCAAAAGGAAAAAAAAGTAACAAGAAAAGGACGCTGCTGTGTTTTACAGAGGATGTGGGCAGAGCGGTGAGGGAGAAAAGTGCTTCTTACAGGAAATAAGACTGAAAAGGACTAGGCAGCATATACAGGGCAGCTGAAATTAACTTGCAGGATGGGAAGGCAAGCCAAGATGGGGACAGAACTAAGAATAGCTGAAGGGTCAAATAGGGTGACAAGAGCTTCTTCCAATACATCCGGGAGAAACGAACAACAGAAGAGGAAATAGAGAAGCTGAGAAGGGGGCAGAGTGGGTCGAGGAAAGCAGTGAGAAGACAGAGGTATTCAATGAGTACTTCTCAATCTTCAGTAAGGAGAAGGCTGGACCACTACCACTGGGGACGATAACGATGGGGGAGGCAGTGGGAATGAGGGAAAAAGCAATAATGGAGAACAGAGTCCTCAAAGGACTGAAGGCCATCAGGGTGGACTAGTTCACAGGGCCAGATGGCATGCACCCAAGGGTGCAGAGAGAGATGGCAGCAGCCCTTGCAGCACCCATGGCTGGCACGTTCAACTGCTTGCTGGACACAGGGTGGTTCTGCATTACTGGAGGACAGCCGATGTGGTGCTCCTGCACTAGAGTGGATTTACGGTCGAACCGGTGAACTATAGACCAGTAGCTTGGCATCAATTGTTGGCAAGCTGATGAAAGCCACCCTTAAGGAAAGGTTGGTGGACTTCCCTGAGGCAAACAAGATCCAGTATAGCAGCCAGCACAGGTTCATGGCAGGGAGATCCTGCCAAACACATTTGATCAGCTTCTTTAATTGGGTCACTAGGGCAGTAGATAAGGGCCAAGCAGTGGACACATTATACCTGGTTGGCTTTTCACTCAAGTCCACCAAAAAAAGGTTGATCAAAAGGTTCCACCATGCCGCAGTGACACGAATTTGTGGAGACCGTCAGTACAGCGACAACACAACGCCGCCAATTGGCATTGTGCCGTCACTGGGGAAAAGGGTGTTTTTTGTGGGGGGTTTGCCCCCCACACACCCCCATGTGGGGGGCTCTTCCCCCTGCACCTCCTGCACTTTAGATAACCAACTCTGAGTCAGAGTTGGTTTGAGGAGGGGGCGAACACCCCAGAGGCAGCAGCATCAGGAACCCAGCGGACCATCACAACGAACTATTGATATTGTCACTGTGATGGTCTTCGCTGTTTTCCCATCACTGTGGCAACATGATACCAATCAAAAGACTGGCAGATACTGGGACAGGGGAGAAACTTACCAAGTGGGAGGCAAACTGGCTAGAGGGTAGAATGCAGCTGCTGGTGGTAGCACTCCAGGATAACAAAAGTTATTAGTAGGGTCCCAAAGGGATCAGTGCTGCATCCAGTCCTGTCCAATGTGTTTATCAACAACACTGAGGACAGCATCAAAGGCAATATATGTGTTTTCATGGATGTTACCAAGCTCTGTGGGAGGGTGGACACTGGGGAGGGTATCAGAGGTCTGAGGGAGGACCTAGCAACTTTGGAACGGTGGTATAGAATTAGGCAACTGGGGTTCAATGTTAAAAAGTGCAAGGTAATGCACATAGGATGTCAGAACCCCAGGTCCAAGTGCAGTCTCAGGGAGTGAAGGTCACAGTCTTGGGCAAGGAGAAAGACTTGGGGATGGCAATTACAAATGACCTAAAACAGTGCAAAAAGGCAGCAAAGAAGGTAAACAGGATACTGGGTTGCATGCCAAGGGGGTTCTCCAGCAGGAGAAAAATGGTCATTCTGACCCTGTTCAGGTCCATGGTGCATCAGCAACTGGAGTACTGTGTGCTGTACTGGGGCCCCTACCTTAAGAAGGACATAAACCAGATCGAGGTGGTACAGAGGAAGGCTACCAAGATGGTTCAGGGGCAGCAGGATATTCCATATGAACAGAGGTTGGTGAACCTGAACATGTAAATACTCTGTGCAGGGTACCACCCTCTGTAGGAAAAAAGAAAATACTGGGAAGCATCAGTTTAAGATTCAGACAATAGTACAACCTCACTGAACATGTCTTGAAACCGCCAAACTCCTCCTAAGAAATTCAATTTATTTCATCTTAGTCACAAATGTCAATCAATCTTTCTCATCGCTTCTTAGTGTGACCCACTACTCTCTCAGGAGATTAATTATGACCTATTAAAATATGCTTATTATTCACGTACAGCTTTTATATATTAATTTCTAACTATCATCACAGTTTTATTCAATAAATAATAAATAAAAACATTTTGATTATTTCCAGTGCTACCTACTAACCCGTTACATGGCTCAGCTTACGCAGGTCAGGCCCCTTATTTAGATAACTGTATTAGGACAGGTATGCAATAGTACAAGCTGTATGCATCTTAGGGATACCTCACTGTAACTAAAGTGTTTATTACCTAGTGATCCTCTCAGGTGAATCCAAGTCAGGTAACTCCTGGGATTGTTGATATAAAAGAAAAAACTTTCTGGGTGATGTGTATTTGTTTTACCCAGATCTAAACATATAAACAAGCCACTGTACTGCATTCTGCCTGACCTAGCTAAAGTTGGGCAGCTTACAGCAATCTGCTCTTTTACTGGGTAAAGTGATCTCGCCATTGTGCTGTGTTTTAGATCATTCTGCTGTGGACTGTCAAAAACTAACCTACTACTCAAACTTGCCTAATACAGGTGGTCACTGCCCTCTGACTCACTGGTGCTGGCTCCCCACCCTCCTCCCACCCATCCACCCTATTCGGTGGTTTACATTTATAGACAGAGGCTGTCACATGTGTATCGTCGTTTTGTGTGCATCACTGTTTTTTTGTTTGTTTGTTTTTCCCTCATTAACAAATTATACCGCGATGGACAGCCAGAGGGCGCTGTGCTGAAGATGGCTGTTTGATTCTTCATTTCCCTGGATTCACCAAATATCATCATCCATCCTACAGATTCCAGACTTCCTACCTTCACCAACATCTGAGATCTTACTATATGTACATCGCAGAACAGCTTTGGTACAGTATTTTTATTGCCTCATAATTACTGAACGAGTTATCTACAGCTTTTCAGTTTCTCTATTAAGACCTACAATAATGGCAGACCAATTTCCACATAACAGTTCTCTTAATAGAGTGGAGGCAATGTTTCAGCAACTAATAAGTGAAATCAATGTATTAAAAATTGCATCTCAACAAAATATCAATAATATGCAGGCACTTGATCAAAAATCACGCTACTGATGTTAAAGCATCTCAAAATGAAGATTCCATTAACACATTACAGGCTACCATCAGGAGTAGGACAAGTTATTAGGAACCTTCAGGACAAAATAGATGATATTGAAAATAGAAACAGACGTAACAACCTTAGATTTCTCGATTTCTGAAGGTGTTGAACTAGGAGACACCAGTGCTCTTCTAACTCATGTACTTCCTTCTTTGCTTAAATTACCAGCCAGCCAAGACCTAATCATCGAGAGATCTCACGCATCCTAAATCCGAGGCCTGGACCCGACCAGAAACCCAGGCCTATCATTGCCAGATTTCTAAACCACGCACATACTGAACTGATTCTTCAAAAAGCTTAGGCAATTAGGTGCACTTATTTGGCAAGAAAACATAATCCTAATTTTCAGAGACTATTCTAAAGAATTATCTAACAAACTAAAAGCTTATAACCCCATTAAAACAATCCTTCATCAGCGTGGAATTAAGTTTGCACTGCTACTCCTGCAACAATGCGCTCTTTTTGAATGATTCTACCAGAGATTTCAGTACCCCAGAATCTCTCTGAATTTCTGAATTGGACACAGCCCACACTTACATTGCCTTGCGATGCTAATGCAGCTCGTTCCTGCTCCAGCACAAGCACTTCATAATTACAATGTCGTGCCCTTCCTGCTGAAACTGTCCTTCAGGTCCCTGGAAATCTGCAGCCATCATATCTGCCACTGTAGCTCCTGCCAGAAGCTCCGCACGCATACAAGAAAAAAAAGCATCTGGTTCTTCTCTAAATAATAATACCTGCTGTTTAAATAATATTTCCACCTCTCCAGCTTCCCATGTGGAACGTCACATCAGTTTTTCTACTCCTCTTACCTTGTCTAACAAATTCTCCCCACTCCAAGAAGATCTGCTCCAAGAAGATCTGCACTCATCTACGGAGGATCTGAGACAGACTGTATCCGACCCCTTTACTCAAGACCAGAAGAAGCTCTCAACGGGTAATGACTCTCCCGATTCTTCCTGGGCTGATCTTGTGTCCAGCTCTCCCTTTAAATCATCTGAACCACCCAAAAAGAAAAGGAGAAGAAAATCGAAGAGCAAGGCTACCTGAGGCTTTTCCCACTAAAAAAAAAAAAAATTTGTAATAAATACTATGGCCCATAATTAGATGTGATATAGCAGTTTCTCACCAGAATCCCTCCTCTTCACACCACCTCACTCGATTGCTTCGATACATTTACCGCAAAGTGCAATCTCTATCACACCCAACAGGTTTGGAGCACTTAAATGCAGTAAATCACTATCGCTGCTGAGAAGCCTGTATCTGTCTGTGGGAGGTGAGCCAATTGACACTGGAGGTATTTAATCCATGCGGGAGTTACTCTCAATGTATTCAATGGAAAAAAAATAAATGAGAGAAAGAATAAATATTACAATGTTTGTAAGATCTCTTCTAATTAATCCTTGTGTGGTGCCAGACATTAGTATATATAATTGCTATTTACACTCTAATTTTTCATAAGCTTTACGCCACCATGTGGTCAGACGACATACATATATAGAGTTCTGTATTTATATCAGTGTGCCCTTAACCCCTACTATTATAGTAGATTTTTCACATAAATCCTATCATTTGAATGTGGGAGATGATTAGACAAATACTCTAAAATCATTTACTTATTTAATATTTATTTTGCATCACTTCTGGTATGTAGTGCATCAGGTGCATTCCCATTATATCTCACAGATTATGCACCAAAGTATGCTTCCAATTGTATTTCTATACATTGAGTTTTTCCGCCTTTTCACATTATTCTTCATCCCATTTTCTTCCAAATCATTGGAACTTATAAAAATGATTCCACAATACACTGATGCACTATGAACCTATAGTATATACTGCATTCCCTAACCTAGCTTATGTGGATTGATACACATCGGGCATCCTTTTATCTGGCTCACACTGTTTCAGCATTATCTGCCATCATGTTGGTATACTTTATTTAATATTGGACTTATTGCTAGGTCCAAGCTAATTCATTATGTTTGGAATTTAACACTATTACATAATTATCCTTTTTTATTTGGTAGAATGATGTTTTGTTTTTTTCCAGGGTAATGCTTTAATTACCTCAGCACAAATCTCAATTACACTTCATTAATATACTGTTATATAAAGTTTAGTATCTTAAGATTATAGGGTAAACCGTATCTTGAGATTCACTAATTATTCTGCATGCCTAGTAGTGCAGAGTGAGAGTCCTGGTATATTTACCGACTCTTATTGCTCTGCATTTCATAAAAGTTTCAAATTAATATTCTTGTTACTGAGTTTATACTAACGTTTGTTGGTTCTAATGTTTAATTACTTGATATTCTTATCTCTATACTCTCCCTCTGCGAGACAAAATGAATACAAATACTCAATCATCTCAAACCCATACAAGTCAAGAGCCCTGCATACATTTGTTTATTATATATATTTACCTTTTGAATCTGTGACATCCTCCAAATTAATGGTATTGAGTCCCTCATTCCTATTTGTAACTAATTACCTTATATCCTAGTACCATGAGTGATTTAATCTTACATTCATGGAATGTCAAGGGACTCAACTCGCCTTGTAAACGTAAGCAAGTACTTACCTATCTTAAAAGCATAAAACACATATTGCTTTCTTACAAGAAACTAAACTTTTATCAGAGGATGTCAAGACTTAAAAGGGACTGGGTCGGTCAAGTATATGGTCATCTTCTCCATCCAAAAACATGGGTTGCTATCTTAATACATAAATCTCTTAATTGGCCCCATAAAAATCATTAGAGACCCGGATGGTAGGTGGATTATAACCCTATTAAACACCACAGCAGGTCCACTTATGTTTGTGAATGTATATGCACCCAATTTTGATTCACCCATTTTCTTCCATAATCTATCCCAACAAATTATGATTAATAATAAAATAATTCACCTATTCTTATTGGTGGTGACTTTAACTTAGCACTACAAGCATATTTAGACAGAAGTAACTCATCACATGATGCCCACCCCCGTAGTATTAATGCTCTACCAATGCTTATGAAGGATTTAGGTCTCTCTGACATTTGGAGACTACATCATCCCAGACAACGAGATTACACCTTTTATTCCTCTTTACATAAATCATGTAGTAGAATTGATTATTGGTTCTCTTCTCCCCTCATTACTGAAAAAAATATTGATACATCAATTCTCCCTATTGTTGTATCTGATCATTCCCCTATCAGTTTGCATTTACTCTGGGGTCCACCTTCTTCTAAATCCTCATCTTGGCGTATAGACTCACTTTTACTCAGAGACCCTGAATTCACTCCTTGGATTAAAACCCAGATTCAAGATTTTCTTTCTATTAACGATACTCCAGATATGTCTCAAGGTACTATCTGGGAAGCATTAAAAGCCACTATTAGAGGTAAAATTATTAGTTATGCAGTGCATAGAAAGAAATTAAGAGAACAACAATTAGCTAATTTAGAAAAATCCCTTAAAGAAAAAGAAACCCAATACTAAAATTAAATAAACCCAATCATAATTCACAGCTTCATCTGGAAATTCTACAATTAAAAATTAAAATTAACGAGTTGATATCCAGGAAAGCTGAACTTTTCCTTTTTAGGATTAAACACGGTTATTGGGAACAAGGGGATAAATGCGGAAAGTTGCTCTCTTACCAGCTAAAAACTCAACAGATGCAGAGACATATAGCAGGTCTAAAAGATCCATCAGGTCAGACACACACAGACAACCTTTCAATCAATCGTATTATGCAATCCTTTTACCATCAACTATATTCGCAACCTAATACTACAAATCCCAACCTAATACAACATTTTCTGGAAAAATTGAATCTACCCCACCTATCCCCTCAGGACAAAGCTGTGCTTGATAAACCAGTCACTTTACAGGAAATCCAAACTGCTTTATCATCATTAAAAAACGGTAAAGCACCTGGCAGTGATGGGTTCCCTACTGATTTTTATAAAACCCTATCTGACACTCTTTGTCCTGTATTAGTCAATGTAGTCCAAGAAGCAACCTTAATAAAGAAACTCCCATGCACAATGACCGAAGCCATCATAACAGTCTTACCAAAAAAAGACAAAGACCCTTTACTTTCTTCAAACTATAGACCGATCTCACTTCTTAATACTGATGGAAAATCTTTGCCAAATTATTAACTCTCCGCTTAGAATCTTTAATGACTAAACTCATCCATACTTCTCAATCAGGATTTATCAAAAATAGGAACAGTTCCGATCATCTTCGCTCATTACTCAATTTAATTCACAAAGCAAAAACTCTTAAAACCCCTGCAGCTGCAATAGCTATTGACTTTGAGAAAGCATTTGACTCTCTCAATTGGGAATATCTATATCAGGTGTTATCTCATTTTGGCTTTACAAATAATTTTTGTGCTTGGATTCAATTATTGTATACCTCCCCTTCAGCTTGAGTTCTCACGAACTCTGTTTTGTCCCCCTCCTTTTACTTAGCAAGAGGCACCAGACAAGGATGCCCTTATCGCCTTTCATTGTTTATACTTGCCATGGAATCTCTTCATGCCCTACGCCAATCCGTACAATTAAAGGCATTACTATTGGTAACTCTCACTATACTTCACTCTCATATGCAGATGATCTCCTTATTTTATTTGAAAACCTCGAAAGTTCTGGGCAACCTTTAGTTAAACTACTGAATGACTTCACCTCCCACTCCGGACTAGCTCTAAACCTTAACAAATCTGAAACGTTACCACTGAATACCCTTTGTAGTCCCCTCATGAACAACTCATTAGGCTTTCGTTGGGCCCTCCAAGGTATATCTTATCTTGGCATTTGGATCACCCCGACATTGAATAAATTATGGGATGCTAATCTTTCCCCTCTGTTAACTAGTATCCAAACAACACTTGATAGATGGAAGCTACTTAAACTTTCTTTTAATGGTAAAATTTCCGCCATTAAAATGTCAATAACTCCTAAAATATTATACCTATTTTCCAATATCCCTTTGATACTTCCCTCTAGTTTTCTTACCAAAATAGACACAATTATCGGCAGCTTCATTTGGGAAGGCAAAATACCTAGATTTAGTATTAATAAACTTAGATCCCATTGGTCAAAAGGTGGCTTTGGCCTTCCTTGGTTCCAAGCCTACTTATGGGCTTCTCTCCATCTCAAACAATTAAATGGTTTAACAAACCCAACATCCAGTCTCCTTTATGGGTCAATATGGAAACATCCTTATGTCCTGGTAATGTGCGTTTCTTTCCTTTATAACACCCTTACCTCTTCTTTAAAGTCTCACCCTACCATAGCTGCTTCTATATTCTATTGGAAAATCATTCACAAGCATATTAAATCTAACCCCAAACCCTTAGCTTACACCCCCATCTGGGGTAACCACCATATATCTCTTGATAATCACCCCATTTTTTGTCGTACCTGGAAAAATAAGGGTATTCTCTTTTTGCAGGATATACTTGAACCCAAGTCATTAAAGTTAAAATCTTACACCGACCTACGAGGCATATGGAATCTTCCCCATCAGGATTTTTGGAAATATCTACAGCTTCGTACCGCATGCAACTCTTACCTCACACCCTTCTCTATCAATTCTCTGTATGATAAGCACATCTCTAAATGGATAAAAACAACATCCAATTTAAATAGCACTGTTTACAAAGATATTTGTGATATCCTTCCTGACTACTCTGTCAATGCTAAAAACAGATGGAGTACTTTGCTACAATATAATATCACCAATGCACAATGGTCCAGATGTTGGCTCTTCTGTCACAAATCTTTTAATGATAAACGCAGTTCCCTCATTCAAACCAAGATCCTTCATTTGTTGTACAGAACTCCTGTTGTATTACAAAAAATGGGTTTATTGAACAATAACAATTGCTGGCGCTGCAGTTCCCCCAATGGGGATTTATTGCATATCTTATGGCACTGTCCCCTCATACAAAAGATTTGGCACTGTACTCACAGATTTGCAATGAAAGTGGTAGGTCAACCTTTTACACTAGACGCTAAACATTGCATTCTTGGTATTTTAATCACCGCTCTATAAAATTTCATATTCACAGAGCAGATGGTTAAATATACTCTTCCTTCAAGTTAAACGCACAATCCTCATGCATTGGAGATCCAACATAATCCCTACCCTTCCCGTATCATTAACCAACTATAGCAATATGCCTCTCTGGACCAGATGATATATATCTTGTCTGACCGACTCATGTTATATAACAATTGTTGGCAGGGCTTTTTTAATTTTTGAATCAACTAAATCTTCCAACACCAATGTATGGACTTAATATATATGGATTTTCCCCTTTACTGATACATCATTGTAGTCTCGCTTTTTCCCTTTTTTATAGTTCTCCTCTCTTCTTAACTTTCTTATATATCTTTTCTTTCCTATACTCTGTTCTCAGTCATTCTTTATTACTCCACAATCCTTTTACTTAATGTACTTTTTCCCTTTTGCAGCATCATATATAATTATGTAACATTTTAATACAAACCGTATCTAATCATACTATCCACTTTAAGTTCACTACAAATGTCAAGTATATGCTAATTACATGACCTGTATTGTTTACTATATTTTAAACCAAAAGCTCCTTGTATTATTGTAGCAATGTTCTTATTATATGCTGCCTCAAGTTCTTTAAAAAAAAATAATCCTCACATTGTACTGTACTGTAAAAGGTTTGTCTGTATATCTTATGAAAAATTAATAAAAAAGTTTAACTGCAAAAACAAATTATACCGCAAAGCCACTAGAGGGCAACAACTCAAGGAGGTTGCAATCTTCTTCACACTGCTCTCCCCTAACACTCTTAAAACATGCATCAATTCACTTCCCCTTAGGCTTCCTCATTCCCGCTCTTACATTTTTAAACTCCATTGACCTCATTAAGGAACACCTAGTGCTGAGGGTGCATCTAGATGTCAGCTCAGACAGGGCTCTCCTGCCTGAGTCTTGCTGCCCCCCCATTCCTAACTATGTTAGATATGTCATCACACTAGTTCTGTTCCCTTGGCACTGCATATCTTGGACACACCCAGTAGTTTCAAACTGCCTTGTCCTTCCCCTACATCTACGAGCCACCAAGAATCCGTGCTTGTGTGGCACTGTATGCATTAACCCTCTTTGGACAATACACAATCCCTCTTTCTTCCTCTCTTAGGAACACCTCCCCCAAACGGGGTTGTCTTCTGCTCCTCAAATTCCTATTTAATGAATTAAAGAAACTTTTCTTATTACTGCTACTGTGTTCTAGTAACACTGAACTAAACCCTCGACCCCTTTGCCTATTGTAGCACTTTTCGACCTATCTCAGCTTAAAGGCACCAGCTTCCTGCACATCAATGCATTCAGCTTACTCAAAAAGTTGAATTTAATACACTCCTGGGTCCTTCATACCTCTCCAGACATACTAGTGATTACAGAAACCTGGCTGCAAGCATCTACCACTGACCATGCCATCAATATTCCTTCTTATAGCATATCCAGAGCAGACAGGTCCTCCAGGGAAGGGGGTGTGCAATCTATGTTTCAGATAAACTCTCAGTCTCTGTCATCGACTCCACATCCACACCTAAGGAGTCTGAAGGCCTCACTCTAAAAATCTCCTTACCCTCTAATAAGACCATGTTAATCTCTGGTTGCGGACCCCCTTCAGGAGGTCTTGGGATAATCTCTCACCTCGGCAGAATATTAGAAGCCGCCAACTTCGAATGTTTATTCATGGGGGGTTTTAACTTAGACTATAACTCCCACCATTCCAAGCTTTTAAAAAACCTATGCAAAGGACATGGTCTTACTCAGCTAACTGGTGATGTCACCCACCCTAACACCAAAAGCCCAGATCACAGTACCCTCCTCGACCTAATCCTTGCTAATAAACCCCACGACACAGCATACTCCGGAGTATGTCACAATGATATTAGCGACCATAGGGTCATAGCTTGTGTGAGGCTTCTACTCAAAACTACCAACTCACTGACCTTCATACTTAAAAGGAGTTACCATAAATTCAACATCCCTGATTTTCTGGCTCATGTAAGTATGATTAGATGGCAGGACTTCTACCTGGCCCCTAAGTCTCTGATGCCTGTGCCCCATTCCAGAACCTTGTCTTTCAAGTGATCAGTAGACATGCCCCTATGGTAAAAGTTAGAGCACAGAAAAGAACTTGCCCTTGGTTCACCAACACACTAAAAACCTCTTTACAGTATATAGACAGGTTATGGAAGAAAGCCCGTAAGACTGCGGACTTTGTTGCAGGGGCAGATCTGGCTTGCATTACCGAGACCTGGATGGATGGGAATGCGGCCCCATTTTTAGAGGCCGCTGTTCCTACCGGGTTCTCGGTTATACATCGCCCGAGATTAAACCGTGGGGGGGGTGATCTGTTTTAAGATCGGATTGGGCCTAACTGTTGTTCCAGTTGAGGAGGCAAGATTATTTGAGTGTACTGTGGTGGCTGGTGTGGGGTGCAGGATTGCTCTCATTTACTGTCCACCAGGGGATGAGAAGCTTTTCCTGCAGGAAATAGCGAACTTTGTCACGACATGGCTTTTGGAATCGCCCAGATTGATGGTACTGGGCGATTTCAATGCGGGTCGTATGACAACTCACTTTTTGGTCAACATTTCTCCAGATGATGACATCCCTGGGCTTCACACAGGTTGTTTCACAGCCACGCATAAAGGTGGTCACTCTCTTGATCTTGTTTTTCTCCTGGGGATCGAGGCATCCGACTTGGTGGTGGAACCAGTGGTTGGTCTGATCATTACTCAGTTGGGTTCAATTTTGAGGCCCCACTGGGTAGGTCGGCCCCTGTGAAGTTGGTCAAGTACCGCCCATTGCGGGATGTTGTCCCTGAAGACCTGATGGTGGTCCTTGACTTCTCGCTGTTTGACGATTTGTGCTCTGATCCTGAGCGGCTTGTGGTGGCCTATAATGAGACCATCTCGGCTGCCCTCGATCAGATTGCACCTGCCCGTGTTCGCCCCCTTCCACGTCGTCCCGTCGCTCCTTGGTTTGACGAGGCATTGAGGGGGCTCCGGATGTTGGGGCATAGGTTGGAGCGTTGTTGGAGGAAGACTGCCTTGGATGCTGACCATCTTATTTTGTTAGAGCATTATAAGCTCTATCAAACAGAAATTTCCCGTAAGAAGGCAGAATTCCTGTCCAGGGAAATTTCTGCTGCTCGGAATCGACCGGCTCAGCTCTTCAGAACTGTTGACAGACTGTGCAACCCAGTCTGTCAGCAGATCCGTCGAGTTTTTACACAGACTGACTGTGAAGAGATCGCTCGGTTCTTCGTTAATAGGGTGGAAGACATCCGGAGGCAGTGTCCCCGACCTCACTCTAAGGTTGTTGCAGCTGACCAGTGTTTTGTTGTGGCGCCTGGAATTTCCTGGCGTACTTTTGACCTGCCGGATTTCGTAGACACTATGAGGATTGCCTGTGAGATGCACCCAATGTGCTGTAGGTTGGATCCGGGTCCTACTTCCCTGATTTTGGGATGTGTGAGGTTATCGGCCCGATCCTTGCTCGATTATCCGGTGCCCTTGGAGACGGGAGTTTTCCCTAGCTCTCTGAAGGAAGGGGTGGTGACTCCCCTTCTGAAGAAAACTTCCTTGGACCCGGATGACCTAGCTAATTACAGCCCGATCTCTAACCTCCCCTTTGTAGGGAAGGTTATTTAAAAAGTTGTGGTGATTCAATTAGACAACCATTTGACCATCCATAGTTTATACGAACCTCTCCAGTCTGGTTTTTGTAAAAGGCATAGCACCGAGACTGCTCTGGTTCGGGGTGCTCAATGATCTCCTGATGGCGAGAGATCTGAGACATCGTTCTATTCTTGTTCTCCTTGATTTGTCATCAGCCTTTGATACTGTGGATCATGGGGTTTTGCTCGAACGCCTGGGGTCCATCTGTGGACTTTCAGGTATGGTACTCAGATGGTTTTCATCTTACCTCGAGGGGAGAACGCAAAGAGTGGTCTTGGGATTACATTCTTCCAGGGCTTTCTCTCTGCCCTGCAGGGTTCCACAGGGTTCGGTGCTTTCCCCCATGTTATTCGCAGTATATATGCTACCCCTCAGAGACATTATAAGACGGTATGAGCTGAGGTTTCACTGCTATGCTGATGATACCCAGCTCTACCTGTCTTTTGCACCCGACCAGGTTAGTGCTATCTCGGTGTTGAATAAGTGCCTTGTAGATATCCAAGGCTGGATGAATTCCAGCGGTTTAAAGTTGAACTGGAAAGACTGAGGTTATGGTTGTGGACCCCGCGCAGGGTTGGGGGTTTGGGAGTGGGGTCCCTCCGAATAGTTCTAGGGGCGTCCAGATCCCCATTTCTGAATGGGTGCGTAACCTGGGTGTAGAGCTTGACACAGAGTTGACCCTTCGTTATCAGGTGTCCTCTGTTGTCAGGACTGCATTTTTCCATCTGAGAAACATCTCCAGGATTACGCACCTGGTTCCCCCTGGTGATTTGCTGGTTTTGGTCCACGCCTTTGTGACATCTCGCTTGGACTACTGTAACTCCCTGTACCTAGGGCTTGCTGGGGTTAATATCTGCCGCTTGCAGCTAGTGCAGAATGCAGCAGCACATTTGTTGTCTGGGGTTTCAAGAAGATCTCATATTACCCCTGTGTTGCGCTCTCTGCACTGGCTGCCTATACAGTGGCGGATCACCTTTAAAGTAGGTCTTTTGACCTACAAAGCCCTACATGGGTATGGTCCTGACTACTTGAAAGAGCTTTTGGTGCCTTACACCCCTTTGAGACAGCTTCGCCTGGCTGACGAGGGGTTGCTGGAGATTCCAAGGGTTAATTTGAAGTCTCTGGAGCCCGTGGTTGGCTTTGTGGCTCCATCCCTTGGAATTCTCTACCCCGTCCGGCTCCGAGAGAGTACAACAGTGGATATTTTTAAAAGGGCGTTAAAGTCCTTTTTATGGAATAAGGCCTTTTCACCCATATTGTAATTGGTTTTATTTGTTCAAATTGCTGTTCTGTTTTATTGTATTTGCTGCCTGGTTTTATGAACTGTACAGCGCCTTGAAAATTTGAAAGGCGCTAAATTAAATAAATGTTATTATTATTATTATAAATCAGACTCAGACTGGGCTGTTTTTAGAGCCATGAAAAACCACTGTACTAGACTCATTTAGGCTGAAAAGGGCAAATATTTCCAGTCAGCACTAGATTCATCTAAAAACAACGCTGCCAAATTCTGGCAAGTCCTAAGGGAAGTTGAAGGACACAAGCCACCATTATCCCTTCCAGCTAAAATAGTCTCAGGAGCCACTACCTTTACAAATACCCATAATATATTAGAGAAACTAAATAATCATTTTGCCACCACTGGGCTAGCTTTTGACTCCTTTCCCTCTACTAAGCTACTCCATCAGCCACCCTTTGGTGACCCCCTGTGCTTACTGACTAAAGCCTACCATCCCCCCACTCAATTCAGCTTCAGGCCAGTTACCCTCCAACAGGTTGAGGACCTCCTAATTGTGCTGGATGTCAAAAAAGGTGCTGGAGCTGATAAGCTTGAACCCTTTTTCTTAAAATTAGTCTATTATTTCCTGTCCCCACCTATTACTTACCTCTTCAACTTGTCCCTGGCTGAAGGTGCACTACCTTCCGACTGGAAAATAGCACGTTATTCCACTATTCAAATCTGGTGACCCTAGTGATCTTAATAACTACTGGATAGTCTCCTTGCTAGCTATCTTATCCAAACTTCTCAAAAAACTAGTTAGTACACAACTTAGAGCGCACCTGGAAACTGCAGACTTACTGAACCCCATCCAGTCTGGGTTCAGACCCAAACATAGCACAGTATCTGCTCTGGCCAAAGTCACTAATGACTGGCAAATTTCCCTTGATGTCAAAAATCTTGTCTGTGATCTTTAATTAGACTTGAGTAAGGCATTCAACACTGTGGACTATCAATTATTATTAACTATGCTAAATAATGTTGGGTTAGATGACACCGCTATGAAATGGTTCTCCTGCTACCTCATGGGCAGACAGCAACAGGTAAAAGACCATGGTACCTTTACTCCCCTTAAAATACTACAGAGAGGAGTCACACAGGGGTCCATCTTGGGACCATTGTTATTTGCTATATACATCAATGACATTGATTTTAACATCAGCTGTGCAAGCGTCCACCTGTTTGCGGAGATCGTGCTCTATGTTACTAGGCCCTCCATGCAACTCGCCTGCTTGAACTACAGCGTGTATTCGACCACCTCCAATAAAATCTGCTCCATTTGAAACTGCTACTCAACGCAAAACCAAAAACCAACAAAGTTATGCTCCTTTCCCCTCACTCAAAACAACCAAACCCCAACCAATTGAGTACCACTTACCAGATCAGGACCATCCTGGGAGAGCTACTCGAACCAGTACATAAATTTAAATACCTAGGCTTCTGGCTTGACTGTAAACTTATTTGTCACCCACTTCGAGGAAGTAGCCAAAAAACTACATCAAAGACAGACTTTTTTATCGCGTTAAGCATCTGCTTACCTACGAAGCTAAATTAAGATTGGTCCAGACGACCTTCCTCCCCTTAATTGACTACATGGACTTCCTTAACAGTCACTGTCCTAAATCAGCTTTAAGTACTCTGGACACACTTTACCACAGAGCATTACAATTTATCACAAATGCCCCATCTAATACACACCATTGTTCCTTTTATTCGTAGATAGATTCGTACCAGAAGATGACATAATGCCTCCCTCTGGATGTACAGAGCCATTACTAAGAAACTACCTCCCTATATCTGTAACTTATTCAAATGCACCTACTGTGCATATTTTCTCAGAAAATTGTCACACATTACATTTGATATCCCTAGGATAACACCCCACTATGGTTCCTCATCGATCAGCCATGCCTTACCCATCCTATTTGAATACCGTAGAAAATACACTCAAGCTCACACATACTGTCGGGATGTATACCTTTAAATCTCTGATTAGACTCGCTCTGAAGGACGAGTGCAATTGTTATATATAACTTCACCTGCCTCAATAAGGATACCCTTTGCACTTGTTACCTTGCACTTACTTGTCACCTTGGCTTGCTGTTTTGGTGTTCTGTTTATATTTAAACTAGCAAATGGGGAGAGGGGTGCAGCACCCCATACGTCGAATGGGAAGAACACCCTTCCCCCCCTCAGCTAGTGGTCAAACAGGAATTCAGCATGTTTGCCGTTCATTTGCATCACCAGGTAAGAAAAAGGTTTGTCTCCCCATACGATGCACAGGGTAATGCCAAACTTCACCCAACAACTAACACACCAAAATCTGGCCAATGGAAAATCATGTACACAATGCTCACAGCCTGGGAAATAAGATCCCAGACCTGCAGGCAATAATGTCAGAGGCTAAACTGGACATAGTAGCAATTAGTGAGACGTGGTTTACCAGTAACCACACTTGGGAGACTTCAGTACCTGGCTATGTATTGATAGAAGAGACCGAGGGTGCAAAGGGGGGAGGAGTGCCCTGTATGTTAATGAAAATATCAAAGCTACAGAAATTCAGAATACACATAAGGAGCCAAAAGAACTGTGGGTCACCCTGAAACAGGAAATGGGACAGCATAAGAACTGGAGTTGTCTACAGGCCCCAGACCAGAGGAGGACATAGACACATTACTGTTAGAAGATATACAAAACATGACAGCTAAAGGGAGGTTCTGATAATGGGAGACTTCAACATGCCGGATACAGATTGGTCAATACCAGCAGGAACATCTGCCAGAACTAGACTCATAGTGGATTCCCTGCAGGGGAGGGCCTCAAACAACTGGTACAGCAACCCACAAGAGACAGGGCTATCCTAGATCTAGTACTGACTAACAAAGAAGGGATCACAGATCTCCAGGTAGAAGGTCACCTGGAGCCAGTGACCATCACATGGTATGGTTCAATTTGGCTACTACATCTAAATCATCCCATTCCAAGGCAAAATATGGGACTTCAGAGGAGCTGACTTTGATAAGATGGCCAACAGAGTTAAGCTAGCCCTGGCAAAAGAAACACAGGTGAGGGGTACAGGCAAAGTGGGCAAGCATTAATGATGCAATACTTGAAGCAACATCCCATTGTGTTAGACAGAAAAGGAAGTGCAAAGAAGAAGGAAACCACTTTGGTTCTCAATACAGTAGCAGAAAAGGTCAGAGCCAAAAGGCTGGCCTTCAGGAAATATAAGGAACACAGCGGATGAAGATAGGAGGCATACCAAACTGCCCTAAGGGAAGCAGGTAAGGCAGTAAGGCAGGCAAAGTCCCAAACTGAGGAAACACTAGCACGAACAGTAAAGAAGGTGACAAGACTTTCTATAGATACATTAGTGAAAGGAGAAAGTCCAGAGGGGTATTGCTGTTTAATGGAGAAAAGGGAGCATGTGAGGAGGAGGACCCTGTAAAGGCATCTATCCTAAATAGATACTTTTGCTCAGTATTTACTGAAGAGAAGGTAGGGCAGGGCCCACAGCTCAGCATCATGGACACAGGGGGAGGGAGGTGAGCACTACTCCTTCACAAAACAAAGGGTCCTACAAGAGCTTCATAAGCTCAGGTGGATAAGGCAATGGGACCTGATGGCATACATCCCAGGGTACTTAAGGAGCTAAAGGAGGAACTAGCAGAGCCATTAGCAGAATTGTTTAGTGAGTCTCTGAGCACAGGAGAGGTCCCAGAAGACTGGAGAAGGGCTCATGTGATCCCGCTCCACAAGAGTGGTAGCAGGGAGGAGGCGGGAACTACAGACCGTCAGTCTTACCTCAGTAGTGGGAAGATTATGGAGGCACTCCTTAAGGAAAGGATAGTGCAACACCTGGAACCATAGGGGCCAGGATCCAAGACAGCATGGGTTTACAAAGGAAGGTCCTGTCAAACTAATCTCATAGATTTCTTTGACTGGGTAACCAGAGTGGTGGACCAAGGGGAGCAGTTGATGTCGCTACCTTGACTTCAGCAAAGCTTTTGACACTGTTCCACATAGAAGATTGATAAATAAGCTAGGTAGGCTCGGTGGGTCAGAAGTTGGTCAACTGGGTGGCAAACTGGTTGACGGCAGAAAACAGAGAGTGGTGGTAAATGGTATACAGTCAGAAGAGATGCAAGTCACAAGTGGGTACCTCAGGGATCAGTCCTGGGGCCAGTCCTCTTCAACATCTTCATTAGTGACCTTGCAGATGGACTAGAGGGTAAGGCTTGTCTGTTTGCAGATGACACCAAGATCTGCAACAGAGTAGATGATCCAGATGGGGTGGGCAGAATGAGAGAGATCTGATAAACTAGCAGAATGGTCAGAAGAGTGGCAACTGGGATTTAATGCAAAGAAGTGCAAAATCATGCACATAGGGAAGAGAAACCCTGAAGCCACCTATAGGCTGGGAGGAGTTGCTAGCAGTCACAAAGGAAGAAAGAGACTTGGGCATCATCATCACTGATGACCTAAAATCATCCAAGCAGACCCTAAAGCAGTAGGTAAGGCTAGGGGGGTGTTAGGTGTATTAGTAGGGGTATCACAAGTCATAAGAGGGAGGTAATAATCCCTCTGTACAAGACACTGGTTAGGCCCCATCTGGAGTACTGCGTGCAGTATTGGAGGCCACACCTTCACAAGGACATTAACCAAATTGAGGCAGTCCAGAGAATGGCAACCAAAATGGTGCAGGGACTGCATCAGAAGACATATGAGGACAGATTAATGGAGCTCAATATGTATACCCTTGAGCAAAGGAGGAGAGAGGTGATATGATCGAGGCATTCAAACACCTTAAGGGCATAAACAAGGTGAAAGAGTCTAACATGTTTAAATATAAGAAAAATAGCAGGACAAGAGGACACAGCATGAGATTAGAGGGAGGCCAATTAAGGGGGAATGTGAGGAAATTCTTTTTCACAGAAAGGGTGGTGGATGCATGGAATGGCTTACCACAAGAAGTGGTGGCTATGAATACAGTGCAGGGCTTCAAACAGGCGTGGGATAGGCATAAGGGAGCAATACAAATTACTATGAATAGATAGGCCACTGACAGAGCAAAGGCCGATGGCACATTTATAAGGTAGAAAAAGAAATGGGCAGACTGGATGGGTCTTGCGGTCCTTATCTGCCGTCAACTTCTATGTTTCTATGTTTCTATATTTAATCTCCCTACGAGGATCCCTCCAGATTCCCTACTTACTCTTTTACTACCATTACATACCTGTCTCATTGCAACAACTTCCTTATATTCTGTACCCCTATCTCCCAGCCATGTTGCTCCTTCTACTGCCTCACCTCTTCCCTCTCTCTACTTCCTTCCACCAACCCTGCAATATACCTTGCCTCATTCAACTCTAACTCCTCACCTTCCATGGGTCCTGTTGCATATATGTATATAGTGTGCTGTATTATTTGATGACTCCACATTGCTTTATTATTCTCTGCTACTCCATGTGTTGTATATTTTGCTCTGTAATGTTTACTGACTCCAAACTGTTGTTTCATTGCTGACTTATGTGTGCCATACCCAGGTCCACTTTGTAGATGAGTTCTTCTCAATAGTGTTTCGCCTGGTAAAATAAAGATTGACTGATTTATTGATTGACCCCCCCCCCCAAAGAGGTGGCGGTGTTAGTCAGATATACCTTGATACCCTCTATGCATGCAGAGTGTCCCAACATCTTTCACTGATTATACACACCAGGTGCAATGCACCTACCAGCAGCAATCCTGCTAATGAGCTCCCTCCTAGTGTATCTGTTCTAGATCTCTGATTGACCAAGCTGTGCTCTCTCAATATACCAACAGTCAGACATTGTCCTTGCCCTCATCAGGCTGCTGGGAGCCCTGCACTAATCCCTCACTACTCCTGGCCCTCCTGGAGAGAAGAGAGAGAGAGTCACCTCTAGGGTACTTTCATAACCTCACTAACCCTCTCTGGGTTCCCCCTACCCACCGCATGCAGACCCAAGCATCTCATCCCCTCACTGTTACTACTCCTCGGTGGGGATGTTGAAAGCAACCCAAGCCCGGTTACCTCATCCACAACAACTCTGTTTGGATGAGCAGGCATGGCCTAAAAATCATGCATATCAATGTATGCAGCCTCCTGTCCAAATCTGGTAAGTTAGAGGCATGGGTTTCTCTATATAACCCTGATGTCATAGGCATCACTGAATCATGGCTCAAACTTGCCACCCCTACCTCCAACTGCAACCTGAATATTTTCACCCTGATACGGCAAGGCAAACTGGGGACAAAAAGGTGGTGGAGTACTATTATCCTTCAGAAACCCCCTAAGTGCCCCCCTAGCCTCCAGTAACACACTTGGAAGCTCAGTAAATGGATTATTACTGAAATGTCTCTTTGGTCTACTAAAAAAGATTACATTGGCTGCTGCTACAGTCCCCCAAACAAGGTTTAACTGACCTGACCCATTTGTTTGACAGTATCAGTCATTGTCTCACCCCAACCCCGGAGAGCATAAAGCTGGAAAATTTTAACCTGAACTTGTTGCACAGCACCCAGACTGAATGCTGTGAAATGTTAAAACAGCTCTATCTCACCAAACAAATTACCAGCCCCCACCTGCCAAACCAGCCAGTCCTCTAGCCACTCTCTCCTATACTAGATACTGACTAATCATAAAGATAGGGTCCTTCATGCAGGAGTCCTATCTCACTCCTTCAGTTGCCATTCCCCTACATTTTGCATCTGGTCCTCCAAACACGTATGCCATCACCCCAAATTTGTGTCATTCAGAGATTTCTCAGAATGTAACACACCTCACCTGTTCTCTGTTTTAAGGATAGTCAACTGGCCAGTCTTACAGACATTGCCAGATGTAAACTTATTCCTGGGTTTCCTCACCGCAGCCTTAACTTGCCATCCAGGACAGGCACATCCTCCTTACCTCCCAGAGAGTGCATGGTAGAAATACAAGATGGCTCTCCAAAGATCTCCTAAAAAAGATGAAAGATAGGGATGCCAAATGGGCTGCACACAAAGCCACCCCTCTCCCTCCCACTGGAATGAACGCTGATGCCTGCTGTGACTTGGTAATAAATTACCTTCTCAGGTTCTTGGTGGAATGGCACAAAAGGAAGAGACAACAGACAAGTGGTACTCATGTAATAAATGGAATTTATTACAGATCAGTAATACAGGCTTACTACCAACAGTGTGATCACTGGGAGAATACCAGTTTTCCTTACCTAGGTAACGCAGTCTCTCTTCTCAGAGAAGCTATGTGATACAGAGGGTCTTATACCCTGATGATCACTATAGCAATGGCTAAAGAAGATACATAAAATGTATATAATTGGCCAAAAACAGGTGGCCTGAGTTAACTATCCTAATTATTATGAGAAGTTGCATATCTTGCAGAAGATAACATAATACAATAGGATCTCTATAACTCCAAGGTCAGTTGCACTTGTCATGGTGCACAATTGCTAAAGATGGCACTGTTGCCTTAGTTGTAGAGAATATAGTAAAAATAAAGTAAAAAGCATCTCTCATGGCTAAAATATATCAGTAAAGCATAATGAAACATAATATGCATTTGTAGAAAACAGATCCTGACACTTATGCTTATACGATAAGTGTCTTCGTCCTAAGGTTAGTACATACGCCTACACATAGGTTGCTGTCCATGAGGTGGGGGTACAGTCAGGGGTGCTGGACCATGGATAGCACTGCATAACCTCTGCAAAAAAAGAGGCCAAATCCCGCAAGCCAAGTACCTCAAAAACCTTCAGACCTACAGCCTTGGCAACCACAAACATTTTTGTTTGGTAGTGAACTCCCTTATCTCATCTGGGGCTAAACAGAAGACCGTTAAACTAGTTACTGGGATAGGAACCTTAACTGACCTGGCCAAAGCCCTCATTACCAAATTCATGGACCTGTCCAACTACCTTGTTAAACTTCCCTCAAGGGACCCCACCTGATGTCCTACTGGTGAAGCCACTGACACTCCTTAATGTTCCACCTTTTCACTTTAAGGCTATCTCCCCACAAGAAATCTACAAGTTCCTCAAGACCTTCCTCAACCAAAGTTGTGCCAGCAGTGATGGCCTTTGCCTGAGATTTCCAAACCGTGTAGCCCATGTTATTTCCAAACCTCTGGCTACTATATTTAACTTATCCCTTACCGCTTCCTCCATACCCCCCCCCACTCCCAACATGATAGCAAGCCAGGGTCATTCTCATCTTCAAGTCAGGTGACCTGCCCAATCTCCATTCTCTCCCACCTAAAATCCTTGAAAAGGTTGTTTTTCAGCAAATCTCAGACCATGTGTCCTCTCACAACCTCTTCTCCCCCCAACAGTAGAGCTTTAAGAAAGGCCACAGCACCACCACCACTACACTTACTTGACTTACCAATCACATTCTCAGGGCATGGATGAAGGCAAGCTAACTGGCACCATCTTTGTGGACCTCACCAAGGCCTTCAACCTGGTGGACCACAACATCCTTCTTGGTAAGCTGAGTAGTATTGGGTGCTCCACCACCACCATAGCTTGGTTTCATGACGGCTCTACAATGCCAGTTTGACAACAATTTCATCGACCAGCATCACAGCGACGGAATGTGTATCGACTGCAGGTTGCAGTCAATAAAAATCGCAATTGACTCCTGGTACATTTTTTGGAGTTGATTCAGGGAGAGGGTGCAGGACCAAGAGACAGTGTGCCCCTGTCTCTGGTGCACCAATACAGTGACCTGTCAACGAACTGTCGATTTCGTCAGCAGAGATGTAGGTTGCTGTATTGGTGTCACTGTCGGGGGGGTATACCTTTCATGGCTACCTTTTCAGGCCATACCCAGGTGGTCTGCACAGAGGGGGGCTATTTCCAGCACCCAGGCTGTTTAAATCAGGGTTCTGCAAGGAACCGTCCTTAGACCAATCTGTTTTCCCTATTTATAAACTCCTTTCCAAAGGATAGTATCACATGCAACTCACTACTGTATGCCGATGACCTTATCCTCTATCATAGCGCAAAGTCACCAGCTGAACTATATCCACACTCGTGAGTAATTTTGGCAGTGCCCAAAACTGGCTCCTTGCCAACTGACTCTTGGTAAATGTCTGGAAGACAAAAGCCTTGCTGCTCAGACCAAAACCCAGATCTGCTAGGTGGGCAGGTGATACTACCGCACTCCACATCCTGTCCCCTCTGACAGCACATCCCTTGGGCTTGAGCTTGCCCCCCTCTGACTTTCTCTAACCACATTGGACTAACTGTCTGGCAAGTAAACCAGAGATTAGGAGTAGGCTTCCAGTAAAAAATGTTATTGACCCCAGAAGTAAGGCTTGCCATGGCCCAGGGCACCTTGCTTCCCTTGCTGGATGACTGCTCACTCATCTATATGCAAACCTCATCCTCCAGCCTGTCTAGACTCAACAAAGCCTACAACAACAACATCAGTAGGTTTGCCCTGATGGTCCCTTACTCAGCACATCACTGTCCACTCTACCAGGTCCTAAGCTGGTTCCTCCCTCAGGCCCACCAGCATTGTCTCCTAGGCTGCCTGGTTGGCAAATTCATCAGAGAACTAGAGTTGCCACCCCTCTCTCCTCCTACTGAGGCTGAAACCCTGTCATTGAGGCCTCCGGTCCTCCTCTAGCCTACAACTAGAATTAATATATTAAAAAATAAAATATAAAAGCTGCATGCACATAATAGTAAACATATTTTAACAGGTCATAATCAATCTCCAGAGGAAGTAGTGGGTTACACTACAAAATGCTGAGAAACACTCATTGACCAGTTGTGGCTAAGATGAGGCTGAACTTGAATATGTACTCACTGGAGGAGAGATGTGAGAGAGGGGACATGATTGAGACCGTCTCATACCTTAAAGACATTTACAATGTCAACACAGGGGAAATCTGTTTTGCAAATGTGAGAACAGAAACACCAGAGGGCACAAGTATAAATTAGCTTGGTGGGTACAGGAAGGAGGCCGGTTGCCCCCTCCAGCATGACACTCCTGACACTGAATCCCGAAAACAGACTATTACAGTGACTGTCACTGTAATGGTCTGTTTTTGGGTGGTGCCTTTCTCCCGGTGTACTACCCCTCCCTGGAACAACTCCAATCTGGAGTTGATTATATAGAAACCGGACAGAATGAGTGGCGTAGCCCCCCACCCCCACAAAAATATTTGGGATGGCACAATACCAGTGTTAGTATTGTGCCATCGCTGTGCAGGAGGTCAGCAAATTAACTGTCAACCTCCAGTGGTACTTCCGAAGGAGGCCAGGAGGCAGTTCTTCACTGAAGGGTGGTGGCAGGATGAATGCACTGCATGAGGAGGTAGTAAATTCCAGTACAGTTGGGGAGTATAAAAGAGGGTGGAATAGATTCAAGGGGAAGGTTAGGGTGATAGGTGAGGGGATGGAGCGACATGTAGCAGACGCACATGAGCTCTGTACTGAGCAGATTCGATAGACCTTCGAACCTTCTTCTGCTGGTCTTTCATATGTTCGTACAATATGGCCCTTCAGGAATGCAGTTGCTAAGGCAACAGGGACACTTCTTGGTATTCTGTCCCCCCCCAACCAGTTAAAACACCTTATATTAGGAACACGACTGCTGGGGATGAGGTCCAAATGTGGCAAGTATCTCTTTAATATTCTGATTGTTGCAGTTACAATGGCAATCACACAAAGCTGACTAGTAATTACTGCTAACAATAGAAACTTGATTTCTTAATTGTAAAGCTATCCAGACAGTGGAACTAATCATCACATAACTCTGATTTTGCTAAGAAAAAACATTTACGTTTGCTAGCACGCATGTGCAAGAAACATAGTGCCACCATACGAGTTTTCGTAGGTGTGGCACCCCGCTTCTAATGCCCTACTCCTTTTTGCAGGCGCGGCCCCACCGCACCAATGACTGTCTGACCTGTCTATGACAGCAGTTCAGATGCAGTGGTGTACAGTTGAAAGCAAACGACCGCTACAATCAGTGGTGGTAATGTGTAGGCAATTTGCATACTGCCCTGCTGTCAGCAGTATGCAAATTGCCTACACGTCACCACCTTAGCAGTCGAACTGTATGCCACTGCATCTGTATGATGCACCCCTTCCATTTGTTGTGTGCTGAGGGGGTGCCCAATCCCCCTCGGCACATGCACACCCCCCAAGCACCTATAGCAGTCCGACGGGTGCCCAGTCCCCGCCGGCTCCAGTGCCCCCAAAACAAACTTCCTGCCACGCTGGGAGCCCACCCCAGCGAGACAAAGGTCCCACATCATCATATGCTTCCACACACTGTGTGGCCAACGGGGGTTCCCAATCCCCCATTGGCTCCACTGCCCCCCCAAAACTTCCAGGTGCCATGCTGGGAGCCCACCCCAGTGTGGCAAAAGTCCCGCGTCATCTTTTTAAAAAATAAACCTGTGAAAAAAGAAAATGGTCCCTCGCTGTTCCTCGTGCCCCCTCCCCAACCCAAGGCCACCCTCTGCGCACCCCACTTTCCCACACCCCACAATTATACTTACCTTCAGAGGTCAAGCGATGATCTGGGGTGGACTGGGGAACACGCCTGCACTCTCAAAGCCGACTCATGAATGAAGAAATGCCAGTAAGCTGTATAATGGCATAAATAGGGTTTTTCAACTTTGGTTCAAATCACAGTCATTTTTTGGAATTTCTGCACCAAATTTTCAACATTGGGTACTTGGGGCCCCATCTCATGAATTCAGTCACTGTCATCTGGTTATTTGGTCCCGAAAGGT
Source organism: Neoceratodus forsteri (assembly GCA_016271365.2). NCBI lineage: Eukaryota > Metazoa > Chordata > Ceratodontiformes > Ceratodontidae > Neoceratodus > Neoceratodus forsteri. The sequence continues at coordinate 1,070,839,194 of CM028133.1, forward strand.
GATTTCACGGTCACTGCACGGAATCACCTTTCAGGACTGATTAACGAAATGACAGTGTCACTGTTCATGTGGTGGACTTTCAAAAAGCCTATGTTGCAAATTTGGTGAAAAAATTCTAAAAAATGACTATGTTACGAGCATGTGTTGTGCAGTTTCCACACACACTCGCAAGTTCGTACATTTGTAATATTTTCACTCCAGATTTTCAACATTTGCATTCTTTCACATCTCCTTATGAACAATACAGCTGTCATTTTTTACATCCTGGCCGAAATGTGTTTTTGCATTTCCGGCGCAGAATAGCGAGGTCGCTGTGGGAAATCAGTGCCCGGGACAGATTAAGAAAATCACAGTAACACTGTTCATGAGCAGAGGTCCTAAAATGCCTGTGTTGAAAATATGGTGACAAAAGTCCATAAAACGACTGTGTTGCGAGCGTGCATTGTGCAGTTTCTACGCACCCTCGTAACTTCACGAATTTGTACTATTTTCACTCCAGATTTTTAACATTGGCATTTTTCCACACATCCTTATGAACATTACAGCTGTCATTTTTTCACATCCTGGCCGAAATGTGTTTTCGCACTTCCAGCGCAGAATAGCGCGCTCTCTGTGGGAAATCATTGGTCAGGTCAGATTAAGAAAATCACAGTAACACTGTTCATGAGCGGAGGTCCCAAAATGTCTATATTGAAAATCTGGTACAAAAAATCCCCACAAGAATTGATGCTCATGCCATTCCACCCCCACCCCCACCCTGCAGCCAGTGATAGGCATCAAGGTGCACCTTGGACTCTTTGGGCCCCAGAGTTCACACCATTCTCCTAAATTGCACCTATTTCAGTGTATTTCCTTATGGAATGAGGTGAGTGTAAAGCCCAAACACCTCAAGGCACACCTCAACACTTGTCAGTGTCTGCAGGGTAGGGTGAGGTGAAATGTCGTGACCCTTATGGGCGATGACCCAAAGGCACACCCCAATGCTTGTCCATGTCTGCACGGTGGGGGTGGAGTTGGTGTCAGTTCAATACATCACTGCCATTCCTGTAATGCATCTGTCTAACTCCTGCACTTCCAGTGCTAATGCCAGCAAGCAAACTTTCGCAATTGACAAATGCTTGTTTGATTATATGGCCATGCTGGAGAATTACTTTGTCCTGAATGTTGTAGCAGGAATACACCAGAGCTACAGAAAGACTTAATGATATGAGTTTATTGATACAGAATAAATTTGAAGGCTCTGCATATTTCACTGGCTCAGTAGGTAGCACACTCGCCTCTGAGACCAGGAGATCAGAGGGCCATGGGTTTAGTTCCCACATCTGGCACTTGGGTAAATATCCCAGTACTGACACTGTAGTGCAGCATGAGAGGGGTGCTGCACTTCTGAGGTGCCGTCTTTCAGATGAGATGTTAAACCGCGGTCCCATCTGCTGAATTGGTGGTAGTTCAGGTGGATGTTAAAGATCCCATGGCACTTATCGAAAAGAGTAGGGGAAGTTTTTATTCAATATTCAAAAACACAACATAATGATCAATAATAAAGAAATAAACAAAAAATATTGTACAACTCATAGGACCCACCACCAACCTCATCCCACATAACATCCCAGACATAGTGCTCAACAAACCATAACCCCGCACCAGATTAAAGTAAGGGCAATATTAACAATCTCATCTCCAAGGCATATATCTATATCTAGAACAGAGGCATCTTAAACGCAACGCTCTACTGAGAAGAAAAAAAGAAAAAGTAATAAGCATTAACCCACCCATCCAAGATTTTTCCATAACCTAGAGCCCACAACCTGTCCTAAAGTCCGAAATTCATAGTCATAGATCTTAAGTTCTCCCTGAATGCAAAACAAAACTTCTTGTTGGATGACCTCTTTATTTTGCAGAGATCTTTGACATCTAGCTTGCCATATAGACCACTTAAGACAAGCTTAAATTATATAAATAGTACTCTTTGTCCACTTCATCCATGAAGCAGGAATCTGCCCCAATACCAAAATATCATAGTTCATATCTTGAAAAAGACTTTCTCCCCACCAACTAGCTAATTGTTTCCAAAAATCTTGAACATTCACACAGTCAAAGAATAAATGATGCATAGTTTCCATTTGATCATGACAGAGAAATTCCCCACAACCCCCGTCATCAATTTGTTTATGTTTTTGATTACCCTTCACATTCAATCTCTGGCGACCACATAACCATATCAAATCTTGCATTTTGAGAAGAATTCTAGGTTCCACAATACTTTCCAATAACAACTCTGTATTAATCCCAGCAGGTACCTGAAATAAAGGCTCCTCTTTATACCATTTTTCCAGCACAATTTTATAAAATTGCTTTTTCTCATGCCCTAAAAACCAACTAAGCTCAATTTTCCAGGTCCTAATATACTTTAGAGTGGTTTGTAAATACCCCGGAAGAGCCTTTTCTGAGGGGTGCCATTTACCCCTACCCCATGCTGTCAAAAAAATGGATCCCCATAATTGCATGCACAGAATTCTCATACCCGCAGATTCTAAAACTACTGGACTAATTGAGCTAAAGAAGAAATTTCCCCCAAAAAACATTAAAGGCTGAATCATATTTAGACCCCCTGCTTTCCAAGCCCTATACGTGTGTATCCTTTTAGCTGGATTTAACCTACTTCCCCATAAGAAAAGTAAAAAAAGGCCCATAATCTTAGTGTGCATATCAAAAGGAAGAGGAAAAACATGAGAGACATATAAAAAGATGGAAGCTATATATGCCCTTAACAAATAAACCCTCTTTTTCCGAGTCATTTTCCAGGAAAGCCATGATTTAACTTTTAAATTAGCCTGATCATATACCATATTCCAGTTCTTTCCTTCTGATTCCCTAGAACCAAAGAACAAACCTAATAACCTAATTTCTTCATTTGTCATAGAGATAGGAAACCCTTCCATAACCTGCGCAGTGCCCAAAACTAAAACCCTACTTTTCCCTATATTAATCTTAATACCAGTAGTATAATAGACTTCCTCCATTATTTTTAAAATGTGTTCACTAGATTCCAAATCAGCCACAGTAAAAATGCAATCATCAACATATGCAGTAACTTTCTGGAAAGCAACCCCATTCCTCTTCTCAATAGCTTTGATATCTGCAGCATTTTCAATTCTCCTTAGTATAGGATCTAGTCCAAACACATACAGCAAAGGACTCATTGGACAGCCCTGCCTAACACCATTTTTTAAGTATATTGGTATACCTAGATGCCCATTTACTATAGGGTAACCTGTACTTCAGTATACGATGTACGTAATAATGTTAAAAAAGATTCTGGAACACCATAGTGTTGCAATACTGCCCAGATATGCTCTAGTCATACGGAATCAAATGCAGTTTCCTGATCAATAGTCAGTAAATAACCATCTAGATTCATGCGTAAACTTTGTTCCACCACTTCTGTAATGAAAGTAAAATTTTGAATAACATTTCTACCTGGGATTGCACAAGTCTGAGTCGAACTAATAACCTGCTTTGCAATTTTAGCTAAGCGATTGGTCAAAATCTTAGAATTTTAAAATCAGAGTTCAGTAGACTCAAAGGCCTCCAATTTTTTATCTCTTGCAGATCTCCTTTTTTATATAAAAAAGTCATCATTCCATCTTCCATGCTAGATACCAACCTATTCTCTCTCCAAATAGCGTCATAAATAATCTGCAACCAAGGGGCCAATGTGTCACAAAAGCACTTATAGAAATCATTGGATATTCCATCACTTCCAGGACTAGTCCTTGGTGTTAGTTTAGAAATAGCTTCCCTAATTTCTCTTATTGAAATAGGAACTACCAAACCTTGCACCTCTGTTTTCCTTAATTGTGGGACGTCCACTTTGTTTACAAACGAATCTGGATACCCTATCCTATCCCTCTGAAAAGTTGCCTTGACATGTTCCTGAACTAACAGCATAAGCCCACTATTATCAGTTACTAAAGCTCCTTTGTCATCCTTTAAGGCGGTCATTACTAGCCGTTGAGTCTCATGTAAGCCCAAACCATAAGGATTTACCTGCTCTTTCGTTCCCCATGTCTGATATTTTTGCTGTTTCACTGCCCTATCTTCAGACTCCTTCAAATGCTTATACATTTTATCCTTAATTAACTGTAGCTGTGTCTTTACATCATTAGTAGGATCAATAGCCTGAGTTAATAGTTTCATATATTTCGCTCTAAGTCCCAAATACTGAATATATCTATTATTAGCCAATTCACTGGTAATACTTATATAAAGTTGTTTCAAATCTCTTAGTGTCCTCCCACCACTCTATGGGACTATCATATAGGAAGGAAACATCAGCCCTTTACATTAAATATTCTGTTACAGATTTCTGTATAAGGGCTTCTTGCAATACAGCCACATTAATCTTCCAGTATCCTCTTCCCATAGGAATCTGCTGTACTGATCCCAATTTTAATTTAATAGCCACATGATCCGAAGTTTCTAATGGAACAATCCCTACTCCCTGACAAGTAACCCAATGAGACACCAACCAAAAGTTAATCTTTGTAGATAAATTTCCTTTGTGAAAAGTATGTGTTGGAGCCTGTTGCAAAATATCATAAACATCACATAAATCATGGATTTTTAAGATTTTAAGCAAAGCATTAGTGTCACTGTACATTTTAGTTGTAACTCTCCCCCAATCCCTATTTGATAGGCTGCAATTAAAATCACCCCCCATAGCACTAATTTTGAAGTGTTTAAATAAGGCTCCACTTTCCTAAAGAGAGAAGACCTATCTGCCAAGAGGTCTGTGCTCCTTTGACCACAGGGAGTGAGTGAAGATAAGGAGGACTGTTGATGCCTACAGTGATAGCCTGATTCAGCCCCAAGTTATGCTGCCTGAGTGTGGACTTTGGATGCCTAGTCATTCAGGTAGCTGCCTGGATGAGATGCCCGAATGTGACCTTCACAGTCCAGAGTACCCAACTAGCTGCTGATGTGATCCCTCAGTCCAGACCAAAGCTGTGTGTGTTTTACTGCTCCACGACATGACTGTTCCTGTTCCTGTTCTGTTTTTAATTAACTGTTCATTAAATGGGATCCCCTGTTCCTGCAGTTTGGAGTGTTGTCTCATTCGTTCTGGATGAACTGTTTGCTGCTAACAAGACTTTGCCTCCACAGCCCTGCATCCCATGACCAGTGGGCACCCCAGTTCCAGCAAGGCCTGGAAAACTAGGCCGACCAGGTATGTGTTACCTGTATTCTGTATGCACCCCCCTCCCCCAGACATTCATCCTCATACCCCTAGACATGGGGGGGCTACATATACATTGGGGCACCATTAACATGAGACCACACACAGGCGGAGTCCAGTCTTGGAGTTAGGATACAGCTGGGTGTATTTATTGAGCTGCCTAGGTGGTACACAGCTGCCAGGGCTTTCCCCTGCCACTTTACTCTTCTGTTCCTTTCACTAAACACAGTACTAGCAACATTACACTATACATATTACATTTCACTGGGGCTCCACTCTCCATCCCCACCATTTCTCCTAGGGTCTATCTGCCTTGCACTACTCTCACAAATTGTTGTTGCCAGGTCACACCCCTGTTCTAAGGGTTATCAATGTCAGCTTGTACTGGATCTGGTCCACATACATTTCAAAAGTTTTACAAAACAATCCCTAACATTCACGTTGGGATCCCGGGAGCCCTGATGCTCCCAAGACCATTTGTGCAGTTACTCTCTCCCAGGTAGGGTGAGAACTTCCCTGGGGACAATTCTGTGTCAGCATGCATCTTACAGTGCACTCATGGGACAACAATATAAAACCACCAGTCAGCATTATGACATTGCTACTAATTACTTTATTAGTTGATCGCACCACGCATGCCTCCCTTAGACAGAACAGTGAAACCCTAATGGCACAAAGAAACAGGATCCCATGCCTGTTCTATCACACAAGACTTACTGAACCCAACTCTTGCTAGACCCCCTCCTGCTGATGACCCATGAATTTGGCTACACTACCAGAGGGAAATACGCTACAGTACCCAGGGTTTTGTTTTTCTCTAACAGAAATCCTTAATGCAAGGCTTACTTACAAATATGCCCTTTTCAATTGGTGCTCTCTTTCAAGCTTGAGCTGTAATGGCAGGAACTGATCCTCACAGATCCTGGTAACCTCCCTTAAGAGGTAGCACTCCAGCACTCCCACAGTTGCCATACTGGCTCTGGTCCTTCTGGGGTCCTCGAGGCAAACTACTGAGACATTCCATCCTCCTGGCAGTGCCTTGCTAGTGTTGCTCCAGAGTCCTCCACAGGGAAGCAGTGCCACCCAACCCAGGTACCCTGCCACTGTCCTTAGGCCTGCAGGCACCCTGCATTGGTTACAGGCAGAGGGCTTGACTCCCACTCTCCGGGCCTGCACTCTAAAAACCCTCCTGCCATCTCTAAGACTTTTTTTTCCCGGGCTTTCCTCACCTTTTTACAAAGAGAGTTGGGGGGAAGCAGGACAATGCATTTTCACGACATATTGAAACTGGAATTTGAAAATCGACTTGAAATTGGGCAAGATCTGTCTCTTCGAAGATAACACTAAGTTCTGTGGCAGGGTAAATGGGAAGGGATTAGGGAGTTGCAGGGAGACCTGCAGGAATAGAGTGGTGGTCCATAGTTTGCCAGTTGAAATTCAACACCAAGAAATGCAAAGTAATGCACATAGGGAACAAGAACCCCAGATTGCAAAATTGGATGGCAGTGTCTATCAGAGTCTACCTCTAAGGAAAGGGATCTGGGAGTCATCATAAGTGACAACCTAATACAAAATAGCCAATGTTACAAGCGTACCTCTCGGCCTCTCAACATTAAAAGGCATAGCATTGCCAGCCTGGTGGCACTCAGGGTTGAGGCGCTGGATGCCACACCTCGCACCACACCAGTGATCCTGGTTCGGAAACGGACTCGGGCCGCCAGGGGTCGGAGGGGAGGAGAGGATCGAGCATCCCAATAGATGCTCTCCTCCTCCTGTGGTAGGATCCTGGGGTGCCTTCAAGCACCCGTCGCTCCTGTGCCTGTGGAAGCATGGGCATCAGAGCACAGGTGGCTCTCTGGAGTCAGGGAGGGGAGGACATCATGGGCACCTGACAGCAGCGTGCATCCGCATGTCATCTGTCTGGATGCTTGTCCTGCATGCCGACGCGCTCAGGGAAGGAGGGATCAGGGGAGGGTAAGTGAGAAAATGTAAAAAACCCTCTCCGTCCTAGATGACGACCGATCTAACCTCCGATCACCTACCCATGGTCAGACCCCATTGTGCAGGCACTCCTAAGAGAGGAGTGAGGAAGGAGATAATGGCAGAAGCCTGGCACTCTAGGGGCAGACTCCATGGGGGTGCTCTCCGGGGTTGATCAAGTCTGAAGGAGTGGAAAGAGAGGGCAGTGAGGCGGGGATAAAAAGAAAGGGGGAAAAAAAAGCAAAGCACTGGCCTTCAAAATTCAGAACAAATGGCCAGAATGTGTATTTTATTTTAAAGAATAATATGTCTAAGAATAGTGGGCCCCATCTCACGTTAGTTCAATGTTTTAATAGTTTGTGTGCCCAGAAATAGCTCTAACATTATGAGTAATATTAGTAAACATTTGTGAAACAAGGGTAAATGTGAGTGTCAAATCATAGTGCTACGCAAAATTCATAGCAGCTGAGAGACGTGGTTGTGAAGGACTACAGCAAGGCAACCAAAATGTTGGGGTGTACTAGGAGGGGGTTCGACAGCAGGATGGAGGAAGAGGTGATACTACCTCTCTATAGATCACTGGTGGGGGGAAGCCATATCTTGAATACTGTGACCAGACAGGCCAGAGATGGTGCAGCATAGGGTAACCAGATTGATTCAGGACCAGCAGGGCAGATCCTAAGGGGACTGACATAAGGTGCTGATCTGAATATGTATTCACTAGAGATTAAAAGAGAGAGTGACAATATAACAGAAACCTTCACATTTGTGACAGGAATGAACAAGGTAAATTAAGGAAAGATTTTGTTGGCATGGTTAAACAAGAGCACAGGGACATGAGTGGAAGCTGACACGGGGGAGATGCAGGGGGTGTGCTTAGCCAGTGTGGCCCCCTTGTATCTGTAAAATAAAGAAAACCGGTGAGGAACCTGTTCCAACAGCGGGCTAATAGCAATGGCTAAACATCGGAATAAGGGCTCACTCACCACTGTATTTTCTTGCAATTTATTTTTAGTTTTCAAAGTTTAACTGCCAGTAAATAAATATCAATATTTCATGGAATTATAACCTCTGAATCTTCAGGATACACTTTGCCTTTATTTATCCCTATGTTGCATTCTTTTATTCATTAATACCTTGGCTCCCTGGAAGCAGCATACATATTGATCATTCTGCTGAAGTTTCAAATATTTCTTCATTCAAACTACTAGGAATTGTCCCAGTTTCAGAGGGCAGCCCCATTAAGTTATATTTTCTTTTCCATGGTGGCTTTCAATGTCTCTTAGGTGTGTACTGCTCCGGGGGTCAAAGAAAGTTTTACTTGACCGAGAGAGTGGTTGAGTCATGGAACAGACTACCAGCAGAGGCGGTGGGGACAAGAACCATTAACGGGTTCAAACAGGGCTGGGACAGAGTAAAAGGATTAATAGTTACACAGGGAGAAGCAGTAAGGCAAGGGAGGAGGCGAGGGCAATAGCACCGACTAGACATCAGGTCCCAGAATAGGACAGGGTAAAACAGGGCAGACTGGATGGATCGATGATCTTTTTCCTGCAAACATTTTCTGGGTTTCTGTGACAGGATTTCCCACTTCTAGCTGAGCAGAATGCTCTATACACAAATGTCCAGACATCCTTTCTTCAAGCACTACTTCCTAGAGGACAAATCACAGGGCCCGGCTTAGGAATTAGGAAAATGGGTAACAGAACATGGGCTAGAACTTAATTTAGATAAATGTGCAGTCATGCATCTTGAGAGGAACAATAAAGAGATAAGATATAAGCTCAATAATACATACTAAAATGTGGCGATTGAAGAGAGGGATGTGGGAGTGTTGGAAGACAATGAACTAACTCTTAAAAGTCATTCCAGCCATACTGTTAAAAAGACTAGTAACATTTTAAATTGTATTAGTAGACATATTAGCAGCAGGAGGAGAGAAGTAATAATCCTGTTGTATACTGCCCTGGTTAGACCGTATTGTGATTACTGTGTACAGTTTTGGGCACCTAGCGGTAAGACTGAGATAAAATCAAAGGAAAAGATACACAGAAGAGCAACAAAGGTGATGTATGATTTAAGGAATTTCACTTATGAAGACAGATTGGATAATTTAGGCATGTTCACTCTGGAATATCGTAGACTAAGGGGGAACATGTGCTTACTGTTTAAGGTGATGACGAATGCAGATTTGTGGGACAAACTAGGGTTGGAGATGAACAGGTATATGAATAACACCAGATCACATCCGCTGTAGTTGTCCGGAAAAACTTGTAGAACCAATAAGAGAAAGTACTGATTTAGTCAGAGTGGTTACATTTTGGAATTCGCTCCCTGAAGATATCATAGGTAGTAGAACTATGGAGGAGTTCAAAGTAAAATCAGATGCTTATTGTAGATCCGTGCATCTGACTGGGTACATCAACTAGATTAATGGTGGGCTTGATGGATATTAGTCTACTATGCCCTGTATAATCCTATGAATCCTATGAAAAACCTTTCGAGAGTAAGTGAAGATAAGGACAAATTGGCATTTATATAGTGCTTTTCATACACATAGTATCCCAAAGTGCATTATAAGTAGCGGGGCACTGGTAGTGAAGTAATTGAACATGTAGTGGCAGCCATTTCGCACATCAACACCCACACACACTCTTGGACAATTGCATGACCTGATTTTATAGGAAGGGGAATGTTGGCCAGAACACTAGGGAAAATCTCCTACTCTGACAGTGGGGGGACCAGCTGCTGTGTGAACATGGCAGATGGCTCTGGACCTTTGAAGGAGCAACATGTCTCTAACGCTGCTTGTCTTGTGCAGCCTACACTGATGGAGAATCATACATTGGAAGGAGTGAACTCGTCGGGTTCTCCTATGGAGATGACTGCAGTGGGGGCATGGTGAGAACCATGCATCGGGAGACTTTATTTCAGTTACTGAGTCTCATGCATTTATTCCTGCAAAATTAGTGACCTCCGAGTTACCTACATTATCGACTGAAGAGTGTGCAGCTCCTGTTTTGATTGAAAATAGCGCTACCCCTAAAGTTGCGCCTGCACTCGTATTTCCAGAAGAAGACTGTACTACTCGGCCGACTTTGACAGATTCCATCGGCATGACTCACCTGGATGATGCTTCTGACCCAGGCTGTGGAAGCAGACTACAAGGAAGGCGTCCTTTCCAAATGGAGACTGGTCGAAAAGAGACTGCCCTAGCTGATGCGGGCTGGACTTTAGTGAATGGCAAGTGGATGCCTGATTCACAATGGGAAACTTTCACTCAGGAGACTGTACAATGCACTTTGGAACGTCCTGAGGGTTCATCACCAGGTCAGCCTTTTGTTTTATCTGAGGTTCCGGTTTTTGAGGGGGAAGGGGCATCTAATACTTCGGACATTATTGAGGGTGCTGCACAACGCTTCCTCCCCGCCCCCGTGCTCAACGCCACCCTGGGGCCCATTTTTCTGACCTTTTTCAAAACAATAGGTTGGAACAGGCACCCAGACGAGCGCAGTTCACCTCCATTGTCGGGAGGTTTGGAAGAACATCCTGACAGGCTCTATGTGGCCAGAAAATTGTTAAAGGACTCCATGAATTTTCAAACTACCGATATTTTTGCTTTAATTAATGTACGAGGGGAAGATACTTTCGATGTTAGCTTCAGGACATTTTCAGGCCTTGATAAATTTTGGTCTTGCTATGAAAATTGTAAAACCCAGCCTTTATGGTTGCCCTTTTGGGCTATCCCTATTACTAAACCCCTCTATAAGGTGGTGCATGTTATGTTCAGAAATGAAGGGGTTAATGTGGGTGATATTCTTATTTGGATGGAACATAAATGTACTGTTTTGGGGCCACCGGAAGCAGTGCTTGATAGGGAAGGAATTTGGACTGGCAGTTGTAAATTCAGAGTAAAATTGCATATTATAGGAAATGAGGTGACACATATCCCCAATAGTTTCTTTTTAGGTAAAGATGGGGGGGGGGGGTTATCCCGGACAGCCTAAAGCTTGTTATAATTGCAGTAGCAGGCGGCACATTAGTAGTGCATGTGATAAAATTAAGTGTGCTTTATGCAGAGATTTTGACCACGATAGCAGTACTTGTAGGAATATCTTTCGTAGCAACCTCTGCGACGAACAAGGACATGCTTATCACCAGTGTCCTTGGGCTGGTAAAAATAAGCAGGGAGGGGTGAATAAGGAAGATCTGATAAACAGTGCACAAGACAGGTTTAGATTTAGAGAGAGGCCAGATCCAAGCCCTGGTACAACTCCAGCTTCTGATCCAGGCCCTGCCTCTGCTTCTGAAGGCACTGCTTCCAACCCTTCTGCTACCCCTTCTGATACTGGGACTTCTGTCTCAGGACCCCTCCAGACTTCTCGACCCTGTACTGATGCACCCTCTATGGACTCTAACCCTATAAGTCATAAGACCCAACCCCAGGCTGAGGCACTCAAGGCCTCCCTTTCTGAGGACCTACCTCATACACAAGGTGAGCAGCCTATACCTTCCTCCACTTCTGAGTTTCAAATTCCCCCTCCTAAATCAGTGACCAGACCTTCTAGTTGGATTCTGATTTCACTCCCTGTAATTCCCACCGATAACCCTTTTCAGCCCCTTCAGGCCCATGAAGGAGGGTCGGAGTCAAATGTTTCTATCCAATCTGGCATTATTTCTGATATGGATTGTGAAGGAGATGGGGGGGGGGGAGACTGGTGGAGGGAAAGAAAAAGAAAAGAAAGAAGAAAGATGCTCCCAGTCCTTAATGTTTTGTTGTACATTTATTTTTCCTTGATTTATGGCAAAGCATTAAACTTATTTCTTTAAATACTTGTTGTATTAAGAATTAAAAAAAAAGAATGGTCTAGAAACATAGAATTTGACGGCAGATAAGGACCGCCTGGCCCACCTAGTCTGCCCATTTTCCTACCTAACAGATAAGCTGCAGATCATAGTTAACCAACAGCTTACTTCCTCCTACCCCCCACTAGGACTGCCTTATGTCTATCCCATGCATTCTTGAATTCTTCCACTGTTCTTGATTCCACAACCTCCTCAAGGAGGCTGTCCATGCATCCACAACCCTCTCTGTAAAACAATACTTCCTCACATTACCTCTGAGCTGTCCCCCCATCTTCAAATTGTGCCCCCTTGTTCTTGCACATCTCTTTTTCTGAAAGATGCTACCCTCTTGGACTTTGTTGATTCCTTTGAGGTACTTGAAAGTTTCTATCATGTCCCCTCTCTCCCTTCTTTCCTCAAGGGTATACATATTAAGCTCCTTTAGTCTTTCTTCGTATGTCATCTGGTGCAGACCCTGCACCATTTTGGTTGCCCTCCTCTGGACAGCCTCCACTCTGTCAATGTCTTTGCGGAGATGGGGTCTCTAGAACTGCACACAGTACTCCAGGTGGGATCTCACCAACTGTCTGTACAGAGGGATAACAACTTCCTGTTTTCTACAATTGATGCCTCTCCCTATGCATCCCAGAATCCCCCTGGCCTTCCTTAGTGCCTTCTCACATATAGAAACATAGAAAAGTCTGCCTTAGGATGAGAACTGAGGTGGTTTTTGCCCTCAGGGGCCCAATATCATTTGTCGGCCTTCTTGGTGACCATGGCAACTGATGAAGGCTGCTGCCAAACTGTGGAGGCTAAATCTTCATGCAGGACTGTCCACGGAGGAATGAGAAGTGGCGACAGTTCTAGCACATCTAGGTGCTCCGCCAGTCTCTTATGTTGAGAGTCTTTGTCTTCTGTCTTCCACCCATTCACCTCTTGAATTTTCTGAAGGATCTCCTGGGGGGGGGGTACCTGGGAGAGTCCTTGAGCTTGGGATCCTCCTGGGGAGGGGTCTCAAAGCCCAAAGCGGAGGAGGCAGAAGAGTCTGAGTCCGATGAAAAGCTTCCTTCTGGGGACAGAGCCTGCAGAAGAGGGATCTCCTTAGAGGAGACCATGAGGCGCCTATCATCGTCTGCTACTGGGGTAGGGTGCGAGGCCTGGCCTGAGGTAGAAGGATGAGATTTCACTGGTGAAAGGGACCTGGGTGTAGGTTCCAGTCGGACTTGATGAGGAGGCCATGACCATCTGATGGCGATCCAGTTCACAAACCATTTGGGTCTTGGTCTCACTCCACCAAGACTGTAGCACTGCCCTAAAGTCCACCTGAGGCTGAGGAGGTGGAGGAGGCTGGTACACACGCAGGTAGCCTGGAAAGTGATAACCCGTCACCAAATAACCAGGCGTCAGGTAATGATAGCCCAGAGTACCATAGTTGGGCATGGGATAGCCTCCATTTTTGTCTTTTGCTGTAAGCTGATATTATTTTTTTGCAAGAAACTCGGTTTAATTGTCTTACTGGTATTAGGCAGGCATCTAGGCTCTGGACTACAGGGCCTACTTTTTGGTCACACGGAGAAGATGCTGCTGATGGCCTTGGTATTCTGTTCAATCATACCTCTGTCCATATCTCTAGATTTGTGGATATACATCCTGGGAGGGATTTGCTTTTAGATTGTGATTATAAGGGTTTTTCTTTGTGTCTCATTAATACTTATGCGCCCCAAGTTAAGACCTCATGAATATCTTTGTTTAACACTATTTTGCCCTACCTATTTACTAGGAAGCAAATTATTTGGGGTGGAGACATGAATTGTGGTCTGGATGTTAGAATTAAAGATTCAATTCAGATGAAAGTTTATTGTGATTCGAATGCTCTTTTGAAAATTTTGCAGACTGCTTCTCTAAAAGATGCATACCACGTGCTTCATACCAATGATGGAGCTACCTATAGAATGACGCAGTGCATTTCGCACTAGAATTGATTTTTTCTTTTTATCTAAGTTTTTATTTCCCATTTCTTTTTTTCTTTGTTTATGTGACTTTTCAGATCATTTGGTTTTATGTTGTACATTAAGTATGTCTCAATTCCCTCCAAGATTTCCAGGGGTACCAAATAGATGGAAGCTGAATTCTTCAGTATTGCAAGGTCAAGGTTTACAGGTTTAATTAAGATCCCTTCTAGCAGCTAGGAATTCAGTTAGAGTTTTTTATGACTCTATGGCTCTTTGGTGGGCAGATACTAAACGGGACTTTAGTGATTTCTTTTTATTTCAGGGACAATATGCAAAAACCAAAAATATATACAGTATCTAACTTTTCGACAGCAGTTTTATCATTTAACTTCTTCACCTAATGTTGCTGATGTTAGGATTAAATCACAAATAGATGTTATTAAACTGCATATGAGGAACTATCAATATGACCGTGCGGTTTCTTTACAAGCCGAGATGCAATACGGTACTGTGAAGTCGCCTTCTGCTGACCCTTCTGCAGCCTGCAAAACCCGTTTAGATAACACTTTAATGGAGGGACTTAGGAATACTGAGGAATGGTATTACAGTCTATGATTGGAATGTTTCAAGTAATTAGAAATTCTATCTGTGCACTCCAGGGAACGAATTATGTTACTGGGATTTGATGGGAGGATGTTTTTTCTTGCATACCACCAAGCCCCTCAAAACTCAATATTGAGGCTTTAGAAAAACCTATCACAATAGACGAAGTTCGACAGGAGATTTCAAGGTTAGCATTAGGAATTTTCCCAGGGGTAGATGGCCTGACAAATGAATTTTATAAGTTTTTCTTAGAAGACTTTTGTGAGGTATTATAGGTTTTATATAATGAAATTCTGAACACAGGGACACTGCCTCAAGATTTTTCAGATGCAATACTATTATATTTATTTAAAAAGGGTGACAAGACGGATATTGGAAATTGGAGACCTATTAGTATACGTAATACTGATTATAAAATTTTCTCGGCAATTCTTTGTCATAGATTACAAACTGTAGCATCCCATTTGATACATCCAGTACAAACTTCCTCCATTCCAGGGTGGAATATACAACATAATTTGACGTTTTTACGAAATATTTGTGAGTTTGGGAAGCACTGACGCCTTTCATGTTTTCTGCTGGCCCTGGATCAAACCAAAGCGTTTGATAGGGTGTCTCATAAGTTTCTCTGGGAGGTTCTGGAACACTATGGGCTCCCAAGTCACTTTAGGACTTGGATTAGCCTCTGTTATGCGGGGGCTAAAATTTTTCCTACACTTAATGGGGAATTGGGAGAACCTATATCTTTACATAGAGGAGTCAGACATGGATGCCCCCTTAGTCCCCTGTTATACACATTTGTTTTGGATCCAGTAATTCAGGAAATTTTCCATGACACTACTATTCAGGGTTTAGCACTCTCCCCTGTTCTGGAACCTCAAAAATTGGCAGTTTATGCTGAAGATGCAGTGATTATTGTTTCTGACGTTACACCGGGAGAGGCAGCTATACAGGTTTTAGATAAATATGCTTCTATTTCAGGAGCAGCGATTAATTACTTCAAGAGTAAGGGGGTATATGTGGGTGATGGGGTTCCCATATCAAACATTGGGCAAATCTCGATCTTCCAGGAGCCGATTAAAATTCTTGGGTGCTTTTTTGGCCCAGGGGATGTTGCCTTTCTGAACTGGGTGGATCAAATTAAAATCGGGGAATATAAGGTACAACTTTGGAAATCTTGGTCTCTGTCAAAACTAAAAAGTCTTGATTGTTAAAAAAATCCTTCTCCCTTTATTTTCATATGTGTGTGGTTCTTTTCCACTTCCTATTTCCTTAGAAACAAGATTGTATAGTATATTTTTTCAGATGGTTTGGGGGAGCCGTCTTAATCCAGTGAGAAGAGAATTTACCAATTTGCCCATCAATAAAGGGGGTCTCGGAATGATACACCCTGTGGCATTTTTTTTCCTCTTTTTTTTCCCCACCATGCTTCCTAAAACTGAGGGTAATAGACACCAGTGGGATGGTTGGACAGACTTACTCCTTGGACAGTTTGTATTAAAATGGGGGGACACTGTACCCAGACTGTGTGGCACTTTAGAAGTGCTGGATTTTGTGGTTCCTGCTGTCCAAAAACTTAATCAACGGGGAATCAAGAAGGAATATGTTCTGACTCTCTCTCGTAAATGTT
This sequence comes from Neoceratodus forsteri, assembly GCA_016271365.2. Taxonomy (NCBI): domain Eukaryota; kingdom Metazoa; phylum Chordata; order Ceratodontiformes; family Ceratodontidae; genus Neoceratodus; species Neoceratodus forsteri. The sequence continues at coordinate 1,070,855,443 of CM028133.1, forward strand.
TATATAGGAATATACTGGGGAGAAACTCAGCGGGTCAGATAGATTTTCCTAGATGTGTTCCTACGAAATTAACTTATGCTTTACGTCTCTTAGTGGATAAACGGGTTCCAGTACATATGTGGGCTATAGTATGACTTTGCTGTCATGATAGACTAGGGGTTAAAGGTAATTTAAAACGTAAGCCATTATTGGAAAGGCAATGTATCCGGTTGGAATGTGCGGGTCTTGAGGAAACCATGGAACATTTTTTCTTTACATGTTCATATGCCCAACTGTTTTGGCAAGATCTAGCTTCTAAGTAGCCTTGGGGCTTGGCATCAATGGTTAATTATGAAACTTTGATTTTGGGGGATTACACTGGGGCTTTTTCCTGCTATCATCCCAGTACTTTGAATTTACTTTTTGCTTGTGTTAAATATTTTCTTTGGCAGGCTCGATGTCAATTTTCTTTGCAACATTTAAATGTACCGACTCTGACTGTTATTTCACAAATTGAGAACACAGTCCAGAAACAAGAGGACTCTGAACGAACATTACTTGCTTTACCTAAGTTTCGGCTTTTTTGGAAACATATCTTCTGGCTCTAAAACTGTTATTTTCTTTTTTCTACCGTGATTGCACAGTTTTTCTTTCTGTTTAGTATGTTGATGTTTCCAGTATTGATTTTGTGACAGTTCATGTTTCTTATTTTCAAAAGGGGGGTTTCTGTGTTTTGTTGAGTTGTATTTGCCATGCTTATATTCTGATGTTTTTGATATTTTTTTCTTTTTTCATGTGATTGGTTATTGTGATGTATTGTTATTTTAATAAAAAATGCCCCTACTGTTGCGAAAAGTGCCTTGTGTTCTTTTACCTCCACCTGGACACTCACCAGGACAGCACCAGAGAAGGGTAGAAGAGACCTCAGTTTAATGTCTCATCCAAAGGATGGCACACCCCAGCAGTACAGCAACCCCTCAGTACCGCACATGGGTGCCAGTGTTTATGGTATACTATGAATGCATTCTCAGAGTGGGAGGAGAGCCCACGACCTTCTGGCCCAGAGGCAGATGTGCTACCAAATGAGCCATGCCTCACACTTGTGAGTAAAGAGAGATTCTGGTTACATGTGCCAGAAATATTCCCCATTCGCTGGTATACCCCATGAACAGAATGCTAAATCTATGTTAAATGGTAAATGTTACAATGTTGTTTGATATCTGTGAGAACAATAAAAATTGTAATTAAAAACAAAAATAACGGCCCAGTGGTTTGCCCGGTGGCACTGAGGGTTGAGGTACTGGATGCCACACCTCGCGTCACCCTGGCGACCTGGGTTTGGATGTGAGCCTGGGTTGTCATGAGTCGGTAGGGGAGGATAGGATTGAGCATCCAGAGGACTGCTCTCCTATCCTGGGAAGGGATGCCCCTGGGGACACCTGGAGGCACTGCTAGAGTCAGTGCAATGGAGGGAGGAGTGCAGCGGATGTCAGCATGTCAGTGCTAGACCTCATTGCATGTCTGCACTTCTGGGGAACAATCAGGAGGAAAAACCAGCAGCATCACTTGTGGCAGCTTGATGGCTGTAGCTTCTTGAGCCCGGCAGTGGTCCAGGGGTGACCTGACATGCTGGTACTGGATCCTGACCTAGAGCAGGGACCAAGGAGGGGGTCCCTCTCTCTCGTGGGTACACCAACACGTGCCAGCCAGTTGTGTGTGGTGCACCCTGAGGGGTCATCGGGGGAAGCGGAGCGGTGGCTGGATGTAAGGCAGAGTTGTGGCTGCACAGGAGGAAAAATAAAGTGGATATAAAAATAACGACCCAGTGACACTGAGGCTTGAGGTGCTGGACATCACACTTCAAACCACACTGGCAACCCGGGTTTGGGAGTGAGCTTGGGTCATCGGGGGTCGGCAGGGGCCGGAGAGGATTGAGCATCTGAAGGACTACACTCCTGTCCCAGGGAGGGTGGGTGGATGATTCTCCAAAGTGAGCGGCTCCTAGCAGAGGCTGGGAGGGCCACAGTCCGGGGGTCACACTAGATGCAGGGGAGGAGCCTCGGCAGCCATCTGTGAGCTGGGTGCGGGAGCACGCCCGGCAGCACTGGATGGCATTGCACATCCGGGCTCCTAGGAGGAGCTCTAGAGCAAGGGAAACCACCCACTGATTGGGGGATAGACGTCGCCTACCCCCACCTCCACTGCCAGATCCTGCCCACTGTGTGCTGGTCCCAATATCGCCTCTGCCTATGGAGCTCTGGATGAAAGCGCCATGGAGCTGAAGATGGCCCCACCACAGGGGGTGTATTCCAGGGGGACTGGCTCCATCGGGTGTGTCGCAGGTTAGCTGGGATTCCAGGCACAGATGGGAGGATCTCAAGCTGGAGGGGATAAAGTAGATCAACCAAAGAAGCCCCAGTCGCTGGTGACCAGAGGGAAAAATACTTGGAAAAAAAACAAAAACCGTTAACTGGCATGCCGGTGCAACAGTAGCACTACTGCTAGCAATGCTGATGACCCATGTTTAGGAGTGGACCCAAGATTACAAACATATGAAATTTGCCATCAGATAAAGGCCTAGTGGTCTGTCAAGTCTGCTCGAATGTGCAGCTAGCACCTTATCCTGCAGCTACCCCTCCCCTCCCACCTCCTCCCTTGAACCTCCCCAGCTAGTTATTGGACAGCTGGCTAGTGGCTGAAGACCGAGCATCTGTTGATCTGCTCATCTTCACGAGGGAGGGAGGGAGGGAATCTGGCATCTGGCATCTACCAGTCCCTAGCGATTGCTAAGGATAAGTGAGCCTGGAACCAGTACTGAGGCCGGATTGATGGAGATGACAGACATCTGCATGTTGGGGGTCGGAGTGCACCTGGCCATGTGCTGAGGTCATTGCACACATACCTACATCAAAGAGGGGGGCCACAGGGGAACCACACGCAGAAAAAAAAACATGGACGATGAATGGCATGAAGTCCTGGTTCCTTGTGAGAACCCAGCAGGCCGATGTGGGGTATATCCCCTAGCTACCCCAAGAAGAAAAAGCAGAGTCAATAAAAAAGCAAATGTTGGGCTTCCAGAGACCCCAGTTCGACCTCTTCCCAGGGGGCCAGGAGCCCCAAACTCGCAGAGATGCTTGCCCCAGATCCCCTGATGAGACCCCTATCCTTACCTTGCACTGCTTACCTTGTACAGTCTATTATGAATTCTGTCCTGTTGGCATGTCCATTTATTTATGCTGTCTTCCCTCCTATCGGAACTCCCCTCCCCAGGACGCAGAAAAAAAGCAAAGTAGCTGTGACCCACAGGGCACTCACATCATACTGTACCATAGGCATAGCTGAGCAGACTGAATGGGACAATGGGCCTTTTTTTCTGCCACTAATTTCTGTCCATCTGTGTGAACATGTGGAGGAAATAAAACTCAGGCTAGAATGTTGATGCCAAAATGCTGCAAATGTATTTGAAAAAGAACAAGGTACAGCATGCTGTAATGGTGGGATGAAGGCACTGTTTGACACTGAACTGTCTGCTCCTTCCTCTTCCTAATCCCCCGAGTCACACCGGTAACGAGCATCAACAACATTGTTAGTAAATAAATGAAAGACAAAAAGAAGGAAAGAATGGAACAGTTGAATGAGTGGTATGCTTGGAATCCATATAGCTGTGGCTCCAAACCCAGAGAAAAATATACAAAACAGCATGTCCTTTTGAGTTTGGAGGGACCTAGGGCATGTACAAAGTCAGGGAAAGATTTAAAGTTTAAAGTATAAAAACCACACACACACACACACACACACACACACACACACACATTTAATTTCCCATTGTTCTGGGGAACATTTTACATGTTATCCTGGGGAACAGTGTTATTCCCTTCAGAAAATGGCTAGCCCTAATTCTGACTCCACCTCTGACTTTTCCTTAATGTTTTGACATTTCTGAAATGAACAACCCTGATTCTTCACACTAGAAGAACTACTTAGAGAGGGGGTCTGGTAACAGCGGTCACAGTCTGAAAGCACTGGATCAGTTTCTGTTTGCCTAGCCCTGGTTTAGTTACCATGGCAACCCATGTTGTGACTACACAGAGCACTGATCTACAAGGAGCAGTTAATTCATTGACAAGTGTCACAAGAAGGTGCAAACACAATGTATAATGACACTGAAATGTTACAAATTTTAAAAGCAATGGCAGTCAGATCTTTTTGACTCTACCTTATAGACATCAAGTTATTTAACTTTTATGTTAACACTTTGTTCACCCTGTTTGTCTACCGACATTCTGACATGGAACCTTTCTAAATGAGCTATTCTTGCTCAAAGGTGTTAATCCTAGAGTTAATAAATAAAACTTTCAATACCCAGGATAGCCCAGCGAAGATCCAAACTTTCTTTGCCAGTGGGGAGCTACTTCTGCTCATGGTTTGCAGCTGAGACTCTGGACTAAAGTACAAGAAGGTCAAGGGGCTTGCTCAGGGTCATACAGTGAGCCAGAGCCTGTAGTCGGACTTGAACCTGTGAACTCCTGTTTTACCGTGTAGTCATTAAATAACTTGCTGTGCAACCTTCCATACCAAGAACAAGTTGTGCAAGGGTGCAGAATACTGTGGAATTCATAAAAAAAAAACTATTAGGGGTTAAAATACTGAAAAGTAGCTGGACTGTCAGATACAGCAAGGAAAAGGCACAGACATGCAATGAAGTGAAGAGATCAGAAAGCCCTCAGGTTGTTTAAATACTCAAACACAGTTTCCCATTATCGAGTTTCTTGTTCTGTAAATATCTGACCGAAAAAAAACTAGCTGGTGTGAAAAAATTTTTAAATTATGACGTAAATATTGAAAAATAATGCTGCTGAATTAAAAAGAATATATATATATATATACTCAGAATGCAGGGCTCGATATTCAGTTGCTGGGTGTCTAGTAGTCAAACGGGGTGCAAACAGCTGCCTCCTTGCAACCACAAACCTAATGGCCATCCATGAAGGGAGGACTCATTCATCATGGTGGAGGGGTCACCCACCACCACACTAGGTTGCTGTGCAAATGAAGGCCGTCAGATGCACCCATTAGCCCCTGTAGTGTGACACCCATGGACATCTGTGGCTGTCTCAGCATCAGTTGTATGGTGCTGTGGCACCCACTCATGGACGTGGGCTAGGGCTCTAGTGCCCAGTTAGTCTCCCAGTGCCCCGGCCCACCCCTTAATGCCTGCTTGTGGGCCGCAGTCCTTTTCCAGCTGTTGTGCCTCTGCTTGCCCTCCTGGTAATCCAGTGCCCCCCCCCCACTCCCCAGCCCATCAGTATTCCCTGGTGTCTAGATGAACCTGCTCCCTAGCACTGCTTCTCCTCCATGGGTCCTCTCCCAATTTAGTCCATCATCAATCTCCATCCTCCCCATGGCTCTTCAGCTCTGTGTTGCTCTTAAGCGACACCCCTTTAAAGTGTCTGTGATAGCTCTATAGGCAGAGGGAAGATGTCGTTTCAGAGGCGGCCAAACCAGTGAGGTAAGCCATGTGGGCTATTTATATGTAAAATCCAACCCCCTTTCCTATGTGGTCACTCTAAAGTTCGGGGCCATTCTAGGAAGGGCTGCAGCTTCCATTTAAGGATGGCTAGGTGGGACCCAGAAATGGGACAGTAGCACAATTTGTTGGCACAACAGTTTTGTGACGTTTCCATGAGACTATGCATCAGACCCTCAGAGAGCAGAGTTTTCAGTTATAAGTCTTGTTAATTATTTGTGAGGTCAACACATGCTCTTATTGGCTGTTGAACCTGGAAATACGCCCGAGCAGCTCACAGCAGTGCAGCACATGCATACATAAACTTTTTTTTTCTGTAAATGCCATTTCCCCCTTACTAACATAATTAGGCTCATAACTGCAATACTTCCCTTACAACCCTCCATTCCAGGGATCCTCACACCTTCTCCATTCCTCACTTTCACTCCTCTGCTTGCAATCATTCTTCTCTTATCACCTTCCCTCCCTCTGGAATCTGCTTCTCTCCTCTCTCTGTCTCTCCCTCTCCCGTGGCTCTCTTAGGTACCAGCTAAAACTCCTCCCAGCCCCCATCTGCACCTGTTAGCCCCTTCCCTGATCCTCCCCTGTTGGAATCCCTGCCATCCATGATGTTAAGCCTCGTCCTGGATTCTACCTCAGCCTGTATCAGGCTTTCTCCGAGTCTGCCTCTACACTGCCATCTTTCCACCTGCTGTGGTCTCGCTATTGTTTTGGTTTTTCAACCAGGAGAGAGGCACTAAGCTGAAAGCTTGTTTACAGGTGCGACCTGGGAGCACAAGGAAGTTAAGTGACTTGCTCAGGGTCACACAGTATGCAGGTGGGGGCTGTGGGATTCAAACCCAGGTCTCCAGGTTTGCAGCTCAGAGCCTTAAAACCACTGAGCTATACTGCCTCCACAGATGCTTGTTGCACCTTGCTACTTTTATTTGTACTAGTACTGTGTTAATTGTACCCTGATTGCACTTTACTTGTGCTGATCATCGATATTGTGTATGTTTTATTGTATTTCCTGTTCCCTTCCCCCAAGTCACACCTGGAAATGAGCCTTGACTCAGTGTGCCCTTCCCAGTTACCAGTAAAATAAATAACTACAACTGGTGACAGCTTGTAAGTACAAGAGCAAAATGATGAACAAGCAGGCAAACAACACAATGGTTGTAGCAATGACTTGTAGAACAAAAGTGCAAATATTAAGTAAAGTGTACAGTGCCTGTTGGAGATGGGGACGGTGAGTTAGGGGTACAGAATCCCCCATTGACACAGCCTAATTAATGAGGGAAATGAAGATGCAGAAGGGGAGGACAGGAGGGAAGGGAGGGACAGTCAAGGGGGGTGGGGTTCAGGGACAGATGGGACATAGAACTTGCTTGTGTGTATCCTACCAAAACAATGCCCAACTCAATAAATAATGCTAGCCAGTTCCTGGAATGCATAGCAGCAGATTGCTCAACACTTCCGTAGTCTAGCCACGCACAGAAGATAAACATCAATAAATCTAAATGCATGTATTGTTTAAATGTTGAATTTTGCCACTCTTTCCTTGCCAATTGCTACTCACTTTCAGAAATGGTAAGTTATGTACCCTGCAGAACTGCTTGGCTGTTTTTAGTTATTTCCCACCCTCTTAGCAGCTTAGAAACAAGAGACTATCGGAAAATTAGACAGAGTATAACTTTCCTAATCTGTTAGCCCAAATGACTGGGTTTTTTGTTCAACCTCTATGTCTGTGCTCTACATACGGTTTTATGACTCCATCCTTGCAGCCATTCCATCACGGTCTCCAGCTGCCTGCCGTAGTCCATTTCCAGTCCTAACTGCCCTCCAGTTTGTAGTGCCATGCTTCCCTCAGCTGCACAGCTGAAATTCCACTGCTCATCTCCAAGGCTGCGATCAGCTCCACCCTCTTGTCCCCTGGAGACAGTAGTAAAAGAAACACTTGTCTGACTTGAATGAATTTTGCACACTGCTCTGAGCCCAGTTGCTGGCTTAGTCACAGTGAATCAAGTGTCCGTGGTGGCTCACGTTTTCTGGTTTTACTTGGCTACTGTTGGTGTCATAGGTGTTGGCAAGCAGGCATACTCGGTGTATTTTGCAGAGTACAGCAAAATCAGGAAAACATGAGCCTCAAGCAAGGGCAACAAACACAGAACCTGAGATACCTGAAGAACTGTTTCCCCCTCTTTGGATGCTTTAGTGCGAATTTGTTTGCAACATGTGTGGGTGCTAAGGCTGGCTACCTTGACTGTTGTACAGAGGCTTATCACAGTGTATCCTAAACATTGTAACTAAAAGCCAGCCAACTTCTGTCTGATTGGTAGTGTGTATGTTAGATAAAACAAAACGTTGTTGTGAATCTGTTCGGATCATTGGCTTACTACGTATTTATTTATTTTTATTTTAGTCTTTAGTAACCAGGTAAGGCCCATTAGGCCCAAGTTCCTGTTTTCAGGGGCGACCCGGATTGCTGAAATGGGGGTAAGGTAATGTTTGTGTAGTGGGAAGCACATCTTTTGGTTTGTGTTTACGGGGGGGGGGGGGGAACAGTTCCATCAACTCTCACATACAAGTTTAAAATTCCAGGCTGTATCCCTGGTTGGTGTGAACTTAGTTACATGAGGAATAGCATACACCCAAGTGTAAATAATAAGGACATAATTAAGCAATAAGACAGGACAGGGTGTGTGTTATTGTGCAATAACATCACTCCTGGGGTGGGTTGAAGCACGAGGCGAAGCCATGTGCTGCCACAACCCCAGGAGTGATGTTATTACACAATAACACACACACTCTGGAGTGCCTTATTGCTATTATACAATGGCTCATTTGTTTAAAAATAAAAAGACAAAAAAGGAAAAATATGTTAAAAACACTTTACTTACTTTATTTTTGTTGAGGCAGATGCACCTATTGAAAAATAAGTCCCTAGTTTCTACGTGGTCCAGCAGAGGGGGCAGCTGCTTTATGGTTTGCCTTCTTCTAGTTTAGGTCCGTGTTTGTACTGTTTTTGTGTGACTGTGACCCCTGTGCATAACCCCCACACATCTTTTTGTTGTTTCCTCCAGACATACTTTTTGTTTTTTTAGTTTGCTGGTGCTGTTGTTTTTGGTGGCATTGTTTAACTGAGATGGTTTTAATTTTTGATTTTACTGGGGTAGAATTGCAATGTTTTGTGGAAGAAGCGAACGGTGCGGACTGAGTGTGCAGACGTGCTGAGGGAGTCAGGAACACTGCACAGCTGGAGCTAGTCCTTCCACTTTCTGGGACAAAAAGTAAATGTGATATTTTGTTAACGTATTTTCAATCTTTTTCTCACTGGTACTCCAGCGAAACACAGAGTAGGAGTGTTTGAAATGAGCGGCTTCACTGAACCGCGCAACTGACAGTTACCGTCTTCGCGGTTAAGTGAAACTGCTCGCTTTGGAGACAAAGAAAAAAAGAAGCAGTACACAAACAGGGAAGAAAATTCATTTGTTGTGCAGTAGTAATGCTTCAGTTTTCTTCGGAAGTGTATGTTTGGGGGGGGACTGAAGTACTTTGAAGCACGCTAACTAGAGCTGCGGTAAGGTGGGAATGAGCATAATTTAATGCTCTGTCATACAGTCCTGTGAGTGCTTGCACTTAATACAGAGATGTTATTGTTCAATAACATCACTGTTCCAGGTACACGCTGACCAATCTGGATGCAAGGAATTTTCTTGCTATTGAATAATTACCTGTATCATATTTACCAGTAAAACGGTTTGCAAAGGGCTGGCAGCCCTAAAGATACGTAAGGCCCAGGTGCCAGATAGGATGCATTTGAGGGCCGAACCGCTTGTAGGGCTATTCAAACACTCAGTTCAGATAGGGATAGTTCCTATAGACTGGAGGGTAGCGGATGTGGTACCATTCCATAAGGGGGGACAAGGAGCAACTGGACAACTACAGACCAGTAAGTCTCATCTCTGTTGTGGGTAAACTGATAGACACTAGTCAAAGAGGACCTTATGGACTGCCTGGAGAGCAGTGGACTTCAGGATAGTAAACAGCACGGGTTTGTGGCAGGGAAGTCGTGTCAGCTCAAGCTGATAGTGTTCCTTGACTGAGTAAAAAGGGTAGTGGATAAGGGCAATGCCATGGAATTACTGTACTTTGATTTCAGCAAGGCTTTCGCGGTCTCTGGGATGCCGTCACATACCCTCGATGTAAATACAATCTTAACTGTGTATGGTCAACCATACATTGTTTTATGTGGTATATTGCTTATACCCATTTAAAAAACTCTTACTAAACATTGCAATGCTCCTGCTCATTCAAGCACCCCACTGTCTGATCATTCTGGCACCCCGCTGCCCGAAAACCAATGTGCACTGGCTTGTTCCAGCACCTGGTACCTCACTCTTCAAAACTGTCACTCAGTAAGCCACAGCCACACTGTTTTTTTTTTAAACTAAACAAATAAATAAAACTGCAATAAATAAATACACTTCCTAACAACACAGCTATCTACAGCTGCCTTATTTGAAATCAGCCTTGGTGACCCACTCGCTAAATGGTGCTGTCACTGTACCGTGAGTTTTTTGTGAAAGCCAGAACTTCAGTGTATCACTGGCCTTGCACTGACATAAAGGCTAAGTAGCTATTGTGGTATCGTTAGCCCCGTTTACACCATCGTGTTTGCAGCGCATCAACCCATGCGCACCGGTTGATGCGATGCAAACACAACAGTGGGGACACTTACCAGAGCAAGTTAAGAGCACTCTGGATCCATTTTTGGCTCTGACTCAGGAGTGGGTACATGTAGCGGATCGAGCACATTAACCTGCACTGTAAACTCTCTTCTGCGTTCAATCCACTACAAAACTGTCTCCCTGCCATTCAAACCCACCCCACAGCTGTCCGCCCCCCCCCCCACAGTGTGACCTGCACCACTGTAAGCGCCAGCAATGTAAATTGAAAACGTCGGTGCAGCACACAGTGGAGCAGGAAAGGAGTGGCAAAGAAAACAAAATGCTGTGGCTGTGTAAACATGGCTGTTGTGACCTCAGAACGATACCACAACAACTTTTCATGACCTTTACACTGTACCTCAATGAGGGTATGGCAGCTGGGTTTCATACGAACATACGAATTGCCAGCAGAAACAGGCCACATGGACTATTGAGTCTGCTCAATTGTGCAGCTAGCCCCTCAGCTTGCAGCTGCCACACCCTTTTCCATGTGAAAAAGTGCAAAACTGCTCCTAGGGCACAGAAACCCAGAGGCACAGTATAATATGGGGGAAGAGGTTGTGACAGTCACCAAACAGGAAAGAGACCTGGGAGAAATCTTATCTGATGACCTCAAAGTGGCAAGGCAGTGTGACAAGGCAGTAGGTAGGCTAGGGGGATGCTGCAGTGCATAGAGAAGGGTATCACTAGCAGAAGGAGGGAGGTGCTGTTTCTGCTGAGATCATTGTTGGAAACCCACCTGGAGTACTATGTTCAGGTCTGGAGACAACATCTCAAGAATAACATATACAAGATGGAGGCTATGCAGAGGAGGGCAACTAAAATGCTGCAGGGGCTGCATCAGGAGCCCTATGAGGACAGACTGAGATACCTCAGCATATACACACACTGAAAGAGAGGAGGGAGATGGAGGACATCACAGAGACCTATAAATACCTCACAAAGTTGAACAAGTTACAGGAGGGGAATATTTTTTTCTCAGAGAAGGAGCATGAGAACAAGCGGACAGGCTGTGAAGTTGGAAGAGGGAAAATCTAAGAGGGATGTGAGGAAGTACTTTTTTCACTGAAAGAGTGGTGGATGCGTGGAACAGTCCTCCAGTGGAGGTAGTGGGGGGCGAAAACAGTGGTGGACTTTAAGCATACTTGGGATAAGTACACAAGAAGGACACTCCTTACAGAACCACCAGTGAGGCGGCACAGCTCTGGTCTCTCTCAGAAAGAGGGGGAAAATTTCCTAGTCACTGGTTCATCAGCCTTGCTCTTGGACCACCTCAGACTGAGAAAGAAGGAGAACAAAGACAGTAGGGCCACTATCATGGTAGCTCAATTCTGGGTCCCCCTCGGACAGGGGGGGAAACTTTTAAAACAAAAAGTGCCCTTTTGACCTTGAGCACACCCACTTTTCCCGTCTTCTTGCATGGGCATAAGGAAATCTTGGCTGAGAAGCAGGGGGAAGGTAGCCGGAGGTCAGGTAGCGTCTGTCGTGACAATATAGGCAGGAAAAAATGGGCGGATTGGGTGGGTCAAGCAGTCCTTATCTGCCAACAAATTCTATGTTTCAAGGTAATGTAACAAGGCCTACAGAAAGGCAGACAGGATGCTGGGGCGTACAGAAAGGGGTAGTCACAGCAAAAGGAAGGAGGTGTTACTATCTCTCTATAAATCACTGGTGAGGCCCCACCTGAAGTACTGTGCCCAGTTCTGGAGTCCTCACCTGAGGAAATATAAGGACAACCTGGAGACAGTGCAACATAGGATGACCAAAGTGATTCAGTCCCAGCAGGGATATGAGGATCAGCTCGAGGCACTGAACTTGTACTCGCTGGAGGCCAGATGAGAGATGGGAGCTATGACAGAGATCTTCAAGTTCCTGAAAGGAACGAACAAGTTAAACTGCGAGGAACTATATTGCGCATCAGTAGCAAATCAAGAACACAGGATGGGAGTGGAAACTGGTGGTGGAAGGAGGTTCAAGAGGGAAGTGAGAGAGTTTTATTTTACAGAAAGGGTGGTGGAACCATGGAACAATCTGCCAAATGATTTGGTGGGCCCAGCACTATCAACAGTTTCAAACATGGTTGGGACAGAGTGGAGGGCTTAGTGGTTGCTCAGGGTGGTAGCAGTAGAGTGGGGAGCATGTGGTAAATATTGTGGATTAGAACCCTGTATGGACAATAGGTCCTGGATGTGTTAGGGTTTTTTGGGTAGACTGGATGGACCAAGGTCTTTTTTTTGCCATCATTATTTATGTTTCCATGTATTCCACTAAAACCAAGCACTTTTAAATTCCACGTGTGTGTATAATGGCCTGTGTATTAAAGAATAACAACTACTGAGGTGTCCAGGCATGCTCTGATATATGGACACCTTGGGTGCAATGTGAGGCATAAGATGTATGTCGAGTGCCTTCAACCACCCGAGAAGTCTACATATCAGCATGCCTGGACACCTCAAATAATGTTATTCTCCCCATAAAATAGGTCCTGAATTGATTTTCAAAGTGTATACAGTTATTTAGTTTTGAACTGTCCAGGCCTGTTCTGCTAACCAGAAAGTCAGGTGATGCTCTCAGCCAATCAGATCACTAGGCTTTCGTTATCTATTTTATAACGGAGTTTGTCGCAGCTGCATCCTCTCCCGTGCTACAGTAGCCATTGCACTGCTGTGCTGAAGAGTTTCACTTTAATCCCTTCATAGTGCTGAACTAGTAAACTCAGGGCTGCCTGAGTTTTTTTAATCACTTCACAACTTTAGTGTTTAAACCATTAAGTATAAAAAAGAAATTACTTGCTGCAAAATATTTTTTTAAACATATCCTTTGTGTGTGTTGCTTACAAATTTATTGAGAAACACACACCTCAGCATATCTTTTAACTGTCCCTGATTTTGCCTCAAAATTTTCCTCTGTCCCTACTAAAATCAGTGTTTTTGTGACTGAACCATCAGGATTATAATCACAAAATAATGTCAAGCATTAGACTTACAGACTTGTTTTTCTTCAGGAAATGCTTTTTACACTAAGCCCCTTATGCTTTCTGGTTCCTTTGTGAATATCACAATTTTTTATGTTGCCCCCCACCCACAACCCACGCCCACCCACTGCGCACCCTGCCTCCCCACACACCACCCTCACCCCATACTTACCTCTGAGTCCGCGCGATTTATTTTCAGTGGACCGGGAACACGTCTGTACACTTCAAAGCCGACCGCAAACTGAGGAAATGCCGGTAAGCTGTATAACGGTAGAAATAGGGTTTTTTCAACTTTAATGCATATCTCAGTCATTTTTTGGAATTTTGGCACCAAATTTTCAACATGGTGTTTTTGGGACCCCTCCTCATGTATTCTCGAACTGTCATGGCGTTAATTGGCCTTGAAAGGTGATTTCGCGGTCACTGCACAGAATCACCTTTTGGTGCTGATTAATGAAACGACAGTGCCAGTGTTCATGAGGTGGGCTCTCAAAAAGCCTATGTTGAAAATTTCGTGGAAAAAATCCAAAAAATGACTGTTTTACGAGCGTGTGTTGTGCAGTTGCTATGCATGCTCGTAACTTCGCGAATTTGCACTATTTTCATGCCAGATTTTCAATATTGGCATTTTGTCACACCTCCTTGTGAACAGTAAGCTGTCATTTTTCACATCCTGGCCGAAATGTGTTTTCGCACTTCCAGTGCAGAATAGCGCGGTCGCTGTTGGAAATCAGTGTTTGGGACAGATTAAGAAAATGACAGTGACACTGTTCATCAGTAGAGGTCCTAAAATGCCTATGTTGAAAATTTGATAACGATACTCCATAAAATGACTGTGTTACAAGCATACGTTGCGCAGTTTGCACGGATGCTCATAACTTTTCGAATTAATAATATTTTCACTCCAGATTTTCAGCATTGTCATTTTCCCACACCTACGTATGAATAGTGCAGCTGTCATTTTTCCCATCCTGGCCGAAATGTGTTTTCACACTTCTGGCCAGAATAGAGCGGTCGCTGTGGGAAATCACTGTCCGGGACAGATTAAGAAAATGACAGTGATACTTTTCATGAGCAGAGGTCCTAAAATGCCTATGTTGAAAATTTGGCGATGATAGCCCATCAAATGTCTGTGTTACAAGTGTGCGTTGCACACTTTCCACACACCCTTGTAACTTCGCAGATCTGTAATATTGACATGCCAGATTTTCAACAGTGGCATTTTTTCACACCTCCTTATGAGCAGTACAGCTGTCATTTTTCACATCCTGACTGAAATATGGTTTCACAGTTGTGGCACAGAATAACGCGGTCGCAGTGGGAAATCAGTGTTCAGGACAGATTAAGAAAATAACAGTGGAAATGTTCATGAGCAGAGGTCCTAAAATCCCTATGTTGAAAATTTGGTGACTAAACTCCATAACATGACTGTGTTACAAGCATGTGTTGAACTGTTTCCACGCACCCTTGTAACTTCGTAAATTTGTAATATTTTCACAACACATTTTCAACAGTGGCATTTTTTCACACCTCCTTATGAACAGTACAGCTGTCATTTTTCACATCCTGGCTAAAATATGTTTTTGCACTTCTGCCAGAGAATAGCACGGTTGCTGTGGGAAATCAGTGTTTGGGACAGATTAAGATCGAACGAGTGGAGGGGGGAGTGACCAAGCTCAACTGAGCTCTGTCTGGACTGCTGCGGATTTGTTTGTGGGCAGAAAAATGCCCCAATGCAAGAGCCCAGTACAAAAGGGCAGCCTGCAGCACTGGGAGAAACAGAACGAGAGACCGAGTGAGGGAGGGGGAGTGAGCGAACTTACTGGAGTACTGTCAGGACAGCTGAGGATTTCTTTGTGGGCAGAAAAAGGCATCAATGCAGGCAGGGGCCCAGTAGAAAAGGACAGCCTGCAGCGGTGGAAGAAACAGTACGAGTGAGTGAGACAGGGGGACTGAGTTGCTGCGGATTTGTTTGTGGGCAGAAAAAGGCCCCAGCGCAAGAGTCCAGTACAAAAGGGCAGCCTGCAGCACTGGGAGAAACAGAACGAGAGACCGAGTGAGGGAGGGGGAGTGAGCGAACTCACAGGAGCACTTTCAGGACTGCTGTGGATTTCTTTGTGGGCAGAAAAAGGTGTCAATGCAGGCAGGGGCCCAGCAGAAAAGGCCAACCTGCAGTGGTGGGAGAAACGGTATGAGTGAGTGAGACGGGGGGACTGAGTGAGCTCAATGGAGCTCTGTCAGGACTGCTGCGGGTTTCTTTGTGGGCAGAAAAAGGCACCAATGCAGGCAGGAGCCCCGTACCAAAGAGCCGCTTGCAGCCTCAGGACAAACAGAATGAGCGTGTGACAGAGGGAGACTGAGCAACCTCAACGGAGTTCTGTCGGGACAGCTGCAAATTTTTTTGTGGACAGACAAAGGTGCCAATGCAGCCAGGAGCCCTGTACACAAGCGCAGCATGTAGCACCAAGAGACACAGAACGAGTGAGTGACAGAGCGGTAGTGAGCGAGCTCAACAGAGCTCTATTGTGACTGCTGCAGATTTCTTTGTGGGCAGAAGATGCGGCAATGCAGGCAGGAGCCCAGTACAAAAGGCCAGCTTGCAGCGCAGGCAGAAAAGGAATGAATGAATGAGTGGGGGGGGGAGTAAGCTCAATGGAGCTGTGTCAGGACTGCTTCAGATTTCTTTCTGGCCAGAACAAGCCGCTAATGCAGGCAGGAGCCCAGTACAAGAGGGCAGCCTGCAGTGGCAGGAGACACAGAACGAGCGAGTGAGGAAGGGGGAGTGAGTGAGCTCACCGGAGCTCTGTTGGGACTGGTGCAGATTTGTTTGTGGGCAGAAAAAGGCAGCAATGCACACAGGGGCCCAGAACAAAAGGGCAGCCTGCAGTGGCAGGAAAACCAGAATGAGCGAGTGAGAGAGGGGGAGTGAGCGAGTGCAACGGAGCTGTATTGCAACTGCTGCAAATTTCTTTTGGGGAAGAAGAAGGTGACAACGCAGGCAGGAGCCCAGTAGAAAAGGGCAGCCTGCAGTGCCGGCAGAAATGGAATGAGCAAGTGAGAGAAGGGGAGTGAGCGAGCTCAATGGAGCTTTGTCGGGACTGCTGCAGATTTCTTTGTGGGCAGAAAAAGGCACCAACAGAGGCAGGAGCCTAGTGCAAAAGGCAGCCTGCAGTGCCAGGAGAAACAGAATGAGTAAGTGACACAGGGGGAGTAAGCATCCTCAAAGGAGCTCTGTCAGGACAGCTGTGGATTGCTTTGTGGGCAGAAAAAGGTGCCAATGCAGGCAGGAGCCCAGTTAAAAAAGGGAAGCCTGCAGCACTGGGAGAAACACAATGAGCGAGTGAGTGAGAGAGGGATGTGACGTAGACAGCCAGCTCTGAGTGCTCGAGTGCTGTATTCATTTTTTTTATTACATATAAAATATATGATGGGAAGGTCAGTTTGAGGAAACTACTGTCTTACTGGAACTGACACATCAAGACCCCCCCAGGGATAAGTTCAAAGGACAGGAGGTATTTTAAACTGCAGGATCTGGGGTGCAATTACCTTGTCAATTTGCTTTCATCGCGGGAAATAAGATTAGCTATTCATAATGCCCTCATGGAGATCCTTTGACTTGCATAGTTGCCAGGAAGGACTTGTGGGGAGGGGTGTCAGAGAGAGGCCAGAATGGACATTGAAGAGGTTTGATGTCTGGGCCAGGCAGGATCCAGATGAATTTGGAAGGTCAAATACACATTCCCCAGGAAGCCTTGGGAGGACATCACAGAACCTGTTTATGTGTGTGTGTGTGTGTGTGTGTGTGTGTGTGGCAGAACAAAAAACAGTTCTGACCAGTTACCCTAAGGAGAGGAAATTGAGTATGTCACTTATCATTTTTTTTAAAACTTGTTGGGACATCCTGTGTGGTAACATATAACTTTTAATACACCAAGGTGGAGTTTAATTATCTCAGAGAGGAGGCCGGCTCAGAACTCTTTTATCCAACTGAGCAAGCCTTAGAGACACACAAGACAATATTTCTGACTGAGAGAAGAGAAATCCTCAAAGCACTGAAAGAAAGTAAGCATTAGATTAGACCAGTCTAAATGTATGTATTGTAGAAACTGTACTTTTTCCTGTTTGTTTTATGGCTGTATGTGTTGGGATATATATTTTGTTCTGTAATTATTATTCTGTTTTCATATTTTTAAAGTAAAGAGATATTTTTACAATGGAACTCTCTGGAGTGCCTTGACATTTCTTTTTATTTAAGTGGAGCTTTTAAAGGTTATAAGTAACACTGTGTATGGGCTTATTGTATACCAAACTGGGAAATGGATAGAGTTCTCTAAAGTCTTGCATAGAGTTCCAAGGGTTCATTTGAAAGACCTGGTTGGGTGCCCGTAGGCAAAGATATCTGGCCCCCTGAAGACAGAATTATCTGAGCCTGATAATTGGGTACGCTAGCAAGAGGTTATCAGTTTGAATCCCTCCAGAACTTGAGACTAAGGTGACTTGAACCCACAAAACAGACAAGAGGGCTACCTTGTTCTGTTCACTGTACACAGATCATATGCTCAGAGGTTGGCACTTTGGGAGTACAGGGCTGACCGGCTGAGCAAGTTTGTGACAGATTGGTTGGCAGCGATGGCATAAAAAGTTTGGTGGTATAAGCTTCATTGTTCAGTGTGTCAGCTTGAAAGCATTAACCTCACTTGGGAAAAAAAAGAAAGGCAGTGTTCTATTTCAAAAGGAAACAGGACTATTTCCCCTGACTTACAGTTAAGTTCCCACCCATTTTTTTTTTCTGAAGTGCCAGTCAGTATAGTATTAGTAGTGAGAGAAGAAGAAAATGGCTTCTGACTACAGCAAGCACACTGTAGATTTCTTAAAGCAGTTGTGCAGGGACAGGGGAGTCCCGTTTGGGGTGAAAGCCAGTAAGCAGAACCTCATAGAGGCCCTGATGGTAGCAGATACCCAGGGCAGCGAGTCACCAACCATGACTGAAAGGGACCAGACCTTGAGTGTGGCAGAACTAGTGGCCAGTGAGGGGTCCTGAGCCGATGAGGCAGACAGCAGGGCCACTATCAGTGAAGGGCCACAACAGCAGGGGAAGGTCACCGGTATCCTGAATCCAGAGGTGCTCAAGTTGCAAATTGAGTTGCGCAGGATGAAACTGGAGGCAGAGCGACAACAGAAGGAGGCAGACCGTGAGGAACGTGAGTGCCAGTGAGAGGCAGAGGAGAAGAGAGAGCAAGAACACAGAGCTGCAGAGGAGAGGGGAGAGAGGAGCGCCAGTGGCAACACAAACTGGAGAAGCTATGACTCCAACTAGTGGCACCAGGACAGGTAAGTGGCTTGGGTTTAACTGGGACTGCAGGACTGGGTTACAAATTGAACTCTAAATTAATAGTTGAGTTTAAGGACTGGGAGGACATGGACACCTTTTTAAATTCTTTTGAAATAGTTTGTATTCAGGCTAAAATTCCTAGAGAGTCCTGGAGCTTCCAGCTATCCCCGCTACTTACCGGAAAAGCTTGGGATGCATTGGGTCAAATGGACAATAAAGACAGTGATGATTACAACAAGTTAAAAGCTGCACTACTAAAACAGTTTGAATTAACTGCTGAATCATACAGAGCTAAATTCCGTAAGCTCAGAAGAAGCCCTGATATGAGCTATGAGGAGCTAGCCATGAAACAACATCAGTTTTTAAAATGTTGGTGGGAAGGAATTGAGGCAAACACTGTTGATAAAATAGAAAATGTGATTTTATTCGAACAATTTTATTGGGCATGTCCAGCAGAGTTAAAAACCTGGCTAGAGGACCGAGATCCAAAAACAGTGCAAGAGGCTGCTGAACTCTTGGACCACTACGCCAAGAGCAGACCTGCTCTGAGAGCGAATGGGGCAGGCGTGGCAGCACAGAAAGGGAAAAGTGCACCTTCAGGGCAGCTAAAACCCTCACTGCCTCGACCAAAACCAATTAGCCCCAGGTTTCAAAGAAAAGATTTCTCTGAAGTAAGAAATGTTTGTTGGTTATGTAAAGAAACTGGGCACATTGCCAGACAGTGTCCAAGAAGGGCAAGCAATAATTCGCAAAGTAGTACCAGAAAGGAAGTGGGTTGTTTGTGTGTCCCTGGAAGCATGCCAGTGAACATGAGGGAACACATACAACCAGTCATGGTAAATGGTGTACAGATGCAGGGGTTAAGAGACACAGGGGCATCCCTGACATTGGTAAAAGGGGATCTGGTACAACCTGGTCAGCTTATACCCAATAAATACATAACTGTACAAGGGTTTACTGGTGAAGAGAAAACATTGCCACTGGCCAGTGATCTCCTGGACTGGGGAGAAACAGGGGGAACTGTGCAACAGGTGGCTGTAGCTAACACATTAGCAGTGGATGTGATCCTGGGTAACAATCTCCAACAGGGGATGGTATGTGCAGTTACACGTAGCCAAGTGGCCAGGGAAAATTGTAGTTCCCTGAGCCCCACAGAAGCCATTGGGAAAGATACTGAGAGGCTGGTTCCCCAGCCTGTGTCTCCAGAGGGGGAGACTGATAAAAAGAGGGTAGAAATTTCCCCAGTAGCAAGTAACCACATATCTACAGAGGGTTACTCGAAGAGGGAGGGGTGACCCCTTGTCAGAGGGTGGGGATTGACAGTAATCCTGAGGGCCCTGACGCTAGTGCTAGGGACCGTAGTTTAGCGACTGAAGGGGACCTGTCCCATGCCTTGGGAAGGTGTGAGGGGTTCGCAGCTGCTCAGAGAAGTGACCCTAGTTTAGAGAAGCTGAGGGCTTGTGCAGACTCAGACAGTGCACAGGGAGGTGACGGATGACATAGGGTTTATTGGGAAAATGGACTTATGTATACACAGGCAGTACAGACAGAGGGAGGGATGCTAGGCAGACAGCTTGTCGTTCCCCAGGGATATCGTGAGCAGTTGCTCAAGGTTGCCCATGATATTCCCATGTCTGGTTATCTGGGAATCATGCGCACAATGCAGCGGTTGGCCCAGAATTTCTACTGGCCTAACTTCACCCAGCAGGTGAAGCAGTATTGCAGGTCTTGTCACCGGAGCCAAGAAATAGGGAAGGTGAGCCAGAAAACCCAAGCCGCACTGATTCCCTTACCTATAGTGGAGGAGCCATTCCAGAGGGTGGGAATGGATATTGTGGGGCCTTTAAATACCCCTAGCTCCTCAGGGAAAAGGTTCATCCTGACTGTGGTGGATTATGCCACCCAGTACCCAGAGGCAGTCACCCTTTCCTCACTGAGGACAGACAAAGTGGCAGATGCCTTGCTTAGGATTTTCTCCCATGTTGGGTTTCCACAGGAGGTAATCACTGATTGAGGGGGTTATTTCATGTCAGACCTAATGAAATATCTATGGAAGAAGTGTGGGGTGGTACAGCAATGCACGACACCGTATCACCCACAAGCCAATGGGCTTGTGGAACGCTTCAATGGTACCCTTAAGTCAATGCTTCGGGCATTTGCTGAACAGCATGGGAGGGACTGGGAGAAATACTGTACCTTCCCCACCTGTGGTTTGCATACAGGGAGGTGCACCAAGAGTCGACAGGATTTTCCCCCTTCAAGCTCTTGTATGGACGCCAGGTACGTGGACCCCTAGACTTGATCCAGGAGGACTGGGAAGGCAAGCATGACACCCAGGGAACTCCCATTGTGGATTATGTCCTAAGGTTTAGGGAAAGGCTGAAGGAGCATATGGGGACAACCCAGAGCAACCTGGCAGCTGCCCAGCAGAAACAAAAAGTATGGTACGACCACAGTGCCAGAGCTGGCTTGTACATGGTGGGTCAGGAAGTCATGGTCCTTATTCCAGTCCGGAAGATAAGTGGCAAGCTGAGTGGGCAGGACCGTACAAAGTGGTTAGGAAGGTAAATGACATAAACTACATTGTGGAGTTACCTGACCGAAGGTAGACAGAAAGGATGTACCATGTCAACATGATGAAGCCATATGCAAATAAGGCTGACATGGTGTTCGCAGTGTGTAGTCATGGGGAGGGGACGGATGAAAGAGACCCTCTTCTGGACTTGCTGGAAGAGAGTAAGTGGGAGCCCTCTATGGAGGCAGTAAAATTGTCTCCCCAGCTGACCCCAGACCAGATCCAGAAAGTGAGGGAGGTTTTAGCAGACTTTGCCCCCTTGTTTAGCACCAAGCCTGGACTAACCCCCTTAGCAACACACAACGTGGAGACAGAGACACAGACGCCCATACGGTGGACAGCATATCGGGTGTCAGAGGCTGTACAAAAGGACATTAGGAGGGAAGTGGAGGAGATGCTGGACTTATGGGTAATCCAGAGATATCACAGTCCCTGGGCCTCACCCGTAGTCCTTGTACCCAAGTCAGATGGCTCGACTCGTTTCTGTGTAGACTATCATGGACTGAATGCAGTTATGAAGTCAGACTCCCACCTGATGCCCCGAACAGACGAACTCCTGAACAAGTTGGGGGGGTGACCTACCTGATGACCATTGACCTGACAAAGGAGTATTGGCAGGTAGAGTTGATGGACAGAGCTAGGGAGAGGCCACCTTTCATCACTCCGATAGGCTTATTTGAGTTCAAAGTAATTCCTTTCGGAATGAAGAACACCCCAGCCACTTTCCAAAGGTTGGTGAACCAGATGTTAAATGGTGCTGAGAAGTACGCTGTGTCGTACCTGGATGACATTGCCATCTTCAGTACCAGCTGGGAGGAACACCTGTCACATCTTAGGGAAGTGCTGGGCAGAATACAGTGGGCCGGGCTCACTGTCAAAGCTGAGAAGTGCCAGGTGGCCATGGGGGAAGTGGCATACCTCGGGCATGTGGTAGGCCGGGGACAGCTCTGTCTTAACCAAATCAAGATAGAGGTAATACAGGTGTGGCCCAGACCAGAAACACAGAAGCAGGTCAGGAGTTTTCTCAGGACAGCAGGGTACTACAGAAAGTTTGTACCTAATTACAGTGCCCTGGCTGCTCCCCTATCTGACCTGACAAAGAAAAAAATGCCAAGAAAAATCACCTGGGGCCCAGCCTGTGAGGAAGCCTTTACCAAACTGAAAGAGGCACTGTGCAGTGCTCCTCTTGTGACAAGTTCAAACTATAGCAAAACTTTTGTAGTTCAGACGGATGCCTCAGATGTGGGTATTGGGGCAGTACTAAGCCAGACATCCAGTTAAGGGAGGGACCACCCCATAGCCTACCTGAGCTGAAAACTGCTCTCCAGGGAACAAGCATACTCCACGGTGGAAAAGGAGTGTCTTGCCTAGTATGGGCCTTAAAGGAATTGGAGCCATACTTGTATGGGCAGCCTTTTGTGGTACAAAGTGACCACAACCCCCTGGTTTGATTGACACAGATGGGGAAAAACAATGGCAGACTGCTCAGATGGAGTCTTGCTTTACAAGGGTATGATTTAAAAATCATACATAGGGTCAGAGCCAAGAATAAGAACTCAGATGGATTGTCTAGTGTCTATGAGGAGTGAACTGATTTGGGAAGCTCATCCCATGGAGGAGATGGATCCCCCAAATTCAGTCTAGGTGGGGAGGAGTGTGACATAGACAGCCAGCTCTGAGTGTTTGAGTGCTGTATTCATTTTTTTTATTACATATAAAATATATGATGGGAAGGTCAGTTTGAGGAAACTCCTGTATTACTGGAACTGACACATCAAGACCCCAAGGGATAAGTTCAAAGGACAGGAGGTATTTTAAACTGCAGAGATCTGGGGTGCAATTACCTTGTCAATTTGCTTTCATCCCAGGAAATAAGGTTAGCCATTCATAATGCCCCCAGGGAGATCCTTTGACTTACATAGTTGCCAGGAAGGACTTGTGGGGAGGGGTGTCAGAGAGAGGCCAGAATGGACATTGAAGAGGTTTGATGTCTGGGCCAGGCAGGATCCAGACGAATTTGGAAGGTCAAATACGCATTCCCCAGGAAGCCTTGGGAGAAAATTACAGAACCTGTTTATATGTGTGTGTGTGTATGTGTGTGTGGCAGAACAAAAGCCAGTTCTGGCCAGTTACCCTGAGGAGAGGAAATTGAGTATGTCACTTATCATTTTTTTAAATCTTGTTGGGACATCCTGTGTGGTAACATATAACTTTTAATACACCAAGGCGGAGTTTAATGATCTCAGAGAGGAGGCCGGCTCAGAACTCTTTTATCCAACTGAGCAAGCCTTAGAGACACACAAGACAATATTGCTGACTGAGAGAAGAGAGACCCTCAAAGCACTGAAAGAAAGTAAGCATTAGATTAGACCAGTCTAAATGTATGTATTGTAGAAACTGTACTTTTTCCTGTTTGTTTTAAAGCTGTATGTGTAGGGATATATATGCTGTTCTGTAATTATTATTCTGTTTTGATATTTTTAAAGTAAAGAGATATTTTTACAATGCAACTGCCTGGAGTGCCTTGACATTTCTTTTTATTTAAGTGGAGCTTTTAAAGGTTATAAGTAACACTGTGTATGGGCTTATTGTATACCAAACTGGGAAATGGATAGAGTTCTCTAAAGTCTTGCTAGGAGTTCTAAGGGTTCATTTGAAAGACCTGGTTGGGAGCCCATAGGCAAAGATATTTGGCCCCCCAAAGACAGAATTATCTGAGCCTGATAACTGGGTTTGCTAGCAAGAGGTTATCAGTTTGAATCCCTCCTGAGCTTGAGACTAAGGTGACTTGAACCCACAAAACAGACAAGAGGGCTACCTTGTTGTGTTCACTGTACACAAATCATATGCTCAGAGTTTGGCACTTTGGGAGTAGAGGGCTGACTGGCTGAATGAGTTTGTGACAAGGGGGAAGTGAGCAAGCTCAGTGGAGCTCTGTCATGACTGCTGCGGATTTCTTTGTTGGCAGAAAAAGGCGGCAACGCAGGCAGGAGCCCAATACAAAAGGCCAGCCTGTAGCGCCGGCAGGAACGGAATGAGTGAGTGAGAGAGGGGGAGTTAGCAGGCTCAACACTGCTGCAGATTTCTTTGTGGGCAGAAAAAGCCACCAACAGAGGCAGGAGCCCAGTACAAAAGGGCAGCCTGTAGCGCCAGGAGAAACAGAATGAGCGAGTGTGAGAGGGGGAGTGAGCCACCTCAACGGAGATCTGTCAGGACAGCTGCAGATTTCTTAGTGGGCAGAACAAGGTGCCAATGCAGGCAGGAGCCCAGTACAAATGAGCCGCCTGCAGCACCAGGAGAAACAGACTGAGCAAGTGACAGAGGGGCAGTGAACGAGCTCAACACACTGACGCAATCAACATTCAGCATTGAGAAATGCTTGTTTACATTTGTCCCTGATTTTGGTCTTTTCTCCTTGATTATTTTAAGCCTTGTCCCTGAGTTTTGAGGCAGGAGGTTAAGAGGCATGACCTTGGGTATGTTAAAAAAAAATATATACACGCTCCTGTGGATGCTCCCTGGCTCTGACTCAGCCGTGAGAGATTGTGGGATGTGCCGCCAAAGGCATCTTACTCAAAATGCCAGCGGGAGGGATGGCAGGATCAACCAAATAAAACATAAATATAGCAGCAGCAAAGTAAGTGAAAACTATTAATGCTATTCAAATTGCCAATTGGTGAGTGTCCCACACTGAGGTGCAGGATAGAGGGACATGGACGTTTCCCTTTAATGTGCAGTCTGAGGTACTTCTTTACCCCGAGGGTCTCCCTACTTCAGCCAGTGGGGAAGGCGGTTCCATGTCATAATAGCCATCGCAAAATAATTTCAGATCCTTTGGTGTGTATGAGACCATTTCGAGCTTGGTCACAGGATTGGTCCGAGGCTCGACTCCTACTGGGACCCTTCACATGATTTGTGGTCTGAAGGGGGTATTGAGATTTTTTCAGCCAAGGAATTGGCTGAAGTTTCGTACCCCCTAGACTCCCAGGCTGGTCTAGTAACGTGGCTTGCCCTGGGCATTCTATCGGGCTACATTATTTCCTGTGGTGTTTGCCCAGTTGGGAGTGAGGGGGCATTACCTCATTGTGGAAACTTTATGGATTTGGCTGACTTGGTTTTGGATGTTCCCCGGATTTACCTTTCTAAATAAGTTTCGTGGATGAGTGGATTGTCTGTGCTTTCTTTACAATCTTCATGGATTGTGACTCTCCATAGCCTGCGGATAAAATTGACTCTGTGCCTTGTGGATTGAGGACTCCTTATTTTCCTCCCTGACTTGTTTTAAGTTTATTTTTACAGACAACGGGGTGGTGAGAGGACCTTGTGTCCATTTACTTTAAGTTTGATTGTTTTTTCCTTTACTCCCTGGTCATGAGAGGATTGGGGGGAGGGGATGTGTTATTTTGTTTTGTTTTAAGTTTGAAATGTTATTTCTGTTTGGTTTGTAGAATACATCTGTACTTCGGCAGTGAGAGTGCCAAAGTAATCTTTTCTTCCTCTGGCTGTGAGAGAGCTAGGGGTGGTAAATAATTTTATTTATATTTAATTTTCTGTTTTTTGTTTAATTTGGGGTGGTGAGAGAACCCTTTATATTTATATTTATTTTAAGCCTAAGGAGGATCTCAGTAGCTCTCTAGCTTGACCCACACTCGATTTTTGTTTGGGGTGGGGTAGCCTTTTTTTATTTATTTAGTTTGATTAAGTTTGGGAATTATTTTGGTTTAGATTTTATTTTCTGTTGGGGTGGGGTAGCCTTTTTAATTATTTAGGTTGTTAAGTTATGTAATTATTTTGGGTGATCTAGTGTAAGTAGGTTTATTGTTTGGTTTTAATTGTTTAGTAGTGGCATGTGTTGGCCTTCAGTCCCCACAGTGGTGCGTTATTCATCCTCCTCTCTTCACGCCTTCCGCCCTTTTTATTCCCCCCCTCTCCAATATGAGAAGTATCAGTGCTGTTGAGCACTGGGAATTGCTCGTGGGAGAAAGAGAAGAGGGTGGGGGGCTACGAACAAGGGAGGATGGATCAGGGGGGCCACTGTATTGGGGTAGTTAGATCCAGAAGGCGCCCTGGGGCGAAATGGAATCCAGATCGTGGTTCGCCATGTCTGGTGCCCATACCCAAGGGCACTACTGAATTTAGTAGTCAGATGGGCCCAACAGCCTCCGAGGTTCGTCCAACTCGGGTGGTGTTGTGCAATGCCAGGTCCATCAGGAATAAGACTGGCATTATTGCTGATCTTGTTGGTTCAGTGGACTTGGCTTGCATCACCAAGACCTGGCTGGATGAAAATCCAAGCCCCACATTGGAGGCTATGACCCCGGCTGGGTACTCAGAGTTACACCACCTGAGATTGGATCGCGGGGGGGGGGGGTTGCAGTCTGTTTCAAGACTGAACTGGGCCTCACGAATGTGGTAGTGGGAGAGACTGAGTCCATTGAGTATACAGTGGTAGCAGGTGTAGGTGTTCGAATCATTCTCATCTACTGTCCACCCGGGGATGGGAAGCGATTCTTACTGGAAGTAGCAGACTTCATCGTCGACATGGCATTTAAGTCACCCAGATTGATGGTTCTGGGCAACTTTAATGCCTGGGTCGACGATGAACTCTCGCAATTTGGTAATCACTTCCTCCAATTAATGACTTCTTTGGGCCTTGCACAGGTGGTTTAAGCTGCTACCCATAAATCTGGACACTCTCTGGACTTAGTCTTCCTTCTAGGAATTGAAACATCTGATCTAGGGGTGGAACCAGTTGCCTGGTCAGACCACTACATCGTGAGGTTCAGTTTTTGCACCCCCCTGAGAAGGCCTACCCCTGTGGAGATGGTTAGGTACCTCCCTTTACGGGATATTACTCCCCAAGGCCTTGCGCGGTCCTTGACCTCTCTGCCTCCTGCGCTATGCTAACAGTCCAGACATTAGCGTCGGCTCATAATACGTGGTTACGGGTGGCTCTGATTCTATTGTTCGTTCATGTGCGCCTTATCCCTTCACCCCAAGTCCCCCTGGTTTGATGGGACATTGAGGGAGATAAGGAGACAGGGGCGAAGGTTAGAGCGTTGCTGACGGAGGTCCACCGTTGATGCCGACCACCTTAGATTGATGGACCATTATTCAGTCTATCAATCTGCAATCACCCGTAAGAAGGCAGAATTCCTAGCCATGAAGATTGCAGTTGCTTGGAATCGACCTGCTCAGCTTTTTCGAACTGTAGATAGACTGTGCAACCCAGATTGTCTGCACGTTCAGAAAGCATTTTCGCAGTTAGAGTGCGAGGAGCTTGCTCAACTCTTTGCAACTAAGGTGGGCTACATCAGTGCAGGTCTGCAACCAGCACTCTCTAGGGGGGGATGCTGTTGAACAGTGTGAGTTCACAGTACCTCAGTTTTCTTGGAGTTCCTTCAGTCGACTTGATTTTGTGGATGTCATGAGGATTATCCATAGTGTGCTCCCTACATGCTGTAGTTCGGACCCTGGACCTACCTCTCTAATTTTGGGTTGTAGTGATATCATCGATCCAGTCCTTGTGCGAATAGTCTGGTGCTCTTTGGAGTCAGATGAGTTCCCTAGCTCCCTGAAAAAGGCGGTGGTGACACCTCTCTTGAAGAATGCTACCTTGGACCCAGACTGTTTCTCAAACTACAGACCCATCTCAGACCTACCCTTTATTGGGAAGGTGACTGAGAAGGTATGGGCAGCCCAATTGGAGGACCATTTAACCATACATGACATCAACGAAGCCTTCCAGTCCGGTTTTTGTAAAAGACAGCACCGAGACAGCTCTGGTTCGGGTGCTTAATGATCTTCTGAGGGCGAGGGATCAGAAGAGACATTCCATCTTGGTTCTCCTTGATCTCTCCTTAGCCTTTGACACTGTGGATCACATGGTGTTGATAGCATACCTGAGGCATATTTGTGGAATATTGGGAACCATCCTTCGATGGTTCACCTCATTCCTCACTGGGAGATCACAAAGAGTTATGTCCGGGTTTTTTTCCTCGAGCCCAACGTCTTTGTTGTGTGGGGTGCCTCAGGGTTCAGTGCTGTCTCCCATGTTATTCACGGTGTATATGCTGCCCCTCAGAGACGTTATAAGATGGTATGGGCTGAGGTTTCACTGCTATGCAGATGATACCCAGCTATACCTGTCTTTTGCACCTGACCAGGATGGAGCTCTCTCGGTGTTTAACAACTGTCTGAAAGAAATCCAGGAATGGATAGATTTTAGTTGGTTGAAGTTGAACTCAGAAAAGACAGAGGTATTGGTTGTGGACCGGGGCGCCAGATAGAGAGGTCGTCTGTTGGTACGCCCTCAGGAATTTTTCTTGGCGCGTTTCACTCCCGACTTCTGAACGGGTGCGTAACCTAAGGGTTATCTTGAATGAGAGGCTGACACTGCAGTCACAAGTGTCAGCAGTCATCAAGACTTCCTTCTATCATCTTAGGAATATCACCAGAGTAAGACACCTTGTTCTGTCTGACGCCCTGCCAACGTTGGTTCACACCTTTGTGTCCTCGCGTCTGGACTACTGCAACTTCCTGTACTTTGGGCTTCCGGGGGTTGAAATCTGCTGCCTGCAGCTAGTGCAGAACACAGCAGCCCAGGTTTTGACTGGGTCAGATAGGTTCTGTCATATTACCCTGGTGCTGCACGAAATGCACTGCTTGCCTATACAGAGGCGGATCACCTTTAAAGTCAGCTTGCTGACTTTTAAAGCCCTTCATGGCCAGGGTCCGGCCTATCTGAAAGAACTTCTGGTTTCTCACTGCCCTCACCGATCACTCCGCTTGGCCACTGAAAGGTTGCTAGAGATTCCAAGATTGAATCTTAAATCACCTGGGTGTAGGGCATTTTCTTATGCTGTGCCCACTCTTTGGAATTCTTTACCCCACCGGTCATGGGAGTGCACCACCATGGAGAAACTCAAGAAGGGTTTGAAAACCCACCTCTGGCAAGTGGCCTTTTTAGAAAATTGACTGTTCTGAAGTTGCTGATTGTATTATGGTTTTTATCCATGTTTGATATTGGGATTTTAATATTTGATCTGTATTGTTTTAACTTGTACAGCGCTTTGAAAATTGAAAGGTGCTTTATAAATAAACCTATTATTATTATTATTATGGTGAGTGTATATCGTCGAAAAGCAAATTAGCAATATACACTCCCAGGCGACCCGACATCGGAAAAAAGAAAACAGTGTTTTTGCAGGGTGGTGGGGCTATGCCCCCTTGCACCCCCGCACCATCCTGAATAAAGATTCTCAACTCCAGGTGGGTGCATGTCAGGAAGAGGGCAAGATCCCCAAAACAGAAAACATTAAGTGCTACAGCCGCAGGAAGCAGCAACATTTTCCTGCACCCATTCCCAACCCCTGTACCTGCTGCACCGGAGCTAGCCACCCACAAAACCACACCACATGGTTAGCTCAGTGGCAGCAGGCACACCAGTACCCCAAAACCCCTTCCCTATCCTTCCCCTTCCCCTCACTATTCCCCCCTTTCTGTCGCCTTGTACTACCCTCGCGTTCACGTAGGGTCGCTATCCTTCTGGGGTAGCCCAGGAGGAAAGCATTGAATACGAGTCACCATTTTGATGGTTGGTCATATTCAGTAACTGTCCTCAATGGATACTGGAGAAGGCAGTTGCTGCCTCCCCGATTCCTTCTGCCACCCCCTTCGGCTAGTTTAAATGTTCATTGAAGTAACATTTAAACCTTCCACTGAAGTCTGTGGTTTTCCTCTTAGATGGGCACAAACCATCACCCCTGTAAAGACCTTTATCCCTCCAGGTTGGACCCCAGTCCTCAATGTAGCCAAGCTCCTCCTCTCTGCATCATTCCTTTAATGATGAGTTGAAGCTCCTGGTGTGAAGATCCCTCTCCCCCATCGTAGACAGGCAATACCTCTGCGAAAGTCACTGAATGTGCCACCTGTGTAAGACCTTTCCCCAGCTCCTTGAACTCCCCTTGCACTATCCCAGCCCCAACCCTAGCCAGGTCATTAGTCCTCAGGTGGACAATGACATCCAGTGCTGCTTCACTTTCTGCTGCTCTAGCAATCCCCAGGATCCAACTCCCATCCCTCTGGGCCTGTGCACTGCACAGGTACCTAATCCCCCCCCCCATTTCCTATTCCCAGATCTATCCCACTCACAATTGAGTTCCTCACCAAAAGTTGCTTCCTCCTTTTCTGAGCTCCTCTAGCACCCTTCTTAGGGTTTTTGCTATGGAGAATTCTCACATCCTCCCTGGCCCTTACCACGGGTGCCTCCTCTCGGTAGTCCCACTCCACCAGAATGGCGTAGGAGTTACTTAGTGGTACTGGTTGAGAAATATGCCTCTGACCCAAAACTCCCACCCTTCCAGAGCCCACCGTAGTCCAACCACTTCTCCTCCTAGGCACTCTCTGAGGTAACGGTGTCAGACTTGGTGAACCCTGGGGTGGGAGAGCCGTTGCCCACATGCTACCCAACTCTGCCTGGAGTCTAGCAACATTCTCCCTCAAGAGAGGTGCATGCATATGGGGCAGCACCGCAGTCTCCAGAAAGTCTCCCTGAAAACAGCTGCCCCACAGCCACTGCACTACACCACACCCAGCATTCTCCATCCCTACACTTCCCTGTGATATTCAGAAATACTTATGCATTCCTACCCCTAATAGGGTGTTACTAGTTTTTCACCTTTTGATGTTTGTTATGTCTCTTGTACACCTACCCTATACAGAGTTTTGCTTCAGTTCCCAGATTTGGCCCACCCATTACCTTCCACCCATCTCTTATGTACCTTTATGCTAGATAAGGTGTTACTAGTTATTCCTTTTTTGGTGTTTGTTATGCCCCTTTTACACCTACCCTAGACAGAGTGTTGCTTCTATTCCCTATTTTAGCCTACCCTTTACCTTCTACCTGTCCCTTATGTACCTTTACCCCGATAGGGGGTTTCTAGTTTGTCCCCTTCTGCTGTTTGTTTTTTCCCTTGAACACACATCCTGAATAGGTAGGCATAACAAAGTTTGAATACTCACCCTAGACAGGGTGTTGCGCCTATTCCCTATTTTGGCCTATCTTTAAACTTCTACCTTTATGATTTTAATACACTAAAAACTAAAATGTAGTGTGGTCAAGGGTGGCACACCAGGGGCACAGTGTCTTCTGCCAGCTGCCGCCCCCTGCTGTCACCCCCGGTTCATTGCTGTTATGCTATGGCCCTTAGCTTAAGGACCATAGCTGAGGACTGCTAGGCCCAAGCACAGAAATACAGCACCCAAACCCCACCCCCAGACAATCCAAACCTCCCAATTGGAGGAAAGAGGCAGCAGGCTGCTTCAATGGACTGGAGCACACATAGTTCCTACAAGTTCCTTGCTGTAACAGCGTGTGTCTGGCTCACCAAGTCCACAAACTGCACCAAAGTTCCAGGAGGTAATAGAAACAGCTGATGTTGAAGCGGCACTTATGAGCAGTAGTTTCAAAAGCTGTGCTGCTGAAACATACAAATCACACCCGCATACCCATTTTTATAATGTATTTACCCAGGATAGCCCAGCTGAAAGGTAAGTTACATTTTCTGAGGGTCCAGCTTTTACAATTTATTTCTCCCAGGAAAAATGCACAGTTCAGTGGAGAGACTGCTGTCCTGAGGTCTTGCTTTTACACAATTTTTAGTATATATTTACCCAGGATAGAGCAGATGAGATGCAAATAGCATATGGCGGTGTCCTGCTTGTACACCTTTTTAGATTGTATTTACCCAGAATAGGCCAGTTGAGAAATGAAACCTAAATTTTCAGTGGGCTCACACCTCTGTGTGCCATTGCTTCACTGGATAGTCCATATACTGCTGTATATAGCATGCATTGCTTCCTTGGATAGTCCATGTACTGCTGTATATAGCATGCATTGCTTCCCTGGATAGTCCATATACTGCTGTATATAGCAAGCATTGCTTCCCTGGATAGTCCATATACTGCTGCATATAGCATGCATTGCTTCCCTGGATAGTCCATATACTGCTGCATATAGCATGCATTGCTTCCCTGGATAGTCCATATACCACTGTATATAGCATGCATTTGCTTCCCTAGATAGGCCATATACTGTTGTATATAGCATGCATTGTTTCCCTGGATAGTCCATATACTGCTGTATATAGCATGCATTGCTTCCCTGGATAGGCCATATACTGCTGTGTATAGCATGCATTGTTTCCTTGGATAGTCCATATACTGCTGTGTATAGCATGCATTGCTTCAATGGATAGTCCATATATTGCTGTATATATCATGCATTGCTTCTCTGCATAGTCCATATACCGCTGTGTATAGCATGCATTGTTTCCCTGGATAGTCCATATACTGCTGTATATAGCATGCATTGCTTCCCTGGATAGTCCATATACTGCTGTATATAGCATGCATTGTTTCCCTGGATAGTCCATATACTGCTGTATATAGCATGCATTGTTTCCCTGGATAGTCCATATACTGCTGTGTATCGCATGCATTGCTTCAATGGATAGTCCATATACTGCTGTGTATAGCATGCATTGTTTCCCTGGATAGTCCATATACTGCTGTATATATCATGCATTGCTTCTCTGCATAGTCCATATACCGCTGTATATAGCATGCATTGCTTCTCTGCATAGTCCATATACTGCTGTATATAGCATGCATTGCTTCCCTGGATAGTCCATATACTGCTGTATATAGCATGCATTGTTTCCCTGGATAGTCCATATACTGCTGTATATAGCATGCATTGTTTCCCTGGATAGTCCATATACTGCTGTGTATCGCATGCATTGCTTCAATGGATAGTCCATATACTGCTGTGTATAGCATGCATTGTTTCCCTGGATAGTCCATATACTGCTGTATATAGCATGCATTGCTTCCCTGGATAGTCCATATACTGCTGTATATAGCATGTACATATTTATAAATTTTGTTTTTCTACTAGTACAGGTATAAGCTTAGTAGATCATTACAAACCTTATACCTTTGTGGAACTCTGCCCTCAAGCTACCCTGTATTCTAGTGTACCTTTGTTACCTGTTTATTGTAAACTGTACATTATTTGTAATCATGATTTATTGTCTAACTGTCAACAGTCTTATGTATTGATGTTTGCAACTCTGTGCCACTGTATGGTGGCCCGGGTTGTGCCTGAAAACGGTCCATGGAATCAGCACACTCACTCGGTTACCAAAGTCATAAATAAATACATTTTGACCCCAAATTTCCAACATAATCTTTTTATGATCTGATGTTATGATTCAGACAGATGGACTTTCTAAAATCCCATCCTAAAAGTGATTAAACATGTTCTGAAGAGGATTTGGAAAATAACACCTGTCTTGTTCGTGAGGTAGGGTAACACAAGAGATATACTGAACATTAGGGGCCAAAATCTGCAAAAATAAAGTTATGAGAAAATGTTGAAACAATTCTATGCTTCTTCATAACTTGTTTTTTCACATTTGACTCCAAATTTTGAACATAGTCTTGTTAGGTCCCCATGTTATGATCAAGACAGGTGGATTGTTTTAAATCCTATCTGATGGTTTCACAGAGGGGCTGCAAAAATGTATCTCAAAGGGGAATTGAACAATCACACCTGTCATATTCATGAGGTGGGGTAACAAGAGAGCTATGCTGAAAAATCAGGGGCCACAACCTGAACACATCACAATGTTATGAGTAAACTGTGGTAAACTCAGGTACTGGAGGAGAGGGGGGTTCCCTGAGTAAGATAGTCAGGGTACAGCTGCAGCTGATTTGGCTGATTGGCTGAAGCTGCACAGACAGGAGAGCTTTAAAAACAGGAAGGAAATGCCAGCAGGCAGTTGCTGCAGGGGTAGAGCGCTGACAAGCTTCCTGGATGTGTTCCAGATCAGGAGTCCCTTAAGCAACCCTCAGGAAATTGGTCTCCTGAATTAAGCCAAAAAGAAAACATTTATTTTCATTGTGAGTTTTTCCGTTTTATTGTTTGTGTTCTTCCAGAAGGTCTAGCCTTCTGGAAAAGGGGATTTCTAGTTAGGGCCAGGGATTGTTTAGACAGCGCTCCCACCCGGAGCTAGGCCTCTTTATTTCTGTTTTTGTTTCATTTTCCCTGGTGGGGCTTGAAAAGAAAAGGGCAGAAGCCCAAACTTCTGTGTTACCAGCCATATTAAAGAAATAAAAATATACCTGGTTGGTTTGATGTTAACAAACTGGTCTTCCTGAGACTCCTTAACCACCGCAAAGCTGAACCTGAATC
The DNA here is from genome assembly GCA_016271365.2 of Neoceratodus forsteri. NCBI lineage: Eukaryota > Metazoa > Chordata > Ceratodontiformes > Ceratodontidae > Neoceratodus > Neoceratodus forsteri. The sequence goes on from CM028133.1 coordinate 1,070,889,797, forward strand.
CCATGGCGAGGTTGTGCCTTGTCACAAAACATTAAAAAATTCAACATTTCTTCATAATTTCATCGTTTTGTGAAATTTTGGCCCGACATTTTCAACATAGTTTTTTTAAGACCCCTCCTTCTATACATGACAGGTGCCATAAAATACTGGATGAAACATTATTTCATGCCACAAGTGCGAAAACATTATTTTGGCGAGGATTTGAAAAATGACCTATCACGTTTATAAGGTGGTGTGAAAAAATGGCTATGTTGAAAATGTGAGATCAGAATATTGAAGATTACCGGAGTTATGAGTGAACGTTGACAATTTTAATTGTATCTTCATAACCTTTTTTTTTTTTTTTTTTCATATTTTGACCCAAAAGTTTCAGCAGATTTTTCTTATGACCCCACTTGATGAACCCAAAAGTTTCAAATCCCATCCAAAAGGTGATTTCTCAGAGTGATTGTAAAATTCCCTTTTGGGCTGGATTTGAAAAAATTACAAGTGCATACAGCTCCTGGAGAGGGTACAGAGGAGGGCAACAAAGATGATACGAGGGCTAGGGGATTTGACTTACGAGGACAGACTTGAGGAGCTCTGCCTGTTTTCATTGGAGGAGAGGAGAGACAGGGGGGACATGATTGAGGTCTTCAAGTACCTCAAGGGAATAAATAGGGTAAACATGGAGGGGATCTTTAGACTAAAGCAGGGAGGCATCACCAGAGGGCATGGTTTGAAGTTGGAAGGTGGAAGGGTGAGGGGGGAAAAGAGGAGGAGGTTTTTCACTGAGAGGGTGGTGGACCCTTGGAATGCTCTGCCTGGTGAGCTGGTTCAGAGATCCACAGTGGAGGGCTTTAAGAGAGGGTGGGACAGACATAGAAAGTGGATGTATCAGATGATGGCCTGTCCCGGGGGGGTGGGGATGGATGATAGGGGTTTCTGGAGCACAAGGGATGGGAGGGTCTCGGCACCCAACTAAGGATCTAGGTTCGAGCAGACTTGATAGACCATAAGGCCTAATCTGCTGGCAAATAGTATGTTAGTATGTTAGTAAAATGCACTGAAATGCATTGACAAGCTTACCTGATTTCTTCAGTTCCCATTCCGGAGTTGAAGACTGAAGATGCGCCTCTGGTCCGGAAAGGATTATAGTGTTGGACCCTGGTAGCTAATATTAGGGGGTGTGGGGTGGTGGGCAGAGTGGGATATGAGTGGCAGTGACGGTGGCAGAGGGGCAGCATTGGCAACAGACATCAATGGACTGTTTTCCTTTTTACAGTGTTAAAAAAATAGAAAAGACATCGAGGGATGTTTTTCTTTATTTCGGGTACCAACACTGAGAATTGGGCACACCAGTGTCAGTTTTATCTTTAATAGGCATGGGAAGTGAAGGGGAGGTGGGAAGGATACTTGGCAGAGGGTGGGATATTGAAACCGGGCAGGAGAAGCAATGGGAATGTGGGAGGGATTCTTGGCAGAGGGTGGGATTGCTTTCACCATTGTAGAAGAAGAATGACAGCAGGTTGATCATGACACCACTCAGCTGGCTGCTGGACAGCATCATGCAGATGAAAGGATAGAGCCGCTCTGAATTGGAGCAGCTCTAGTACACAAAGTTTCCACCCAGCAAGCCAGGGAACAGTATTATGATCAACCTTGCCAGGCCAAGTGAGGGGAATTCTGATCCCTGGGAAAAGTTTAGACTCTGGGGCCCCTATGCAGCTGTGTACACTAACATGCCAGATGGACTGGGCCCCTCTTTGGTGCTGGACCCTGGGAATTATCCCCGGCTCCCCCACCCTCTCAAGGGCCCAGAACATTGCTGATCAGTGGGATGTCACAGTCGGGCCCACCACAGTCTGCGCAGCATTGGATGCGACAGTGACATACCTCTGAAATGCCGTTATTGTAACGAGATGTTAGCTTGCACATGAGCAGCAAGCAAACATAATAAAAATAGAGCACAACAAGAGTGTTTGTTTCATAGCTTAAAACCCTAACCGTAGGGTTAAAACATTTTTTACAGTTTCTTTTGCATTCTGCATTGCATTGGGTGTTCACTATTCCACTCCATGGGGGGGCCAATCCAAACCACACCACTGTGATGCCATAATGCCATCTGAACCATGAGGTCTGGAATAAGGCCTTTAATGAAACTACTTTGTAGTGGGACAGTTACATCACTATCTATCTGGATGACCCCCAAACCCTGTCCATGGAGCCTGAATGTCCCCCCAAATCATTTATGATGCAGGCTAATTATACATGTTAACAGACATCTCCAAACTGTAAAATAACATCAGCATGTGATATAATATGAAAGAGAAAGTTTACAACTGATTCCAAATGGTCTAAACCTGAACACAGAAACACTACTGATAAAATAAAATAATCTGTTGGTCCATTAAGACTGCCCTCTCAGCTTTCAGTTTCAGAGTCTGATTCTCCCAGTTCCGTCCTGGAGCAGAACTCCCCATAAATTTTATCAGCGGGTTTTCTGGCATTGAATGGATTAGAAAATACTTGTTTGTTTTTATTTTCTTATTTTATTTTGAAAGTTTTATATGAAAGTCTTATGCAAGCCTCGCCCCCCCCCCCCCAAATGTTTAGTGGTATCCAGATGTTAACTTGGTGGGAGGGGCCACTGTACAACCAAGAAAAAATAGTCCAAGAAATAGAAATATGTTCATTACCTGGTTCTTTTGTTGTTGCAAGATGGCGTCGCAGAAATGAGAGGCAGGTACACTTCTTTGCTTCAGTGGGCTAACAGCAGGGGGCAATGTTGCTTAAAAGGCACCATATGCACAGTTTAAATGAATTAAATTTAATGTCCACTCCAGAATCAAAAGTGAAAAAACAGATTTAATATGAACAAGAAAGATGATGAACCACTCCATGGAGCGTAGGGGTAACAGATATGGTGGGGGCACTTCACAGTGCACTGACAGTTTTTCTGCAACAATCTCTTTTTCCAACAGATTGATTTATGGCTTGCAGACATTCCCTCGAGCCGAAAAGGCTACATTCCTGATGGCAGCATTAGATGTGGGTCAAAAAAGGCCACATATAGAATCATTTCAAACTCACCAGCACTCTCATTTCATATCCCTTCACTTTAATCTGTCTGCTTCACCCAAGCACTTGCTTACTTTTCCATGCTCTTTAGTCTCTGCAAAACTCAAATTGAGGTAGCAATTGTAAGGGCACGAGACGTTTCTACTGTCCCAATCTCTTCTTACATTGCCTTGTTACTCAGGGGGTTACCTTGAAAACATAAGGGGTTGCTACAGGGAGCTAACTTCCTTACTGAGAGATCTTGACTTTCACAAAGATGTTCCTTTTAGCATGAACTGAACTTCCAAAGACCTTCCCAATACTCATTTACTGATGCCACATGCCTGTAGCTGGGCTCTTTTAGGCGGTTATGCATACTTCTAGCCTGTCCAGTAACTCCAGGCACTGTCTATTCATGCAGCAATTTCAACTTCTGGACTGGCTTCACCCAGGGGACTGCTTGCTGTGCCACACGGAGCACCCAGATGGCCTGCCACCCCACCGGGGTACCAACTAATCACTCCCCACATAGATCCTTTCCTGCCTCAACAGGCTGCACCCCCTAAGAGCCCAAACACTGTAGCAGCCACTGGCCAGGGGAAAAGGTGTAAAGCTGCCACCACTACTTCCTCAACAGTCCAGGCTGCCACCTCTGAACTGTGCCCCAGACCCCATCTGCCAGAGCAGGCCCACCCACAGAAACACTACTGGCTCTACAGGGTACTTTCCCCTAAGGGTGAAATTACTTCAGAAAACAGGCCCCCATTGGTGCTTACCCTGCCAAGGTGCCAGAGACCAGAGGCTGGCCTCGATACTTCAGCTTCTACAGGGCTCTGGCTCCCAACAGCACTGACAGGACCTGAATGTGTACTCCACTGCTCTCCTTTACTTATGACCCAAACCACCGCACTTCCATACACGGGTCTTTGAGGGAGGAGGGCCAGGGTGGCAAGTGGCCCACCCTGGCCCTGCTGTGGCCCTCCAGCCGAACATGCCGACTAACCCCCCCGCGCACTTCTCTCTCTCTTCTCCCCTCTCTCCTCGATCTCCCCCAATGGTGCCAAACCTTTTTTATACCCCTAAAGATGGTCCCCCCTTATGGCAGAAAGCAGGCCCACATCTCAGACCTACCGGCACCATTGCTCTTTCTGCATAGCTACACAATTGTTTTAATTAGTAAGCTCCCAAAAATGCTTACACTTCTAACTGAAAACGCTCACTTTTGGTGAACGCCAACCAGGTCGTGATCATCGCCTCCTCCCCAAGGAGAGATATGGCCATCTCTCCATCTCCCCAAGGGCCAGGGCACATATCTGGTTGCACTACCGAAATGGTGGGAATTCATAGACTTCAAAGAAGGAGTTCACTTAACTTACACTTCAATATCCTACTGGGACGAACTGGTGACCCACCCACTGGTTCCCACAGTCAGCTTGCCAGATACTGCAGCGGGGGCGTCCCTCCCCCACTAACACTATAGGCTCTCTACACCAACTTGGTTCCCAAACTACTAATAGGAGTGCTGCTGCCAGGAGTAGGAAAATTATACACACTTTCCCGTTAACATGCATAACTAGAACATTTGCAATGACAGCTTAAACAAGACCTTTAAACTGTACACACTGCACTAATCTACCGCACTGTAATCGGACAGAATTAATCATTTTACTGATTTAAAAGTAGTCATTCAGTCAATCACACCCAGACTCCCATCCATTTACTCTCCGAATCACACAACCAACAGACAAGCTTCAGGTGGTGCCATTATATATACCTCTAAGTCCTAACCATAAACGTTCGGCCTTGTTTTTTTCCCAAACACAGATCATTAATGTTAAGCAGAGTGAAAAAAAATGTCATTCATTTAGGCGACTGAGGAGGCAAACCTCTAAAATATTTTAAAACACAGTAACAGTAACAATAAGTTTGATCTCGCGCAGCCTCCAACGCTGTGGATCCAAAGTTGATCAGTCTTGCTCTTCCATGATGCCTAAGCCAGGCCGGGGAGGCTCAGTGTACTTCGAACCGTCTCCACAAAGCAGTCTCTTTATGTCTCTTTTCTTTCCGCAGGACAGGACAGCACTAGTGTGGAGCATTCTAGGTGAAATACAACTTGGGGTCTGGCTTGGTACACACCTCCCCAAAGGCATCTTTACAAATAATGTAGTATTTTGTTCTCTGTCCCTCAGCATCCCGGACCATTGCAAAGGTCTTAAACAGAGTCATTCCAGTCCATACCGCTGAAAGATACTGCTGCCTGGCTCTCTTGATGGCTTCTTGCTCGTGTCCCCCTAAATCCAGAGCACTCCCATGGCTCCTCAATTTGACGTTCTACAGGGCACCGTGGAACACCCAGTCTTCTTATTTCTTCTTCTCAGTAACATTCTAGATCCTTTCATTCACATAAGGGTCATTTTTTACAGGGTATTCCTTCTTGATCCTCCGGCGGATCCATCACTCAGCCTGTGATCAATCCAGGATGCTGTGCACACTGATTTGAGGGGAAGCACCAGGCAACAACCAACTCCCAGATGTGTACTTCAAGTAGCGGGGGTTAGTGGGGTGAAGAGTGTCCATCTCCTTTCTACGCTGAACACAGGCCTGATGCAACTGGAGTATGTTCTTGAAGAATCTCTGACTACAGAAATGGTATAGTTTAGGAATATCCCACTCCCACAAAGGATCATCAAAAATATAAGACTTGGAACTAGCACCCTGTGGAGGGGGTGCAGTGTCCTCCTAGTCCGTCACCATACTGGAGTCTGCCTCTCACACAATCTCTTCCACCTGCACATCAGGGTGTTGGACAACTGGGGCCTCCACAACAATGGAGGGGGTCCTCTTGAGCTTTTCACAATGCCTGCTGCTGAGGGGTGTGGGCCTAGTGCAGGGGCTCTGATTGCTCAATCCTCCCTGCCACCCCACAAGCACTCACTCTGCCATGGGAAGGGTCAGGTGTTGCAGGGGGAGAATGGCCAGGCAGACAGCTATCACCCCTCTCCCCCAAATCTACCTCACAGGCTGCAGACCCAACCTCCCCCCCAGTTCTCCAAACTAGAGGAAGCAGTGCTCAACAAACAGAAGTGGTTGGCCAACCACAAGCAGGCTGACATTGGATGGCAGGCCTAACTGGGAGAGAGGCACCACTGCTGGCACAATCTAGGCATACAGGCAAGACTTTCACCACTCCTCCTGAATGGTGGCAGATTACGAACCTCTCCTGAGTTCCGCCTTTCTGTGCCAACTCCCAGAACCACGAAAGTAATGAAGCGGGGATGAGAACTCTCTGATTTCCATCTCCTGAAGCCTCAGCCATGGTGGTGTTTGTAAATGTTTTCCAGCCATTAGCTTAACTTTGCAAGAGTCCAAAACAAGCAAGCTTTTGTTCCACACCAACACACTTATGGTGCAGTTCACTTGGGGCTTAGCAAAATGGCACCCCCGCTCCATGTAACCTGACCGCTATACCCTGTTAGACCACCCGTGACCAACAGAATAAGATCCCCAAAGTTCTGCATACATTAAGTATATGCTAAACAGTCCATGCTGGCAAGATGGCACAGTACATAGGTGCAAAGTTGCACAAGTCCAAAATGGCACCTCCATGGTACATAATCCCCCTACAGCTCTCCAGAAGATAGTCCAGGCACAAAACATGCTCCCCAAACAGTTTCAAAAATCCCAGACAAGCACCCATGTTGCAAGCCCCACCTGCCAATGTCTGGGGATATCCAGATGTTAAATTGGTGGAAGGGGGCACTGTACAGCCAAAAAACATAGTCCAAGAAATAGAAATGTGCTCATTACCTGGTTCTACTGTTGTGAGATGGCTTTGCAGAAATGAGGAGCAGGTACACTTCTTTGCTTCAATGGGCTGATTGCAGGGGGCCATGTTTGTTAAAAGACACCACGTGCACAATTTAAATCAATTAAATTCAATGTCCACTCCAGAATCAAAAGTGAAAAAATGGATTTAATATGAACGAGAAAGTTGATGAACCACTCCATGGAGCGTGGGGGTAACTGATATGGTGGGGGCACTTCACAGGTATAGATCTGACAATTTTTCTGCAACAATCTCTTTTTCCAACAGATTGATATATGGCCTGCAGACATTCCCTCAAGCCGAAAAGGCAACATTCCTGACAGCAGCATTAGATGTGGGCTAAAACAAGCCACACATAGAAGCATTTCAAACTCAGCAGCACTCTCATTTCATATCCCTTCACTTTACTCTGTCTTCACTCAGGCACGTGCTTACTTTTGCATGCTCTTTAGCCTCAGCAAAACTCAAACTGAGGTAACAATTGTGACAGCACAAGACATTTCTACTGTCCCAGTCCCTTCTTACTTTGCCTTGTTACAAAGGGGGTTACTTTGAAAACACAAGGGATTGTTTTTAACCACAGGGAGCTATCTTCTTTACTGAGAGATCTTAACATTCACAAAGATGTTCCTTTTAGCATTAAATGAACCTCCGAAGACCTTCCCAATACCCAATCACTGATGCCACATGCCTGCAGCTGGGCTCTTCCAGGCTGTTATGCATACCCCTGGCCTGTCCAGTCACCCCAGGCACTGTCCGCTCATGCAGTGATTTCAGTTTCTGGACTGGATTCACCCAGGAGGCTGCTTGCTGTGCCACACAGAGCACCTGGATGGCCTGCCAGCCCGCTGGGGTCCCAACCATCCACTCCCCACATGGATCCTTTACTGCCTCCATAGGCTGCACACCCAGACAGCTCATACACTGTAGCAGCCATCGGTCAGGGGAAAGGTGTAGACTGCCATCGCTACACCCTTAGCAGTCCAGGCTGCCACCTCTGAACTGCATCCCAAGCCCCATCTGCCAGGGCAGGCTCACCCACAGAAACACTCCTATCCCAACAGGGTGCATCCACCCACAGGCGAGATTACTTTAGGAATCAGGACCCCATCAGTGCTTACCCTGCCAAGGTACTAGAGATCACTTGGTAGGCCTCCATACTTCTGCTTCTACAGGGCTCCAGCTCCCAACAGTACCAACAGGACACAAACTTGTGCTCCACTGCTCCCCTTAACATACGGCCCTAACCACTGAACTTGCATACGCTGGTCTTCAAAAGAGGAGGGCCAGGGAGGCAAACAGCCCACCCTGGTCTCGCATGGCCCTCTGGCCAAACTGCAGACTGACCCCCTGACTTCTCTCTTTTCTTCCCTCTCATGAGGTGCCTCAGGGATTGGTCCTGGGGCCAGTCCTGTTCAATGTCTTCATTAGCAACATTGCAGAAGGGCTGGAAGGAAAAGGTCTGCCTGTTTGCAGATGACACCAAGCTCTGTAACAGAGTGGATACCCTAGAGGGGCTGGAGAAAATGAGGAAGGACCTAGAGAAGCTTAAAAAATGGTCTGAGGACTGGCAACTGAAGTTTAATTCAAAAAAGTGCAGCATTATGCACCTGGGACACAGAAACCCTAGGGAAAGCTACAGGATGGGGTGGGGTGGAGGGAACTGCTGACAGTAACAAAGGAGGAAAGGGACCTGGGGGTTGTTATTTCAGATGACCTGAAAATGTCAAAGTAGAGTGTTGAGGCAGCTGAGAGGGCCAGTGGCATGCTGGGGCAGGGGTATCACTAGCAGAAGGAGAGAGGTAGTGATGCCATATATAATACCATGGTCAGGCCTCACATGGAGTACTATGTGCAATTCTGGAGGCTGCAGCTGTGTAAGGATATTAACAGGCTGGAGACGGTCCAGAGAAGGGCAACTAAGGTGATACAGGGCTTGCAACACAAGACTTATGCGGAGAGATTAAGGGACCTCAACATGTACTCACTGGAAGAGAGGAGGAAAAGAGGGGACATGATAGAAACATTCAAGTACCTCAAGGGTATAAACAAGGTGCAGGGGGGAGACATTTTCCAATACAGGAGGAACACAAGAACGAGGGGGCATGACATGAAATTGGAAGGTGGCAGGTTAAGAGGGAATGTAAGAAGTTCTTCATAGAGAGGGTGGTGGACGCATGGAATGGTCTGCCTCAGGGGGTGGTGGAAGCGAGCACTGTGGATGGATTCAAGCATGATTTGGACAAGCATGGGGAACCATAGAGGTACCGCAGCAGGTGGGTCGGAAGCAGTAATTCAGTACAAGGGCTTATGGGCAGACTAGATGGGCCAGGCAGTCCTTATCTGCCGACAATTTCTATGTTTATGTGTTTCTCCTTGATTTCCCCAATGGTGCCAAACCTTCTTTTTTTTTACCCCTAAGAATGGGGCCCCCCCTCTTTCTGGCAGCAAGCAGGCCCACATCCCAGACCTAACGGCACCATTGCCCTCTCTCTGCCTAGCTATGCAAATTTTTTAACTAGTAAGCTCCCAGAGGGTGCTTACACTTACATCCATGCTAGATATTAAGATGAGCTGGGAGCAACATATAGTGATTCACTCCCAGCTCACAAAGAAGTAGGTACGCACACCATCAAAACCCTCCTCTGCTGCCTAGTACTGCAGCTGAGGTTGAGGAAGACTCATACCATCAAGCCCTCCATGTTTAATCCATCACATTGTTTCATGGTAAGCAGCAGGTCATCTTGCCCCTCACTGCTGTCGATTACTGCCAGGATTGTCCGAACATAAACCTACACCCTTTGCCATCTCCTTGGGTTAATTTGGTATGACCTCCTCACTGTGACCATGTCCTGTAAGTGGAAAGTTTCAGGGATCACCCAGTAAGGAATTCTTAAGGTCTGTATTTATTTATTTATTTATTTATTTGTGCAATCAGATTTGCAGCCTTTGAGCCAGAGGCTCATTTACAAAGGTACCTCGTCACAGAGGACAACAGTGTTACAATATTACAGTAGACTGATGTACAGATTTACACAGATTTTACACAGTAGTATACAGACATTGTTACATATATTTTGTACATTTCATAAAACAGTAGTTACATAAATACAGATATCTGGCAGGGGGGAATGAAGGAAACCAGGTGGGAGCAGGAGGGGGAGGGGGAGGAGGAGGCAGTTCGGAGGACTTTGTTGAAGTGCACTTAGTGATATGCGAGCCCTCTGTTTGCTCTGGAAGACCTAGGATCTGCAGTTAGCAGCCCTCAAGTGGGGTTTGAGCTGTTCTAGTCATGCATGTAGGACGCTATTTTTCTTAACCAGGCCCACACTGGTAACAAAGGCCTTCTGTGTTGTTTCTCCTGCCTGGATAGCATCCTTCTGTGCTGTAGGTGGAAGAACCTAAGGGCCAAAGCACCAAGCTGGTTTAGTACTGAGGTTGCTCAGGCAGTAAGGGACAAGGAAATTCAGGAAAACCAAGAGGCAGGAGAACAGGGAGAATTACCTAAAGATGGCTAGTGAGGCAAGTAAGGTAGTCCAACAGACTAAGTCTCAGAAGGAATTGCAGTTAGCGGAGGGAATTAAGAAGGAGGAGAAGGCCTTTTTTCACCATAAAAGTGAAAAAAGGGACAAGAAGGACAGGATAGTTAAGCTTCATAAAGGGGACGGGTGGGTGGAGAACAACAGAGAAAAAGCAGAGGTATGAACAAATACTTCTGTTCCATCTTCACTAGGGAAAAAGACAGACCAGTGCCGACAGGAGATAGAAGAGAAGCAGGGCAGGAGAGGAGCACAGGTACGCTGGTAGAGGGGGATACAGTGAGGAAAGGGCTGCTAGCATTGAAGGTTGACTAATCACCAGGTCTAGATGGAGTACACCCAAGGGTGCTGAGGGAACTGGCAGAGGAGCTTGCAAAGCCACTGGCGGGCCTCTTCAGTAGTCCACTGGAGTCAGGTATATTTATTTATTTTTTGTTGACCAGGTAAGTGCACTAGACAAATCATGCCTACTTTCAGGCACAACCCGGGGGAGGGGGAGACAGATGAATGACAACTGACCTTGAACCAGATGAAGCTGTTGGTGGTATTCTTTTTACTGAAAGAGGGAAATTTGGCCAGGACACCGGGGAAATTCCCTTACTCTTTTTGATAAGTGCCATGGGATCTTTAACATCCACCTGAACTACCACCAATCCAGGCAAATGGGACCTCGGTTTAACGTCTCATCCGAAAGAGGGCACCTCAGAAGTGCAGCACCCCTCTCATGCTGCACTACAGTCTCAGTACTGCGATATTAACCCAAGTGCCAGATGTGGGAATTGAACCCACAGCCCTCTGATCTCCCGGCCTCAGAGGCGGGTGTGCTACCTACTGAGCCACTGACACTGACAATATGGTACAGCTAGACTGGAGAATGGCAAATGTAGTGCCCATCCATAAGAGTGGTCCCAAAGATGACCCAGGGAATTACAGAGCAGTCAGTCTGACTTCAATCATGTGCAAGCTCATGGGGACCACACTGAAGGAAAAGTCGGTACAGTATCTAGAGGAGAATAGTCTTCAGGATGCAAGGCAGCATAGGTTTAATGGGGGGAGACAGTGTCAAATGAATCTGATTGACTTATTTGACTGGGTCACCAAAACAGTAGACAGGGCCAAGTGGCGGACATCCTCTACCTGGATTTCAGCAAGGCCTTTGACTCTGTACCCCACAAGAGGTTGATCAGGATGCTGGCAGATCTTGGGGTTGGGGAGAAGATAACCAGATGGGTGGAAAACTGGCTGGGGAACAGGACCCAGAAAGTGATGGTGGGGGGGTTATCTAACACCAGGGAAGTCACCAATGGGGTCCTGCAGGGTTCGGTGCTAGGGATGGTTTTATTTAATGTCTCCATTAATGATATTGGGGATGGCATTAAGAGTAAAGTGTGCCTTTTTTTTTATTTTCTATTTTAACCCCCACACCAACCCAGCACTGTCACCCAACTGCCTTTCCTGTTGGCCGCCTTTTCCCATCAAGGACCCCCCCCATGGAGCCCTGGCTTACCCCCAAGGTGGGGTCATGGTGGGGGGGCACCCCAGTCTTCCTCCCCAGAGGAATCAAGTCATCGTCGGGGATCCAGGTGGTACTGCAGCTGCAGGCAGGTGAGGACCCACTATTGGGCCCTCATGTCGGTGTCGCGCTGGGAGAGGTATTTTTTCATGTATGCCCTCCCAGAGTGTGATGTGCCATGATGCCAAGGCTTGCTCCGGGGTCCATCACGCTCTCCATCCAGGTGCAGGCACCGGGGCTGTGATGTGTGAGGTCAGGCCACCCCCATGCCAGTGTGCCCCCTTCCCCCTGGAAGAGTGTAACGGTCCATTGGATGCTCAGACATCCTCCCCCCGGCCAGCCCTCTGACTCCTGGGTCTGCTCCCAAACCAGGGTTGCCGGTATCACAAGCAGAAATCCAACCGCTGCACCAACGGGCCTGCCCCTAAATTGTGCCTTTTCACAGATGACACCAAGCCCTATGGGAGGGTGGATATGGTTGATGGTATAAGGATGTAAGAGAGGGTCTGGAAAAACATGAGAGGTGGTCCCGCATTTGGCAGCTTGACTTTAATGCTAAGAAATGCAAAGTTATTTTCACTGGAATCAAAAATCCCAGGATGCAGTACTATTTGAAAGGGGTCCACGTATCGGAAAAACAGGAGGAGAAGAATCTGGGAATGATGATCACTAGCAAGCTGAAGCACTCCGTGCTGTGCAGGAAGGTAGCAACAAGGGCAAATAAGATGTTGAGATGCATAGCCAGGGGGATCAGCAGTAGGTGACAGGCTGTTATACTGCCCTTGTACAGGTCACTGGTGAGGACACATCTAGAGTATGGAGTTCAGTACTGGTGCCCAGACCTTAAAAATGATATTAACCTGCTGGAGAAGCTCCAGAAGAGAGCTACAAAGATGATAGTGGGTCAGCTGGGTAAGGCATATGAGGAGAAGTTGACGGCAGTGAACATGTACTCCCTGGAGGAGAGGAGAGGAGAGGAGAGGAGAGGAGGAGGGAGGGAGGGAGGGAGGGAGGGGAGGGAGAACATGATTGAGACCTTCAAGTACTTAAAAGGGATAAATAGGATGGATAAGGAGGGTTTCTTTAAGCTAAGTGGCAACACAAGTGCACACAGTCTTAAGATAAAGGGGAAGGTATAGGAGGGATGTTAGGAAGCACATCTTCATGGAGAGGGGAATGGCCACCTGGAATGCTCTGCCAGAAGAGATGGTCCCATTGAAGACAGTGAGCAGCTTCAAGAGAGTCTGGGATAGACATAAGGGAAAAGTAAGGGTTATAGGAAGTGCAGATGCAAAGGATGGGAGAATTGGGGAGGGGGTTAAGGTAAGTAGCTTAAGCTGTGGACCCTGCAATACGAGCAGACTAGATAGACCAAATGACCTCATTCTGCTGACTTTTTCATATTATAGCATCAGCCTTTTTTCCAGTAGGACTGTCCGGCAGTTAAAATCTTCCATTTTATGATCAAGTCCTGGACTGCAGCCAGAAGCAAACTCAGAATCGGCTCTCCAGAGGTACTAAGTATGGAAAATAATGTATTTGCTGACCATGTGGTTGTCCACTAGGCCCCTCAGATGCACCTGGGATTTTTTTTGCGTGTGTGTGTTGTTTTCCTATAGCTGCATGCAAAGGGGTACAGGAACCTAATCACTGTACTCACTGTTTGTATTGAAAAAATAAGAAAACAATTACTTTCCTGTGTCTTTTTACAATATTTTAAAGTATCTCAAGTAGGGCTGCAAGTTCGGTTCAACCAAGTTTGAATAAAGGTCGAACCTCCATTGTTCTCCATAGTCCGCCCTTGGTAGAACGTCACCCCCAAAAATGCGAACTTTGCAAACTTTGGTTTGCCTGTAGAAACTGCTAAAACAGTACTTAACAGTAGTACATGCATACCAGATGCTGGACTGAACTGCCGCACATGCTCCTTCACTGTCTCTCTGATGTAGCACACGAGATGCTGCTCGCAGCATGCAGGCGCCAGTCAGGACTCTTAAAAGAGGTGGAGACAGAGACACCACGGAGAAGGAGGACTGTGGGGAAGGGAGGGAACATGCTAGATGGGAAATGGTGATTGGTGTTTCAGTTTTTGTCCCTCAGCAAGCCAGTCATCTATTGGAGTGGGTCACAGATACCCACGTGGGTCACAGCACTGGAGTTGCTCGCTGCAGTGTGTGCAGCACATTTCTCAAGTGCACTGAATGAGAGTGGTTGCTGTGGAGTGAACTTTGTGTAGTGTGTCATCTATCTGGCATTCAGCGCAGCGGTGGATCAGTTAAAAAATTAAAACATCTATTTCTTCTTCCCCCATCTCTTTTTGTGATTGCCAACTGGACGAGCTGGCTTAGGCAGCTTTTGTTTTGGGAGGGAAGAAAAAGAAAACGCTAAGCCTTAAAAAAAAAACAAAAAAAAACGAGCATTCCTGTGCAGACAACATATTGGTGGAGTGGTGTTGGTGTGATCTGACCATATGTGTTGTGTGAAATTGTGGGTTTCTGAGGGCTCTCTGAAACTCTGATGTCAACAAACATCACACACTGACTGAAGTGTGCACTGTGCAGACTGTGCTGTTACTTAGTGTGTGTGTTAATTCAGATAAGTGTTAGAGGAGTGTGTACAGCAGCACATTCACAAACCTACTAAACAATCATTAAAAAAAAAAATAATCTCTCTGTTCTACAGGCTTACAGAACAAACAGAAAAAAAATATTTAAAGAGCCTGGAAAGTTGAAACTAATATCCCTGTGTCTTACTACTTAAAGTACTTGACTCGACGCAGCCAGGGGTGCTGTATTTACCTGTTAGGGAGAAAATATCCCTGTGCTTTACTACTCAAAGTACTTGACTCGACACAGCAAACAGTGCTGTATTTACCGGTTAGGGAGAAAATAAAAATGTCCCTGTGTCTTACCACTTAAAGTACTTGACTGACGCAGCAAGCAGTGCTGTTATTTACCTGTTAGAGAAAATATCCCTGTGCCTTACCACTTAAAGTACTTGACTCGACACAGCAAGCAGTGCTGTATTTACCTGTTAGGGAGAAAATATCCCTGTGCCTTACTACTTAAAGTACTTGACTCGACGCAGCCAGCAGTGCTGTATTTTCCTGTTTGGGAGTAAATTTCCCTGTGTCTTACTAAAAGTACGTGACTCGACACAGCCATGAGTGGTAAAAACAAATAGCAGCACTTCTCAGGCAATCCAGGCAACAGTAACAACAGTACAGAAAAATCAGGACATTGCAGGAGTAACCCGTCGTGGTACTCAGAGGATGAGCACAAGGGCCATAATAGTGCGGCAGCCAGTTTTAATAAGCAGAGTGATGGATGATGATGATGAGGAGGAGGAGAAGACTGATGAGAGTGAGGGGGATATCAGTGGAACAGATCCTGAGTTTGTAGTAGATAAGGCAGCAGTCAGTATGTCAAGTAGTAGTAGCTCTGGAGAGTGGGATGAAGAGGAGGAATACAGAGGCAGAAAAAGAACAAAAACAAGTTCTCGGAAGGATGGCTGTGGTACTAAAAAACATTAATGATAGTGGGGCAGAACTTAGAGAGTCAGACACCCACACATGCAGAGGAACAACAGAGGACAGAAGATGGACAGGCTTCATGAGGGGAAGAAAGAGATGCAGTTCAACCAGTCAGAGAGGTTGTGCATCTTCAAAATTACATGCAGATGGGCATGGAAAGATGTAGTGGAAGTAGTAGTGGCTATGTTGGTGGCAGTGGTAGTAATGAACCTATCCTCCCTATAAGCAGCAGTGCAACAAAATCTGTGAAATCCATTGTGTGGGATTTTTTCACACAAGATAAATCATCTGGCAGCCATGTGGTTTGCAAATTATGCAAAACAAAATTAAGTTGTGGTAAAGTGGGTACTCGACTGGGAGCATCAACAATGATAAGACATATGAACAAGTCTCACATTTATCAGTATCAAAAAGCACAAAAGGAGCACACAAACGTTGTTGCACTTCTGCACTCAGCTGAGGAGGATGAGGTAATGGATGTTTACCAAGGCGATGAAGTAACTGATGCGGAGGTGGAGGATGATGAGTCTTCCTTCCAGTCAAAGCACAGCATCCTCTATTTCTCATTTCTTTACCCCTCTGACTCCACCACCAGAGTCCAATCGGAGTCATATACCATCCAAGGCCACAACATCCACCCCTCATGGTAGTAAAGGTCAAGGGAAGCAGCCCAGAAAATCAGGTGATAGCAGCAAGCATAACGGGCATCAAATTTCTTTGAAAGACAGCTTTGAGCGGTCACAGAAATATAAGCCCAACAGGCCTGAGGCAAGGCGATTGACAAAGGCAATTAGGGAGATGATAGCCACTGACTTGCTCCCATTCTCATTATTGGATAACCCAGGTTTTAAAGCACTCATGGAAATCACTGTTCCAAAATATCAGGTCCCCAGCCGGACCTATTTCTCCAGTGTTGCCATTCCAGATTTGTATGACGCTGTTCAGAAAAGCGTGTCTGATGTTCTGAAAGGTTCGGTTGGCAAAAAGGTTCATGTCACGACATACTGTATGTGGACCAGTTGTCAGATGACTGACTCTATGGCTGTGACTGGCTACTGGGTAAACTTTCCTCCCTCCGCCTCCTCTTCATCATCATCATCATCATGTGGTGGCACTGGTGACAGCAGCAGCAGCAAGAAGCAAGGGACTTTTACAGTTCGAAGGCAGGCAGCTTTACGTATTTATGGTTTTGAAAAAGATCACAAAGTAGAACATCTTCTGGAGGGCCTCGAAGAAAAGTTTGCTGAGTGGTTGACTCCAAAGCCCTTGCAACCAGGGTTTATAGTGTCTGACAGTGTTTCAAATATTGTGAAAGCAGTAAGACTTGGTAAGTTTACACACATACCATGCTTTTGCACACACTATTAACTTGGTGGTAAAAGACTTCATCAGTGAGGACCAAAATGTGCAGAACTTGATTGCAGCTACCGGCCCTGTGTGCACTCACTTTAGACATTCTATGAAAGCCCGAAAGTTGTTACGGCAGATTCAGATTGAAAACAGCCTCCCTCTCCACCAGATGATACAGGAAGTTCCAACCCGGTGGAATTCCACTTACTATATGATGCAGAGAATGCTTGAACAACAGAAAGTCATCCATCAATGTGCAGTCCAACACGGCATTAGGAAAGAAGATGTGAATATTAGCTCCAATTAGTGGCATCTGATGGAGAAGCTTTGTTGTATCCTTAAACCCTTTGAGGAGACTACCCGAGTGGTGAGCTCTGATGGTGCTGGACTAAGCTAGATCCTACCCTTAATTTCACTCATCAGGATGAGACTGCAACATCTTGAGTCACAGTTCTTTGACAATGATGACATCAATGCTGCATCACTTGTTGGAAAAATGATACAAACCTTCCTGGCTGATGAGCGCATTGTAAATATGTGCAAAGCAGACCATTACATTTTGGCCACACTTCTGGACCCTCGATTTAAGGATACAATTGAGATATTCTTCAAACCACATGACTTTAAAGACCTGGAACACTATCGTGAACTGTTAATTGAGAAAGTGTCAGCACATATAGTTCAGAAAAGTAGTACATCATCAGTGCCCTTTTGGCAACATTCAAATTCTGACCAAAATCTGGTAGAGAGGGAGGGAGCACAATCTGCTGTTGCTGCTGCTGCCACCACTACTGAAGTTTTGGCTCATCAAATGCAAACCAGAACTGCTGCTACACCACAAGAGGACAAACCACTGTGGGACATGCTGACAGACTTTGGTCTAATAAAGACAGCTGGGAAGGCTCAGGCAGCAATAGTGGTACCAGAAGTCCCTGCTGCAAAAATGGTTAAGGATTACATGGAAGAGACTGTACATCTCACTGCAGGTGATGAAACATTGCTTTATTGGTAACAGAAAAAATTGATCTGGCCTTCTTTAACTGAGATCGCAATTGAATACCTCAGTTGCCCACCTGCCAGCACATATTCAGAGAGAATTTTTAGTGCTGCTGGGGCAATAGTGAATGACAAAAGAACGTCTTTCCATGAAGAATGTAGAGAGGCTCACTTTTTTAAAAATGAACCTGCCTCAGTTCAAAAACATATACTGTCCCAAATTTATGCAGGGTGACAGCACACAGATGGCATCATGCCACGCTGATGATAACGATGATGGTGAAGGATTCTGTTGCCACTAGTAGCCACTAACCTTTCCAGCTGTCTTTCCTCCACTGGTGGGTCCCCCTGTCTCCTCCTCATCCTGGAGTTCCATTAATTTCAGAAACAAACATTCACTGCTGGGTCTCATGTGCCACTAAGGTCCGATCTGACTAGCACCAGAAACTAAAGGACCACTGCATATGGCAGTTCAACTAAAATAACCAGAAATGACTACACATCGTCACACAGCTCTGTCTTCATCCATTTGTTTTATTGGATTTTTATTACAAAATACACACTCAATGAATACTTATTACTGGCTGTTAACAAACAAAAACATTAGTAAAATAAATAAATGTTCTTCTGGTTCAATTCCAGATGGGAATTTAATGTAAAAAATTTTTTTTTTTTTGGGCTGTAAAATGTCAACTTTACAATACATTCCCAGTTTCAATGTTGCACCCAATGACATCCAATGGTTTGATCTGAAGGAACCATTCACCAGATATAAACTGTTTTCATCATAACCTGTAAAATGAAAACAAAAAAAAATTGCTTTTAGAACATGCTGTTCCCACATACTGCATTAACTGACTATCATGACAATAAAAAAAAAAATCACTGATCTTACCCTAGCCCCCGTCCGAAACTCCAAGCCCTCCAACCCCCCTGGGACACTCCCTCTTACAAATACTATTCACCATCCATTGTTAGACACCAAACCATGCACGTGACCTGGCATCATAAATAAACACAATTTGCAGGTGGTATACTGTTATGGGTTTTTCAATTATTCTGAGTAAAGATGAGGAAGGGGCAGATGTTTGGGAGGGTGGGACAAATAAAGTAATACAGTATTGACATAGTCACCTATAGGAGGTATAGGGATCAGGGCAGGAGAGTGTGGTGGGTAATGTATTACTAACATCGACACTAGTTACTCAGAATAACAGAAAGCCCCAAACTAATAACTACACAAACAAAATTTAAAGTACAAACATAATTTAATCCACACAATCTGGTAAAGCAAAACGCCACACTGCCCCAGCGCATCGGCACCATGCCTTTCTCGGGGCACTGAAGAAAGGTTAGGTACGAAACTGCTGGGGCAGTGTGGTGTTTTGCTTTACCACATTGTGTGGATTAAATACATTTTGTACTGTAAACTTCTGTCCATGTACTTATTTGGTACTAAAGCAGCTGAAGCTATAGGTACCACGGGCACCACTTATTTTGAACTGGGCTCTATTGGTACCTGAGTCTAACAGTGGGGGAAGATTTAAAATTATTGTAACAGGGTGTAGCTCAGTGGGTTAACCCTTTGGGCTGCCTATAACCAGATTTAAAAAGCTAAAGTTGTCAGGGATAATATACGAGTCATATATCATCACTGACCTTTACCACTTGTTAAATCTGTTTCAACACTAGTATTTTTAAGCATATATAAGCAGTAAGCCCATTCCACCTGGTTCTACTTAACTATAAAAAAAAATCCACATATTTTATTTTGCATGTTTGGGAATATACATGTAATACTAAGATTCTAACTTTAAGAATGGTAAGTTTTGCAAAGCTTTCGAGCACCGAGACAGAATCCTATGCACCAAAGCTTTGCAATACTTAATTGTATTTATACCATTCTTAGTATTACATGTACTTTCCCAAACACAAAGCAATACTTACTGTGGAATTCTTAATTAAGTAGAACCATGTAAACTTTTTTTTGCATTATATATTATAGAACTTTGTTATACCATGTAGAACCTGGTTTTACTCAGTAGAACTTGTTTTTTTACATAGTAGAACTAGTTTTATTTGGTAGAAAGTGGCTCTACTTGGTAGAACCTGGTTTTACTTGGTAGAACTTGATTATAAATGGTAGAACACAGTTCTACCTGGTAGAACCCAATTCTACTGGATTCTATCTGCTAGAACCAGGTAGAACCTTTTTGGGTTCTACTCAGAAAGTTCGCAAGGTAGAACTTTAGGAGGTTCACGCAGCCCTAATATCAAAGACAGAGCTCTTCCAACATGCGGACGCTCAGCTAGGCAGAAAGGCCATGCCGCCCAACCCCCCACTGCAGTTTAAGGTTTAATGCTTAAAATAAATTATTCCAATGCCCTGCTGGGATATGTCAACAGTGTGGTGTGACTGTAATCTATTTTTTAACCAACCAATGGTAGCACCATTTGTCCCCAGAGCCAAGGACAAGAAGAAGGAAGAAAGATCTGGTGTCATTCGCAGTTGTGAAAGTAACTACTGTGTGTCGGTTGGCACTGTACAAGGGCAAAAGTGGAGACCAAGTAGATGATCATAGAATCATAGAAATCTGATAGTAGAAAAAGGACCCTCTGGCCCATCAAGTCTGCCCCTCACTCATCACCTATGTCACAGGACCTCCCCTTTCCCCCACTTGCCAACTCTATATCTCTCCCGTGCCCTCTTGAATCCCTCCACCATTTCAGCCCCCACCACTTCCTTTGGTAGTCTATTCCAGGTCTCCACCACCCTCTCAGTGAAGTAACACCCCCTCATATTGCCTCTAAATCTTCCTCCTTGTAATCTTAGACTATGCCCTCTAGTTTTAACCTCCACCTTCCTTTTAAATAAGCTCCCCTCTCTCACCTTATTGATCCTTTCATGTACTTAAATGTCTCTATCATGTCTCCCCTCTCTCTTCTAGTCTCCAATGGGTACAGCTTCAGTCCCCTCCACCTCTCCTCATATGGCTTCCCCTGCATACTGTGCACCATCTTGGTTGCCCTTCTCTGCACCATCTCAGTTCTATCTATGTCCTTGCATAGGTGTGGTCTCCAGAACTAGACCCCATACTCCAGTGGTGGCCTCACCATGGTTTTATATAGAGGCATCAGTACCTCCCTCCTTCTGCTAGATATGCCCCTCCCAATGCATTCCAACATTCTAGTTGCCTTTCCCACTGCTTTTCTGCATTGATGACCTACCTTAAGGTTGCCTGATACTATAATCCCCTGTTCCTTTTCCTGCTCTGTTGGCTTAATTACCTCCCCCCACAGAGTATAAGCTGCTTGTGGGTTTTTACACCCCATGTGCATCACTGCACACTTTTTGGCATTGAATTTCAGCTGCCGAGTTTCCGATCACCCTTCCAGTATCTTTAGGTCCTCCCTCATGGCCTCTACCCCCCCCCCCCGAGTGCTCACCTTATTGCAGATCTTTGTATCGTCTGCAAATAGGCACACCCTCCTTTCTCCAGCTCATCCGCTATGTCACTGATATAGATATTAAAAAGGAGGTGTCCCAGTACCAACTCCTGGGGCACCCCACTCATCACCCCATCTCCCTGGAATGTATCCCATTAACCACTACCATCTGGCTTCTGCCCGCCAACCAGTTTTTCACCCACCTAGTTATTTTCTGTCCCACCCCTAAGCTTTCCAGCTTATTTAACAGCCTTAGAAACATAGAAACATAGAAACATAGAAGTTGACGGCAGATAAGGACCGCAAGGCCCATCCAGTCTGCCCATTTCTTTTTCTACCTCATAAATGTGCCATCGGCCTTTGCTCT
This sequence comes from Neoceratodus forsteri, assembly GCA_016271365.2. Lineage (NCBI taxonomy): Eukaryota > Metazoa > Chordata > Ceratodontiformes > Ceratodontidae > Neoceratodus > Neoceratodus forsteri. The sequence goes on from CM028133.1 coordinate 1,070,911,406, forward strand.
GTCAGTGACCTATCTATTCATAGTCATTTGTATTGCTCCCTTATGCCTATCCCATGCCTGTTTGAAGCCCTGCACTGTATTCATAGCCACCACTTCTTGTGGTAAGCCATTCCATGCATCCACCACCCTTTCTGTGAAAAGAATTTCCTCATATTCCCCTTAATGGCCTCCTCTAATCTCATGCTGTGTCCTCTTGTCCTGCTATTTTTCTTATATTTAAACATGTTAGACTCTTTCACCTTGTTTATGCCCTTAAGGTGTTTAAATGTCTCGATCATATCACCTCTCTCCCTCCTTTGCTCAAGGGTATACATATTGAGCTCCGTTAATCTGTCCTCATATGTCTTCTGATGCAGTCCCTGCACCATTTTGGTTGCCCTTCTCTGGACTGCCTCAATTTGGTTAATGGCCTTCTTTGAGGAACGGAGTGGAAGGCCTTCCGGTAGTCCAGATAGGCCACGTCCACTGCCCCTCCCTGATCAATTACCATTGTCACCCAATCAAAGAACTCTGTTAGGTTCATCCAACATGACCTCCCAGTTGTGAAGCCATGCTGCCTATCATCTGGTAGCCCACTGCCTATCAGGTAGTTTACCAAATCATCTTCTCCACCACTGAGGTGAGGCTGACCGGGCGATAGTTTCCCCTATTCCTCCCTGTTGCCCCTTTATACAGTGACGCCACATCCGCCATCTTCCAGTCACTTGTCACCCCTCCAATATCTAGGGACAAGTTAAACAGCCTTGCCAGAGGAGCCGCCAGCTCCTTCTTCAGTTTTTGGAGTACCCTAGGATGCAAGCCGTCCAGCCCCATTGCCTTTTCTACCTTCAACCTTCCTAGTTCTTCTTTTACCCTGCCCTCACTGAATGGGCTAGGATCCAATCTTTTGTCATCCTCTCCTCTCTTCTTTAACTCAGGTCCCTTCCCCTCCCCTTCCACCATAAAGACTGAGCAAAAGTAGCTATTCAGCACTTCTGCCTTCTCAAAGTCTCCCTCCACTAGTGCTTCCCCATCACCCTCACTATCCCCTGCTTTGCCTTCCTCTTTCCCCCACATACCTAAAATCATTTTATCTCCCCTTTTGGCCTGCCTAGCAATTCCCTCTTCTGTATCTGCTTTTGCCCCCTTAATTTTTTGCCCTGCCACCCTTAGCTTCTCTCTATAAAACTCCCTGTCCTTCCTCCTATGGGTCTTCTTATATGTTCTGAAACCCATCCTTCTTTCCCTAATTGTCCCTGCCACTTCCCTGGTAAACCAGAGTGGCCTCCTTCTTCTTTTATTTTTTTCCTACCCTCTTGCTGCAGATCTCAGTGGCTTTTAGTATCCCCCCCAATGCTTTTCCATAATTCCCCTACGTCCCCTATTAGTTCCTTACTTTCCATTTCCTCCCTGAAAATCACCCTTATTCTTGCAAAGTCCGCTCACTGGAAGTCCAGAACCTTTGTGTTGGTTCAATTTGTTTCCTTACCAATTTTTATCCTGAAACTCACTGTATTGTGATCGCTCGTACCAATTCAGTCTCCCACCTTCACTTCTTCCACACTATCCCCATTGGTGAGGATCACATCCAGTATGTTATCCCCCCAGTGGGCTCCCTAACTAGCTGTTGCAGGAAAGCTCCTTGGGGTGCTCCAAGTACCTCTCTGCTCCTGGCAGATGTTGCCGTTGGGATTACCCAGTCCACATTGGGGAGGTTAAGGTCCCCCAGTAGTAGGATCTCCTCCCAGAGTGCCGTTCGTTGTACCTCTTGTACCATCTGCCTGTCCCCTTCCTCCCCCTGTGTAGGAGGCCTATAAATCACATCCAGTCTTAATGATGCCCCAGACCATTTTTCCAATGTAACCCACAGGACTTCCGCCTCCTCCTGTACCTCCTGCCCTTCCATCGTCCTAATGTCTTCTTTGACATACAATGCTGCCCACCCCCCTTTCTGCCAGGCCTGTTCCTTCTGAAAAGCCTGTACCATGGGACCTCTACTTCCCAGGATTGGTGCTCTGATCACCAGGTCTCTGTTATAGCCACAATGTCTAGACCTTCTTCCACCACAATGACCTTCCGGTCCACCAGTTTGTTTCCTAAACTCCTGACATTTGCTGATAGTCCTTTCCACCATAAACCCCCTTTGTCCTTGTTATCCCTTGCTGCCCTACATGCTCCATTTCCTTGGTGGAGTACTACCTAGGTTATTCCCTTCTGCTCCGCCCCCCCCCAGTCAGTTCAAATGGAACTCCTCCCTTACGTAGCTATCTAATTTATCCTTCAGGACCCTTGTGGCCCCCTTGCTTAAATGTAACTTGTCAGGAGCACAGAGTTCTTTGCTGTCCCATATTCTACCGCCATTCTCCCGTCAGTCTGAACCCCTTTTCCTTACTCCACCCCCTCAGCCACAAATTGGACTCCTCAATTCTCCCCTTCATATCCATACTGGCTATTGGTACTGGCAGGATTTCAGAAAACAAGACAGTTTTCCCCTCCACTTGACAGATCCTAACCAGCTCCTGATCCTAACCAGCTCCCTGACTCCAGCCTGCACCTCCTTCACACTGTTCTCTGCTAGATCATGATAAATGAGAGTGATGAGTGGTCTCCCACACAGGGCACTGTGCAGTGGAGGCAAAGCAGTTCCATCAGGATGGCCCAGAGATCATTACAATGGCCATACCTACAGGGTATGAAGAATGTCATACCAAGAAAACTGACTGGAGTGACTCCTGGAGAAAAAGTACCATCAGAATACCCATAGATATGGGAGTCTAACCACTGGGATATTGCCTGACTCCCTCCTCTTCTGTGAGCAGATGGTAGTGGTGACTGGTGTTGTGAAGGAGGGGTGTTAAAAAAGTGGGGCTGCTTATCCAAAATTTGGTTCTGTGATCAAATGTATCAATAGCTTTTCTAGTGGGATATTTATGGTTTATCAGCAGCTTTTTAGCTGAAGTTATTTATCTCTTTTTGGACCTTCAACTTACACTACCAGTGTCGTTGTCCTGGCTGGCATTTACTAAAAAAATTATTTTCTCTGTAGGTTATTGGAATACCCCCTCCCCAGGTGTAAAGAGTAGGGGGCTTTATTTACTGACTGTAATGTATGCCTGTATGCTGCACATAATGTAGCCTTTTCTAATGCCTCTCATGCCTATGTAATGTTGTTTCTGCTGGTAGCAGAGGTAAGGTAGTAGATGGGGGAACAGTGATCTAGTAGTGGTAGGAGGTTACACTGCTCAATGGCAAGCCAGGCTTCAGGGGTGAGGTAGCTGGTTAGGTGGTAGCTGACCCCAAATTTCTGGTTAATGCGGTGGATTAAGATTGCAATATGGTCAAAGAAGGTAAGGCAGGGTTGAGGGTGACACCTTGGTATTTGAAGGAATAAACAGTCTGTAGGGGTGAGCCATCAGGGGATAAGATGCAGACAGTGTTTCGGGCTAGAGCTAGTTTAGCTAGCCTGGGTTTGGAGCAAAAGAGCATCGACTTCGTCTTTTTTGTGATAAGCAGCAGTCCATTCTTAGTGAATCATTTGTGGGCTTCATAGTAGTTAGAGGTAAGAGTAGAGGAAAGGTTGGTAAGGGTAAAAAAGATTAATCCAGGCTTCATTCCTATCCCTCATTGACTATGCTGACTTTCTGTACGGACATTGTTCACTCCCCCTCTTAAATAAACTGGACACCCTATACCACAGGTCCATCAGATTCATTACTGACCTTCCCTTCAGCACCCATCATTGCTCCCTTTATAAGGCAGTTAACTGGACATCATTACAACACAGAAGAATTAGGAATGCTGCAATTTGGATATTCAAAACCTTATCAGGCAAGCTACCTACCTATATCTCAGACTATTTTACTCAAATTACTTCTAGGCCATACAACCTAAGGATCAGCAAAATTATCATTCTTAAGGTCCCCAATGTCTGCACACAGTTTGGGAGGGCTGCTATCAGCTACTCACTAGCAATTGTTTGGAATTCACTCCAAAAAACCATGAAGCTAAATAACCTCCTACCCTTAATATCCTTCAAAAGATTATTCACCACCCTATTCCCAGAACTCTGCAACTGCTTCCACAAGGCCTAAACCCTGGCCCTACCTATCCCCCCGTGTTCCTATATGCTGATAAAACTCCTGCTTCAGTCCCAAGATTCACCTTCAAAATGCCTGCTAGGTCCTATAATCTACATATTACTCCTGATGTGCCCATTACCTTCTGTCTCACAGATTAAAAGTTCTAATGTGCCTTGTACATATGTATATTGTTATATATTAGCACTTATGTCATTGTATTACTGTTTATGTTACCCCTGTCATTGTATTACTGTTTATGCTACCCTTGTCAATGTAATAACACTTGCACTTCTTGACCACTCAGGTCCATCTTGTAAATGAGCTATGCTCAATGATGTTCGCCTGATTAAATAAAGATTTTGATTGATTGATTGAAGGGATTTATTGCTCTGGTAGAGGACAAGATCATCTGAATAAAGTAAGGAGTGACAGGAGAGACAGTCCTGGGAAAGAGATTTAATAAAGAGGGAGAAAATAACAAGCCCCAAAATAGATCCTTGGTGGACGCCAATTGTGGCTTGCAGAACAGAGGAGACAAAAACGCCCAAGCAGACTGTCTGGATGTAGCTGAAGAAGTAGTTGGGGATGTGGCTGAAGGGGTAGATGGGGAACCAGCCCATAGTGGCAGGGGACAGACCAAGACAACCAAGTTTGTCCAGGAGGATATTGTGGCTTACCATGTCAAACACTTTGGAGAGGTCTACAAAGACAGCTCCAGTAAGCATCTCATTGTCTATTTTGTGGAGGACATGGTTAGAGAAACAGGCCATAGCCGTGGAGGTGCTGTGGGCTTTTCTGAAGCTGTGTTGCTCGGGGCAGAGAAGATTATATCTATATGTTGTATTGTATGTCTACATTTCTCTGCTTTTTTAAAAAGTCAATGAAATTATGTTTTAAAAATAAAAAAGTGGACATTTGTTCACTGATTATGTTTAATGAATGTTTTAACTGTTACAGCATATTGCACTTCTGTTTATTGTAATTGTGGAATTTTTTGCCCACACAAGTTAAGCAACTCTCATCCTTCAGACTTTTCTCCTCAGCTACTTTTCAGTATTTTAAAAATTTGAATGCCTCTTCTTGTAATTTGTACTGCTTGGAGTATTTATTGAAAATGTTTTTTGTATTTTGTTTTTTTGAATGCTCTGTATTCTTGACCTCAGGTTGTACCTGAAAAGGAATGTATATTCCAGTGTACCTATTTGATACTCAAATAAATGAAATTAAATGAATCACTAATGCTGATTGTGTGACTTAGAATGATGGCACTGTACTTGATGAGAGTGTCAATGTTTCAAGTTGGCGGTGAATGTTACCCACCTATTATCATAAGGGTTGCTAGTTTAACCTGTCAACTATCTGTTTATGAAAGGTTTGCACAAAAGGGTTAATGTTCTAGCCCATTTTCTGAAAAGTAAAGAATGTGTTTCCTTTATGCAACTGATCTCGTTTAGTGACAAGATGCTCCTTTGGGCTGTACACTGCTGTCTGTGCCTAGTAGCCAGCACTTTTCTGGGTGTTTTCATGGGCTTGTAAAAGGGTCCTGGTTTTGTCAACAGCAGTCTTGAATGCTTCCTGTTCTGAAGTTTTAGTATCAGAGCCTACAGGGCTTAGGCACTTATAAAATGCACTTCCCCATGCATAAATGCACTTCCCCAGCTGCAAGCAGTTAGAGGAGGCTTGTGGGCTCAGGATGGTGGCATAGTCCTGTGTCTGGGTGGCACTGGCTGCCTCCAATGCATGTCTCTGGAGGCACAACTGTCACTCACTGTCTGTAATTGAAGACCGCTGGGACCTGGAGGTGGCTCACCCTTAAGAAGAACTGTATCATGACAGATGGCTTCAAAGAGGCAAAGGAGAAGCTCAGAAAGAAAGACTCTATAGGCAGTGCTGAATACTGCCTCAGGTTAGTCATGAATTGCAGCATGGCACCTCGGTAGCATACCATTATTTACACCAGCCCCAGGGGTAAAGTGAGTACATTTGATGTGGAAGTGGAGAAGGTAGTGGACATTGCCTAGCTGGTCTTTAACAAACTATGCCACATGGTATCCAGTGAACAAGGTGACTGAAATCGGTTGCCTACAAAAATGGTGACTCAATTACGGTGCCTGTGTTCATGGCTACCAAGTGGGGGGCAATTGGATACTAGGGTGGGCGAAATACAGCCAGGGAAGTAGCGGTATACACGCGGGGGAGGCAGGGAGGGATGATATATGGGAGGGGATGGGTGGGCAGCTGCCGAGCTAATCCACTAACATGGTGGGGAGAGTGGTCAGCTAGAAGGCACAGGGTACAGGGTTCAGGTCCGGCGCCATGCAGGTTTTTTTTTTGCGGGAGGCAACTTTGTTGCAAGTTTTCATCCCCCGACACCACCTGGGTTGAGAATCCTATAGGAGGGTGCAGCGGGTGAAGCCCCTGTGGATGTGTGGGTAGCGAACCCCCCCACATGAAAAATGAGACCTGTAGGTCTCGGGCACCATTTTGTCTGTGCTGCGAAGATGCATTGCCAAAATAAATTTTCGATGGTGCACACTCACTGTAACGATCACCATTATAACATGGAACCATGCCACACATGAGACTGATTATGAAAATGAGCAGTGCGGGGGAGGGATCCAAACTGGTGAACAAGCTTAGAAACTGATGAACGGAAAGGAGGCAGAGGGTGATGGTTGACAGCTCTCCCTCTAATAATGGGAGCATGACCAGCGAAGTGCAACAGGGCTCAATGCTGGAATCGGTCCTTTTCAGTGTCTTCATAAGCAACACTGCAGAAGAACTGGAAGGGAAGGTAGGCCTTTCTGCAGACAGTACCAAGATCTCTAATAGGGTGGACTTTCAGGAGGAGGTGGCGAGCATGTGCAGGGATCTTGGAAAACTCGAGAAGTGGTAATGAGCACGGCAGTTTGGGTTTAATGCCAAAAAGTACAAAACCATGCGCCTAGGGCATAGGAACCAGGAACGGTGTTGAGGATGGATGAGGTACTGAAAGTTACTAAAAAGGAATGGGACCGTGGTGTTATCATAACTGAAGACCACAAAGTGGTACAGCAGTGTCAAAAAGCAGTGGGTAGGGCTAATGGAATGCTGGGGTGCATAGTGGGAGATATCTCCAGCAGGAGGAGGGAGGTGAGCTTGTCAATGTATCGCTCTCTGGTGAGACCCCACCTGGAGTACTGTGTCCTGTTTTGGAGGCTGCATCTCAGAAAGAACAGAGACTGGGTGGAACCAGTCCAGAGGAGAGCAACTAAAATGGTGCAGGGGTTGCACGAAAAGCCTTATGAGAAGAGACTGAGAGATCTCAACATGTACACCCTGGAAGAGAGGAGAGCAAGAGGGACCATGATTGGGACCTACAAGTACTTCACAGAGGTGAAGAGGGTGAAGGAGGAGAGCCTCTTTCAAAGGAGGAAGAGCACAAGGACCAGGGGACATGCAATGAAGCTGGAGGGAAGGGGGAGTTTAAGAGGGACATGAGGAATTACTATCTCACTGAAAGGGTGGTAGATACCTAGAACAGACTACCAGCTGAAATGGTAGAGATGAAAACAGTGGGGGGCTTCAAGCATGTTTGGAACAGACATATGGGCATACTGTATTAGCAAATAGGCAGGGAGGAGGGAGGATCATAGGAGACCAATTAGGGTCTACAGAGCCATCTTAGGTAGGAAACATCTGGGCAGACTGGGTGAGCCAAGAGGTTCTTTTCTGCTGACAAATTCTATGTTTCTATGAATATGGACAATTAAACAAACTTCACCCTGTTCACTAGAGAGCATCACAGTTCAAATGGTGCTATTGCTTGATCGGACTGTTCTGTATTAAAGCAAGTCGGAAAAGACTCTGAAATGTGCATTACAAAGATTTTATAGCATGTGTTATGTCAGAAATCTGAACAGTAAGACTCTGGACTAGAGACAGCGCCTGAGGACGCTAGGAAAGAAACAGTCAATGCAAAGTTAAGCCACATTGTCTCTAGTCGTTCGCCATCAGAAAAAAAAAGGTTGCAAATGTTTTGAAAAGTTTTCTCAAAGACGTAATGGGACACTGCTTTATACTTTCAAAGAAATGACAATAACTTTCTGCACTGTGATATTTAGCTAACAGGTAGGAGATTATGTCTCCCAGTAAAGTGCATAAATGCATCAGTAGGCATGCATGTTATTTTCTGATTTTTCAGATATAGGCCACAGAAACGCTGTGAGAACAGAGCTGAGGAAGAGGTGCCAGAGCGGTTAATATCATGCTTCCCTAGGAGGGACGAAGTGCACAAAGCAAGGAAAAGAAAGGAAATGTTTTTGCACAAGTAAAGAGTCTTTTAACCCATGCTGGGGGTGGGAGTCATAATAACTGAGAACTGCACTGCTAATAATTGTAGGCATGTATCAGACAAGGCCTGAAAAGTCAGAAATATGTAGCAATATTTTGCAATTAGAGTGATCAACAGCATGAGTGTGAGTAAAGTATAAGCTGCTGTTGTAAAGAAAATGGTAAAAGCTCAAATTGGATATGTAATCTATCCTGCATAGAATATTTATCCCAGTAAATTTGTTTTATTTTTTGCAAAGTTATTGTTGTGATGATTCCATTCTACCTTCTGCCTGGGGGGAGGCATGCAGCTGGTTGGGCTGCATAGGGCGTAACAGCTGTTGGGCGGGAATGGGCTAGTAAGGGATCTGGACATGACACCCACGGGACATCCCAGAGGGGTGGAACAGCTCTGTTCTGTGTAAGGACCTAGACTTTGGTCACCTGGATGAGGGTCCAGCCATGGGAGGAGTTTTTTTTTTTTACCAATTATTTTACCAGGTGAGACATACTAGGCTGAAAGCTTGTTTACAGGTGCAACCTGGGAGCACAAGGAGGTTAAGTGACTTGCTCAGGGTCACACAGTATGCAAGTGGGGGCTGTGGGATTCAAACCCAGGTTTCCAGATTTGCAGCTCTACAGCTCAGAGCCTTAAACCACTGCACCATACTGCCTCCTTGTGTTGGCTGTATGTATCCACCGGAAGGGCTATGAGGATGGAGAATTGGAAAGAGTGTGTAGCAACCTATAACTAGAACAGAGACATTCTGCAGGACTCTGGTGTCCAACCCAAACCAATGTCCCAGTGGGTGAAGAAGGGATAGCATTCCACTAATATAAAACTTAAGGCTGTTGTCACTAGCATGATCAAGACTTCTTTATTATTCTGTGTCAGTGAATTACATATAAAATATAGAGTATAAAAGTTAATTGTGCGCATGTAATATGTGCTTATCAGGAGCCAATGTTATAAAACCAGTTGCTGGTGTCTTGACCCCATGTTTCACTTGAAGCATTGTCAGAGGTGACCAAATACAACTCGGGTTACCCCCTATCCTAATTTTCACAGGAGTCTAGTCCTGATTTGGGCAGCTGTGTCCTGCAAAAACAAATGAAAACACTACATATCCTGACTTTATAGTAGAAAAACTATTTCTAACTTTCCTCTAAATGTTGCAGACAACTATAATACCTTAACTAAAATATCTTAAAATGATAAGAAACAAAAGAAACAACTAAAAATACTACACCACTTAGTCTTAATTCTGATTATATAGAGAAAACAAGTATGTTGCATTTGTCGAGGTTACATATTGTCCTGCAAAAAAGCATGTTTCAGTAACAAATGTCCCACTTTGGGCTTTTTAAAGGTGGCAACCCCTAATTACAAACAGTCCAGTTAAATATGGTTTTAAAGATTAGCTGTAATGCATTAAATGGACAGTAGATGGGGTCAGAGATTCAACATAGAGCACACTACAATGCAAGAGACGATGCAAGTGCAGGTTCTGTAGCACAGAATTGGAAACAGTTGCACATCTCCTGGCTGGATGCAAAATACTCATGGCAGAAGGCCTGTATACCGAAAGACACAACAACGTAGCAAGATTGATCCACTGGAAACTGTGCAGACACTATAACATACAGGTAGCTGACAGACACTGGAAACATGAACCCCAAAGAATCACAGAGAATGAAGAAGTAATGATCACATGGGATCACCCAATACCAACAGCCAAGAAAGTGGAAGTGAGAAAACCCGATACTGTAATACAAGAAAAGAGAACAAAGGTAGCATTGCTGATTCAAATAGCCACCCCTAGTGACTACAGTGTCCTACGTACAGAGAGACGCAAAATCATGAAATTTATTTATTTATTGCAAATGTTTCACTAGGAAAGGCACACAGAGCAAAAAGATGCTCACCTCACAGTGCGACCGTGGGTTGGGGGTTACAAAGGAGGAAGGTGTACATACTACAGTTGAAATCAGGAGTAGGGCAATACAGACAAATGAACATAATTGAGTGCGATTACTTTTGAACTTGTTACACAAGGAAAACAGTACAAAACATGAACATCAAGGAAAGTGTTATGCATAACATGAGTACACATCTAGGACAATGCATGATTACATAATCGGGCCGTAAGGCCTAATCTGCTGGCAAATAGTATGTTAGTATAAGTATCAGTAACAGAACTTGAGCTAAAGCTAGATGCACCAAGTTGGCAACGGGAAATGGAAATCAGCGATAGGGGGTAAAGGAGAAGTGGACTAGTAAACACTAGGGTGTATGGGGGGAGCTTTAGGGGAGAAAGGTGGGGGAAGGAGAAGGGAGATAGTAGCAGTGAATAGGACTGAAGAGCGTAGGGTATTTAGGATGGAGGGAGAAGAGAAGGGAGATAGTAGCAGTGAATAAGACTGTAAGTGCATAGGGTTTTTAGGGCAATGTATAAGCCAGACAATTAGGCAACAGCCGAGCCACTGGTCAGGCACGAGAGGGGAGTGGGGGAAGAGAATCCATCAGGGGGAGGGAGGTCAGGAGCAGTTACAATTTGGAGCAAGGAAGTTAGTGAGGGCAGAGGATAGAGAATGTTTGGATGAAGAATGGCAGATCTGGGCTGGCAGGCCATTCCAGAGCTTAGGGAAGAGGTAAGAGAAAGCCGATTGGCTTGCGGTGGTCCTTCGGTGAAGGATGACTAATAGCCTAGAGTCAGTAGACCTGAGGGTGAGGGTGGGGGTAGATGGGGAAGAAAGGCAGGATACTAGGTAGGGATGGAGGGAACTGAGCCAGAAATACCAAGATATGCAGTCAGAAACCAAACTGATGTGGAATAAGGACAAACAAATTGTTCCAATACTGCTTGGAGCAATGGGACTAATCAAAAAGAACATTCAGGCACATTTAAATATGCTACCAATACTTATGACACCTTATAAACTTCAAAAGGAAGCCATCTTGGGGATGTTGCATGTGCTAAGAAAAGCGGTCTTAGCAAACATCAAAGACTAATACAGTACTAATTTCTTGAGTTTTGAATATGCCCTGGCTAAAGAATGGGGTCCATTCTTGTCACTGTAACAGAAATTCCTAAACATTTGGAGACACTAACACCAAGAGACACTTTTTTAAAATGAATAGCGCTACCTCAGAGGCAATATTCGTTTAAGAAAAGTGTCTCTTGCCATTAGCACATTTCAAAACAAGAGATGAAAATCTACAATCTATCAGCCCAATAAGGGAGACAGTATAGCGCAATGGTTTAAGGCTCTGAGCTGCAAATCTGCTGATATCCAGCAGACCAGACCTGGGTTTGAATCCCACAGCATCCACTTGCATGCTGTGTGACCCTGAACAAGTCACTTAACTTCCCTGTGCTCCCAGATCACTCCTGTAAAAAAGCTTTCAGCTTAGTGTGCTACTCCTGGTTAAACAACTAAAATCAAAAAAAAAAAAAAAATCAGTTCAAGGTAGGTGTGAAATTTCATTCCAGGCATCTGAAATTCAAACCATGATATAATTAATTTACATGATATACTGCATAAGTAACCATAAACATAGCAGAGATGACAGGAAGTGCTTTGAAATAAAGGGAGGTCAAATGCAGATTGGAAGGTCAAAGAGAAAAAGAAGAAAAATAGTCTGAAAAGACAAAAGCTAGTATAAATATTAAATTGTCTCACTCAAGTAGACTATTCTGAACCAGATATGTTTCCTAATTAATGACCCTATGACAAAGATGCTCAACAGAGTACAATTGTATGAAGCACAATTAATTTTACCGGCCATAACAGTGGCAGTATCATATCCCTGAAACTTGGCAACCTTTCTGCAAATTTCATAGCCACTGTGCTGCCTTAGTAATGAAATCTAAATCTTCTTACTATAAAACTAATCTGCTGGACTCCCGATCTAACCCAAGAAAATTCTGGCAGCTAGTGGACTCCATGTGGAAGGCTCCCTCTGCCCCAAACATTTCCATCTTGTCCTATAACGGCCATACTGTTTACACTAAGGAAAATATCAGCGACGTAAAAATCAGAGAAGAGGATGCACATGGAGGGAGGTGCTGCGATAGACAACAACTATTCAGGTGCCATGTACAAGGCCCTCAAACGATTCAGAATCAATATTCCTTTTTCAAAGACCCTTTGAAAAAGGAACATTGTTTCCAAAATGCATCCAGGCCTTGCACGTGGCATCTGAATACAACTAAGCACTTTATTTGAGCAATTGGTGAGCAGTCTTTTTATTTATGGGTTAGACAGTGCGGTATTTCTTTATTTCACAAAATATCAGGGATCTTTGTAATAAATGTTTTTTAGAAGCCCCTAGCATGTTATTAGAAAAGGCTGGGTTGTCTCCCTTAAGTCCATCTTTTGGGAATATAGATTCTTTGCCCTCTTCAAGACCTACATTTTATTTTAAATACATTAGCCACAAAGTGGTCTTCAATCTTTTATCATCTTTAAATGAAGACTCTGCTAAAGGTATTGATAATTTGCATAACGTCCTATTAAAATCTAGTGCTGGCATTATTACTCCTTTGCTAACTCACATTTACAATCTGTCCCTTACTACCGACATTTTTCCTTCTGCTTGGAAGCAATCTTTTGTTGTCCCTTTGCATAAGGGCGGGGACAAATCCCTGGCTGACAATTACCACCCCATTTCATTATTACCGACTTTATCAAAATTTCTTGAAAGAATAGTCCATCAGCAAATTTCTCAATATCTACTTAACATGTACTTTTACCTGCTCAGTCTGGCTTCTGACCTTTTCATTCCACTCAGACACTTTTAACTGGTTTTCACAATTCTCTTTTGAAAGCCTTGGACAAGGGTCAATTTATTTATTTATTTATTTTTGAAAGTTGGATATACAACCTTTGCGTCAAGGACTCATTTACAAAGGCACCTCATCGCAGGGAGGGTAAACATGGTTACAGTGTGAGATACAACAGTGGTAACATACAGATGCAATACGGATAACAAAAGAATACAATATAACAGTGGTTTACGGAATAAAGTTACATGCAGTAAATAGCAATCGTATAAAGTATAACAATAGTAGAAGTCACAACCCTGGTCATACCGGGAAATACCTATGTGGGAGGGTGGGGGGGACAGGGTGAGGAAAAGAAAAAAGGAGGCGAAGCAGTCCAACAGACATTATCAAGGCTATGGGCCAGAAATGGGGAGGGCCCCAACATTAGGTTGATTAAGGGCAACTACAGCTTTGGGCGCCAAAGAGGTGGTTACGGAGAGCGACTTTAAAGGGACCAGTTTTGGTAGACTTAGTGACAGAGGGTGGGAGGAAGTTGAACCATGTGGAGGCACGGTAGTGGAAGGACCTTTGGGCTAGGGAGGTCTTGGTACGGGGCACCAGAAAGGTGGCCTTAACTGAGCTATGAGTGGCAACAGATGGGGATGCAAGCTGCAGGGACACGGTGACCCTTGGGGGGAGAGTCCTAGCAGGGATTTTTGGGCAAGTAAGCAGGTTTGGTAGTGCAGGCACTCCTCCAAGGTGAGCAGGTTGACGGTGGAATAGAGCAGGCAAGTATGGGTGTGGAGGGATGCGCCGGTCAGGAGCCTGCAGGCCTTGTTTATCGAGGTCTGGATTCTGGTGAGGGCGGTATTGTCAGCCGCAGCATAGATAGGTAGGCCGTAGTCCACTAGGGACAGGATGGAGGAGCTGATGGCCAGTCGGAGAGTGGTTCAGAGAAGGCAATCTCTGCGGCAATAAAGAAGGCCAATCCGAGAGTTTATGACTGAGGAGAGGGCATTGATGTGGGTGTGGAATGTAAGTGCCGAGTCGAAGGTGATGCCCAGGTACTTGTAGGATGACACCTGCTTGAGAGGGTGAGCATTACTGGGGAGAATGCAGAGGGGGGCATTTTTGGCCTTATTCTGGTGATGCGAAACAAGCATAGATTTGGTTTTTTTTTAGGTTAATGACCAGCTGGTGGTCAAGGAAACACTTTTTGGCTTGGTTGAATGTGTGCTGCAGGGATTCCTGTAGAGATGTGGGCTCAGGGTGGGAGGCAAGGCGAACCACATCATCAGCATTGAGTACCATATTGCCCGAGTAGGAGCTGGGGAGGGTGTTGAGAAATAGGCTGAACAGAATGGGGCCCAGGATGGAACCCTGGGGGACACCCGAGTGAACGGGCAGGGTACTGGACAGGGTGCTGTTTACCTTCACATGCTGTGATCTGGTAGAGAGGTAACTGGTGAACCAAGCTAGTGGGCCAGGGCAGAAGCCAAGTTGGTGGAGTCAGTCAAGTAGGTGGGGGTGACAGACGGTGTCAAAGGCCTTGGAGATGGAGAGGTCAATGAACACTGCATCCGCAACATGACCAAAGTCAAGAGCAGAGTGGAGGTGCTGGCAGAACTCCAGGAGGGCTGTAGTGGTGCTGTATCCAGGGCGGAATCCATGTTGTTCCAGACAAAGCAGGTTGTATTTGGCCAGATACTCGGAGAGCTGAATGGCCACTATTTTTTCTAGTGCTTTGGAGAGGGGGGAAGAATGGAGATGGGCCTCAAATTGTTAGGGGGGGTTCAATCTCTACTCTTATGGATAGGGGTGATTTCTGCAATTTTCCAGGCACTGGGAAATTGACCAAGACATAGTGACCGGTTTAAAAGGTTGGTGAGAGGGGCTAGTACAGTATCTAGAACTAATCGGAGAATCCTGGAGTCCAGGGGATCACAGCTGGGGTTGTTGCTAGCTAAGGCTTTTTGCAGATGAGGCCTGGCTTCAAGAGGTGATATAGCATGAAGATAGAAAGGGGAGCGATCCGAGGTGGGGGAGTGGAGGCAGGGATAGGGTTGAAAAAGTAGTTGGGAGGACAGAGCTTAGATCTGACAAAGCCATATTGAGGCACTCAGCTATGCGGGGAGGATCAGCAGTGACGGTACTGTCTGTGGAGAGTAGTGATGGTGGGGGGGAATGGGTCTTTCCATTGAGCTCTTTCATATTGTCCTAGAAGGCATGGTATGAGCCCCAAGTGGATTCAAGGGTGACTTGATAATATTCGGCCTTAGCCTGCCTTTTAGCCCAGGTGCACTGGTTACGTGCTGCATTATAGGCTTGTCTGTCAGCCAGTTTGCCTGTCTTGACAGCAATACACCAGAGATTATCTCTTTGTTTCAGTGTTTGGATGAGGGATGGGGAGATCCATGGGGCGTTGTGTTTCTTGGTACGGATTCTGGTCAGGGGGGCGAAAAGGTCGCAGGCCTTGCTGAAGGCACTGGAGAAATAGGCTAGGGCAGAGTCAATATCCATTGCGAGTAGGACTGGGGACCAGTCAAGCTGGGCTAGGTGTGTTTTTAGCTTTCTGAGACCACAGGGGTGAAAGCGCCGGTGCGAGGTGACCTGGGACACTGGTTTTGGTGTGGGGGATGACCAGTGACAGAGGACAGGAGAGTGGTCACTAAACAGTCTGGTAGTACATTATTATCCCTGATTTTATGGGGGCAGTTCGACAGAATTACATCTAGAAGGGTGCTGGAGCCGCCTGACTGGTTAAATCTAGTAGGTGAGGTAACTAGTTGGGTCATATCTAGGGCAGTGAAGGAGTCCCTGATATGGGGGGCGGTGGTACGCAGCCAATAGACATTAAGGTCACCTAGGATGAGCTGCTCCACCTTGTGTGGGAGTGTGGTGAGGTAATCAATGAGGGAGTGGACAGCTGGTCTCTGGTCCCTCGGGGGTATGTAAGAGACTGTGAGAAAAAGAGGGCCCCTGGCTGGGTCAGGGGTAACCTTAAGGGGGCTTGGGCACTAAAACTGAGATTGGGGGCAGGGAGAGCATGGTCTAAAAGTGTGTCACGCATAAAGACTGCACACCCACTGCCACGTTTGCCTATACAGTCTTCCCTGAACAGAGTGTAGCCAGGGAGGGAAATAACTGAGTCTGGAGTTTTTCTCGAGAGCCAGGTCTCGACTAGTGCTATAACATCAGGATAGTGTTGTACAGCCCAGCACTGGAGAGTGGCAGATTTTTTTAGGAGGCTGCAAATATTCATGGATGCAATGCTGAGGCCAGTACCAGAGTGGGGTGTGGGGTGGCTAGTTGACAACGGCCTGGGGTTGGGGTGTATGTTCCCAGAGAGCAGAAGTAGTAGAGCAATTAATCTGTTGAGCAGTCTGTGGCGACCAGGACCCTTAGCCAGGTACCGATGCGAGGTCCTACTAGTAGGGGTAAGGGATGGGATGGGTGAGGCGGAGGTATGGCAAGGAGAGGGTGGGCCCAGGGTGTCCAGGGGAAGGGGGTATTGGTTGGAGGTGGATGCCATGGAGAAATAGGGGTCTCCAGGGTGGGGGGTTGGCTGTTGTGGGGTGGTAGAGGGGGGTGGGTCTCAGGTTGGAGGGTAGGGGGGCGCGATGGGACATGGGCAGAGCAAGAAAGGTAACCATGAGTAGGCTGAGTGTGATAGCCATGGTGCCCATTGCTATTTCTTATTGGGGGTAAGGGGAATAACTGACCTTCAGTGAGGGTGACTGCCGCTGTGGAGTAGTTTTTTTTTCCCTCAGAGTACAATATGCTAAAAGTGAGAAAAAGGCAGGGGATAACGGTGATTAGAACAGGAAAAAGGCAGAGGCAAGGTTTGGAGGATTAATAGGAAAATTAGGATACCTCTAGAGGCAGATCAGTATAAACTGCAAATGGGAAAATGGACATCTAAAAAACAAGCATTTGTCAATGCCGAATGTTGATTGCATTGGTCCATTGAGCTCGCTCACTGCTCCTCTGTCACTCACTCATTCTGTTTCTCCTGGTGCTGCAGGCTGCTGCTTTGGACTGGGCTACTGCCTGCATTGACACCCTTTTCTGTCCACAAAGAAATCCGCAGCTGTCCAGACAGAGTTCCATTGAGGTGGGTCACTCCCTCTCTCTCACTCGCTCATTCTGATTCTCCTGGTGCTGCAGGCTGCCCTTTTGTACTGGGCTCCTGCCTCTGCTGGTGGCTTTTTCTGCCCACAAAGAAATCTGCAGTAGTCCCGACACAGGTCCATTGAGCCTGCTCACTCCCCCTTTGTCACTCGCTCATTCCGTTTCTGCCAGCGCTGCAGGCTGGCCTTTTGTAGTGGGCTCCTGCCTGCGCTGCCGCCTTTTTCTGCCCACAAAGAAATCCGCAGCAGTCATGGTAGAGCTCCATTGAGCTCGCTCACTCCCCCTCTCTCACTCGCTCATTCTGTTTCTCTCACAACTGCAGGCTGCCCTTTTGTACTGTCTCCTGGGTGCATTGCTGCCTTTTTCTGCCCACAAAGAAATCTGCAGCAGTCCCAACAGAGCTCAGTTGAGCTCACTCACTCCCCCTCCCTCACTCGCTCATTCTGTGTCTCCCACTGCAGCAGGCTGCTCTTTTGTACTGGGCTTCTGCCTGAGTTGGCAGCTTTTTCTGCCCACAAAGAAATCTGCAGCAGTCACGATAGAGCTCTGTTGAGGTCGCTCACTCCCCCTGTCTCACTTGCTCATTCTGTTTCTCCTGGTGCTACAGGCTGCCCTTTTGTACTGGGCTCCTGCCTCTGTTGGTGCCTTTTTCTGCCCACAAAGAAATCTGCAGCAGTCCCGACAGAGCTCCGCTGAGCTCACTCACTCCCCCTCTCTCACTCACTCGTTCTGTTTCTCCTGCCGCTCCAGGCTGCCCTTTTGTATTGGGCTCCTGCCTGTGTTGCCACCTTATTCTGCCCACAAAGAAATCTGCAGCAGTCACGCTAGAGCTCCATTGAGCTCGCTCACTCCCCTTCTCTTACTCGGTCATTCTGTTTCTCCTGCTGCTGCAGGCTGCCCTTTTCTACTGGGCCCCTGCGTGCATTGCTGCCTTTTCCTGCCCTCAAAGAAATCTGCAGCAGCCCCAACACAGCTCCGTTGAGCTCGCTCACTCCCCCTCTCTTACTCGCTGATTCCGTTTCTGCCAGTGCTGCAGGTTGGCCTTTTGTACTGGGTTCCTGCCTGCATTGCCATCTTTTCCTGCCCACAAAGAAATCCGCAGCTGTCCCAACAGAGCTCCGTTGAGGTTGCTCACTCCCCCTGTCTCACGCGCTCATTCTGTTTCTCCTGGCGCTGCAGGCTGCCCTTTTGTACTGGTCTCCTGCATCTTTTGGTGCCTTTTTCTGCCCACAAAGAAATCTGCAGCACTCCCAACAGAGCTCCATTGAGCTCACTCACTCCCCCTCCCTCACTCGCTCATTCTGTGTCTCCCGCTGCTGCTGGCTGCCCATTTGTACTGGGCTCCTGCCTGCATTGACGGCTTTTTCTGCCCACAAAGAAATCTGCAGCAGTCCCGACACAGGTCCTTTGAGCTTGCTCACTCCCCCTCTCTCACTCGCTCGTTCCATTTCTGCCAGTGCTGCAGGCTGGCCTTTTGTACTGGGCTCCTGCCTGTGTTGCCGCCATTTTCTGCCCACAAAAAAATCCACAGCAGTCACAATAGAGCTCTGTTGAGGTCATTAACTCCCCCTGTTTCACTCGCTCATTATGTTTCTCCTGGCACTGCAGGCTGCCCTTTTGTACTGGGCTGCTGCCTCTGTTGGCACCTTTTTCTGCCCACAAAGAAATCTGCAGCAGTCCCAACAGAGCTCCGTTGAACTCGCTCACTCCCCCTCTCTAACTCGCTCATTCCGTTTCTGCCAGTGCTGCAGGCTGCCATTTTGTACTGGGCTCCTGCCTGCGTTGTCACATTCTTCTGCCCACAAAGAAATCTGCAGCAGTCAGGATAGAGCTCCGTTGAGCTCGCTCATTCCTCCTCTCTCACTCGCTTGTTCTGTTTCTCCCACCGCTGCAGACTGCCCTTTTGTACTGGACCCCTGTGTGCATTGCTATCTTTTTCTGCCCACAAATAAATCTGCAGCAGTCCCAACAGAGCTCCTTTGAGCTCACTCACTCCCGCTCGTTCACTCGCTCATTCTGTGTCTCCCGCTGCTGCAGACTGCCCTTTTGTACTGGGCTCCTGCAGCGTTGGTGGCTTTTTCTGCCCACAAAGAAATTTACAGCAGTCCTGACACAGCTCCATTGAGCTCGCTCACTCACCCCACTCTCACTCGCTCGGTCCATTTCTGCCGGCGCTGCAGGCTGGTCTTTTGTACTGGGCTCCTGCCTGCATTGCCGCCTTTTTCTGCCCACAAAGAAATCTGCAGCAGTCACGATAGAGCTCCGTTGAGGTTGCTCACTCCCCCTGTCTCACTCACTCATTCTGTTTCTCCTGGCACTGCAGGCTGGTCTTTTGTACTGGGCTCCTGCCTGCATTGCCGCCTTTTTCTGCCCACAAAGAAATCCGCAGCAGTCACGATAGAGCTCCGCTGAGCTAGCTCACTCCCCCTCTCTCTCACTCGCTCATTCCATTTCTGCTGCCGCTCCAGGCTGCCCTTTCATACTGGGCTCCTGCCTGTATTGCCGCCTTCTTCTGCCCACAAAGAAATCTGCAGCAGTCATGATAGAGCTCCGTTGAGCTCGTTGTCCCCCCCCCCAGTGGTGCATTCTGTCTCTCCTGCCGCTGCAGGCTGCCCTTTTGTACTGGGCTCCTGCATGCATTTCTGCCTTTTTCTGCCCGCAAAGAAATCTGCAGCAGTCCCAACAGAGCTCCGTTGAGCTCACTCACTCCCCCTCCCTCACTCGCTCATTCTGTTTCTCCCAGCGCTGCAGGTTGCCCTTTTGAACTGGGATGCTACCTGCGTTGGCGCCTTTTCCTGCCCACAAAGAAATCCACAGCAGGACCGACAGAGCTCAGTTGAGCTAGGTCACTCCCTCTGCCCCTAATCGCTCGATCCTAATCTGTCCCAAACACTGATTTCTGACAGCGACTGCGGTATTCTGCACAGGAAGTGCGAAAACACATTTTGGCCAGGATGTGAAAAATGACAGCTGTGTTGTTTTTAAGGAAGTTTTTAAAAAAATGACAGTGTTGAAAATGTGGAGTGAAAATATTACTAATTTGCGAAGTTACAGGGGTGCGTGGAAACTGCACAATGCACACTCATAACACAGTCATTTTACGGAGTTTCATCACAAAATTTTCAACATAGGCATTTTAGGACCTCTGCTCATGAACAGTGTCAGTGTGATTTTCTTAATGTGTCCCGAACACTGATTTTTCACAGCGACTCCGCTATTGTGCGCCGGAAGAGCGAAAACACATTTTGGCCAGGATGTGAAAAATGACAGCTACACTGTTCATAAGGAGGTGTGGAAAAATGGCAATGTTGAAAATCTAGAGTGAAAATATTGCAAAGTTGCAAAGGTACGAGCATGCATGGAAACTGCGCAACGCATGCTTGTAGAACACTCATTTTATGGACTTTCATCACAAAATTTTCAACATAGGCATTTTAGGACCTCTGCTAATGGACAGGGTCACTGTCATTTTCAGAATGTGTCCCGAACATGGATTTCCCACAGTGACCACGCTATTCTGTGCCAGAACTGCGAAAACACATTTCGGCCAGGATGTGAAAAATGACAGCTGTACTGTTCATAAGGAGGTGCAGAACAATGGCAATATTGAAAATCTGGAGTGAAAATATAAATTTGTGAACTTATGAGCATGCGTGCAAACTGCGCAACGCATGCTCATTTAACAGTCATTTTTGGGATTTTTTCCACTAAATTTGCAACATAGGCTTTTTGAGAGCCCACCTCATGAACACTGGCACTGTCGTTTCATTAATTAATCTCGAAAGGTGATTCTGCGCAGTGACCGCAAAATCCCCTTTCAGGGCCAATTAATGCTATGACAGTGCCAGAATTCATGAGGCGGGGTCCCAAAAACCCCATGTTGGAAATGTGGTGCCAAAATTCCAAAAAATGCCTGAGATATGCAACAAAGTTGAAAAACCCTATTTATTCCATTATACAGCTTTGTGGTTGGCTTTAAAGAATGCAGATGTGTTCCGGTCCACCAAGATCATCGCACTAGACTCCAGAGGTAGATTGGGTGGGGGTGTGGGGGAGGCAGGATGTACAGTGGGTGGGTGTGGAGTTGCGGGAGGGGCAGGGAGACCGCGAGGACCGTTTTCTTTGACAGGGTAAAAAAAACGTTGCAGTGCCATTTTTTTTTTTTTTTTAACAGGGCATGTGGCACACTGGGGTGGGCTCCCAGCATGCCAACAGACTCTTTTTGGGGGCAGCTGTAGCCGATGGGGGATTGGGCACCTCCATTGGCACACAACAAAAGGGGTTACATTATGCCAACGGGATTGGGCACCCATCGGCACACAACAAAAGTGGGGGGTGACATTATGCCGATCGAGATTCGGCACCCCGTTGGCACACAACAAAAGTGGGGGGCGTACATAATGCCGATGGGGAGTGGGCTCCCATCAGCAACATGACTCAGGCACTGAAGCCAATGGGGATTGGGGCCCCCGTCGGCAAACAAACACGGGGGCACATGCTGCTGAGGGGGATTGGGCATCCCCTCGGTGGGGGGGTGCTTAATATTGTTTATGAACATGGCAGAAAGCCACTGCCATGTTCACAAACAATATCACTGTTACAAGGTTCGGCCCACCAATGACGGGTCGCTTCTTCATTGCAGCAAATGGCTTACGCTGCAATGATGAGGCAGCCCTGACTGCAGCGGCTGAAACCTTACAAGGTTGTGGCATGATGGCTGAACTAGTGTCAGCAGCAGTGTGCCGCGGCATTGGGGAAAGCGGGCCAAGCCTTTAAAGGCTGTGGGGGCATTGGCCACAACAGTGCCATGCCTCTACAACCTGCTTCTTGCAACCTGCCACAATATGTTTCTTGCACATGCGTACAATCAACATAAAAAGTATGTTGGGATAGTTTTCATAGACCTATCCAAGACTTCTGATGTAATAAATCATCACTTGCTCTTAAAATGCTTACTTTCTCATGGTTTTTCCTCAAATGTTGTATCTTGGTTTTCATCCTATTTGCACGGTAGGAAATAGGCTGTTTCTTGGAATGGGTGTCTATCTTCTTTTCTTTTCACAAACAAAGGGGTATCTCAGGGGTCTATTTTGGGTCCTGTCCTTTTCAATCTGTTTGATGATCCTTTACCTTCAATAGTTAAGAACTGTACTATCACACTTTATGCTGATGATACCACTTTTTTCTTTGCACGTAATTTAAAGTTCTTAACTTCCACTCTTCAGACTGATTTTGATAAAGTTGCTGATTGGTTTTCCTCTAACTACTTTTAAATAGTGAAAAAAACAGTGCTTTCTCGGTCAAAATCTTCTAAGAGGAAAAGTATGCCTCTTTGCAGATGACACAAAGATCTGCAACAGGGTTGATACACAAGGGGGTAGAAAGGATGAGAAGGGACTTGGCAAGGTTGGAGGAATGGTCAAAAGTGTGGCAGCTTAGATTCAATGCAAATAAGCGCAAAGTAATGCACCTGGGAACAAAAACTCAGCGGAAGAGTACACAATGGGGGTTGGGGGTGCTAACAACAACAAAAATGGAAAGGGATCTGGGGGTAGTCATATCAGATGACCTAAAGGTAGGCAAGCAATGTGAGAAGGCAGTAAGGAAGGCTGAGGAGATACTGGGATGTATAGGGAAAGGCATCACCAGTAGGAAACAGGAAGTTGTCATCCCTCTGTATAGACAGTTAGTGAGACCCCATCTGGAGTACTGGGTGCAGTTCTGGAGACCCCATCTCCACAAGGACATAGACAGGATGGAGGCAGTCCAGAGGAGGGCAACTAAAATGGTGCAGGGTCTGCATCAGAAGCCATATGAAGAGAGACTAAAGGGGCTCAATATGTATACCCTAAAGGAAAGGAGGGAGAGGCGGGCATGATAGAAACATTCAAGTACCTCAAGGAATCAACAAAGTCTAAGAGGGTAGCATCTTTCAGAAAAAGAGGTGTACAAGAACAAGGGGGCACAATTTTAAAATAGAGGGGGGGGGACTGCTCAGGGACAATGTGAGGAAGTATTTTTTCACAGAGAGGGTGGTGGACTCATGGAACAGCATTCCAGAGGAGATAGTGGGATCAAAAACAGTGGGGGAATTCAAGAATGTATGGGACGGACAAAAGGTATTTCTAGTGGGGGGTAGGAGGAAGTAGGATGTTGGTTAACTAGGATTTGCAGCTTATCCTAAAGGTAGGGAAATGGGCAGATTGGGTGGGTCAAGTAATCCTTATCTGCCATCAAAGTCTCTGTTTCTATGATACTAACAATGCACATTCTATCTTTACTGTTAAGCTTAACAATGTCCCTTTGCAGCTTGTTCAAGAATGCAAATACCTGGGCTTGATGTTCGACCCTTCTCTTTTATTTAAATCTCATATTCATAACATAACTGTAAAAACATGGCAATGCTTAGGTCACCTGAGAAGGGCCAGACGTATTTTATCTTTACAAGACTGAAAAACCATTGATGCCCAATCAATGCTACCAATTTTGGATTATGGTGGCACTATTTATCATAATGCCAACATTACGAATCTCTCCTTAGTTGACATGGTATATTTTCAGTTATTATAGTTCATTTTAAGTAGTTCAAAAAATTAACATTATTGCACTCTTCTAACTCAATTAAACTGGCTATCTCCCTTATCAAGACGCTCACATCTTTGGCTTACTTTGATCTATAAAATTGTAAATTGCTTAACCCCAGTTTTATCTCTCAAATAGAATATTAGTCTCCACTCATAGTCATAACATAAGAGAGGTTCCTAATCGGGGTTTACTTTGTTAGGGTGATTAGCCATGATCAGATTCTTTGTGGTGATGGAGATGCAAAAGAGACACAGACGAGTTACATATTGGTAATAAATCTTGTTTATTACACCAAAAAGGAATATTACAGTTGCCCTAAGCAGTTCTTACCATAAGACACTGGGCGCCGTTCCGAGTGTTCCCCAGTACCCCAAGGAGTGAAGAAGGTCTCCAGGGGGAATACATAATACATTACATTATATACTATTGATAGTAGTTTTGGTACCATTGGTAAGAAGCAGTGCTATATACATAAAACAAGCCTTATTGGCTAAACGTTAGGTGGCTCCACAGTGTTATCTTGTCTTATACAATAAGTGCTAAGTCAGTTATATTGTAAAACAAAGCATGCATAGAAGTACATGAAAAACACTGGGGCCTGGATATTCAAAAGGGTTGTGCATGGTGCAACAGGCTTGCACCATGCGCAACCCACCAATGCGTCCCGGTACAATATTCAAAAGGGTCAAGTTGTGCTGCGCAACTCCCGATGCACCAGGGTGCATTGGTAATATATGCGGCGCAAGTGCAGGGGGCGTGCCTATGCATATGTGGCACATCCCGATATTTAACCCGGGATGTGCGGTGCATATGCTGGCATGACTCCACTTTGCGCCGCACAGGGGGGCGCAAAGTTGTGCCTGGTAAAACCATGAACAAGTCCAGGCTACCCAAAGGCAAGCTGCCATATTGCAGGGCGCAAGATGGCAGCCGCCAGCCGTGGGTGGCCACCCGCCCACCCAGAACACCGTCCATAAGCTCCCTGCCCTGGGAGCATTGTGCCCCCCCATAGCCCGATCGTGGGCATAAGTATATTAAATCCCTGGTGGTCCAGTGGACCGCCCTCCATCACCTGATCATGGGCATATGTACAATAAATTCCCTAGTGGTCCAGTGGAAACTCCCCCCAGTGCCTGATCGTGGGCGAATATAGTGAAAGTAACCCTGGTGGTCCAGTGGTACCCCCTCCCCACTCACTCACTGAGGTCCCCGGCCACCCAGCACTCCCCCATTCAGCGGTGGGTGGCAGCACCCCGCCCACATGCCACCCGGCCATCCGCCGACTGACATCATACAGTGCGGTCTGTGCGCCTATTGGTCCACTGCGTGGGCAATGGCGTACTCCATACTCTTACTACAGCGAACCCGATATGTGAATGACGTGTTCATTCACATATCGGGTCTGTGTAGCATAGTATGGTCTGCACGCCCATTGACCCATGCAGTGCACCAACAGGCCTACAGACCGCACTGACGATGTCAGTTGGCGGCGGCCAGGCGGCATGGGCGCTGCCACCCGCCACTGACTAGGGGAGTGCTGGGTGGTGGGGACCCCAGTGGGTGGGTGGGGAGGGAGGTACCACTGGACCACCAGGGTTACTTTCACCATATCCACCCACGATCAGGTGGGAGGGATTTAATATACTTATGCCCTGCAATCGGGCAATGGAGGGCAGTCCACTTGACCAGGAGGGATATTTTATACATATGCCAACGATCGGGCGAGGGGGGGGATCCACAGGTCCACCAGGGACCTTTTACTTTCATATGCCCGTAATTGGGTGAACGGGAGTGGAGACTGCCGAGGGTCAGCAGGGCATCGGTCCCCGACGGCTGCAGCCTGGCAGGGTGCCAGGTGCAAGTCACCGGGGATCGGTGTCCTGCATGCAAATGGGGCCATAATGACATGCAAATGGACCCATTTGTGCCTTGCATGCATAATTGCCTCATTTGCATGCCCAGTGCTGAATATTGCAGTTGATGCACCTAGTGCAACCACACTTGCACTGGTGCATCCCCCTGCTCCCCTTCTGCCACTTGCGCTGGCGCAGTGCCACTGTACCATGCACAGTGCGTGCACCCTCAGTGCCATATTCAACGGTGCTGAGCTATGGCGCAGCACCGTTGAATATCACCTGGCCCATGCCCTGGCACAGCCCAGTTGCGCTGCACCCAGGCTTGTGCCCCTGCCTGGTGCAGTCTGAATATCCAGGCCAGGATGTAATGTAGTTATACATAAATCCAAAAGATGGCAGCATTGTCTGACAAATAGTTATACAAAGACACAGGTGTCTTGGTCTGCTATATGCTGTTTCTAGGCATAGAGAAAGCAAGTAAAATACAAATCATAATATTATCCTGACACTTACAGTACTCTTATAAGGTAAGTGTCTGTGCCCTATATGTTAGTATAGTATATGCATAATACAGGTTGTTTAAGGTGTACAGTGGGATGCCAATTGGGGTGTAAGGACCTCGCATAACATTCCCCCTTTGTTGCCTTCCGGAAAAGGCAACAACACTATGGAAAAGTAGTGTGAAAAAACTGTATCGTTTACTGCCTAGATGCACGAGCCTTGTAAAGGAATTCGAGCTGTTATCAGTGTTGTTTGAGAGTACACCTTAAACAGCAAAGTGTTAGTATCAGAAAGATAATCAAAAATGCTGGTATAATAACAAAACCTTTAAAAGTAATTTCTAAAAAAGTATTAGAAAGTGCAGTACTTAAATCACCATTATTGGTAAGGTATTAAGAGCATCTCCTGCTGCGGAGATATTGTTACTGATGTGGATGAGATGTGTATCCTTCCTCTCCAAAAGGGACTTAAGAGTTAATATCAATGGGTCAATATGGACATTAAAGATGGGCAAATATTGAGACAGAGCAAGCTAATATTCAGGGACACTATCAATAATATCTGGTTCCGTGATGGGAACAGGAGTAATCACTGTGTGGCCAATTACAGCAGTTTGATGAAGAATAAAACAAAAGTTAGGGTGTTAAATATAACAAACCTTGTCACCATAGGAAAGAGAGTTATGGTTAGTCACAATGCAGTACTGTCTATCAGTGTTATAAGTCATTTTAACAGTTGGTAACTTCCATTTTTGTAGTTGGACTGGGCAGGTGAATGATTGATTTGTTAGTCTTGTAGTCGGCCAATGAACCTCTTCCAAATAAGTGTTGTAGAGATGTCCAGTGTTTGCCACTGGTGGCGGTGCTGATGATGATGCTTCAGGGGTATCTGTGTCATTAGAGTTAATGTCCAAGTCCAGACTGAAGGACCAGTCTTTGCTGTCCAGCAAATACCCACATACCGGTTTGACGATGTTGAAAACATCACAATGACACAAATAATGATAGCCCTTTCTCACTCAGCAGTCTGTATTAGGAGAAACCAATGCTTCTAGGGTAGGATGAAACACCAGAAGAGGTGGCAGGTCGATGCATTCTCTGTAGATATCCTCATCAAGGTGCCCAATGGAATGAACAGAGACAAGTTTATCAAATAATGCAGTTTGCAGATCAAAGCATGGTAGGGACACAGTAAAGGTGACATAGTATCCCAGACAGTACAACGTTTAGCAGTGTAACAAGGTCCTCTATTAGGATGTCTTGTAATGTAACTTAAATTCCTAGCAGTTCAAACAGGAACTGAAATTGATTGAGACTTACACATTGTAATGCAAGAGGTAGATCTACAATGTGGGCAATACCATTTAGCAGTTCTTCTATCATGAATGATATCTGGAATACGTCCAGATTCCAAATCATGGAAGAGATTATTGATGGTGGTTATGACATAAGAGCCATAAGCAAAGCAGAGAAGCTCCCTGACAATATATTGCTTGTCTGCTTCCTTGTTATTGTGAAAAACAAGATCATTAATTTTATTCTTAGTATTATTAAAACTTTTAGCAATATCTTTCATATTGTACACAGTATATCTTTGTTCCTGACTAATGCCATCCACACCATGTAACAGTGGGGAGAAAATATTATTTTTTATGGCCTCCTAGAATTTGGCGGTCTGACTTTTAATGGCAGCAATGTCTGCCCTGTTTCAGATAGACATTCTGGATCCGAAGAGGCCGGATAGGGTGCCAGTTTCACCAGTAACATCAGCAGTTTCACTTTCTTTCATTTGAGGGATTCTTCTGACTTGGAGGATTGGTTCTATACCTAAATAAACCTAAGTGTTCAATAGTATGTACACCAGCTACTGGGTTTTGGGTACGTGTCTGGTAGGCTGCAAAACTGTCTAGTAACATAGTACTGAAAAACTAAGAAGTGTTTGTGTTAGAGCGCATACCAACGTCTGCCATAACCCAATGTGTGAGATTAAAAATACTGGGATGTGCATGAATTGCACGTTGTTAATGAGGGTACCTGGAACTGAAATTGCAGTGAGACCACTGGGTGGACCAGGTTCCTGTGGGGGACATTCAGTAAGTTCTGCTTCAGTAGGAGGTAAAGAAAAAATTACTCACCTTGGTAATTATGTTTCTTCTAATGGAGTCTTGCTGTATTCTCACTATTGCAGTTAGCCCCAGCCTTTAAACTGTCCCAGAGAACAAAGGGTTAACTTTCTATGCAGAGCATAGAATGCTGAGCTCGAGCTCAGTTGAGGTCTCTGTCTGGAGCCCTTTGAAATCCAAACGTCAGATTCTTATGAGCAAAAACTCACTAACTATCCTATGTTGAAATTGTAAAATTTTTACTCGCCAACTGGCCACAAAAAGTTCTGGATTCCCAAAGGAAGACTCAAGTCAGGAAACCCAAACTCAAAAACCAATCCAATAAGAATAATAATAAAACAAACACCCCAACAAAAAGAAGAGGATGTAAAAGGAACACCCCTGAGGTGCAACACTGCACCTGCCCACCCACTTCCCAAAAACAGGTTCTGAGAGGGGGAGGCAGGGAGGGAGGTCAGAATACAGCAAGACTCCATTAGAAGAAACATAATTACTAAGGTGAGTAATTTTTTCTTCAAACAACATGAAGTCTTGCTGTATTCTAACTATTGCAGGCTACAAAGCAGTACCTTCATGGAGGAGGGACAGAACCTACTTTGGGAATAGGCTGTGAAGTACTGCTGTGCCAAACCGAGCATCACTCCTAGCCTGGATATCCAGAGAGTAATGCTTGGTAAAGGTATGGACTGTTTTCCAGGTGGCTGCTTGACAAATTTCTAAGAGAGGAATATCCCTGGCAGCAGCCAGGGAAGCAGCTGTACCTCTGCTGGAGTGAGCCCTCAGGCCTGAGGGTGGAATTTTTTCCTAGTTTCTTATGGCAGAATTGTATACCAGACACAATCCACCTGGCAATAGTTCTCTTGGTGGCAGGTTTGCCCTTTCCCACTTCTCCATAAGTGAAGAACAACTGGAGGGAATCAAACCTGTGACCCTTGGTATGCTCTATATAGTAGCTAAGGGCCCTTTTAACATCTAAACTGTGTAGCCTTCTCTCTCCCCTGAAGAAGAATGATCAGTAAAGAAAACAGGGAGAGACATAGACTGATTAAAGTGGAAATCTGAAACCACTTTGGGCAAGAACCTCCTATTGGTTCTAAGGACCACTTTATCTCTATGAAAGGAGATAAAATCAGGTTCCACTGACAGGGCTTGCAATTCACTGATACGCCTGGCAGAGGTAATGGCTACTAAAAACACAGTTTTCCAAGTCAAGTATTTAAGCTCTGCTGAGGACATAGGTTCAAAGGGAGGTTGCTTAAGTTGAGCAATGCAAACATTTAAATCCCAGGCAGGGGCAGGGTCTCTAAAGGGATGATTGGTATGAAGCAATACTTTAAAAAATTTACAGAACACAGAATGAGATGATAGTGAGAAAGACTTCCCTACTGACAGAAAAGCAGAAACAGCTGACAAGTGCACCTTGAGAGTAGCTGGTCTGAGGCTTAAGCCATTCAGATGGACCATATAATCCAGAACTGTAGGCAACTCAGCAGTGTCTGAGGAAACATGTTTCTTGGAACACCAAATGCTGAATCTCTTCCATTTGGAGTTATAGGTTTTTCTAGTGGTGGGCTTTCGAGAGGTTTTGAGAATATCCAGAACTCCCTGAGACAGATGTAAATCTGCATACTCTAACTCTTCAAGAGCCATGCCTTGAGATTGAGAGACTGAAGATTGGGGTGCCAAATCCTCCCCTGAGAGGAGGTTAACAGGTTGTAATTCCCCTGGGAAGAGACAGGGGAAGATGGACTGCTAGGGACAGCAACAGCGGATACCAAGTGCTGTCTGGCCTAGTCTGGAGCAATCAGAATCACTTTGCAAGGTTGTGACTTTATCTTTACTTAAACTTTGAACAGTAGAGGAAAGGAAGGGAAGGCATACAGAAATTTCCCTTCCCAGTTCAGAATCAGAGCATCCAGAGGGACTGAGCCCAAGACTGGGGGTCTGCAACAAAAGAGAGGAAGTTGGTGATTGTCTGGGGCTGCAAAGAGATCTATCTTTGGAGTGCCCCACCTTGAAAAAAAATCACCTTCAAGACCAGAGGGTCCAGGGACCATTCGTGATGGCCCTGTGACATCCTGCTCAGTGCATCTGCTAGCACATTGTCCTTCCCTGGAAGGTGAACTGCTATCAGAGAGGTTTGCAGGGAATAAGCCAGGGACCACAACTTCATGGCTTCTGTGCACAAGGCCATAGACCAAGTGCCTCCCTACTTGTTGATGTACCACATGGTGGTGGTGTTGTCTGTTCTGACTTGAACCACCTTGTTCTGCATTGACTGAGAGAAAGCTTGCAGGCCCAGAAAAACTGCCCTGAGTTCTAGGAGATTGATATGAAGAAGGTATTCCTGAGGGGACCACAGTCCTTGGGCAGTGAGAGCCCCCAGATGGGCTCCCCAGCCCAGAAGGGAAGCATCCATGGTAAGGACCACTGAATGAGACTGAGTGGCAAATAGGACCCCTTGTCTTAAATTGTCCTGATCCTGCCACCATTGAAGGGCTTGGATCAGGGTCCAAGTCACTGGAATCAGTTTGGTAAGGGAATCCTTCCTCTGGGACCAAAAGGCCCTCAGATGGAACTGAATGTCCCTCATCTGGAATCTTGCCCCTTGGACCACTGCTGTAGAAGCTGCCATGTGGCTCAAGAGCTGGAGGAAATGCTTTGCTGGTCGAGACACCTGAAGGCTGAAGGAAGAAGCCAGCTCTATAAGAAGTCTTGCCCTTTCCAGGGGAAGGAAGGCTCTTGCTTTGACAGTATCCAGCTCTTCCCCTATAAAGGTAAGGAGCTGTACTGGCTTAAGAACTGACTTGGGAAGGTTGAGAAGAAATCCTAGAGAAGTGAGCACCTGCTGGGTCACTTGCAAGTCTGACTTGACTTGGTCTAGAGACTGGCCCACTATAAGCCAGTCATCCAGATATGGAAAAATGGAAATCTTTTGCCATCTTAGAAGGGCAACGACTACTGCCAGGCACTTTGTGAAAACCCTTGGGGCTGATGTTAGACCAAAGGGCATTGCTTTAAACTGATAGTGGCCTGAGGGCAACTCGAACCTGAGGTACTTTCTGTGGGAGCACCTGATGGGAATGTGAAAATAGGCATCTTTGAGTTCCAGGGAGGCTAGCCAGTCCCCTGGCCTTAGAGAGGGAAGAATTAATCCCAGAGTTACCATCTTGAACTTTGGTTTTAAAAGATGTTTATTCAGGTATCTTAGGTCTAGGATGGGTCGCCACTCCCCTGTCTTTTTTGGAGTAAGGAAGTACCTGGAGTACAGACCTTTGCCCCAGTGTAGGGTAGGAACTCTCTCTATGGCTCTTAAGGCTAGAAGAGATGAAACCCCTGCCTCTAGGGCAAGGGTTTCTGAGAGACCTGCAGGTGGAAAAGATTTGGCTCTCATATTCAGAAATTTTTTGAAGCTGAGAACCAGTCCCTGGCTTACTACTTCCAGGACCCACTTGTCTGAGGTAATAGACATCCAGTCCTGGACAAAATAAGCCAGCCTGCCCCCTACTGGAACAGGAGAGTTGACCCAGGCAGACTCATCAGGGTGTCTGCTTGGCAGGGGCCTTAGGCTGAGGAGTGGACGCAGCCCTGCTCATCCCCCTTCTGCCTCTCCCTCTGGAGAACCCCCTCTGTGAAAAGGGAGAAGATGCCTGTGCTTGGTAGAAAGGCCTATGAAAAGGCCTGCCCCTGCCCCTAGACTGCTGCCTTTGAGGAGTTGTCTGCCTCTCCTTGGCCTGAGCACTCCTATAAGTGGTCCTGTACTCATCCATTTTCTTCATGTAATTCTCTGTCTGCTCCCCAAACAGAGAATTACTCAATACAGGAAAATCCATAGCCTTAGCCTGGGTGTCCTGTGAGAGGCTAATACATCTGAGTCAAGCCATTCTCTGAAGAGCCACAGATGTAGCCATGACTCTTGATGACACATCATTGGAATCCACAGCAGCATGAAACTGTACTTTTGATGCCTTAATCCCATCTGCAGCCACCCCTTCAGCTCCTTGGCTAGCTGGGGGGAGGCCTGTTTAGCCAGTGCCAGTACAGTGTCCCACCTGGACTTCTGGTACCTGGCTGTATAGGCCATATAATTCACCTGCCTGAGTCCCAAGGAAGATGCCGTGTACTGTTTTTTTGCCATGGCATCAATCTTCCTGGAGTCTTTGTCTGGGGGTGTGAAGCCAAGGGAATGTTTTCCTTGTCACAGGCAGCAGCCTGCACTACCCCAACATGGCTGCATTGCTGGTATAAAAACTCTGTATCTGAGCCTGATAGTGTGTACCTCTTGTCCATCCTTCTGTCAATAGGAGGTACAGAATTGGGAGACTTCAGGATTTTTTGTGTCTGCTTCCCAAAGGATTTGTGAAGGGGAATAGACAGTCTCCTGGACTCTGGGATGTCCATCATTTCCACATAATCAGGCTCCTCTTGATCCGCCATTGCCTCCTCCATAGGGAGCTGGAGGGTTTCAGCAACTTTTCTGTAAAACAGAAACTGGGAAGGGGACTCAGAAAGCCTAGGAGGGGAAACACCAGAAGGTTTGTCTGGGGAGATGTCCAGTTCCACAGGCACATCCAGACTCTCACCATCATCTTCAAACTCTCCCTTCTCCTCAAACTCCGGTTCATAAAAATCTTCAGGGGTATAGTCTTGAACCAGGGGAACTGACCGAACCGAACCCCTGCCAAAAGGTGCCAGATCGGTCAGAACCGGACGAAGCGATTCCACAATCTGAATAGCTCTGGCTATCTCCTCAGTGGTCAGAACATGAACTTCTGGATCCGAACCAGTCAATTTTTATTTGCGGTTCCTTTTTGTAGGAACCGACCCCTCAGGATCGGCTCTCCTATTGCCTGAAGAAGTATCACCCTGGTCAGAGGGCACTCCTTCTGGTTCGGTCGGAACTGAACCAGGCTGGCCATCCAGGTCAGCGGACTTCTCAGACTCCTTTTCCCTTAGTCTACCTAATCTCTTTTCAAGGGTAGATTTAGGAACATTTTTACAAATTTGGCAGTCTGTATCGAGGTGTTCAAACCCCAGACAATAAACACAGGTGGTGTGGGGATCGGCCTTAGCAAAGACCTCCCCACACACACTGCAATGTTGAAACCCAGTGGGTCCAGTTTTTTTCTTGGGTTTCTCAGACATGGCCAAACCTAACCAAACCTACCCTTTTTATGGCAACCGCCAGGCAAGACTCCCTTATCGGTTCCTAACTGTGTTACGGGTATTGTAAAAAACTGCTCAAAACACATTTTTTTTAGATCCGATAAGGACCAGTAACCACACTCTGAAGTAAAACACAAGGATTCACTACAAGTGATTGGTTCAGCCAAACCGATCTAACACTTTACAATTTCCACACAGAAAATCAGAACAAAACCTATCTATTACTCACGGTACCACAGACAGAGACTGAACCGACTGTGTGGAATAAACTGGGTTTAAAACTGACAATTTAACCGAGACTTTAACCGACTTTCAAACTGAGCTGAAGGAGAAATCTCCGGAGCGACTGTTCAGTGAAGCGGAGTAAAGAATCTGACGGTTGGATTTCAAAGGGCTCCAGACAGAGACCTCAACCGAGCTTGAGCTCAGCATTCTATGCTCTGCATAGAAAATTAACCCTTTGTTCTCCAGGGCAGTTTAAAGGCTGGGGCTAACTGCAATAGTCAGAATACAGCAAGACTTCATGTTGTTTGAAACAGACAAAAACATGGCAGCTGTAGCCATATAATTGTTTGATCAGAATTCTTTTTCGGAGTCTTGTGGGGACCACTCACAAAAGGCAGGGTCAATTAGAGCAGTAAGACTGTATGAACCAGAATGTCTATGATTTGCTTTTCGGATACGCAGAATACCATTTGGGGCAATTTGGGTATTGGGCTAACCATGGAAATTTCCTTTGGATAGGCGGGCCACAGGGAGAGTTTGTCCATATAAATCTGTTTGCTGTTCAATTTGCAGGGAAGACTTGTCAGGGTCTACAACTGAGGCAGTGAGGTAGGCATCCTTGCCTTCCTGGACAGTAATCAATTTGTTTGGGACATTAATACTAACTCCTTCTGGGATGGTAGTAGAGGATGGTCAAAATGTGGAAGGATGCGGTTCACAATGCCTTGGATGCAGGGGAATGCTCCTGAGAGTAGAAGAATCAGCTTCAAGATAGCCATTTTGAAGAATAACTTGTAAGGAAAAAGAAAAGATCAGTCAGTACAATTTCACCCAATAGGGTTAGGAAAAGTAATTATACTCCTTTATAAAGATTTAACTGGTTTGCATGCAGCCATTTCTCAGTAAGTTTCTTGTTCTGGAGAAGTCTAACTTAATAGACTGTGGGACTGAGCTTGTTGACAATGGGGTAGGGTCCTGCCAACATATTGGAGAAGGGGTGTGTAGGATGAGCAAATCTGAGCACCATTACCTGATCTCCATCTTGCCAGTCCACTTCTTGTGTGTGCTTGTCAAATTGGATTTTGAACTGCTGCTGGGTCTTGCCCATGCGATGTGCAATATACAGATGGGTTTTAACAATGTCATCTTTGAGTTTGGCAACATACTTGTCTACACATACTCTCTCTGCAGTGGAAGTGTTCAGGTTAAACAACAGGTGTTCAGTAATCTCTTAGTTCTACCAGTCATCACCTCGACGGGTGTTAGCTGGGTCGTGGTCAAAGGAGTACACCTAACTGTCATAAGGAGTAAAGGCAAAAGGGAATTCCAATCCTTGAGATTGTCCTCAATGAATTTGGAAAGCATTTGCTTAATCCATCTGTTGGCTCTTTCTACCTGACCTGATGACTGAGGGTGGTAAGGTATGTGGAACTTCTGGTGTACTCCTAGAATTTAAAGTGTTTCTTGCATCAACTCACCTGTAAAACTGATTTCTTTGTCAGAGTCTACCTTAAGAGATAGTCCCCACCTGGATAATATCTGTTTCACCAGGACTCTTGCGGTTGCTTTGGCTGTACAATTCTTAGAGGGGAAGGCTTCAACCCACTTAAAAAATAGGTCAGTAACTACAAGTGCATACTTGCTGTTCCTGCTGGTATTGGTCAGGGGACTAATAAAGTCAATTTGAATGGTATGTCAAGGGCCAGAATGTCTCTGAGGAAGTTGTTTGGCATTTTGTTTTTGGTTGGTGCTGGATTGTTCTGAGCACAAATCAGGCAGTTATCTATGTAGTGTTTTACATCTTTGGTGATGCCTAGCCACCAACCAACAGATTTGAGTCTTTGGAGTGTATTTTCAACTCCCTGGTGTCCACCAGTTGGAGTATCATGAACCTGGTGAATGAATTCAAATCTTAAAGATTCGGGAACTGCCCACAGCTTGTAAGGCAGGTCCTCTGGCTGATACCAAATCAGTTTGCCATCTTCTGACAGATGTAACCTATTTGCATGTCTCTTATAGGGACTGTGAGTTGGTAAGTCTTGTTCAGTTCCTTTGTCAAGGAACCTGAACACTTCTTTCAGTTGGGGGTCATATTGTTGTGCAGACTGCAGTGGACAAGTCCAATGGCACAAAAGGTACTGGTTTCTTCTTCTATAACAACTATTTGCATAGCTGCTACAGCATCGGGGTGATCCATTGTCCATGTCTCCCCTCCCCCCTGAGCATCCTCTTTAGCAAGAGTATCTGCTCGGTCATTGAATGAGTGATAGGGATCAGATTTTGAGTGGGCTTTAACCTTGTGGACGAACAGTTTGTGCTTGAAATGCTATGTACGTTTGTGAATGTAAACAATGAGTGCTTTGTACCTCATAGGTGTGCCATCAGAAGATGCAAAGGAGTTCTTCTGCCAGAAAGGTAAAAACTCAGTAAGGGAGCAACAGACCCAATTAGAGTCTGTAAATATGACTGTGTCCTCAGTGCCATGTTGTATGAGCTTGAGGGCACAGGCCATAGCTGCCAATTCTGTATACTGAGATGATGTAACACTGCAGTGTTTGAAGGTACAAACAGTGTTGCTATTGGGATACACGATGAGCACTCCATATCCAGCTATCTGTTCTCCTTGATAGTATGAGGCTGAGCCATCTGTGAAGACATGACACAAAGAGGTGTCTGGAAGGAGCTTTGGGGTAGCAGGAAGAAAAGGGCCTGGTTCAGGCAAATCATGGAGCTGTAGTGCACAATCGTGTGGTGCTCCTTGGTATAGGAGGTCATGGGCTAAAATTGAGAGCATTTTGGCAGTGTGTATCTATATGTCGCAGTCCTGAAGAAGAAGGGACCAGTGAGTCAGTGTGGTGTTGGATACTGATCCATCCTTTACTCTGTCAAATAGCAGTAAGATGGTTGGGGTGTGGTTGGTGTTCAGAATGATAGGTGAGTACCCAGTGTTATGCAGAAAATGTTTGATAGCCCAGTAGGTAGACAGAAGGTTTCTTTCACAAAGACTGTACTTCTGTTCCACTGGAGACAACATTTGGTACGCATAAGCAATTGGTTTCAGAGTACCATTTACCTTCTGAGCAAGGACTGCAGACATGGCAACGTCTGAGGTGGCTGATTCCAGATGGAAAGGTAAGGCTGGTTTAGGGTTCACTAAAGCAGGAGTAGATGCTGCCAAGGTTAGTTTCAGAAGTGTCACAGCCTGAGTGTCTATGGGACCCCAAGTCCAAGGAATGTCCTTTTTCAGAAGCTCATACAGAGGGGCGACCTTCTGTGCAAAATCACAAATAAAGTCCCTGGAATAGTTGACCATCCCCAGGAAACATCTGAGTGTTTCCACACTGGTGGGTAGTGGCAGATCTTGTAGGCCTTGGATTTTCTTCCAGTCTGGGCTTCTGCCCTGTTCTGTTATGCATAGGCCAAGAAAGATTACTTCTTTCTAATAGAGTTGTGCTTTTGCAGGGTTACATTTGAGGCTTGCCCTCTGTAGGAGGGTCAGTAGTTCATCCAAGAGGTCAGAGTGTTGTTCTTTGGTGGCAATTTCCAACAATAAGTCATCCACATACTGCAGAATGCATTGTGGGGCAGAGAAGCATTCCAGGGCATCCATCATGTGTAGATGGAAGAGAGAGGGGCTATTGTGAAACCCCTGAGGTAAGCAGACCCATGTGTGCT
Organism: Neoceratodus forsteri; assembly: GCA_016271365.2. NCBI lineage: Eukaryota > Metazoa > Chordata > Ceratodontiformes > Ceratodontidae > Neoceratodus > Neoceratodus forsteri. The sequence goes on from CM028133.1 coordinate 1,070,948,805, forward strand.
GTCGGCCTTCAAAGGTAAAAGCAAACTTGTATTGGCTTTTAAGAGCTGGGGCAGTGACCAAAATCCATTGGAGATGTCTAGGGCACTGAACCACTTGTGATCTATTCAGCAATTTAAGCACACCAGGTGCTGATGCTACTGTAGGTGAGCAGCTAGGAGTGACTTGATTAAGCCTCCAGTACTCAGTTGTAAGTCTCCAAGATCACGTGGGCTTTTTCACTGGCCAAATAGGTGAATTGGCAGTCAAGACACAAGGCCTGATCACACCTTTTTTGAGGTGTGACTAAATGGTTTCTGAGTGATGGTAAGGCTTAAGCAGGAAAGGGATATGGCCTTTGCCTCTCATGTGCTGGGCCTGGAATTTCGATGATAGTTTACATTCTCCCACAATCATGCTTGTGTGTGGCAAAAGTGTCCAGATGCTTCTGCAGGACGGGTAGGAGTTTCTTGAAAAATGTGTGATTTTGGAATAGAGATATGATGTCATATTCCTTGTCATTGGTGGTAATAGCCGCAACCACATGCAAATCAGAAATCATGACAGTATGGTATTGTCCTCTGATTTGGATCAGGAGCATGTTGTCCATATCCACCACACAGCCGTGTGGTGTGAGAAAATCAATTCCCAAAATGCTGGGATGATCATGTAGCACCATAAGATCGAAGGTATGGTGTGAGTTCAGGTTGCCTATCGCCACTGCAAGTACAACAGAGCAGTATGTAGACAGCTTTACACCATCCACGCCTGACACATTGGTCCTCCATCCAGTGGACCTAGAAGAGTTTTCTGGTTCTTCATCATGTAATACAGACACAGCCATGCCTGTATCAAGTAGCATAGTCAGCTGGCGGCCCCTGACCACAGCCTTTGTGCAAGGTCTTCTGTTTGTGTCCAAGGTGAGCTCGTTCACAATACAGATTGGGGCCTGTAATTGCCAATCTGAACTGCCAGTACCAGAAAGTTCCTGAAAGAGTGTTTGGGCCTGTTCTTATCAGGCCTCATCCTGGTCTTGGGTAGCTGTAATGAAGGGTGTAGCATAGGGGTTTAGGCCTACTGTAACCTGGTTCCCCATGGTTCCATTATCTCCTTGGCCTAATGAGGCCTGTTGTCCTGGGGCTAGGGCTGTGATGGAACACATTGGAACCACGTCTACTACAGAGCGGACCTGACCAAGAAGGTTCCGGAGGTTGTTGTTCTCCTCCATGATTTCTCGGTAGGAGGAACCTGATCAATAGTTTCAATTGCTCCGATTGGAATTAGAATTCCCATTTCACTTGTTCTTGTTGTGGTTCCAGTTCCCACCTCCAGACTGGGAGTGCTGTCTGTTGTCTGAAGATGCAGGCTTCTTGTCTTGGGCCTTGCCTTACACTGTATAGTGGGTTGTGAGCTTGTGGGCTCACTGGTAGATTGTACCACAGCTACCTTTTTTTGAACCAGAGTTGAGATCTTGGAGGAAGAGCTGGTAAACCCATTCCATTTTCTGAAGGACATTTGCAAATTTGTCCGTTGAGGGGAAAATTGTTGGTTCCACTTTCTCACGGACGGCCAGAATCATGTTCCAGAAAAACAAATTCTTGTACGCAATTAAGTCAACGTCTGTGGACTCACTTGCAAGATGTTTGCCAGCATGATCAGTTATCCACAACCTTTTGTTGGTATGTGCAGGGCTTTCTTTGGCATTTTGTTTCAAAGGGTAGGCCAACATCACACCAACCATGACTGGGTGGTGTGCGATGAGGAGTTCTCCTGCAATCTCATCAAAAGTCACCTTGTTGTCTCAGCAGGCCTCATCTGGGAGTTTTACCCATGGGGTGGGGTCTATGGTCTGTGGGAGGATCTGTACCTAGTATTCCTTCGACAGGCTGAGCAGCTCACATTTGAAGTGCACTTTTCCCAAATGCCAGCTGAGATTGTCACTGGGGCCCATACAGCCTCTCCTGTCAGTAATCTGCTGTACAGTGTGGGCCATCTGAAGGGGATTACTGTGAACACGGTCGGGGGAAAGGTTGCGTGCACTGTGAAGGGTGGCCTCCACTGTGGTGTCAGCCACAGTTCAAATGATAGATGCCTAGGCAGCAACGTCCTTCATCACCTGTTCCATATGTGTTTTGAAAGCTTGCTTTCTTTCCTCAGACAATCCTGACTTAGCAAGGGCGGTCTTGATCATTTGATCGATCTCCTGCTTGTCGGCCCTTGTCAGCGCAGCAATCAGAGGGGCTGTTCCTAGGCCTTGACCTCCCCCCCCGTCATGGGGGTCACCATCTGGGTGTCACACAAGATAACTGTCATTCCACTGATGTCATAGGGAAGTGCTGTCATAGCAAGGGGCTCCACCATCTTGTGGGTGGCAGAGGGATACTGAACCACAGTGGAGGTGTGGCTAGGTGCCATCTTGGAAGATGTCATCACCAGAGTCATCATCGCCGGAGGTAGATGGGTGTGTAGTGAAACCTGCCCATCACCTTGACATGACCAGCCAACACTTCTTGCTGATGGCGCAGTTTCGCCATCTTTAATCTACAACTTTTGTGACTAACTTTTGTAATGTTCTGTTCCACACCATTTGCAACTTCTTTCTGTAACAGTCTATATGCAGCTCAATTCACAGTTGTCCCTAAGCTCCCTGTCCAACTCTTCACTTACCCGTTTCAGGTCATCTTGTAACTCATCCATCTCATCATGTAATTGTTCATTCGTGTCACTCAACAAATCATTCATTTGCAAAACCTGTCTGTGATCCCGTCTCAGACTCTCACATTCATCTTTCCACATACTGAAATCTCTCTCACTACCTCGTACAGAACTGTGCAAAAGAGTCTCTTTCTCTGTGCGCAACGATTGAAGTTCTGCTTCAAACCGTTACTCCTTTTTCAAACTTTCAGATGCCTGCAATCCCATCTCTTTCTTAAGAGACGGAAGTTGCAGTTCGAGGGAAAGAAACCTTGATTCGGTGGCTTCTAAAGCAGCAGATAGAGCTGCAACCAACAGCCCTTTAGCCTCACGCTTTTTTGGCTGTTTGTCTCGTCACGCTGTACTAGGTTGAAATCCCCAGCACGGGGGGTTTCAGATTGAATCACATCCAGAGCAAAGTCGCTCCATCCTCCATGGGAGACAAGGAAGTTAGAGCTGTCTAGTATCAAGTCTGCGCATATGTTTGACATAGTAGACATCGTGGTACCAGTAAAAGTTAATGGGGGAACACAAAATTATTAACCCGTAAGAGGTTGCCGTGCTATGTATCAATCCACAACATGCAAAACCAGCAGAAATGTGGGCTACTGTACTCACATAGTCCTGCAATTGAAAACTGCCATTGGACATGGTAAGTTGGCATCAACCAAGCCCAGTAAGCAGCCAGGCTTTGCAAGAAGGTGCTACGGAGTCAAGAGTTACAGGTGAGGTGATGTGGGAGTGCACACCTACTTAACCCACAGGGAAAGGTAACTTTTAAGCAACAAGTGAAATGTTGCAACATCCAAACCTCCTGCACACGGTCGCCAATATGTTAGGGTGATTAGCCCTAATCAGATTCTTTGTGGTGATGGAGAGGCCAAAGAGACACAGACGAGTTGCATATCGGTAATAAATCTTGTTTATTACACCAAAAAGGAATATTACAGTTGCCCCAAACAGTTCTTACCATAAGACACTGGGAGCCGAGCCGAGTGTCCCCAGTACCCCAAGAGTGAAGAAGGTCTCCAAGGGGAACACGTAATACATTACATTATATACAACTGATTGTAGTTAGGGTAACCATTAGTAAGAAGCAGTGCTAGATACATAAAACAAGCCCTATTGGCTAAATGTTAGGGGGCTCCACAGTGTTATCTAGTCCTATACAATAAGTGCTAAGTCAGCTACGTTGTAAAACAAAGGATGCATAGAAGTACATGAACAACACAACATGTAATGTAGTTATACATAAATCCAAAAGATGGCAGCATTGTCTGACAAGTAGCTATACAAAGACACTGGTGTCTTGATCTGCTATATGCTGTTTGTAAGCAAAGAGAAAGCAAGTAAAATACAAATCATATTGTAACATGGCATAAATCTGCACACTGAAATATTGAATTTCTATTGGCCTAAATAACAAGAGGATTAAGCCACTCGAAAGGATGGTTCTACTGTGGACTTAATCCATGGTTGGGTCATTGGAGGCACTCAGCCTTCAGCCTCATACCCCAACACCCCCCCCAACCATGGATTAATTCCTCAGTAGACCCATCCTTTCTCATGGCTTAATCCTTACATATTATCCTGACACTTACTCTTATACGGTAAGTGTCTGTGCCCTATATGTTAGTATAGTATGTGCATAATACAGGTTGCCTAAGGTGCACAGTGGGATGCCAATTAGGGTGTAAGGACCTCGCATAACAACTTTTACCTAGATACCAATCTCACCATGGACGAAATTGTTTTTCTTTTGATGCCCCTCTCTGTTGGAATAAACTTCCACCTGAATTACGAAATTCACAGATATTGCACATTTTTAAACACAACCTTAAGAAAATGCTTCTGCATGCTCAATCAATTTGCAACTGCTTTACTTGAACAATAAGTTCTGTTATGTTATTCTTTAGATAGCATTTTAAGTGTCTATGTGTACTATGTATGTTTTGTATTACTATGTTTATTATGTATGCCTATTGACTTTGTTATGTTTGCGCCTAACTGACTTGGGATGTTCTGTAAACCAGATTTGTTCTCATGGAACCCATCTTGTAAATCCTTACCTTTTAAATAAATAAAATTAAAAAAATGTTATTGGTCTGTGACCTACATGACCCCCTAAATACAGGCAGAAAGTAAAGAGAAGTGGGAAGGGGACTAAGGAGGAAAGGGGAAGGAACATTAAGGTTAGGAAAGTGCTACCGATCACAATTGAGAATCTATATGTCAGAGGCAAAATAGCATGGGTTAGTCACAGGAAACAGGCAATGCACAGTTGATCATTAAGGCCCAGAAGTGCAAAGCCCCCAGGGTGTATCTCAAATATTGCTCCTGCTTGTTCAGCTGTGCTTCCAGTTTAACACCATGGTGTTTCTCCACACATTTCCAACACCAGTTCTGCTTTATGTTTGGAGATATCCAGTTCTTCCTTAACATGCCTGGCCAGGAATGTTACAAATTCCCTCATCTTATTTATTGGTTGACCCAGTAAGTACACTGATCCAAGGAACCTTTTTCAGTCAGGACCTGAGCCTTGGTAGTTAGGCAAGGAGAAGGGTGGTGATGAGAGAAACATGGTTGTGAACAATCTAATAGTTACATATGCTCTGCCCGGTGCACCTTCAGTTTCCTCTAAAGAGCGGGTTACATGACCACTTTTGTACCGAAGCAAGCCAAGCACTCAGGTTGCCTCAGTGCAAATGCGGCTGTGTGGACACTTATCCAATCATGGTAAGTTGTTCACTGAACTTCCCCTGAAGCCGCTTTAATCCTGGAAACATGGTGCAGAGTAAGTGATATAAGCAACTATGTGGACAGACTCCACCACTCACTCTGACATAGAAGGGACTCTCCCAGCATCCTCTGGTGCCCAGGATTAGCAGTCAGCTGACTGCTCCAAGACTCATGGCCCCTCCAGTGCATCTTGCATCGGTGCTGAGATGGAGCCATGTAAACTCACAAGGTAATTACCTGAGGAGGTTGGGGCAGTGGTAACTCAGACCGCAGAGGGAGAAAAAGCTGCTCTGTAAGCAGGGCTTTAAGCGTGTCCTATATAGTAGGCACTGCATGCCAAAGTAAGGAGACACACAACTCCCTTCTTATAACAGTTAATAAAAGAATGTGCGTATGTTTACCATTTTTCTGATTACAAACACATGCTGTTTTTACCACAATAGGAGATATATATGGCATTTGCAACATTTATGGCAGCCCTTGGGGGGGCAGTATCCAGTGTCTGAAACTGGGGGCCAGTTGAAGACTCCTCACAAGATTGTCTTTCACATTTTGGGCCACCTGTAGGTCATTTGATTGGCTTCTGGATCAATAGGGCTAAACAAGGTTCAGCTCTCATAATGCCATGTTTTTCAGTATTACACTGACTACCTGGATAGCCTGGGCACTAAAAGTGGTTACAAATGTAAGCTGTTCTACTGGGGATTAGGTTGTAGTGGGTGGATATAACCAGTAGTCACTGTCAGGGACTTCATGCAAACAGAGTTTTTAAGGGGGCGCAAAACCTTAAACTTGCTAGGGGGTGAGGGAGCATCCTCCCCTCACCCCAGGAAGATTTTGAAAATCTGGAGCCATCGGGGACATTCTGGTGGCTTTTAGCAGGCCATGAAGCTGTTTCACAACGTGGTTAATCTTATCAGAATGAGAAGGCAATCTTCAGTTTTGGATGTCTTTGTTCAGTCTGTGAGATTGTTGGATGAGTGATCCTTTTTTTTTCTATGAACATTTTTGAAACCACAGTACAAATACTGTAATGGCATTCTGCTGGGTTTTAGCAGGTAGTGAATCAGCATCACTGTCTCTTAAAGTCAACATAATGGTGATGCTTTCATGACTCATTACTAAGTAATGTTGTTTGTAGTATTGTGCCCTGTCGTAACATTTTTAAATATCTGGTCATGGTCTGTTCTGCTGCACTTCAGCAGGCTGTAGAAAATAATAGCTCAACATGCAAAACTGCAGCAGACTATCACACAGTGAGGCACTATAATCCTTTAGCACTGAGAATGAGAATGTGTTTGATCACTGCTGAATGTTTACAACAAAGAAGATCTGATAATAACGGACTCATCCCCAACAAAATAAAAAGCTGTGATGTCATGTTACTATTCCTAAATCCTGCATCCCAGATGCCATGTGTAATGCAGGAATTAGGAGCAGTAATGATGACATGTAGTACACTAAATGTTATGCAACAGCAAAATAATAGCAAGACATTTATTCATACTGATATTTTATTTATTATATTCCTATTTTTGTGTATACTGCTTTGTTTCTTACTGTCTTCACTTAGTACAGCATTTCATCAGTAGATTGCAGACATTGTAATACATTGTAACATGGCTAAGAACATTCTGGTTTTCTGATAGGGCAGAACACATCACCTGACCATGAATTAATTTTCAATTAATCCACGCTTGCCCTCTAGAGTGCACTAGTGTTTTTGGGAAGCACGGTCACAAGCTCGTTAGTCAATTTGACAATACAGTGAAAGTGTGGATACAGAAACAGCAGCACAGAGGCACACACGGAAGATTCAGTGCCTGTGCCACATACGCTGTCAACACAAAATTGGCAAACTGTTCAGTCTCTATCCCACACACACTGTCAACATAAAATCGGCAGAAGTGCTGTCTGTGTTCTTGGCAGTCCTTTGTCCCTTCTTTGCTCTGTTTCCATTGTAGTGCTGTGTCCAGGAGGTACAGCAATGGGCACAGCGCATCTGCGAGACCTGACAGTGGATTCTGCCCCACCCCCATCTGAACCATTGTCTGTTTTCTCATTTGCAGCCAGATTGCATTTGCCACTGGGTTGCTTCCCACCTATCCACCCTGCGGACCTCCAAGACCCCTGCTGTCACTGTTCTTTCCCACCCACCGTCCCACAGATCTCCAAGACCCCAGTGGTCAGTGTTCCCAACAAGTGGCATCCCAAGAGACAGACACACAGATGTAGTATCATGGCGATGAAAACGAAAGTCAACACAGTAAGGATCTGTTGGGATGACTGGAGCACTGGGGTATTAGGAGCATGGAAAGGTGACTGCAGTGGGGGGAGTGACTATAACGGGGCTCACAGCAGCACAGAGGGAACAGAGTCGGCAGACACCTAGACTCACGGCAAGCTGGGGGACCGGAGAAGTTGTCAGTGAGACATAGCTCTGTGTGTTGTAACAAGGTAAGTGCAAGCCGAGCAGACCAAGTGGCAGTTGACCACTCCCGCTTCTTGTTAAGAGGTCACACTTGCCATGTTACAGCAAAGAGCAAGTACATTTAAAAAAACTAAATAAAAAGTGGAACACTGTATGACCCTTCCCTCTTGTGGAATAGAACCCGTAACCCTACTCATTAAGGCCAGTGCTTAAGCCACTGAGCCACCACTTCTGCAGGGCAGAAGGTGTGTTGTTTTACCTCTAATTTCCAATTCCTATATGTGCCATAAACTGACCTGCAGAAACATTGCATTCAAACACAGGGGGGTTTATGACAATTTGAACTCCTGTATTTGTTACCGTTTTCCAGCATTTCTCCCGACATCAGGAGTTCGTCAGAGCACATTACAATGTTGTTCCCGACTCACTCCCTCTCATCAGGTATGTTGCAAGAGGTTCTGAGTGCAGAAGACAGAAGTAACAGCTGTCGGCAGATCCAGGATGGCAGGTTTCAATTTTGAAGTGCCCGTATTTCTCCCTGATATCTGTCCCAGAGCTGGATTCATCTGCACTGTTCCTTCTGTGGTCCAATTTGAGTTTGGTACTATGAGCAGTGCTCTCTCTCTCTCTCTCTCTCACATTGTAATGCACAGCTGTCCCGCAACGGCTTTGTAACACAGCTCACATCAGAGACTTCGTCTGCGCAGTTATCTTGGTATTTTTTAAAACAAAACTAGGCCGAAGCCTATCGAGATTGTCTACCACCAGTAGATGGGTTATTGTCTGGATCTAGATTAGATGATAAATTTGTCAAGTTCATGCTTGAAGCTATGCAGAGGTTGTAGGTTAACTATGGGTACAGAAAGGGAATTCCACATCCGGGGCAGCTCTTACCATAAAGAAATGGAACCTTTGATTCGTCTCAGCCCACTGCACCTTGATTTGTTTATTATGGGACCTCAGACAGTTATTTCTTGCATTGAATGTTATACCTAGTTCATTCATTAGGTCTGGGTTTTCACTGACTATTATACAGAAACAGGAGGTCACCTCTCAGTCTCCTCTCTTGCACATTGAATAAGCCTAATTTACTTAACATACTAAAATGCCAGCAGAATAGGCCTAATGGTCTTTTGCGTCTGCTTGTTTGGTCAACCCCCACTCTGAGAGCTGACCTTGCTGCCCCCCTCGCCTTCTCTGGCTTCTCCCTTCCCAGTTCCGGATATTCTCGCTGCATTGGATTTTGCTTCCAGAACCCTTCCCGTGTACCTGTCCCACCCCGTCTTGAACCCCTCCACCGTCTCTGCCTCCACCAACCCCCTAGGCAGCGCATTCTATTGCTCCACCACCCTCTCAGTGAAGTAGCACCTCCTCCTTTCTCCCCTGAATCTTCCCCCCTCCAGCTTCTACTCATGCCCTCTAGTGGTAACCTGTCACCATAGTCCAGCTCTTGGTATCCCCGTAGCATTTTTGTAATCCATCTTTGGGTGTTTTCTAGAAGTTTTATACTCTTTATTAGGTGAGGGCACCAGAGGTCAGAGCCATTATCAAGGTGGGGGATTACGAATGTTTTATACACCTGGATTATGCACTGTGCCTCTCTTGTTACAAAAGAATGTTTTATTGCATACATTAGGTAATTAACTTTCGTGGCTACATGGGCACAATGGACCGAGTGGGAATGATTATTAATAATAATCCCTAAATCGCTTTCCTTGTTTACAGATTTAAGTAGAACCCCGTTCATAAAATACTTGTGCTTAGGGTTGTTTCTCCCAAAGTGTAGCTGTGCATTTTCCCAGATTAAAGGACATCTTATTTTTATTAGCCCAATCTTGCATAGTCAAATCCTTAGACAGAACATTATGTTTTTCAAGGGAATCCTCCTCCCCCAACCCCAATCTTGGTGTTGTCAGTGAACTTCATACGATGACTATGTACATATGATCCCATATCAGATATAAACAATCCAAAGTGCACTGGCCCCAAAATGGTGCCCTGAGGGACTCTGCTGCTCACATCCCCCTCATCAGACAAGACACCATTCACTCTAACTCTCTGAGTTCTGTTGGAGAGCAAGTTCTTTATTCATCTTAAAATAAAATTATTTAGTCCCCTACTGTAAGGCTTTTCAATCAGGAGGTCATGAGGCACAGTATCAAAGGCCTTGCACAGGTAGAACATGACTACATCGTATGGTATACCAACATCTATACTTTTGCTGACCTGCTCATAAAAAGTTATTAGATTGGTACTGCATGAGAGCCCTTTTCTAAAACTGCATTGAGAAATATTCTGCAGTTTCAAATTAGATATGTGTGTGTGTCAATTAGACCCTTTAGTAAACATTCCATAACTTTGCAACATAAGTTGTAACATAAGTGCCAGCCAAGACAAGTGGGAGTTCAGTGCTCCCTGTTGTTCAGGGCTCATGCTTGCCATGTAACAAGCACATTAACGCATTCCAGAGCATGGTTCTACTAGAGAATTAATTCACGCCTGGGCGCTTGGACTCACTCACCACCCCACCCCCCCAGCATGAATTAATTCTCTAGTAGATCCACGCTCTGTCGTGGGTTAATGATTACTTATGATGATGCTTTCAGCATCTGCAAGTTCTGAATAATGGTGAATGACGACCAGTGACAAGTGATAGAGTAATCAGTACTGGTATCTATAAGGCAACAGTAAATTACAGCTTACCATACTGGCAGCCCATAGAGATCACAATCAAAACCCCGGGTGAAATGAACACATGAACATACGAATGTGCCAGCAGAAACAGACCACCCGGTCTATCTAAGTCTGCTCGAGTGTGCAGCTAGCACCCCTAGTTTGCAGCTGCCCCACCTCTCCCCTTTGTCATCCCAATGCCACTCCCCACCTCCCCCACCCTCACTCTCCTCTGTTCCCTGTCCCATGCCCTTTTAAAGCTGTTCATGGATTTACATACCACCCATTCTGGTAGGGCATTCCATTTTGCTACCACCCTCTCTGTGAAATGGTGTCTCCTCATTTCCCTCCTAAATCTTCCCCTTCTATTCTTAGCCCATGCCCCCTGTTGTCCCTCCCCCTCCTTAGCTTAAAGACCACATCTGCCCCATCCTTATTGATTCCCCTCAGATACTTGAATGTCTCTATCAAGTTCCCCCTGTCCCTTCTGTCCTCCAGAGTGTACATATTCAGGTCTCCCAGCCTGCTCTCATAGTCTCCCCCACCATTCCACATATCATATTTATTGCACTCCCCAGCACCCCCTCCAGTAGCCTGATATCACGCTTCAGGTATGGCCTCCAAAACTGCACACAATACTCCAAGTGTAGCCTTACTAGCTACCTGTAGAGGGGTAAGATCACCTCTCTACACCTGGATGAAAACCCCCTCACTATGCACCCCAGCATTTTGTTCACTTTTGCAGCCACTCTCCTGCACTGGGCAGTGTTATTCATGGTCCCTGTTACCATTACCCCTAGGTCCTTCTCCTCCTCAGTGATCCCCAGCTTAACCCTCCCAGCCAGTATTCTCGCTTTCGCCCCGAAGTGCATAACCTTACAATTATTTGCATTGAACCCCAGCTGCTACCTCTCTGACCATTCCTCTAGCTTGCTTAGGTCCCCCTGCAGCTGCTTCCATCCCTCCACTCCATCCACCACTGCTCCCATTTAGGTGTCATCTGTGAACAGACTTACCTTGCTCACCACCCCGTGCACAATGTCTGATATGAAGAGCCCAAATAATACCAGTCCCAGCACAAAGCTCTGTGGCACCCCGCTCGTCACCGGCCTTGGAGTTGAGAGCTCCCCTCCCACCACCACCCACTGCAGCCTCCCACTTAGTCAGCTTGTAATCCAGTTCATCATTTTTGCCCCTACCCCTACACCAGTTAACATCCCCCCAAGTCACCCATGAGGCATCAAATCGAAGGCCTTGCTGAAGTCCAAGTAAAGAATATCCACAGCATGACCCTTATCCAGCTCACCTGTCACCCAGTCATAATATTATATCAGGTTGGTTTGACAAGACTTCCCCGAAACAAACCCATGCTGCCTCACATCTTGGAGGCTGTTGTCCTCCAGGTACGACATCAGTCTTTCCTTTAGTATTATTTCCATGAGATTGCACACTATGGAGGTGAGACTTACCGGACAATAATTACCTGGTTCATCCCTTGATCCACTCTTGTGTAATGGCACTACATGTGCCATCCTTCAGTCCAGTAGCACACATCCCAACTCCAGTGAGGTGCTATACAGATTCACCAGTGGCTCCGCCAATACTTCCGCCATCTCTCTCAGCACCCTGGGATGGATACCATCTGGCCCTGGTGCCTTGTCTACCCTCAGTACTCTCAGTCTCTCTAGGACTCTACCGCCCTCAATTCTTCCATCTGTCGCCTCCTCTCCCCCCATCCCCAACCTCCCAGCCCATGGTGGTAGCGTTCCCCCTTTTCTTCCGTGAACACTGAGCAAAAGTATTCATTCAGTGCTTCTGGCTGTTTCTCCCCCTTTTCCATCCACTTCCCACCCTTTTTTATCCTCAGTATTGTCTCCTTGCACTTCCTTTTCTCCCTAATGTATCTGAAAAAGTCCCCCCTCTAATTCCCTGTGTAATCTCAGCTCGCTCTGGGCCTTGGCTTCTCTCACTTTTCTGGTCACCTCCTGGACCATCTTGCATGCTTCTCCCAGTCCCCTTCCTCTCTCATCCTCCTATACCTCTGGTGCACCTCTCATTTGGCCCTCTCCACCTTCACTACCTCTCAGTTCAACCAGCATGGTTTCCTTGCTTCTGCTCCTCTTACTCTGTGTCTTGGTGCAGACTTCTGTTGCCTCCGTAATCCCCATTTCATAATATCCCATTTTGCATCCATCTCCTGCCTTATGCCTTCCAGTTTCCCTTTCAGTACTTCCCGCATCCTCCCAAAGTCCGCCCCCCTGAAGTTTACCACCCAGGTTAATGATTTCTCTGGCTCCCTGCACATGGTGATATTAAACCACACCGTTTGGTGATTGCTGTCGGCTAGTGGGTCCTCCACCCTTATTTCCCTTACTGCCTTCCCATTCAAAAATATCAGATCTAAACTGTTTTTTAGCCTAGTAGATACACTGACCAACTGTGTCAGGAGACCCTCCTGGATTGCGTCCAGGAGCACTTGCTCCCTAGCACTGGAGGTGACCAGAATGCTCCAGTCAATCCCCAGCAGTTGAAATCCCCCATGATGACCACCTTCCCTTTTCTACATACCTTTCTGATTTGTCCCACTGATTTCCTGTCAAGCTCCTCAGACTGGGACGGCGGCGTGTATACCACCTCAGTCTTCAGTTTCCTACCCCTTGGGTCTAGGAGCTGTAGCCAGATTGCCTCTGTTTTCCTTTCTTCCCCCTTGTCCTTTGTGCATTTGATCCCATCCCTCACATAGACTGCCACCCCACCCCACCCATCTCCTTACAGTCTTTCCTGTATAATTTGTACCCTGTGATTGCCAGATCCCAGTCTCAGTGCTCAGTTGCCCACATTACTGTGACAGTTGCAATAGCCACACTCCACTCTGCCAAGAGTGCCTGTAGCTCAGCTGATTTATTGCCTAAGCATCTCGCATTCAGTGAGACCATCCTCCATCCTGCCCCCTTCCCTTCATCACCCTCCATCTCCTCCCTTCTACTCCCTCCCTTTTTGGCAGGTCCAAGTCCTTCCCTGCTAGTCTGGGGGGGTAGGCTGTGATTCCACTATATCAGATCCCTGCCTTTCTGCTGTCCACTTGCCACCCCCCATCTAGTTTAAATCCACCTTTGTCGCAATATACCTCCCCAGTCTTTGCTTTAATACCTCCTTCCCCTCCCCACTCAGGTGCAGCCTATCCCTTGCAAACAGATTGATATTATCCCAGGTACTGCCCCAGCCGCCCACAACCCCATACCCCCTAGTTCGACACCATTCTACCAACCATGTGTTCAACTCCCTAATCCTCTCCTTTCTCACTGTGCTTGTGCAGGGTACTGGGAGCACCTCTGAGAAGACCACAGACTCCCCAGTCTCCTCGCACAACATTCCCACTTCCTCAGACCTCTCCCTTGTTTCCTCTACCGTTTCTCCCATTAGGTCATCCCCACATGTAGTAGTCGTAGTAGTAGTTAAAATGTAATTTTAAACAGGAAGAAAACATGTCATTTGGGCTGTGATGCCCAGTTTGCATGACAGTCCTGTACAGTATTCACTAAGTTACACATGTAATAATACCATTAATAATAAACAATAATTAATAGTCCACAATGTGCAGTTTCCTCACCCTCCTTGTGCACCTTAGGATTGCCTGTCCTGCCTTGTCTGCCTTTAATCCCGGTATGGACTCCACCCATATCCGACTGTGCCTCTCCCCCTTGCTGCCCCATCTGATCCCCTTGAGTATGGAGTTCCGCAACACCAGTACACCCACTCCTCTTTCCTTGTGCCCAACGCCATCCCCCCCACCCAGGTTATCATTCCCAGGACCACTCAAAATGGTGCTTTTACCATTTGCCCCAGTGTCTTCCCCCCTGCCCCTCTCAAATGAGACCCCTCCCCCTCCTCCTGTTTGACTGCCAACCTCCCTCTCCCTCCTCACCTCTCCGAGTATTATCCTTTCCCCTGCCAAGCTATGCTTAATCGCTCCACTAGTAATGCCACTCACTCCCTCCTCTTCATGAGTACTATCCCTTGTGCAGTCTCCACCTGTGTCCTCTTCACCCTGTGTCGCTAGTACAGCAAACATGTTCCCTACCCTCTTTGCCTTACAATGTGTTTTCTCCTCCCTCCTGCCTACTGCTGCTCCTCTTTTGCTAGGCCCTACCAGAGTCCACCCTTTATTAGCTGGCTTCCTGTTTAGTTTGCCCCATCTCCTTCCCTTGACCCACTGTTCCTTCTCTGTGGTGCACCCTGATACTCTCAGATGTCAGCTCTTCTACCAATGCAACCCTCCCCTCACCCCTGAACCTCCCCAGCTCCCTGCCCAGCCACTGAACCTCTTCCTTGAGCCTCCTTAGCCTGTGGCATATTGGGCACCCATGAAGAACACATCAAATACATTGTGGTTCTTACATTATATATCGCAGATAGTTGCTATGATAACTTTTGCCTCGTGTGTAGTCTAGTGTTACAAACAAGTTCTTATTGATTCTTACAGTAGGCAGCTCCTGGCTATCAGTGATATGCAAAATATAACAAAGTCAGTAGTGTGCAAATAGAACAATGGTGTGATAATTATGCAGCAGGCCACAATATGTCACTGCAGGCCATAGATATTTGGATCTAGTATCATGTACCGGTATCACATTCATTAATACAAAGTATTACATATTATGATCATTGGTAAAACTACATACATCCTATTCTTGCCCTTGATTCTCCTTTGGGGTTGGGTGAATCTATTCTTATATAGTCAGTAACTAAACTGTACAGCTCTCATTTGGGGCTGTTAGTAGACGTATCATACTCCGGCTGTCAGAGTTGCACTAGGGGGCACCAGAAGGGGTTTGGGCAAGCCAACATAACCCCCACCCTTGTTGCCTGGATAAGGATGCAACAACTAATAGGGTAAGTTTGTGAGTAATACCTGCATTACAGACAAGCTGCACGAGCTGCATAGAGATATTTTAATTGCACACGGTGTTGTTGAACAGTATGTCTGAGACAACAAAGGGTTAATATCATGAAAATAATCAGAAATAGTTGAACAATAACAAAAAACCTTTAAAAGTAAATATTAGCCAAGTGCTAGACATTGTGGTGCTCAAGTTGTTATTGTTAAGCAAATTTGTAAATGAATTATCTGCTTTGGTAATATTATTGCTGATATGTATTAGATGTGCTTTTGTAATATGTAAGAGGTACTTGAGATTTAAATACCGGGATAGAGTATTTAAGTAATCAGGGTCACTTTGAATGTAATCTGTTTCCAGGATAGGAACGGAGTAATAACCATATAACCAATAACAGTGCTTTCATGTAGAACAAAAAAAAGTTGGGTTTGGCAATATGACATATGAAATTACCATATGCAAATATTGTATAATTTGTTGTGACACAGTATTATTTATCAGAGTTGTAAGAAACATGAACTTAAAGGCTTGAAAAAAAAAAAAAACCTTTGGATGTGAACTTTACCCATGTGAGGTTATTAATTGAAGCTGCACTGGGTCTAGTGGTTGTAGTTTGTTGTATTTCAATGAAAATGTGTGCTATTTTTGTTGTAACAACTAACACTACTATAGATTTGCTATTACTTGTGCCTGCACCTCCACTATAATTGTGTCTCACTTGTTGGTACACTGCACTTTGCTCAGGGACAGTTATGCCTCACTCTTTGTGGTGCAGCACGTGTGCAACATTTTTTTTTTTTTTTGCCAATAACATTGTTTTATTATAAAAAAAAGACATCAACTGTACAAAGTGCACACATGTAAGGTCATTTACACCAAATGCAGTTAGAGTTTGTGCACAATAACAAAAAATACAATTACAAGAATAATAAAAAAAATAACAAAACAAAATCTTTTACCCCCCCCCTACTTCCCCGCCTTCACCCCGCAGCTATCCGTAGAAGGTAGATATTATAGATGTTAAGTGAGTGGGAAGTCAGAACCATTGCCATGAACCAAATCAGAGCCTTAATAAAGGGAGGAGAGAATAATAATAAATGACTGGAGAAGAAGAGGGGAGGCAGAGGTTAAAAAAAGGGAAGAAGATTTACAGCATAAAGACCTCCTAAGGAAAAAAGGAAAAAACAAAAAGGACAGAAGTAAGCAAGATATGGGGGGGGGTACAAAAGAAAAAAAAAAAAGTAAGGTAGAGAGACCTAATAAGGCCAAGCATACACAACATACCCCCATTCTAAAGACCAAATTTATCACTTAAACACAGGTTAAATTTCTTCCAGTAGATGTCAAATTTCTGCTGAGTATTAGCCAATGCATACACAATTCTTTCAGCATATAAAACAGTCAAAAATTCCTCCCACCATTCCTTAAAAGAGGGAGTCCATTCCTCTCGCCAATGACGTAGAATCACCAACTTGGTGACCGATGCCACAAGTGCTATCCGGACTCTTAAGATGCTGTTTGGGATTGATTTGTACATTCCAAAGATGCATATCTCTGGAGTAAAGAATGCTGTGAAATCATAGAAGGGTTTCAGCACCCTTTTGACCACCTCCCACAATTCAGTACTTTTAGGGCAGGACCATAGCTTATGAAAAGTAGTAGCTAACGAACCATCACAATTCTCACAGGCTGGGGAGCAATTGTTATTCCAACGGTGTAATTTGGTGGGAGACCAATACATATTATGCAACAATTTGAACTGAATCTCTCTTAACCTGTCTTGCTTAGTGCATGCATAAATGTCAACCCAGACTTTCTCCCAGGTTTCTTCAGGCCAATCTAGGGACTTGTTAACTTTCCAGTAATAAGGAATGGGAGATAGATTCAAATCAAGCTTCTTAACGATGTATTGGTAACTCTTGGATACCAATCTTCCAGATGAACAAGCATCTGACAGTTGCGCCCATAGATTCCCCACTAGGTCCGATCTTTTGGCATTCCTCAATGAAGAGGAAATAGAACTCCTGATTTGGGCCAAATATAGCATATACTGGGGTTTAACTTCAAACTTTAAAGCTAATGATGAGAGTGATAGCAAAGAGTTACCTTCATAGAGATCCGAAATCCGAATCTTAGGCGGGAATGATAAAAATAGATTTCTAATGGGTTGGTTACCTACTAAGAAATTTGGATTCTTCAATAAGGGTTGTGAAAAATCGAATCTAGGGTTAACTTTCAGCCCAACATATAACTGATGAATATCCTAATATCCCACCCAAAGGGGTGTTCCTAAACTTTTAGGTACTTTGGTCCAGGTAGTGTATAAAAGATTCTAGATCTATCTTTAAGTCCTTCGCTACTGCCTGGTCAAATACTAGGCCAGTAGTAGGAGACTCAATTTTCCGGTCCATAAAACAGCCCTGGCATGTATAGCCAAGTAATATCTAAAAAAGTCAGGTAGCTGCAGGCCTCCCAATCTGCATTGTCGACAGAGTTTGGAGTAGGCTCTGCGGGGTGGTCTATTTTTCCATATAAACTCCGAGCAGAGCCTGCTTAAATTATCAAAGAAGGATTTAGGGAGGTATATGTTCAGATTGAGAAGGGGGTATAAAATTCTTGGCAAGACCACCATTTTCACTGTATTGATCCTCGCGGAAAAAGACAGGGGTAATTTCAACCATCTCTCCAGATCCTCTCTGATAGATTTAAGGACTGGTCTCAAGTTCATCTGGGCCAGCTCCTCCAAATTCCTAGAAATTTGGATACCCAAATAAACCAAAGACTTAGGTTGCCACTGAAGGCCTAAGGATAAGCACCATCCTTTTACAAGATTAGAGGAAAGAGGGAAAAAAATTGTTTTAGAAAGGTTGAGCTTGAAGCCTGAAAACTAAAATCTCAATAAGGTTTAAAGCTCTAGGAAGAGATAAGGTTGTATCCTAATATGCAGCAAATATGTAGTCATGAAGCCGACAATTTATGTTCTTGATCACCAATCTTGATACCGTGTATTTGTTTGTCAGCCTTAATTGCTCTAATTAGAGGTTCTAAATACAGGTTGAACAGGTAAGGTGACAGAAGGCACCCCTGGTGAGTTCCCCTCTGTAACGGAAAAGCAACGGAAATTAAATTATTGCACTGAATTCTAGCAGTTGGACATGAGTAAAGGATCTTAATTAGTTGTATAAATTGTTGTGGGATTCTGAATTTAACAAGAATATCAAACATGTAAGCCCACTCCACCCGATCGAAAGCTTTTTCTGCATCAACTGAGATAAGAGAAGCTTCAACACAAGGGGCCGCTGATGCCGAAATTAGATAAAACAGTTTCCTAAAATGGTCAGCCGAGGTGCGTCCCTCCACGAAGCCGGCTTGCTCCGGACTAATCAGTTCATGCCAAACACTCTTTAGCCTAAAAGCTAGTATCTTAGCAAACATTTTTACATCCAAATTCAGCAAAGAAATAGGTCTATAATTACTAACAGAGTCCGAAGGTTTGCCCGGCTTGGGCAATAAGATTATTCTGGCTTCGAAGAGTGACGCATCCCTAACTCCACCCTCAGACCAAAAGGAAAAAAGTTGTTTCAACAATGGGGCAATTTCAGTTTTAAATGCCTTATAGAAAAATGGCGTGAATCCGTCAGGGCCAGGCGCCTTATCAGACTTAAGTGATTCAATAGCCGACAATACCTCCTCACTGGTTATGGGAGAAATTAGCCTCGACCTAGAGCCCTGTGATAAATTAGGCAGTGGCAAATCCTTCATGAACCCATACATTTTGGAAAGTTCATGTACAGAAGGTGGCTGGCTCGAGTATAGGTCCCTATAAAATGACACAAAGGATTGTAAAATATCTTTAGAATCAGTAATCAGAGTATTAGAGTCAGGGTTTTAAGGCGGCACCCACCTAGATTCAGATTTTTGTTTTAACTGCCAGGCCAATAATTTCCCAGCTTTACTACCCTGTCCGATATATAGGGCTCTAGATTTAATTGAAGAGTTAACCACTCTCTCTCTCTCTCAGTGTTGCGGCATACCATGTTCTCAGAGTGGATAGCTCCAGATCTTGGTCGGTTGACCTCAAATATTCGGGGATATCCTCTAGTTCTTTAATCTTGTTCAAACAAGTAGACATATTCTGGTTATGTTTCACTTTCTTCACCGTAGCTATTCTAATTAATTCCCCTCTCCACACCGTTTTAAGAGCAGCCCGAGATTTATCTGTATCAGAAATAGTACCCCAATTGAATTTAATAGAGTCTTGCAAAAAGGTACGAAACCTGCTTAAAGTGTAAACATCTTTAAGTATATTGTTGTTTAGGGCCCGTGTATAAGATCTTTTAGGGAGAAAAGACGGGGACCAAACAAATTTAACTGGAGAGTGGTCAGAAATCACCCTAGGGAGGAGCTCAGTCTCCGTTACCTCAGAAATAACATTTTGGCTCACCAAGAAATAGTCTAGCCTAGAAAAGGAATTGTGTACCGGTGAGAAAAAAGTATAGTCCCGGGCAGAAGGATTAAACAATCTCCAAGGGTCAATCAATCCTAAAAAGGATATACACTCAGCCAGAGCCTGTTGGGCCGGGGAGGAATATGACTTCCTGCTGACCGATCAATCTAATTTGTCAGATTGGACTAAGTTCCAATCTCCACCTAGTATAATTGGCGCATCCCTAAAGGGGGATAGGACCATTGCCAGATGGGCAAAAAAGGAGGGGGTCTCAGCATTGGGGCCATAAATAGATCCCAACACAAGAGGCTTCCCCAAGTTTGCCTGAAACAATAATATATCTGCCATTCGGTCATCAAATATGTCTGAATGTGTAAAGGGATGCCCAGACTACAAAATTGCCACCCCCCGGCTGGAAGAAGAGTACCCAGACCCAAACACTTGGCCAACCCATTTCTTCCTAAAGTGTGAGAGATGGTCAGACAAAACATGAGTTTCCTGTAACAATACAAATGCTAGCTGATAACGTTCCAAGTGATTCAAAATTACATATTTCTTACAATTATCCTTCCCCCCTTTAATATTCCATGAAAAAAAATTCAGGTTAGAAACCATTTGCCCTATTTTGCCCCTGAAGCGATATACGGATAGCTGCCCCTCCCCCCACATATAACCAAAATAGACCAACCCTACCCACCCCCAAACACCCCCCCCCAAAAGTATTCCCCCAAGTAAACTGCCAAACTACAACCCCCAGGCCCAGCTCCTCTTGCACTGGTTCAAGGTGAGCCATAGAGGTGGGGCCTCCCTAACCTCCCTATACATCTCAGAACTACAAGAATAAACATACAAATCTGCCGAATATAAAAACACTATTGTCATATCCAGATATAGCCCCGGCCCCACAAGTACAATAGTGTTCATCATAATCAAATACCACAAATTTTAATAGTAGCAGGAGGCCTTGTAACCTACCAGTACGTAAAATAAAAAAACTAGCTGTTAACAGAGGACTCCTCCTAGCAATCCCTCCAAAAAGGAAGCACTCAAAAAAAGAAAAAAGCTGAGCCAATCCCCTATGAGAGAGAGACTCATGCCTATCTGAGGCTTCTCCCACCCGCTCAAAAATCTCAATTCAAATAGCAGTTGAGACTTTACCCAACCGTGGGGTGGTATCATATAGAAAAAAACATAAGTATGTATGCACATATAAACAGCACACAGGAGGGAAAAAAAAGGACAGCACCCTCCAAGGAATAGAAAACCATATACATGGCAAATCCTCCTGCCCCGCTACACCCCATATCACCATTATAATGGGGCTTGCCACCATGGCCCTCTTACCGCCTAGGCAAACTTATTACTATAACCAATTCTAACAACATTAGCATCAAAAATGCAAAAGGTAAGGCTATCTTTAACATAAAAGATCAGTTGACAGCCCCCTCTGCTAAACATAGAGAGGGCTAGCAAACCTTCTCTTAGATTAGAAGAACTCATATAACTACCGGTTATGTAAACCACACAAAAGGAGCTATTAAATGTTACCAGATATTAAGTATGGCAACAAAAATCTTGTGGCATAGCCACATAATTACGATTGTAGTCCAAAAAAAAAAAAAAAAGCAGGCTAGTGAAGCAGGCCAAAGATAAACTCGTGTAGAGTGATTTAGTCTCTAGAAATCCGTACAGTCCATCTCATTATTCAGCCTTTAGGAAACAGGTCTGGCATCAAAGCATGAAGGGAAATTAAAGCGTCGTCCGCCGAATCGTATCGTTTTACTCCTTCTTTTGTAGTGACCTCAAGCTTAGCTGGATACAAAATGCGATGGCGGATCCCCGAGGCCCATAATTTCGATGTGATAGGTCGAAATGCAGCTCTACTTTGTCTCATTTTCCATGTCAGGTCAGGGACAAGGCGCAGCTTTCTACCTTCCCAGTGAAAAAAAGATAGTTTCTTTGTTTCCTTCAAAATATGCTCCCTGTCCAAAAAGTTGAGGAGTTTAAAAATAATGGGACGTGGAGGCTCTGTTGGTGTTGGCTTAGCTCTTAAGGCGCGATGCCCCCTCTCAATAACATACTCCGACCCATTTGGTGAGGGCCCTGGAGATTTTTTAAGCAATTTTTGTAAGAACATCAACATGTTAGAGCCCTCTTCCCCCTCAGGTAATCCCAAAAGAACAAGGTTATTTCGGCGGCTCCTTCCCTCTAGATCGTCTAGCCGCTCCTCTAATTTCATAACCATCTTTTTGCAATCAGAGATAGTAGGCCTCGACTTCTCAAATGCTCGCTCGATTGATGAAATGCGAGCCTCTGTGTCCGTAACAGGTCGAGCCAATTGGGTCAGAGCCAGTTTTATATCAGCCATTTCCTCTACCAGTTTAAATAGTGCCTCTTTAATGATTGAGAGATCGTTGTAAATCTTATCGGGTTTGACTTCCTCTGTTTCATGCTCCGGTGAAGAACTGCGGCGTGGCCGCTTCGCCTCTAGTTCCTGTTCGCCCGTCTGCATCACGATCGCCAAATAACTCCAAAACAGCCCCGAGGGGTTCAGCAGCCTTAGCGGTCAGGATAGAACAGGGTAAGTGGGTTAAAGATGGAGAAAACTGGCGAATTTGCTGGATGAGATCGGGAGCCCCAGACAGCAGCTGCTACTCCTCCATTGGCATCACGTGACCCCCCCACGTGTGCAACATTTTTTCCGCAACTGCAGAAAAAGACTGGCTGTGAATAGCCTCTATGGGGATATGTCATACTTTTCAATGACTTTTTTTTCCTCAGGAACTTGTGCAGCTGCACTTTTTTCCACAGTCCTCAGTGTATTTTTTTCTACAGCTGCGGATGTTTTGCGTATAGCACCCAGGGCAAGTTCCCCTTTTTTCTGCAGCTATGGACATTTTGGGGATGTAGAGAAGGTTTTGCACCTTCAGATTGTTTTGTGAATCCCCCCCACCACCACCAAACTCTACTACTGGGACCTTCAATTTAGTGTAAACATAAGCAAAAAAATAAGAGTTAGTGTGTTTGTCTGAGCTGGGCGAAGGGAACTGCTATCTGTGCAGTTAGCTAGGTGAAGAAAGGAACTGTGAATTAGAGGGAGTGGCTTAGGCAGCAGGAAGCCAGGTGTTTGGATTTAAAACTGCCCTAGATAGCTTTTGGCAGAGAACAGCAAGAGAAAGGAGGTGCTGTTAGAACTTTACTACTCTACTGGGACTATATAGCCCTCATCCCCCACCCTTAGCTAGTTCCACTTTTATAGGCACAGGATTTGACTGACAACAGGAACTTCCTGTTTGGGAGCAGGAAGGGAGTGACCACAGAGGCACAAAAGACTCACCATCCTCAAAGGAAAAGAGTAGTTCTCCACCCTCCCTCCAACTGCTGGAGGTCTGACTCTGAGCAAGTAAGAAGGAGACTACTGAGGAATACTGGAACTTTCTGTCCCAGAACAGGAAGACTAGGAGCTTTAAGGGCACGGAGGTAGTAGGAAAGTAGGGAGAAAAAAAATATAAAAATAAACAGGGGCCCAGATATTCAAAAGGGTTGCGCCATGCGCAATAGGGTTGCGCCTGCGCAAGTCCGAACTTGCGCCATTCTGCGATATTCAGCAGGAGGCAGTTGCGCCACTGAAAACATGCTGAGCAACAACGCAATGCAAATGAATGCATGCTGAACTGGAGGGGGAGGAACCATGCATAAACTGCACAGCCCGATATTCAACCGGGCTGTGCAGAGTTGTGCAGGCGCAACCCCCAACCTGCGCCTGCACAACGTTGAGCCAAAAAAAAAAGGATCAAGTCGAGGGCCACCCACAGGTGAGCTGCCGCATTTCAGGGTGCAACACAGCAGCTGCCACCTGTGGCTGGCCTCAACCCACTCCTGTGCCCCCTGCAGCCCAATGCGGGCAAGAGTGTGAAATCCCCCACCCCACTGGCCCGATCACGGGCAGCAGAGTGTTCCCCCCAACATATCCCTGGTGTGGTCAGTGGACTGCTAAGCCCGATGCGGGCTGCAGAAGTATAATAACCCCCCCTACACCTATCCCTGGTGGTCCAGTGGAAGCCCGATCGCGGGCTGCAGAAGTATAATACAACCCACCCGACACCTATCCCTGGTGGTCCAGTGGACCGATAAGCCTGATCGCGGGCTGCAGAGTTGTAAAATAACCCCCCCAAACTTATCCCTGGTGCTCCAGTGGACCGATAAGCCCGATCGCGTGCTGCAGAGTTGTAAAATAACCCCCCCCCGAACTTATCCCTGGTGGTCCAGTGGACTGATAAGCCCGATCGCGGGTTGCATAAGGTGGCAAACCCCACCCAAGACCATATCCCTGGTGATCTGGTGTCAACCCACCCACCCACCCACGAAGCCCCACCACCCGCTCCCCCCGCGGTGACGGCAGTATCCACCGGCTGCCTCCCGCGCCTGCCGAGCTGACTGCCGGTAAGAACTCACACCATTGGTGCAGGCAAGAGCCAATGGTGCAGCATCGCCGTACAAGAGCAGTTCAGATTTGTGAATGAATTCATTCACAAACTGGACTGCCGCTTATGCGGTATGAGCTTCGCCATCAGCTCTGCTCTACGAACATGCACCGGGCGGTCGGTCGCGGGCGCAGCGGGCGGCAGGCGGTGGGATGCTGCCATCCGCTGGCTGCGGGGGGCGGGTGGTGGGGCTTCGTGGGTGGGTGGGGTGGGGGACACTAGATCACCAGGGATATGGTCTTGGGCGGGGGTTTCCACCTCATGCAGCCCACGATCGGGCTTATCGGTCCACTGACCACCAGGGATAAGTTCGCGGGGTTATTTTACAACTCACGCATCCCACGATCGGGCATATCGGTCCACTGGACCACCAGGGATAAGTTCGGGGGTTATTTTACAACTATGCAGCCCGCAATTGGGCTTATCGGTCCACTGACCACCAGGGCTAAGTTCGGGGGTTATTTTACAACTATGCAGCCCGCGATCGGGCTTATCGGTCCACTGGACCACCAGGGATAAGTTTGGGGACACTTTGCTGCCGCGATCGGGCTGGTGGGGGTTATTTCACCTTTGCCCACGATCGGGCTGCGGGGCATCAGTCTGACGGCTGCTGCCTGGCAGGTGCCAGGCAGGAAGTCCTAGGGATCGGCAGCACCTGCATGCTAATGGCATGCAAATGGGGCCATAAACAGATGCAAATGGCTCCGTGCCTTGCATGAATTATGGCCCCATTTGCATGTCACCTTTTGAATATCGGAAATTTGCACATGGCGCAATGGTACTTGTGCCACCGCAAGTTGAATACTCCACTCTGACCACTTGCGGTGGCGCAAGTTCCACTGCGCCATGCACAGTGGCTGTGGCGGGGGTGATATTCAAAGGAGTTGCTCAATAGTGCAGCTCCTTTGAATATCGCTCCAGCCACACCCCTGAGCAAATATTTTGTGCAGCGCAAGGGCTTGCGCCACAAAATAGCGCAGTTTGAATATCCGGCCCAGAGAGTAGAAAGAGTAAGCATACAAAAAAACAGTTGAGGGGCCACAAATAAGACATGATGGGAGTGATGCAGTGAGATCAGGAGCTTTAAGGGCACGGAGGCAGTAGGTAAGTAGGGAGAAAAAAAATTATATATAAAAAATAAATAAATAAACAGAGGAAAGAGTAAGTATTCAAAACAACCGTTAAGGGGCCAGAAATACGACATGATGGGAGTGGTGCAGTGCAGCAGCTGTGGAGCAGCAGTCTTCCGGAAGACATTCTGGAGGATGCGATGTTGCCACATCTGCAGACACTTCTCTGGGCTGAGGGAGGAGTTTGCTCATCTGCAGTCTGAATTTGCCAGGATTCAGGGGACCTCCTCTCCCACCCAGGGACCACCAGGGCCACCGCCGCTGCCTCAGAGGTTGCCAAGAAAGAGGAGTGGTTGGACCACAGTGGGCTCTGGGAAGGTGAGGGTGGTGGAATGGAGGCGCATCCCTCAGTTGTACCTCTCCACAATTCATACACTGTTCTGGTAGAGTGTGGTTCTCTATGGAGGCACCCACAGTGGAGACCAAGGAGAATGCTGGGAACCTCCACAAAGGAGACCCACAGGAGGGTGGCATGGGACCCCACAGGGGAAGGAAACAACTCCTGGTGTGGGACTCCATTGCTAGGAGGGTAGAACTGGGGGAGGGGGGAGAGGGAGGTAAGGTGCCTGCCTGGTGCCATAGCTTGGAAGGACAGGGAGCGAATCCTCAGAATCGCAGGAGCAGCTGCATGGGGGAGGGAGCTGGATGTCGTTGTCCACCTAGGGACAAATGACCTGGGTGGGAAAGGGATCAGAGCAGTACAGGAGGAGTTTGCAGAGTTGGAGAGGGGCCTTAGACAAGTAGCACGAACGGTAACCTTCTCAGAGGTGCTGCCTGTCTATGGCATGGGTGAGACTAGGGTGCTCCGCACCATGGGATTCAATCAATGGTTAAACAATTGGTGCAGAGCTCAGGGTTCTGGCTTCATTGGGGACTGGGGATCCACCTGGAGGGATACAGGTCTATACTGGCGTGATGGTCTGCATCTGTCCAGGACGGGAACCAGGCTTCTAGGTGATAGGTTTAAATGCCTCATTGACAAGCATGTAAACTAGCCAGGGTGGGAAGCATTGAAAAGGAGCAGGGAAATCCTAGCCCCCACCCAAAAAAAAAAAAAATTAGGGTAGTTAGTGAGGTAAACACCAAGATAGAGAAGTCAACAGAGAAAAGGGCAGGGGTAAATGGAGAAAAACGCAAAGGCAGTAAGGACAGGGATGGGGCAAAAAGGGGTAAGATCATAAAAAAATGGAGGGTAATGAGTACCAATGCCTGTAGACTAGGTAACAAGTGCCCTGAACAGGTGGCCTTGATAGAAGAGGGATGCCTGGATAACATGGCAGTCACAGAAACATGGTGCACAGAGAACCATGACTAGGATGTAAACATACCAGGGTACACAATCTACAGGAGGGACAGGGAGGGTAGGAGAGGAGGAGTAGCTCTCTGCATAAGGGAAGGGATCAGAGCAATGGAACTAAAGGGTTCACAGGAAGGAGAGGAGGCACTGTGGGTCACCCTGGAAACCGGAAATGACACCACAGTTTACACGGGGGTTGTATACAGACCACCATCTCAGGGGGAGGAAATGGACAAGAAAATGATAGAAGGCATCCTTAGGATGGCAGAAAAAAAGAGAGATATTATTGATGGGGGACCTGAATATACCAGATGTTAACTGGAGCACCTTTGCTGCAGCCACATCCAAAAGCAGGGTCATTCTCAATGCCCTACAGGGGGTATGCCTCAGACAGCTAGTGTTGGAACCCACTCAGGAGGCAGCAGTCTTAAACCTGGTACTCTCAAATGGGGACAGAGAGAGGATCTCAGATCTAGAAATGGGTAGTCATCTGGGAACAAGTGACCACCCAACAGTGTGATTCACGATAAACACAGCCACAGAGTCAAACCATACAAAAGTAAGGGTACTGGACTTTAAGAGGGCTGACTTTGTCAAAATGGGAGAGTACCTCAGAAAAGCACTAGCAAACAGACAAGAAGGTGGGGTGGAGGAACAATGGGGAAACATTAAAACAGCCATCATGGAGGCAACAAGCCTTTGTTTGAAGCAAATAAATCAAAACCAAAGAAAAAATACTATGGTTCTCAAAAGAGGTAGCAGGGAAGGTTAGGGAGAAAAAGGTAGCATTCAGGAAGTATAAGGAAACACAGAAGGAGCAGGACAGAGAACTGTACCAGTTAAAGCAGAAGGAAGTGGGGAAGGCAGTCAGAATAGCAAAGGCCCACAACGAGGAAAAGATAGAAAACTCGGTTAAGAAGGGGGATAAAACCTTTTATAGGTACATTAGAGAGCAAAGAAAGACCAAGGGAGGCATAGTGAGGCTTAATAAAGGGAGGGTGGGTGGGCAGAAAGGGACAGTGAAAAACAGAGATACTGAACAAATACTTCTGCTCAGTATTCACAAAAGAAGAGGGAGAGGTACCTAATCCAATCAATAGAAGCACTCTGGATAGGTGGGTCGATACAAGTCCTTTCACAGAAGAAAGGGTTCTGTAAGGAACTGGTAGT
Source organism: Neoceratodus forsteri (assembly GCA_016271365.2). Taxonomy (NCBI): domain Eukaryota; kingdom Metazoa; phylum Chordata; order Ceratodontiformes; family Ceratodontidae; genus Neoceratodus; species Neoceratodus forsteri. The sequence continues at coordinate 1,070,976,745 of CM028133.1, forward strand.
GGCTGTCATGGGAATTTTAAGGGAAACAGTCACACGTGGCCTGAGTCACAAGGGCCTGACAAAGTTTGTGCCTGAAGGGACCAAGAGTGGTTATTTTGGTGATTTCACAGCCCAGCGAATTAAACAACTGAGGGGCCCTGCTTGCAAATAACCACTGACTCTGTGAAGTGTGACAGCAGGGAACTAGTAGTGTGGTATTATCTGAGCTTCTGGTGGGACAGATGCTGCAGGCTGGACTAAGAAGATTCTGTACACTAGGGGGCATAAGACCAAGAGAGGCCTTTTTACTACTAGGCAGGTTTAGTTTGTGATTCTTCCCTGCAGTTGTAGCCAGTTTGCCTGCTCATAGAGCTCACAGGTGTGCATGCGGTGGGCAGCTCCAGTAAGTAGTTGGCAAGCCTTGTTCAGAGCAATAGAGATATGCTATAACGCAGAGTTATTGGCCACTCCATAGATAACAAGCCCATAGTCTATGATGGAGACTACTGAGCTATGTATTGCTAGATTAAGGGCTTCAGGAGTCAGGCAGTGCTTATGTTTGTACAGAAGGCCAAGGTGGATATTCACAGATTTGGCAACCATGTTAATATGACTGGAGAAGCACAGAGTACTGTCAAGGTCACACCAAGGTATTTAAACTTTTGTGTCTGGTCTGAGCAACACCTGAGCAATTTCTGACTGTCAGCAGATTGTTTTCATGTTTATTATGTGTGCCATGGAATAACATAATGTTGTTTTTTTTGTAATTGAGTACTAGCTTCTGCGAGGCGAGCAAGGCCTCCATTTCCGTGAAATTTTTCTGCAGCTGGTGCTCCAAGAGAGACAGATCAGAGTTCTTTGAAAAAATTACTGCATCATCAGCATACAGGAGGATAGGTTCATGGCAGGAGGCATGGAGTTTGTTTAGAAAAATGCTGAAAAGTAGGGGTGCCACAATTGACCCTTGGGGGCGCCTGACCGGACAGTTTGTTTGGTAGAGAAGATGTTTCCAATCTTAACCTGTTGTTAGCGGTCTGTGAGATAGCTATTAAACCAACTTAGGGTGTCATATGACAGCCCTAGTTCTTCATGCTGTTCGATTAGTAATGAATGGTTGACCGTATCAAAGGCCTTTGACAGGTCAATAAAGGTGGTGCCCACAAGTTGTCCTTAGTCAAGTGCATGGTGAATGTAGCCCATAAATTCAAGGAGAGCAGTGGTGGTACTATGGCCTTCATGAAAGCCATGCTGCTGTGGGCATTGCAGGTTGTATTTTTCCATGTACTCTACCAGCTGGTCTGTAACAATTTTTTCAAGCGCTTTGGATAGGGGAGGTAGGATGGAGATAGGCCTGTAATTTACGTGTTGTGCCCTGTCTCCATTCTTGTGGATCGGGGTCACCAGGGCAGACTTCCACTTGAGAGGGAACTGGCAGAGCATAAGGGAGCGGTTGATAATCTTGGTTGGGGGGCAGCATAGCATCAAAGGTGAGGGCGATGAGCTTCAGGTCAAGTGTGTCCCCACTTATTCTGGTTCTTCCGAGTACCTTGAGAAGGTATTTTTTGGAATCACTTTCAGTTACTGCCTTAAAATAGAATTGTAGATGTCCCAACTCCTTATCAGGTTTAACTTTTTTATGGCACCAGGCATTTGGTGACTGATTGACTGATGGTATGATGATACCGTTGATTTTATATGATTTACGTTTGTTGATGTTTGATTTCTGATTTTAAATTTGTTAGGTGCCTTGGTATTTGAAAGGCACCATAAAAATAAAGATTATTATTATTATTATTAACATGGGCAGCCGTGGTGAATTTAGGGTCAAAGAAATTAGTGGGTAGCACGTGACTAAGATTGGTGAACACCAAATTGAAGGTACTGGCAATTGTGGAGGGATTCAGGGTGATGGTGCCATCTATGTTTAGCATGGTGAGTGCCAATTTGGACTCTTTTCCTGTGACTTCTGATAGGTTGCTCCAAAATTTCCTTCCATCTTTCCAGGAATTGGATAGGGCCCTCCTAGAGCAGCTGGCTTTTTCTGAATGGAGATCTCTGATACAGGCATTCCTGGCTGTCTTGTATGCCTGAATAGGGTTTATGTGATATGACGAAAGCCTAAAGGTGATCGCTGTTATCACAGAAGTCAGAGTGCCGAAAATTAATTTCGGCCTCTGACTCCCATCTACAACAATAACTTATGAGGACTTGGTCTTTTAATGGTTTATGTGGGGGGGGGCACCCTCCTACTTAAGGATTCTCAACTTCAGGGGGGTGCATGTCGGGGGGCAAAACCATTAAAAAAAAAAAATTGGGGCTGGGTGCAACAAAAATGCCCCAGCGCCCGGACCCAAACCCAGTACCCTGCCCACCAACACTGCCTACCCACCGACCACACCACATGACCAGCTTGGCAACTCACTGTGGCACCACCCCTCACAATCCTTCCCACCCCTCGCTGTGCGTGCTCGCTCCCCCAGTGCGGCGTACGCCCTCAGCGACATCCGTTACTATATTCGCCGACCCCCCCCATTCAGCTGCCCTACCCTACTCTAGCCTCGAGGACATGCGCCGGGGATTGGTTCGCTGTTATTGAAGGTGCCCAATTGCCGATGACAATGTCACAGGCACCCCCAAAATATCTGCACGAGTGCCAGTAGCTCTTGCCCGAGTCCATAGGAGGTTCTGGGATTTCATTTGTTCCAGGAGATCACTCGTAATCCAGGGATTGTCAAGTCAAAGCCCTTTATTTTACACTTCTTGTAAGTGGCATGGACATCACAATCTGCATTGAACTGGGAGATTAAGTATTCTAGAGCAGTATCTACATTGGTGGCAGTATCAATTACTGACCAATCTTGTCACAGAAGTGACCTTAGCAGCTCAAGGTGTCCCCCATGTAAGTATCCTACGATAGACAGTTTTCACCTAGGGTTTAGTGAATTTATTAGACCATAGGCACTGGACTGGGGAATGCTCACTTATAAAGTCAGGAAGGACTTCTGTATGGGTGATATGATCAGGTCGGTTTGTAAGCACCCAGTCCAATAGGGTGCTGGCCCCAGTTCTATAGTTAAACCTTGTGGGTGAGGTAACAAGTTGGATGACGTTTGCTGCAGACAAGGCATCCTTGTAAGTACTTTCACTTGGGGAGAGCCAATTTACATTGAAGTCCCCTAGCATTATAACTTCCGAGTTATGCTTTAAGCTATTGATGCAGGTTAGGAATGGGTTCAGGCTTGATGACATAGCATGATGGAACTTTGAGGTATTGATGATCAGACGACCTTAAGGTAGGCAAGCAATGTGAGAAGGCAGTAAGGAGAGCTGGGGGGATACTGGGATGCATAGTGAGAGGCATCACAAGCAGAAAACAGGAAGTTGTTATTCCTCTGTACAGACAGTTAGTGAGGGTTCAATGTGATGAGAGTGAATTCGGAAAGCCAAATGCCCTAATTGCAACCCCACATCATCAAAATTCAATTTCGGTGATGTGGGATCTCTTGACGAGCGCAAACAACATTTTTTGTTTACCAGGGCGGTGCATCTCCCCAAAAAAAAAAAAAACACTAACTCGTGCCAGGTGCAACAAAAACTACCGGCACCCGGTCCCCAACCCTGTATCCCCACCACTCCAAGCCGGCACCTAGCCCATCACGCCATGATGCCAGCTCGCCAGAGCCCCATAGCACCACCCCTCACATACCCTCCTGCCCACATTCTTTGGGTTCACTCCCACCCCCCAGTGCATGTATATGTGTGCGACATCCTCTCACCTTTTCGTGACCCACCCCATCTGGTCACCGACTCCACAACCCGACCATTGGGGCACTAGCCAAAAGTGTGTCGCCGTTTCAGCAGGTGCCCACTTGCTAGTGCCCCATATGATGGTATACCATTGGGGAGACCCCATCTGGAGTATTGCATGCAGTTTTGGAGACCCCATCTCTGCAAGGACATAGACCAGATGGAGGCGGTCTGGAGGAGGGCAACTAAAATAGTGCAGGGTCTGCATCAGAGCCATATGAAGAGAGACTAAGAGCTTAATATGTATACCCTTGAGGAATGGAGGGAGAGGGGGACATGACAGAAACGTTCAAGTACCTCAAGGGAATCAACAACGTGCAAGAAGGTAGCATCTTTCACAAAAAGAGATGTGCAAGAACAAGGGGGCACAATTTAAAGATAGAGGGGGGACGGTTGAGGGGCAGCATGAGGAAATACTTTTTCACGGATAGAGTGGTGGACACATGGAACCGCCTTGTTGAGGAGGTTATGGGGGTCAAAAACAGTGGGAAAATTCAAGAATGCATGGGACAGCCATAAGACAATTATAGCGGGGGGTTGGATGAAGTAGGCTGCTGGTAAACTAGAAGCTGCAGCTTATCCAATAGGTAGGGAAATGGGCAAACTGGGTGGGCCAAGTGGTCCTTATCTGCTGTCAAAGTCTATGTTTCTGTGGTTCTGGAGCAGAATCCAAATTCTGCCATATTGTAGTTGGTGCATGAATTGCACATTATCTATTTTTTTATTTATTTATGTCTTTGGTAACTGGGAAAGGCCCACTAGGCACAAGTGCCTGTTTTCAGGGGTGATCTAGGAGCACTGGGTGGTTAAGTGACTTGCTCAGACTCACACAGTATGCAAGTGGAGGTTGTGAGAATCAAACCCAGGTCTGGTCTACTGGATGTACCAAGCTCGTTCACATCTCATTACTCTAACCTCTAGGCTATACTGCCAGCCCAAAGGTATGAAGGTACCTGGGAGTGAGGATGCAACCAGACTACTAGGTGGTCTGGGTTCCTGCGCTGGACACTAAGTAGGTTCTTCTTTAGAAGGGGGAACATTGGTTAAAAACATGGCAGTGCTAGCAATGGAATGGTCTGCACAATATTTTTTTGTTTCATTTGGGAATTTGGCACAAAAATTGGGGTTCATGAGTGCTGTAAGGTTGTACAGACCTGTGCGTTGGGATTGGGCCTGGCGGATAGACAGGGTACCATTGGGTGAAATTCTGGTGTTGGGCCAACCTTGGAATGTGCCTTTGGCTAGGCAGGTCACGTGGATTTGTTTTCCATTGCTATCAGGTTGCCACTCAATTTGTAGTGAAGACTGGTCAGGTGCCACCACCGTGGTGTTTGGGTATGCATGTGTTACCTTGTTGTAATTAATGAGGACGGGACAGCCATGCTGACCTGTTTGTCCGAGTTTAGTGGTGGCACATAACCTGGAGGAAAGAAGCATTTATCCATGGGATGCACGGCATGGAGAAGCATCTTTAGGTTCAGGTTATTGGGAGGCTTTAGAACATTTTAAGCTTGTGTATCCCCCCCCCCACCATGTCAGAGTGACAGATTTAACCTAAATAGAGCTAAGACACTCCCCACCAGGCCTGTTACACCCAAATCCCACTGAGGATGTGTAGAATGAAACATTCCTGGATGTGGAGCGGTTTCCTGAGCATGTACTTGATAAGCTGCAACACCATGTAAAAACATAATAGTATCAAACCTAAACATATTTGCTATGACATAATGACCACGTTGGCATAGTGTACCACAGTATATTTAAATTTAGAGGCATAAATGAAATGAACATTTGAATTTTAGAGTTTTAGGAATGTAAATTGCAGTCAGGCCACTAGGTCGGCCTGGCTTTAAGGTAAGCCTTGTGAAGGCTTTAGTTGAAATGTGTGTGCATGCAATTTGTTGGGCACCTGGTGGGATGAGTTTCAGAGGGTGGTATACAGTTAGGTTTGTTGAACCACATGGTGTTGCAGTTAGTTTGTTTGTTTTTTTTTGAAGGAGAATTATTTTGGTATTCCACCTCTCTGTGTTTGTGGGTTTTAAAAAATCAAAGAAAAGGGGGCCTGGCCTGCATGTATGTGTCACCAGGCATGTGGTTAGGATTGGCTTGACCTTTTCAGAATATGCCATCTGGAACCATAGATAAATTAGGTGGCGCTCTTCTATGTCTGGAAAGGCAGCTATTTCTTGTTTCCAGTTGAAGTCTTTTGCATTGTCCTGTGAAGACAGGATGATGGTGAAGGTACAACTCCCCAGCTCAGCTGATTACTTATCAAGGGCTTAGGGCCCCTTGCATCAGGCCGGTGCTGGATGGCATGAAGCCACCTGTGAATTAGGTGTTGTGCGGCTCAGCAACCGCACTTAACAAACAGAGGGGCTGAGCCGGTTTACAATGTTAGAGTATACTGGGCCTTTTTCAAACCGTAATCAGCAAATGGATTATCTGCAGACATTTCTTCTTCTGTGGCCTTGGAGAAATATTGGTATACCTCCTTTATTTCTGAATTTGGCAGATGCAGCTTAGTTAGGTCCAGGGGGACTTTTTGTTTCTCTTGTTTACCACCACCATAGGTGTTGCACTGGAAGGAGGCATGGTTCATATCCCCCTCCCCCTGAGCTCCTTCTTTGGTTTATGAGTCAGCTCGGTTATTGTAGTAATGGAAGGGTTCTGCTTGGGTTGGCCAATGTTGGTGCAGAAGCCAGCAACAAATTAATAAATTCCTATTAAATTTACCTGTAACAGTTTTGCATAGATGTCAGATGACACTCTATTTACAGTAAGGGTGTGGATATTTAACCACAAATATTTTGGTAATCTTATTTGCCAATCAGTTATCACCTTAAAAGGTATATGCTGAATAGATACTGATGGGGAAACCCCCATTTGCCATTATGAATAAGGGCAATTGAGCATCACATTGTTTTCAAACTTTGAACCACATTTGAAATTAGCCTACTTCATACATTACCAGAGGTGGTTTGTAGGTTACTGAGTGTTTTCCCCCCAAAGGGGTGGGTCTTTGTACTTTTGATTATTCAGTCCCTGGTCAGAGGGACCCTCTTCTTTCTGAGAGAGAGAGAGAGAGAGAGAGAGAGAGAGAGAAAGAAAAAAACACAACACAAAAAGAGGGTCTTTTCAGACCATTCCATCCCTGATAGGTTAGAGATTATCTTAAAAATGCTACTGCATTATTTTATACAGATGTATGCCTTCAGCTACCCCAGGCAGGGTAGATGGTCCTGTGGCTGCTAGCCACACATTATTAGATTTCTGAAAATCAAATAGGATTAAAGGTTAAAGGAATAAACTAGACAAAAAAAGGCATCTCATTTTCTCCTGTTTTAAGGCTGCAAAACAAAATCTGGATTAATGCTAATAGTTGTATTTAATGGTATTATGTACATACATTATTTTTTATATGTAAGTCTTTCAGATGAGATGTTAAACCGAGGTCCCATCTGCCTGTTCTGGTGGTAGTTCAGTTGGATGCTAAAGATCCCATGGCACTTCTCGAAAAGAGTAGGTTTTTTTATTGACAATAAATGTCAATACAAGGTATACAGTAAAAAAAAAAAAAAAAAGAGAAATCAATAAATCAAGAAACTTACGCTATTAAACAAAAGAAACAGTGTTACCTAAAACCTGAAAATGAAAAAACAACCCCTTTCCTGTGTATAAACTAGTGATTATATGAATCAAAAAACATTCCTCCTTAAGCAATAATGCCTGTGTATACAAGTCAAGGAGAGAAGAAAAAGAAGAAGAAAAGAGCCTTTAATAGGACTTAAGGACTCCCAGGAGACCTCTCCACAATGTTTGCACTTTTGCCCTATTATGATGACCTAAATCTTTACAGTAAACTTCATGGCAAGCAGCATCACATAACCTCCCCACTGATAAATTCGGCATCTTTAATTGTTGTAGAACATACTTATATCTACAGTAGCTTGCCATAAATAAAATCTTAATATGGCAAACAGGATCTCTAATGTACTGCCCTCATACTCCCAAAGTCTGCCACAAAAATTCCCTAAAATAAGTTGGTTATAAGTTAGCTGAGTTAACCATGGGAGGTTCCATCTGACTGCCAAAAATCCCCATAAATGAATTGTGTATGTACATTCCAGGAAAAAAGTGCTCCATGGTTTCCACTGGGGCTAAACATTCTTAATATGGGCCCATTCTTTAATCAAGCGTCTTGTGTTTCCAGTTGCCCTGGATGTTCACCTTCCTATAAGTACATACCCACATGTAGTCCCACATTCTTACAGTGATTATAACATTCATCAGCTGATGTACTGCAATTTGAATTTTAGTAGGGTGGTACCCCTTCAATTCTGGTTCCTGGGGTCCTATTTTGGCCAAGGTATCCTCATAAAGGAGATGCCTTGAGCAGGTCATAATCTGAGACTTGGAAACCTGCCACTGACCCATCTTTTTAACTGAAGGTTTCAGAAAATATGGTAGCTGCAAGGATGAAATTATTTTTAAGGGATCCTCTGTCCATTTAGTTAAGAAGTGGTGTACTAACCCTTGGAACCAATCCTTTCCATAGGAGGATTCCTGTGCAGCCAAAAGCTGAAAAGTGCCTGACCAAAATAATGTACGAAAACATACGAGTGGGTGAATCATGCCAACCCCCCTCTTTGTTTCCCCAGATAAATGAAATCCCTCTTAATTAGGTTAAGACGTTTCCCCCACAACATCTGAAAAAAAGGCTGTGAACTCTGGTTTTGAGCTGAAAAGGAATAGACTGAGTAAACCCAAGCAGTATACAACAAAATAGAGATCAAAAACTGTTTAATAATAGATTCTTTTAGCCTTCAAGAGGAACCATCCCTTCCATCTTGCCACCCTGTATTCACATTTCTTTGGTGCCTCATGCCAATTCATATATGCCATATCCCCTTTTCCTGTGTAAATTCCCAAATTGTGGGAGCAGATTGTATAGTTTTAGTTTAGTTTATTTCTTCGGCACTTTGCCATTACAAAACAATGTTAGAAGAACAATTAGTTACATATATAAGAAACATATAGTACAAACAAAAATATATAGTTTATCTACAAATTACAAAAACCATAACAAAACACAATTAACTCCACATTACCTATTTTCACTGTCCATCCACTATTAGTTAAATATTGCACTTGGATATCTATTGCACTAAGAAACCCTGAATATGCTTTTTCCTTATTTTTTTGACTTCAATAAGGAATATTGCTAATTCATTGAGAATCTCTGAATTCTCTGAATTGAAAAGGAGATCCAATATATACTTAGTAGGCATATACAGAGATCCAATATATTTTCCTAATCTTTTAGTACGAACATACTTGTACCAAGGACGTCTTAAGACCACATGGTTAAGATCTTCAAGTTACTGTAACTGACAACAATAATTCCAAGAAATATTTACATCTTTATTATATCTAGCCTTGATGATGTTACTTGGGAAGACTTCAAACCTAAACTGAGGATTCTTGACTATATCCAGATAAGGTTTTAATGTATGTTCTCTTGTGTTATCAGTCACCCACGTGGCCACTTTTAATACTTAAATTGCTTCCAAGTTTATTGCCTGTGACCACTCTTTTATAGACTCCATGATATTTTTTTTTTATATGCCTTATTAAGGTAGTTTCCCTTTTCAACCCAGGTCATCAAATAAATAAGTTTAACATAATGTAATATTATAATGTAACATTTCCCATCTATCTATTTTTACTATATTCCAGATGTTGCATTTTCTCCTTAAGACATTCACCTAGTATAGAGTTCTCTTTCTCTGCTGTTAATTTAACCCAGTAATTAACTTGCCTTATTTGCACCAACTTATCTGGCCCAACTGTGCTCTAACCAGGGCACTCGGTGCACTATTGGGTATCTTTAATAATTGTTTGTATATTTTATTTAGCATACCTTCTATCTTATTAGTACTTTCTACCCCCAAAATGTCTGCTGCATATAAAGCCTGACTAATCACTTTTGAGTTTATTACCTTAATCACTGGTATCACCGTATTACCGCCATAGAGATAATTAAATCTTTTCAGAGCCTTCAGTGTGCTTTGAAGTTTTTTGGAACAATAATCTCTGGCTGGGATATTCAAAGAAGTTGCGCATGGCGCAACAGGATTGCATCATGCACAACCCCCCAATCGGCCAGCACAATATTCAATGGGGAACATGGTGGCGCCTTGAACTCCCGATCTGTGAGGCGGCGTGGTAATGTATGCATGCAGTGCAGAGTGGGGGCGTGTCGGCTATGCGCAGCACATCCTGATATTCAGCCAGCGATCTGCATGCATATTCTGTGCAACCCCTACATATGCCATACATTGGTGCTTAAAGTTGAGCCGAAAATAAAAGGCTCAAATGCTGGCCACCCACAGGCAGGTGGCTGTATTGCAAGGTGCAACACAACAGCTGCCAGCTATGGGTGGCCACCTGCCCTACAGGAACACCACCCACAAGCACCTGGACCCTCCCTGGTAGCCAAGTGGACCCCCATCCCTCCCCGTATGCCTGATCGTGTGCTGTTGTAATATTAAATATTAATCTAATGGTCTAGTTGTTCCCTCCCCATATGCCCGATCATGGGCTGTTGTAATATTAAATATTAACCTGGTGGTCTAGTGGTTCCCTCCCCATATGCCTGATCATGGGCTTTTGTAATAATAAATATTAACCTGGTGGTCCAGTGGTACCTCCTTCCCACCAACCCACAGAGGACCCCCAGTCACCCAACACCCCTCACCGTCATTGGCAGGTGGCAGCACCCTGCCCGCATACCACCCAGCCACCCACCGAATGACAGCATACAGTATGATCTGTACTACTATTGGTCCACAGTGTGGACCAATGGGCTTCAGCCCATACTGTTTCTGATGCAGGACTGTGCATGTGAATGAGCATTCATTCACATATCTGGTCTCTGTAGTACAGTATGGTTGAAAGCCCATTGGTCCACACTGTGGACCAATAGGTGTACAGATCATACTGTATGCTGTCCTTCAACAGGCGACTGGGCGGTATGCAGGTGGGGTGCTGCCGCCCGCTGATGGTGGGGGGTGCTGGGTGGCCGGGGTCCTCTGTGAGTGGGTGGGGAGGGGGTACCACTGGACCACCAGGTTAATATTTATTATTACAAAAGACCATAATTGGGCATACGGGGTGGGAACCACTAGACCACCAAGTTGTTATTTATTAATACAAAAGCCCACGATCGGTCATACGGGAGGGGAGGGGGTTACAATAGCCCACCAGGGACCCAACCCCTGATGACAGCAGCTAGACAGGGTGCCAGGTGCATTTCACCAGGACGCCCTGTGCAACACTTACAAATGGAGCCACAATGACATGCAAATGGCCCCATTTGTGCCATGCATATATTATGGCCCCATTTGCATGCCCACTTCTGAATAGCGTGGGTGACGCACCCAGCGCAACTACAGGTGTGCTGGAGCAGTCCTGGTCCTCCCTGTCTGGGGAATGCACCAGCGCATTATACTTGCACCATGCGCATTCTGTGCCATATTCAATGGTGATGCGTCATGGTGCATCACCTTTGAATATCTCCCTGTCTTGGCCCCGATGCATCTCAGATGCACTGCACCCCCACTTGCGCCAGTGCCCAGTGCAGTCTGAATATCCCGGCCCCTATGTTTACTCCATTTGAGATTTTTTGCTATAGTATCTCCCAGATAATTACATTTGTTTACAGATTCCAACTTTTTATTTAAGAGTTTAAGTGCCCTATATTTTTTCTTGATTTCAAATACCATAACTTTTGTTTTATTTGTATTTGGCTTTAAATTATGCTCTATACATAGTGGGCTAGAAATTCAGACTGCGCTAGGTAGGGTCACAAGCTTGGGTGCAGAGCAACTGGGTTGAGCCAGGGCATAGTCCAGGTGATATTCAACAGTGCTGCACCATGGCTCAGCACCATTAAATATGGCACTGGGGGCGCCTGCATTGCAGACAGCGCAGTGGCACTGCACCAGCGCAAGTGGCAGGTGGCAAGCGGAGGGATGCGCCAGCACAAGTGCAGGTGCGCTAGGCACATCAACTGTGACATTCAGTGCTGGGCATGCAAATGAGGCGATTATGCATGCAAGGCACACGTGGAGCCATTTGCATGTCATTATGGCCCCATTTGCATGTGGTGCGCTGATCCCAGGTGACTTGCACCTGGCGCACTGCCAGGCTGCAGCCGTCGGGGACTGATCCCCCCCGCCCCTTCGGCGGGCACCGCTCCCCCGTCGCCCGATCACGAGCATAAGCGTATACACTCCCTGGTGGTTCAGTGGACTGCTATCTCCTGCCCGACTGGGGCATATATCCAGTGGACCCTACCCCATCACCCGATCACGGGCATGTAATAAATAAATCCCTGGTGGTCCAGTGGACCAATATCCGTCACCCGCTCTCAGGTGGTAGTCAATCACCCTGTGGTTCAACGGTACCCTCCATCCACCCACGTAGACCTCACCACACCTGCACCCCCCAGTCATGGAGCGGAAAGCGCCACCGCAGCAGCCAAACAGCCTGGGCCGATTAACAGCACAGTACGAAGTTGTACGCTTATTGGTCCACTGTGTACACGCGCTGCAGGAGATAGTATTGTACTACACAGTCCCAAAATGTGAATGGTTCATTCACATTTCAGGACTTAGCAGTATAATACAGTCTGCACACCTATTGGCCTGCCACAGTGGACCAATAGGCGACAGCCGCATTTTGTACGCTGTCAGTCGGCGGTGGCAGGGTGGCTTGCGGTGGGAGTTGCTGCTCGCCACTGACCGGAGGTGCAGGTGGCGAGGGTTTATTGCGGGTGGGGAGGGGGGCACTGTTGGACCACAGGGTGATTGACTACTACCCATGAGCGGGCGACGGATATCAGTCCACTGGACCACCAGGGATTTATTTACTACATGCTCATGAGGGGTAGGGTCCACTGGACCACCAGGGAGTTATTTATTACATGCCCGTGATCGGGCGAGAGGGGGCTGCATGATGCATGGCCACCCACAGCAGGCGGCTGCCGTGTTGTACCCAGCAATGTGGTGGCCTGCCTGTGGGTGTCCCCGACTTGTTCCCAGATTTGAGGGGTTCAACATTGTGCCCCCCTGTGCAGTGCAAGGTGGGTTTGTGCCTGCATATGCGCTGCACATCCCAGGCTGAATATCGGGATGTGCCGTACATGCATGGGCACGCCCTCCGCACTTGCGCCGCATACATTACTGGTGCACCCGGTGCATCGGGGGTTGCGCAGCGCAGCCAGCCCCTTTGAATATCATGTTGGTGCACATCAGTGGGTTGCACCATGCGCAACCCCTTTGAATATCCCACCCAGTGTCTCCATCTTATTTAGAGCCCTCTGTAGGACCAGATGACTTGTAGATAGTACAACTGAATCGTCGGCATATGCCAACACTGGTATTCTTTTTTTACCAACTCTTGTAATGTGAAAATCTAAATTATCTAGGGCCGTAATAATACCATTTATATATATGTTGAATAATGTTGGTGCTAAAACACACCCTTGTCTAACACCTATTTCAGTTTTCACTTTCTTTGTTAATAACCCTGTCCCTGTGTATTTCATTTTAGTCCAAGTATCACTATAGATTCTTTGGATTAGAATAATTAAATTCTTGTCTGTTCCTAAATCCCTCATTTTTTCCCATAATAATGTTTTTAATATTGTGTCAAAGGCTGATGAATAATCTATAAATGCAGCAAAAAGTGATTGTCCCTTAGTGTTGCACTATTTTTCTATAATATGATGCAGCACAAAACTCTGATTTATAGTTTCTGTTTGTTTCTATAATCCAGTTTGTAATTCTGATATAACCTTATTCTGCTCTAGCTATACAGTTAACCTGTTTAAGAGCAGTTTAGCATAGATCTTTGCAATAGTATCCAGCAAAGTAATAGGTCTATAATTTGCTGGTTCTGCATACGAGCCTTTCTTATGTATTGGCACAATATGACTCCCCAGCCAGCTATCAGGTGTATAAGCATACATAACCATCAGGTTATACAATTTGGAAAGAGTCTTTGCCCACCAATTCACATTTAATTTATTAAAGTCTATTGAAATAGTGTCAGGTCCTGGTGATTTATTATTCTTAAAACTCTCTATGGCTATTTTGACTTCAGCTTCTACAAACCAAATGAAACTTTCATCAGTTTCATCTGGTTTTGTATTTTGTATAACTTCCCCTGATGAAAATATGTTTCAAAAATAACTGACCCATACCTCCGGGTCTATAAAACAATCATACTATTTTTTGTATGTATTTGACCCTTTAGCCACGAGAGTCCAAAAAGTTCTATCATCATTCTGATTTATTGCATTTTGAATAATATCCCATAAATCCATCCGATGTAGGTGCCTTTGTGCATCGACACCCTCTCTATATTGTCTTCTGAATCTATTTAATTCTCTTATGTTCTCTTTTGTCGGATTTTTCTTTACTTTCCTTATCAATTGTGACACCTTTTCCTTCCCTTCTCTACAGTTTTTATAGAACCAATTCTCATATCTTTTCCCTGTACTTTTTTTCTCCTAATTTTTATTCAAATTGCATATAATGTGTCATTATTATATCATAAATATTTTTTGGATTGATTTCCTGGTCAATTTTAAGTATACCTCCTGCATAAATTCAGCACTCAAGGTCTCAGCCTTATACCCTAACATTTTATCCCATTTAATCTTATTGTTAACAATTTGTATTTCTGGTTGTTGTTCCCTATTAATGACTTTTTGATTTTTCCTATATATGTATGATTTGCAAATGACAGGTGGTATGCTGTTTGAATCTGACAGCAGTACCAGGTGGGGACTGGGTTCGGGGAGGAATAGGTTACTCGGCACAAAGGCTAGGTTTGGTTACTCTGCACAGGGGCACCCAAGTAATTCCAAACACAGGAAGCAATAACTGTAATGTCCAATACCAGGAAATGGGATTCTAAAGTGTGGCTTTATTCACATTCAAACAGAACAAACAAAACACAGACAGACCCCCATGGGGCTACACTTCTGGTAACGCAGATTAAGAGAAACAAGAACCCTTCTTCAACACTTCATCCCTCAGGCTCTGAACCCACTGGGCACACAGCCCGGACTTGCAAGCTGCTTTGGGTACACAACCTGAACTTGTACACTATCTGGGATTTCCCTGCCTCGGCTCTCTTGCCTGCCACTCGGATACCTTCCATATGTCATGGAAACCTTTTCTGATGGCTCCCTAAACCACCTAAGAGCACCTCAGCTCTATCAGGGAGTTCTCCTTTTAATCCCACACCTGGGTACTTTCCTCAGGCACTGGCCAAGTACCTGAGAGAAAGTAAAGGTGCCACAGAGCAAATCCGTAGAGGTGAATTTGGTTACTACTGATGGGGGGGTCTCTCACCTCTTGCTTTCACAATTCATACCCGGCCATTTCTCTGGACATTAAACATTTCATTCTGTAAAGCTTGGCAATGTAGATTAAGGCTAAATGTATGTCACATTTCCTCTACTTGTCTTGCTTTCCCATTGTGCTGGACTTGTACATACTTTTACTTGGCTTAGCCCATTGCTCTAGGCCTCCCACTGATTAAGCAGCCCAATCCCCACTTTACTTTACTCTTCGTGCTGGACTTGAACATACTTGAATTAACCGGCAATGTCTATTACACTAGACCTCCTACAAATTAAGTAGTCCAATCCCCACGGTCCAACAGTTCAGGTGAAAACATAGGCCCTCTGTAAGAGCGAACTCACCCTTTGGTTGCAGGTGCCCCACAGGCGATTCCTCACAGGAATTTCTCTCCCACAGCTTCTGGTGCTGCAGCACAACTTGAAATAGGAAGCGTCTGCCTTAGCCGGAACCAGGAGGGTTGCCTCTGGAAGGCAGGCAAACCTTCTACCCCCATCCCCTCAGGGATGGGACACATGGACCAGTAACAGCGGTCTTCACCACTTCATAATCAGCTTACTGTGTTCCTCTTTCGGTGGAAACACACACCTCCCTTACAGTAGCTCTAAAACAGAGCTTAAGGCTCTGAGAGCCTGCACTCTGACTTCTGTGCTGCTCCTCTCTCCAAGACTGCACACAGACTGTACAAAATTCCCCAACATTCTATCCTAACTTCCAACTGCAGCACTCCAGTGTGGCTCATGCAGCTCTTGAGAGTTCTATGGTGATGTCATCCCTCAGTCTCAGCTGAGACTGAGAACAGAATGAGACAGTGTGAAATCCATTTAACTGGAGTTTCATAGCTGCCTTCCTTCCTGCCTACCACTAGGTCTTACTGGGATTCTAGTAACCCCGGGTAGCAGGGGGGTTACACTCACCCTGGGCCAGGAAAATGACTGTCCGCAGTCATTATTTACCTGGCCTAGGCCATCTCACCCCATGTGTTGACTACGGGGAGGTAGCGCTACCTTCTCCCCTACCATGTGCCAGCACAGGCAGACAACACTAAGGGCCTAGAGGCCATTGGCTGACGCATCAGCCTCTACTCTACCCGCTGAATATGGGTACCTAGTGGCTCCGGTAGAACTGCCCAGAGCATAGCCCTAATAGATCATCACTGCAGCCCCTACTGCAGGTCAGAGCCACAGCCTGTATATCCCCCCCTAGCTCTCTAGGGAAAACCTATCTGCCTTTAACTCAAACCCCAAAACAAACAAACAGGGGACCTCCCCGACCCTTGCAACCACACACCAGGAGCTAATACCATACCATTACATTACTGCCTCACTCCCCCACAACCATACCTGTGGAAGAAAAGGGTTACACACAGTAACAACAACAACAACAGTACTTTAAATACTACACACTAAAGTACTAGTGAGGAACTCCAATGAGTCCCTCCTCCTCTTCTTGTCTTCTCTTCTATCTTCTTCAGGAACACCTGCAAGAAAAAAGAAAGACAAAACACACTCCTAATCTGCATACACAGTCTATCTAAACCCCTACAATCAAAACACTGGAGAATCCCAAAAATATATTTTTTTAGAAAAGTAGAAAAACAGTATAAACATTAAAAAACAGTAGAAAACAATGACATTATTTACAATACACATTTGGGGGATGGAGTGCCCTAAAAGTCCCATCTAGTGACCACAGTGCTCGAAGGCTAGTCCATTAAAGAGTCTCTCCTGGGCCGGAGCCCGGTGAAGCACAGTTCTAGCAGGCCAAAGTCCCGAAGGGGAGAGTCTTTGAGGACAGTTCACACATCTGGAGTCTACTAGAGTAGGGTGTGTACTGTAATGTCATAAGAATAGAAAAGTTTGGACTTACCAGCCCCTTGTAGAACGAACAAAACACCGACCTGGTCCTTGGCCGAAGACTCTCCCTGGCAGCACTCTTCTGATACAGCTGGGAAGACATCTTCTGGGGATGACAGGAGGGCACATCTGGAAACTGCTGGGCTGATGTCATCTCTGGAGATGGAACCTTGGAACAGGAACAAAAAGGAAAACAGCTGGTCTGACGTCATCTGATTACCAGGCAATGAATCAGGATACAGCTGGGATGGTGTCCTCTCTGGATCTGAAGTCAACTGGTGGGCCAGTCGATGGATTCTGGAAAGTCAGTACACTGTAGAACTGATGAATGTGGGACACCTGAGTCCTGGACGTCCATACTGGTGGAACAACAAAGGCACTGCAATGGCTGGAGTGGCAGCACTGGCTACCACTGCTCTGCTTTCCAGTTGGTAGGCATGGGCACATTTGCAGGGAGGTCTTTTCATTGTGGCCAATAGCACAACAGGTCAGGAGCTTGAATTATCACCCCATCTAGGTGCACATAATTCACACTGTGAAAGGTTTCACATCCCTCTCCATCCACTATTCGAACAGTGTCCATTAACAGTGTCCTGCCTCTTTTCCACTGGCTGTATTTTTCATGAAACATTCTGTTCCTGACATGCTTGTTTGCACCAGGATGCACACATTTCATTGCATCTGCCCAAATCCAGGATTTCCTGCTATTCTCGATCTCCTCCCAGACTCTCCAAGGAAAGGTAGGAAAGGACATACTATAGATTTCATTCACCTTCCTATGAACCAGTCTTTCCTCTTTACTAGTTTTGGTCACCTTGAGACCGCTGGCCTGGCTTGGGGGTGGCCAGTCCTGGTTCTGCCAGCTACGCATTCTCAAAGAGACAAAGAATGGATCCCTGACTTCTTGTGCAGCCCGGGCAGTGGAATCACTACTCTCTTCCATGCATTCCTCTGAGGCAAGAGCATAGGCTGTGTACCCATTCCTTTTTCACAAGGCCACATAGGTTCCCCCTCTTCTTCTTCCTCACTGAGAATCTGTGCCCAGGAGTGAGCCGTTGTCCTCACTCCTGAGACTATCCATTCTTCGCTGGGCGTGGAGGTCGATACCTCCCATTCAAAGGCCTCCCTCATCTCATCTTCTCCTATGAGACTTGGACTAGGCCCCCCTTTCCAAGGATCTACTGATGCTCTTCGTGAATTGTCTCTCTGCGATCCAGAATCTGAAACATCAGCACATTGTTCTGTCTGCAAATCTGCACCCTCTAGCTTGGTGCCACACTCCCCCGAGGGGCCTTCTCCAACAGGCACCGCCTGGTGCTGTGTGCTGCCAACTGCAGATTCTTGAACTTTTGTCCATGTGGGAGCCAAATGAATCTTGGACACTTTAAATAAACTGTATTTCTCTAGGCACCCAGAACAGTGAGGTACCATGAAGACGTCCCTTACAGCATTTAAGCATATTAAGCACACTTGCACTGGGTATCCAGGAATCACCACATGAGGAGGCAGTTGTCCTCCATAGTAACACCTCTCAATGTCCCTTAACTTGTTTACTTCTTCTGCTACCAGAGTCCGAGCATGATCCAGGTAGCGGGCTGGTCCTGAGGCCATGACTGCAGAGAAAAACAAACAAACGCTCACTGTTATTGAAAGTCCCACATCACTGAACACTTTCTTTCACTTTCAAAATGGCTCCTGTGCTGCTGTGTTTGCATTACTATCCCACCCTGTAATGGCAGCAGCAGCACTCCTACGCATCAACATTATGAAATTGGGTCAAGCCACTGCGCATCCGATTTACACACTCTACTGATAACTGCACAAACTTGTACTGTTCTTTTTCCTAGCACATTTATATGATTTACCATGGACTTTTCACTTGCTGAAGACATTGCTGTAGCTCACAGTCCCTTAAAGCCTCAGTATTTCAAGCACAGGATTGCCTGTAACGCTTGCTGCATATCTTGATACAGCTCACAGTCTCTCTCATAGCTTTGAAACTTACACTGACGCTTAACCCATAACTATGCTCACAGTTGATGGCTTAAAAGGCTTGCTTTTGCTGGTAAACTTAACACACTCTTTGATTGCAAAGCGATTACACTGCTGCACACAGATTCAGCTGGCTTTTGGCAAAAATCATTGGTTTGAGCAATTATTTCTGTTGGTACTCACTGTTATCAGTAGCTGTTTTCTGCGATGTAAAACAGCCTCAGCCAGTCTTGGAGGCCTCTGAACAGAAGTGGGTTGGCAGTCCTGCTGATCATCCCTCTGAACACCACACTCACAGTCCAGTTGATCGAGATGCGGGTTGAGCCCGATTTTAGATAGAAAAGTCCAAGTTTTTAAACTTTTACAGTGCTTTCAGTCACCGCGATGCTCCTCCGATAAGCCAGTACACGTACTCCACTCACAATCCCTCTCGAATGCTGGGCAGTCTCTGTAGAGCTGGCTTGGGGGCGGGACTGATTGCAGTCTCACCAATCACACAACGCCATGCAAATGAGCCTCTTTCCCTCGTAAGTGCTCTTCTCCTCACGGCGATCGTCAAGCAGGAAATTTAAACTGCAAAACCACTTTTTTTTTCTCTAACTGACTCCACGGCAGGAGCCCATTTCAACCATTTGTCATGGCCATTAGCACAGCAAGTCTCTCCATTCACTAGAAAGCATTTACAATGTCCAGGGCACAATTTCCCTGCTGCTACCCCTAGTCTTCCACACTCTTCTTTGTCACACAGTTTTTAAAAGCTGGCAAAACGCTGTAATTTTTGATGCAGGACAAGGGCATACTCTCTCGGGCTTTACTGCTCCTTGGTAAACAGTTGGCATTTTAACAGCAGCACATGGACAACAGCACACAGCAACACACTAGTTAACCTTGCTTCAGCTTTTTGGGCTACCCACTGCCAGATAACCAAAACGTTAGCCCTTTGCCTGAGCACCTTTCCTCCCTAAATTTAAAATCCCAGCAGTGCCTCCATTTTGTAACCCCCAACCCCCCTGCCTTTTTGCAAATGACAAGTGGTATGCTGTTTGAATCTGACAGCAGTACCAGGTGGGGACTGGGTTCGGGGAGGAATAGGTTACTCGGCACAAGGGCTAGGTTTGGCTACTTTGCACAGGGGCACCCAAGTAATTCCAAACACAGGAAGCAATAACTGTAATGTACAATACCAGGAAATGGGATTCTAAAGTGTGGCTTTATTCACATCCAAGCAGAACAAACAAAGCATAGAGAGACCCCCACGGGGCTACACTTCTGGTAACACAGATTAAGAGAAACAAGAACCCTTCTTCAACACTTCAGCCCTCAGGCTCTGAACCCACCGGGCACACAGCCCAGACTTGCACACTGCTTTGGGTACACAGCCTGAACTTGTACACTATCTGGGATTTCCCTGCCTCGGCTCCCTTGTCGGCCACTCGAATACCTTCCATATGTCATGGAAACCTTTTCTGGTGGCTCCCTAAACCACCTAAGAGCACCTCAGCTCTATCAGGGAGTTCTCCTTTTAATCCCACATCTGGGTACTTTCCTCAGGCATTGGCCAAGTACCTGAGAGAAAGTAAAGGTACCACAGAGCAAACCCGTAGAGGTGAATTTGGTTACTACTGATGGGGGGGGTCTCCTACCTCTCGCTTCCACAATTCATACCCGGCCATTTCTCTGGTCTGGACATTAAACAACTCATTCTGTAAAGCTTGGCAATGTAGATTAGGCTAAATGTATGTCACATTTCTCTACTTGTCTTGCTTTCCCATTGTGCTGGACTTGTACATACTTTTACTTGGCTTAGCCCATTGCTCTAGGCCTCCCACTGATTAAGCAGTCCAATCCCCACTTTACTTTACTCTTTGTGCTGGACTTGAACATACTTGAATTAACCGGCAATGTCTATTACACTAGACCTCCTACAAATTAAGTAGTCCAATCCCCATGTTCCAACAGTTCAGGTGAAAACATAGGCCCTCTGTAAGAGCGAACTCACCCTTTGGTTGCAGGTGCCCCACAGGCGATTCCTCACAGGAATTTCTCTCCCACAGCTTCTGGTGCCACAGCACAACTTGAAATAGGCAGCGTTTTCCTTAGCCGGAACCAGGAGGGTTGCCTCTGGAAGGCAGGCAAACAAACCTTCTACCCCCATCCCCTCAGGGATGGGACACATGGACCAGTAACAGTGGTCTCCACCACTTCACAATCAGCTTACTGTGTTCCTCTTTCAGTGAAAACACACACCTCCATTACAGTAGCTCTAAAACAGAGCTTAAGGCTCTGAGAGCCTGCACGCTGACTGCTGTGCTGCTCCTCTCTCCAAGACTGCA
Source organism: Neoceratodus forsteri (assembly GCA_016271365.2). Classification (NCBI taxonomy): domain Eukaryota; kingdom Metazoa; phylum Chordata; order Ceratodontiformes; family Ceratodontidae; genus Neoceratodus; species Neoceratodus forsteri. The sequence goes on from CM028133.1 coordinate 1,070,998,147, forward strand.
CACAGACTCTGTTCAAAAATCCCCAACATTCTATCCTAACTTCCAACTGCAGCACTCCAGTGTGGCTCATGCAGCTGCGAGAGTTCTATGATGATGTCATCCCTTAGTCTCAGCTGAGACTGAGAACAGAGTGAGATGGTGTGAAATCCATTTAACTGGAGTTTCACAAGCTGCCTTCCCTGCCTACCACTAGGTTTTACTGGGATTCTAGTAACCCCAGGTAACGGGGAGTTACATATAGAATCAGTGGATAATGATCACTTTCTGTCCTATTTATAATTTTTAAATCTTGATATTTATTATAGCTATACAGAGATAATAATAATAATAATATAATAATACACTTTATTTCTTTTGCGCCTTTCTGAAATCAAGGCGCATTACAACATAATAATCATAAAAACATCATAAAACAAATTAAAATCCAAGCTAAAATATACAGCATTAGTTAAAATCTATGTCATCACCAAATGCCTTTTTCCATAAAAAAGATTTTAGGCCTTTTTAAAACCCTCCACCGTCATGCACCCTCTAATCCAACGGGGTAGAGAATTCCAGAGGGTCAGCGCCACAAAACTAAAAGCGCGGGCACTGGAAGATTTTAAAACTATCCTCGGAATCTCTAGCAACCCCTCATTGGCTGAGCGGAGAGATCGCATCGGAAGGTAAGGCACCAGAAGATCTTTCAGGTAATCAGGACCCTAACCGTGTAGGGCTTTATATGTCAGTAATCCAACTTTAAAGGTGATCCGCCACTGAACCGGCAGCCAGTGCAGATCCCGCATCACCGGTGTAATATGGGAAGAACGTGAGGTTCCCATTAACAACCGGGCCGCTGAGTTCTGCATTAGCTGCAAGCGATGGCTATCAACCCCAGGAAGCCCAAAGTAGAGGGAGTTACAGTAGTCCAAACGGGAGGTTACAAAGGCGTGGATCAATGTAGGCAGGTCACCAGATGGAACAAGGTGCTTGATCCTAGCTATGTTCCTGAGATGGTAAAAGGATACCTTAACAACCGCTGACACTTGCGCATGCAATGTCAGCTGATCGTCAAGGATCACCCCCAGGTCTCGCATCTGTTCAGAGGCAGGGAGCTCCACATCCCCCAGGAATAAACCTGAGGTTTGATTTGCCCCCTGCCCCTCAATCCAGTGGCCAGGATCCATGACCATCACCTCCGTCTTCCCAGAGTTCAACTTCAACCAGCTGGACCTCATCCAACCCTGGATCTCGCTGAGACTGTTGTTAAACACTGAGAGTGCTCTATTCTGGTCAGGTGCAAAAGACAGATAGAGCTGGGTATCATCAGCATAATAATGAAACTCCAGCCCATATCATCTTACAATGTCTCTGAGGGAAAGCATGTACACTGCAAACAACATGGGGGACAGCACAAAGCCCTGAGGCACCCCACAGGACAGTGTGGTAGGATCAGAGGAAGATATCCCCGATACAACTCTCTGAGTTCTACCTGAGAGGAAGGAGGTAAACCATCTGTGTACCAAACCCGACAACCCACAGATGCATCCCAGGCACTCGAGCAGCACCTCATGGTCTACAGTGTCGAATGCTGCTGACAAATCCAGAAGGACCAAAATGGACCATTTTTTCTGGTCTCTCACCATCAGGAGATCATTGAGTACCCAAACCAGTGCAGTCTCAGTGCTATGTCTCTTTCAAAAACCTGATTAAAGAGGGTTGCAGATGTTATGGATGGATAAATGGTTGTCCAACTGGGCTGCCACCACTTTCTCGATAACCTTCCCCACACAGGGGAGGTTCGAGATGGGTCTGTAGTTGGCGAGGGAGTCTGGGTCCAGAGAATCCTTTTTCAACACTGGTATCACCACTACTTCCTTCAGGGAGTGGGGATATTCACCGGAGTCTAAGGAGCACCAGACTATCCTAGCTAGAACCAGAATGATAACCTCATCACAGTCCATAATCAGGCCAGTGGGACCCGGGTCTAAACTACAGCTTGTGGTACGCATACCCTGGACAATCCTCATAACATCATCGATTTCCGGCCTTTTGAAGGAACTCCAGGCAAACGGGGTACTTGTAACCGTAGGCTGGACCACAGCAACTCCCATGGCGAGTGCTGTGTGAGTCTCGGCCCTGATGTCAGCCACCTTATCTGCAAAGAATCAAGCAAGCTCCTCACATTGTATTTGTGAAAAGGCTCGACGAACCTGCAGACAGGCTGGGTTGCACAGATATCAACATATAGTCTATAGTAGTAGAACCTCTTGCTGTTACACAGATTATATTACCCTCACAATCAGAGGGCAAACGTCCATTCAAAATAATTAGCTGTAAAGTGTCAAGGAGATATTCCATTTGCTTATTTTCATCTATATGTTTTTTGTCTATAGAGAGTCTATTAGGTATAATCAGTATCCTTAATTTCTCTTTCTGGCCATCTTGTGATCTGTATTTTCCATACCGAATATTAAAATGCCCCATGCAGAGTAAATCCATATGTTCATTAATGTCCAATATTTTTTACATCTTTCACAATATGGTCCATCAACTGGCAATCATATGCTATAGACTTTTAAGGGGGACTGTATACATTTACCAGGATCACTTTTTCTCTCCAGATTCTTAGTATCACAATTATGTAATTAGTTTCTACAATAGTATATTCAATCTTTAAAAAAATCTGTTATCCTGATATATACAGCTAATCCCCCTACTCTTTATTCTGCTTTCTTTACTTTCTGTGCTGGGACTTGTACTAGGATGTAACCATTTCTATTAATATTTTCCACTTGTTCATCCCCATGCAATATCTCTTGTAATCCTATTATGTCCATTTTATTTAAAAAATTACAAAATTCTTCATCCAAAAATTTGGGTATCAGTCCAGCTATATTACAGGACATTATACCCAGTTGTCTTTTGTGTTGCTGAAAGTATACAATTGCACTACTATTTAAACCTTTCTGGAGTTTTTCAATCTCCTGTGTATCTGTTAATATTGCATTATTAAGGCAGTTGTTTGCATCATTTCCTAATAGGTGAAACCTATTAGAAATTTCAATATTATATATTTCACTCTGGAATTCCAATTCAATTACTGATGATTCCTTCAATCCCCCATTTACTTCATTTAAATTTGTTATTAAAATATCCAAACTATCCAGTTTAGTACTAGTCTTCAGGATTTTGTCTGCCAAACTTTTGTTATAAAGTACCAGATCGATTTGGTTTCCCTTAGATGGATCTCTATAAAATGTTTCTATATTCTTTATAAGCAGATTGTATAGAAATTCCAGCTCTTGTTTAATCCATCAGTGAACTGCCTAAACTGACCCCTTGCTTTTGTCTGGGTTAATTTTAGCCCCTGCTATTTTGGGGAAAAGTGTGTCCATCTCAATTGCATGCTTGATACTAAACTCATTTTGGCAGAATAATAAGAGGTCATCTGCGTAAGCCAAAACTTTAAGAACAGGACCACCACTAGGGTTCTGAAAACCCATGATGTCCTCGTTATTGAAGATGTGACTAATTCAGGAGTCTAAGTAAAACACATATGGTAGAGGGCTAAGCAGGCAGCCCTGTCTTACCCCACATCTAATTTGGATTTTCTCTCCTAAGTCGCCTCCAAGTAAGAGTGCTATTGTTGCAGCCCCATACAATGTAGCAATTCATTTAATCATTTGTTTAGGAATTCCATAGTTTTCCAATAGCTGATATAAAAATTGATGGGATACTTGATCAAAGGCCTTACTTTGGTCCATGGCTATCAGAAACCCTTGTAATTTATACATATTACAAAATTCTGAAGCATCTCTAATGGTCCAAAGGTTTTCCTGGATTTTTCTCTCTGGCACTGAACAGGTTTGTGAAGGATGAACTATTTTTTGCTGTACACTTTTGCAATCTTTTATGTAAAATTGTTGTATAAAGTTTCCAATCTGAGTTTAGAAGAACTAGAGGAGACTTAATGATGATGTTTCGAATAGTAAATGACCATGAGTTGGTAGAAGAAATGGGTATAAAACTAAAAGAAGGGTTGATGGGATTGTAAAGTTATAATAAACAAATCAAACTTAAGACAGTAAAAAAAAATGGTATATACTATTCCTTTGTTAATAGGACAGGGACAGTATGGAATACATTGCCAGGAGAAGTGGTGGAAAGTAAAACATTAGAAGAATTTAAAAAAGGAGTTGATAAATATTTTCTTAGGGAGCAATGAAAGTGGACCCACTATGGTGGGGGACAATTTATATGGACCTATTGGTCTTCTACTGTTCTATGCCAAGTATAAATACTAAGTATAAATACCAAGTATAAACTATTGAAAATACAAAATCACACATGCCCACACAATGCAAAGCACCATGGGCTGCATATGCAGATCACCACAGAATGTCATGCTGGTCCAACTTTAAGCAGAATTGCATGGTGCCGAAAGGCCTCTCACACAGTTTGCAAAGGGTGCTAACAGAAGACATAGACACGTGTTTCGTCCTACCAGGACTCATCAGTATGCCTCATCTGTTTGACACCACACTATTGGCCTTCAGTTTATAAGCTGAGCCTTATTCCCAAGTTATATAGGAATCATAACAGTCCATTTACAAAAGCTGGGTGAATCTTCCCTGCCTCTGAGATTTTCTGAAACACCTTAAATAACATACCAGCAATTTCATTTTCAAATAATTGATAGAATTCTATGGGGAACCCATCCTCCCCTGGTGATTTATTATTTTTCCATTCATGAGATGATCTATCAGAGTTCCTCCAGAGAAATGGGAGTTATTAGTGCTGTCTGTTCTTCTTTACTCAGGGAAACAGAGCTGGACCCAAAATAGTCGGAATGCTCTTGTAGGCCACCAATTGTAGTGTCAGACAGATCTGTAAAATAATCTCATATAATTTCTTCAATCTCCTCTTTTTTGTTGCATAATTTGCCTGTACTGTCTTTCAATATATTCAACTGTGACTAGTCCATGCTGGCTTTACAGGCTGCACAGGGATCATTATTGGGAGTGTTTTTTTGTGCCAAAATTTAGTTCTGGTGCCAGAGTGGTGGCCCTATTATATTGATAGTGTTTCATTTGGGTTTTAATATTTGAAATTTGATTATAATAACCGTTCCCAGTCAGTGTCGTCAGGGAAAATAGGCATTGCAGCTGGCCTCTAAGTGATAGGTATTTCAGAAAGTTCTCATTTTGTTTGAGTATGCCCTGTTTTTGTAGACATATCCTAATTAACTTTTTTGTGTCCACCCACCAGTCCCCAGCTGAATCATAGAGACAGCGAACGGTGGCCCTTGCAGCCAGTTCCTAAAAAGCCCCTTATAAATCTTTGTATCTGATAAAAGGGACATGTTTGCTTGCCATATACTTTTGTGTGGGGATGGATGTTGCATCAAAAACATTTGTAAGATTAACCACAAATCGTCAGAAAATTCACAGGGAAGTGAACTAAGTGCCTTGATTTGAGTGGAAGGTGACATGAAAAAAAATCTATCCACGTAGCCAGATTTCCCCTGAAATAAGTGTTTGTTGGGGTTATGCCTTTTACTGCATAAGTATCTTGTAGTCCAGCTTTCTCTAGATGCTGTACAGTAGTAGAGCATTTGACGCACAATAGCTCTTTCTCCCAGAACTCTTCCTGTGTGCAATATCAAAGGAACAATTAAAATCCCCCCCCCCAATCACAGTTCTAGCAGTTGCTAGATAAGGTTGAAATGTGTCCAGTAAATCTATTCTGTCTCTTTTCACTTGAGGAACATAGACATTTATTAGTCAGGACAGTAGGGGAATTTTTATTAATGATACAATACACGATATAAGGCAGCATACATAATCCAAAAACAGAATACCAAAATTATCCAATTTTGTCACATATACCATCACCACTAAAGTTTCCCTCAGAACAATTCATCCAATTTTGTCTTTCAGAAAAGGAACATTTTTCCATCTACTAAGCCATACCATCTCAGTTGTTTGTTTTGTTTTTTTCACTCATACTCTGATTATATCATTCATGTTCTACAGATAAAACTTGTTGAGGATCTGAATACAGTTGTTGTAGGACAAATGTACAATGAGTTTGCCATAATATAAATTTAATACACGTCAGCATCAATCTTAATGTTCCCTGGACAATATTTAATTATCGTATAGAAAATCCCCCTTCCAATTCTTTTTTTTTCAATTAAAAGTTTATTTTTCCAATAGAAATATAGTGCAGTTAATACTAATAAAAGGATACAAGAAGAATACCAAATACATTCTGCGTATATGACTACTTAAGTATACTAGCTTAAAAACAACTTATACACTCTTAAAAACATACGTAACAATAGCTTAAACTTAAAGCCTTATATTTAAAATGAAGCACAAAATACTGGGCACTTGTGGTATTAACACTAGATTCCAAAATCTGAAAAAGGTTTCCACACAGTATTAAAGAGTTCACTTTTATCTATCAGAGAGTAACTTGTCCTTTCATTGTTCACTGTTTCTCCTAAAGCATCTATCCATTCCATTAATGAGGGGATCTTTACCTCTTTTCAACCCTTCATTAAAAGTCTTTTATAAGCAAGAGCTGCTGCTAAGATCCAATATTTGGTCTGCACATTACCCCCTGGATGTTGGATGTATCCCCAAGAATAAATAGCAGTGGGCAGAAAGGCAAAGCTATTTTCAGAATGTTTTGGCATATAGAATGTATCTGCTTCCAAGTAGCCACAATTCCATCAAAGTTCCATAACATATGCCATAGCCCTGCCTTTCCTTCCCCACACCTCCAACAATTACTGTTTGTAGCAAACCCTAATTTAAACAGCTGCTCTGGAGAATAATAATAGTAATGGAGAATTTTTAAACTGAATAAATTTTCCTTGCATGCCTCTGCAGCATTTACTTGCATTAGTCCAAGATTTCCCCCAAACTTCTTCAGATACTACCAACCCTAAATCATTTTGCCATTTAATTCGAGTAGTGTGATATGTGCGGTCCATCATCAATTAAGATCTTATACAAAAGACCAAATCCTTTAGGAAGATGTGCCACTTTAAAGAAAGAATCCCATGCCTAAGATGCTTTAAGAGAATACTCCTTGTTAAAAATATTTTTAGCTAGAAGGTTCCTTAACTGTAAATAATAACAAAATTCTAATTATTCAGTTTATATTTCTTTCTCAGATCTTCAAAGGAAAACATAATATTTTGACTATCTCATAGATCATCAATTGTTTTAATACCCTTGGAAGCCCATCCAATATCTTTAAGACTTTTCCCATCAGAAGATATTCCTTTATAATTCCATAAGGGCATAAATTGCAATGGGACATGTTCAACTTTCCTAAGTTTATTACACTTTTTGCATGCAGATATAGAAATTTGAAGAGTTGAACGTTTTTTTAGATATTTGGGCAGAGGCATATACAACAAGTCTGTGAGGCTAAGAGGAGCCGCAATACATTTTTCAACTGTTAACCACAGTGGCATATTATAACTTTCTTGTGTTCGGAACCAATATGCTACCTGTTTTAGTTTATAGGCCCAAAAATATCCTTGCCACCAAGGGAGAGACAAACCTCCAGCCTTTACTGGTGCCCTTAATTTAAGCTTAGAAAGCCTAGGCAGTTTCCCATCCCAAAGAAAAGAAGAAAGTATTCTTTCAATCTTCATAAACCAATCAATAGATATATTGCCTGGAAAATTATTTATAAAATAAAAAACTTTTGGAGCTAAAATCATCTTAATAGACTTAATTTTTCCCCATAAAGATAGAAATAATTTCTCCCATCTGTCAACCTCAGCTTTGATATCATTCAACATTCTTGACATATTATGCTGAAGAATTTTGGCAACTGAATCATATATGCTTATGCCCAAATATGTTAGCCCATTGTTTGGCCATGAAATACCCCATTCTTTTTTCAATTTACTTACCTCGTTAGTGAGGGAACTTAATAACAAACCTTCTGGCTCAGTCCAGTTAACAGAAGGCCAGAAATATTTCCAAACTCCTGCAACAGATTCTGGACATTATGGAAAGAGAATGAGGGTTGAGTAAGTGTTAGTAAAATATCATCCGTAAATGTGAATACTTTATTAGTATATGACCCCGTTTGGACCCGATGTATTCTGGAAGAGAGCATAATCCTTTTAATTAAAGGTTCAATGGCAAGAACAAATAAAAGAGGGGATAGTGGGCAGCCTTGTCTTGAACTCCTATGAAGGGGAAAAGCTGTAGAGCGAAACCCATTCATAATTATAGATGCTCTAAGTGTGGCATACAAAGTGTGGATCCATTTTGTAATATTAGGTCCAAAATTACTAGTTTCTAACACTTTATAAAGCTATCCCCATGCCAAAGAATCAAATGCCTTTTTAATATCAAGAGAAATAGCTACTGTTGGGGTATTTCCCTTTCCAGAAGACCGTACTGCCCAGATAGTTGAAATAATCTACGGAAATGATCTGCTGCTTGCCTGCCTTTCATAAAGCCCACTTGTTTTTTCCCCAATTAATTTATTAAGCACCTTAGAAATTCTGTTAGCTAAAATCTTTGCTAGTATTTTATAATCAAAATTTACAAGGGATATTGGCCTGTAGTTTCTACAATCGGAACCATCTTTTCCTTTTTTTGGTAATAGATATATAAAGGCCTCATTCATTGAATCTGGCAGTCTTTCTTCAGAAAAAGCACTTTGACAGGCTTGTAAAAGATGAAACTTGATAGATGTATTTAAATATTTATAGAACTCACCCGAGGGCCCATCTGGGCCTGGTGTTTTACTCTTGGGTGTCCCAGCTATGACTTCATTTATTTCATGGGCTTCTATAGGCCTATCTAGGGTAAGCTTATCACTGTATGACAGAGATGGCATCTGGATCCTGCTTAGAAAGTCTTGAATGGCTTCTACTTCACTGGGACCTTGCGATTTATATACATTTTCATAAAACGTTCTGAAACATGCATTGATTTATTTTGTATAATGTGTTACCACCCCTTTTGTATCTCTTATTCCTATAATATTATTCTGATTTTGCTGCTTCCTTAAGTGGTATGAGCGCAATTTGCCCACCTTATCCCCAGACTCCCAATATTTTTGTTTAACCCTGAATAAAGCATAATCTATCTTTGCTGAGTGCATTTTATTTATTTCATATTTTAGGCCAGTAATTTTGAAAAGTTCTACTTTTCCACAAAGGGATTTTTGTTTCATATCTGTAAGCAATCTGTTTAAGTTTTCTTCCTTTTGTTTTAGATCTACATTCCTTTCTTTTTTATTTCTGGCAGCATAACTGATAATTCCTCCTCTTATAAAAGCCTTGTATGTGTCCCATATAGTTTTAGGAGAGACTTCACCATTACAGTTAATTTCAAACTAAGATAATGTCTCCTCCTGTAACCACCTTCTAAAGTTATTTTCTTGCAATAAGGTTGTATTAAATTTCCAACTAGAGGATTTATTAGTATTGTTATCAAAAACTACTGACCCTTTCAGAAGACTATGATCAGATATCAAAAGGTTTTCATATTTCACATATGTCACTTTGTTGCATAAGGCCATGGACATGAACAAATAATCTAGGTGACTAAATACTCCATGCCTAGCTGACAGAAAAAAGAAATCTCTCCCAGTGGGATGAGCCATTCTCTATACATCTAGTAGGCCCAAATCATTTAGCATACCATGTAAACTTCTTTGTGCGGCAGACAAGTTACCTGAATTTCTAACTGATGACCTATCCAAAAGTGGATCCATCACTTCATTAAAATCACCACCAAGATAATTTCATACTCTCTCACCTTTGCCAATACATACCCCAAAGAATGATAGAAATCCTTCTGGCTGTTGTTTGGTGTATAAATGTTACAAATGGCCACCCTTTTCCCATAAAGAGAACCTAACAGAACCTGATATCGACCTTCAGGATCTGTAAGATGACTATGTTTAGTAAAATTCACTCCTTTCCTAATGAGGATAGCCACCCCCTTCCTTTTGGAGGAAACACTACAATGATCCACTGTATTCACCCAACTGTGAGCTAATTTGTCAGCTTCATCTGGCAACAAATGAGTTTCTGGTATCATAGCAATATCTGCTTTATGTTTATTTAAATGATTTAAAATACAATAGCTTTCGATAGGGGAACCCAGTCCCTGAACATTCCATGAAACAATGCTGACAGTGCCCATCTTAGCAAATAAACTTGAAAAACAAAAATAATCCTAATACAATAACAATCTAAATAAGCTAAAAATAGAATTAAAATACTAACAGATTAGAGAGAATCTTATTCTGTATCACACACCTTTAATACATAAACACACAGACACACACATACACAGACACACACACAACATATATACATCCACTGCAGGGAGGACATGAGCACACTCCACTGGTAAACCAAGGTGGAACAACACGTCCTTTAGGTAACTTTCTTGAGAATGACCCACTTTTAAGTTAAAACTGAGAAGAAATTCTACAGCTATAATACATCTAGTTTCCACCCAGTGTTCTTAATGTCAATGAGTTAGTCTCCAGCACATGTTACCAAATTCCATGAATTATAAACTACCCTCCCCATTATTTTGAATCAGGGTGTTAGACAGCTATCAAGGTCAGTTTGTAACAAAGGCACGGAGAAGATATACTTCTCTCCATTCCATATTTAATAAAAAAATTAAATATACAGCCCAGGAGAAGCCACCATAGGATGTATCCCTATTCATTCTTGTCTCCATTTGTTTTATTAATTTAATAGCAACCAATTATCACCAAGCAGCATGAAAAAAACAGCATCAACTCTTCCCTCTAATGACAATGCAACAAAGGAATCCAAAACCTTAATAAAGACACCTCAGGAATAATGAGTTTGATTGCCAGGCCTGCCATGGCTTAATAAGCCCATTTGACAGCATTTGCCTGATTTAGCCTTTCCATAGCTGCAGCGAATACATATTTAAAAGTACAGAGCTCTTTCATAGCCTATAAAGCACAAGAATGCCAAGGGATAGGAGTCTTAAGGAGTAATAATAAATATTTCCCTTGTTTTAGCTGTCTACAGATCCAAAGCAGAAGTAACCCTGTGGAATCATGTGTAACGTTTAAAGATCCTCAATATAAGAAAATCCTCCAATCCAGCCCCCCATATTAATAAACATATGCTGTATTGACACAATAATTAAGAACAACACAGCAGATCCTGTAACCATTTTATTGTGATAAAGCACGTCATGGGACCCCAGCACTTGCATCATAAATCTCTTTTTTTCCCCCCAATAAGTTATCTTTTCTTACAGTTTAGATGATTTAGTGAATGTAGTGCAATTAGAGCTCATACCATTCTGGGCAAACATTAACTCATTTGCTTGTTTTAGCAATGGTCTTTTCCATTACATGCCAAGAATTTAAAATGACACAATACCTTAAGCTTTCCTCCGATTTGATCTCTGGTATAGATCCCCTTTGACCTCCTCAAGATCTATTCAGAACCCAAAATAATATAACTTTATACTTTTTAAAAAAAAAGGAACAACAGACACATGAAACATAGGTTTGGCAACAATAATAAAAGATTAAGAAGGTCCTATAAATTAGGAAAACTTAAGAGGATGAAGCAAATAAGGAACCAAACTTCCTGTTGACATAAACAGTGGCCCACCGGATATTGTTTTAATCCAGGTCACGCCCTCTGCAAGCGCAATATCCCGCTGAGCCTCACACATCCTTCAATGTCCTCATGTCTCAAGTTTTTCAAACTCAGGTGCAGAAAGATCCGGTGAGTAAACCATCTCATCGAACATGTCTTGTACTGGGCTAAATGGGCTTCTGAGAAGCTCTTGAACATTCAACAGGGAAGACTGAGGCTGATTATGTTTAATCTGCTGTTTTTGAATTGAAGACTTAGGAATGACCGTTTGCTTCATACTTGTTTTGTTTTTGAGAAGGGTCTGTATCTTTCTATTAATTTTATTAGACCAAGGTGTGGATTTCAGCAGGGACGACTTAGAAGCAGGGTGTCTTATGCTGTGTTTGAGAACTGGAATGAATGTTTGTCTTGAAGAGTCAGAGTGTTGCTCTGTGACATTGTGTGTAGCTCGAGTGCTGTGCTGCAGGGAGGAATCTTGAGGCTGGTCACACGCTGGCTATGGGTATGGTAGCTTGAGAGAAAGTTCTCCCACAAATCGAGATCCTTCACTATATTTGCAGTGGAAAATCTTAACTTTAGTGTTTTTATTTAATTTATGGTAGATCTAAGGTTGGTTGATAATCGCTCCGAGTTTGGAAGGAGTCGGTTAAGCATTTTACATTTTTTTTGTGGTTTTAAATCTTAGCACCTGTGATTCCCCAGTGATGCCATCAGATGTTAAAGCTTCACCAGTGTTAGCACCAGGACAGTCTCGGGGCTCCCCCCGAAGGTCAGCAGAGGTAAATTCAATGGCTCACGGCAGTAATAAAGAGATAAAAAATGGAAACAGCAACATGTCTGACATGGCGTTCATTAAAGATAAACTGCACAATATGCATTTGGACATTGGAAGTTTAAAACAACAAGCAGAGGCTGGGAAAGATACAGCGGACATATTTGAAGAAAGATTCAACATAACTGAAGAAAGATTAGCGTTAATAGAGGAAACACCATGTAAAATTGAAGACAAATCGGAATTTAGTATGGGGAAATTAGAGATATTGGGGGCTAAGGTAGATGATTTGGAAAACCTAGTAGGAGAAACAACATCCACATTATTGGGATCCCTGAGATGTCAGAAGGAACTGACATGGTCAGATTTCTACAGGACTTTTTACCTTTGCTGTTAAACTATTGTTGGCCATGACCCCTGGAGATAGAAAGAGCTCATAGAGCTCTGAGACCCCTCCCCAAACAAGGTCAAAGACCAAGGCCTGTTACTGTGCGTTTCTTATGATTCAGTGTCAAGGAAGAAATCCTTTCTCTGGCTAGACAGAAAAAATCACTTTATTGGGGTCAGGACAAAATTCTATTGTTTCAGGATTTCTCCTTGGAAGTTGTTGAGAAACGAAAGGCATACAGGGATATTCGTTATGTGCTTCAACAGTTAAAAGTGCCTTATTATATATAGTATCCAGCTGTGCTAGTGATTTCAAAGGGAGGAGGGTCACATAACTTTAAATGCCCAGAAGAAACTTGGAGTTATATTATCAGAATTTGGCCAGAAGCTAACTCTATACTCAAAAATAAAGGTAACAATCAGTATTCTTTTAAAAATCCCTCAACTGACACAATTGGAACTCAGTATGCCAATCATTCCTCCCTAGAGCCCCTACCAATTCTTCATATGTAATTAACTTCCATTTTGAATTACACCATCTTTGAGCTAATAATTGCCAAACTGAACATACAAAAGGACAGGTCAAAAGAAAATGTTCCATGGTTTCTTCCACAGCAATATAAGGCAGTCTAGGACACACTCTTTCTGTCTGACTCTTGTGCTTAGCATTTGCCTTTACATTTAACCTCCCATGACTACTAAGCTAAAGAACATCCCACATCCTTGGTGGTGTCCTAGTGTCCTGCAAAGTTTCTAAGACTGTCCCATAATTCTCCTCTGATACGCCTTCGAAAACAGGGGTTACATTAAAAGCCTGAGCTTGAATTGTAGAATAGATTTGTTTTCTAGGTTGTCTTATAATATGATCTGAATCTAAATGCCATTTCCAAAGTTTATTCGCTACAGGTTTAAGAAATTATAGACCTGGCTTAAAGGATATTGGGAGTCCAGTAGGATCATTCCATACTTAAAAAAAAGATGTTAGCCATCTTACAGGAAAAAATCATCTAATTGGCCAAATACGGCCTCATGGGGTCTACTAGATTATTATAAAAAACATACTATAAAAAACAATAGGATTTAATAAATGTAATCCTCCTTTTTTTACCAGCAAGTATAACATTTCCCTTTTCATAGGGTTTAGATGACATCCCCATATTATTTGAAACACTAGACTCAAGAGAGTAGTTTCCAGATTAAATGGTATAGGACATACCACACTCAAATTTGTAAAAAATGAAAATAAAAAACATTTGATCACTTCTACCTTCTTTTTTGTCTGTTGCCATGTCTTCCAAACATATTTCTTTTGAGCATGTTCTAATTTCTCTTCCCAATTTATTTTACTACTATCTCCTTTCCCAAAGGTAATTCCTAGCACTGTAAAATGTTCCTCAGACACCGGAATATCCTGCAAGGTATTTAAAGGGGGCATAGAAGGGCTTCAGGGATAAATAATACTTTCAGTTTTATTAATAGATGCTCCTGCCACACTAGAATATTGTTGAATTCTGGTCAAAGCTTGCTCTCCTGATGTCTGATCTGAAATAAATAGACAGCTATCATCTGTATATGCTGCAGTCTTAACTTCTAAAGTACCCTCCTGTGGTCTAATACCCTTAATAGAGTTACCTTGCTTCAAGAGTCGTAAAAGGGGGTATAAGCAGAATACAAATAATAATGGGCTCAGGGGACATCCCTGCCTTACCCCTCTATGAATTAATATATATGATCTAAGATGTCCATTCACCAATGGGATTACAGTAGCTGCCTTATATATACTAAGTATCCAAGTACAGAGTACTAAGTATCCAAGTACACAATACTGGTGGTATCCCATATGAAAGAAATACGTGTTCTATTAATTTATGTGAAACCCTATCAAAGGCTTTTTCCTGATCTAGTGATTAAACGTATCCTGAAAGTAAATCCTCCTTCCCTTGTTCTACCAATTCCCTAAGTAGGAGATTATCTGTAATGGATCATCCTGGCACTGAACATGTTTGTGTCACTGATATCAAATATGGTGATATTGTAGTAAGCCTTGCCACTAAAATTTTAATTAATATTTTTAAATCGGGGGTGCTGTTGAGCCTGAGCAACAAGCTGCAATTTTTCAGAGCTCTGTGCCGTTATGTTCAAAATCTATCCTAATCCTCCCTTTATCGACCCAAAACTGAATTTGGACTACACCAGTGGAAAGAGTAACTTTAACTTAATTAAGATGGGTAACCCGAAACAAGACAAAACATCTGGTGTGGTCAGCAAAATAAGAGAAACTAGAGGGCCTAGCAGACCTGAGGAAACCACATAGACTGAGGAGTCCTCCAACTTGGAAGAAACACTGACTACTTTAGGGAATAAACTACAAACCTTAATCGCTTCCATGTCAACTCTAAACCAGAAAGTGGATGATTTCAATGGTCAGGTCCTGGTTCTTGAAACATCGGTAGATGGCCTGAAGGGAGAAATGCAACAAAGTAGCAAGCAGGCCGATGCATCCACTGGAGCCACAGCTCTAATGACTAAGGAGTTGCAGCATATCTGAGCTAGACTGGAAGCCCTCAAAAATCATTCCCGATCAGCAAATGTCTGGATTGTGGGACTACCTGAAGGTATGGAGGGTAACCATCCCATTATTAGCACACAGGAATGACTATCAGAGAAACTACTCCCAGAGGGAGTACAAGAGGACTGGGATATTCAAAAAATATACCAGGTGTCCCACCATGGATGAGATTTAAGTAATGAGGAGCCTCGTACCTTGATGCTGATTACACTGAGTGTTGGAGCCAGGGATAAGATCTTTAGAGATGCTCACTGGGCAACTCCGTTAATGCAGGATGAAAACCCCATACATGTCTTTCTGGACATCAGCTATGCCACGCGGCAGAGGGGCAAAAAGTTTGATGTGGTGAGGCGGGTGCTCCGGGATCTGAACATGCTGCACACAGTTATTCTCCTGGCACGGCTTCGGATCATCTACCAGAATAAAACCTTTGTCTTTTTGGATCCTATTGAAGCCAGTGGGTGAGGTGACCATAGAGTGGTGTAACTGAGAGTCAAACCAGAAGATCCAGAGGGTGGGGAAGCTCCAGATGTACCTGTACCTTGAAGAAAAAATGTTTATTTGGACTAATTAGAGAATGTCATTTACTAAGTGCTACACTATGAGATATTAGTTTTCTACACTGTTTGAATGTTTCATACGGTTGCCTTTTAGATCATAGAATGGGTTTCTCAGTTATAGTGGGGAGCTTGGTCCGGTTGATCAGGGAAGGTATTAGAGAACCAAATACAAGTTAAAATGGGGCTTGGTTTTTTTTCTGTCTCCTGATGTTTGGCTTTCTTTCCATGCACAGTTGAAGTCTTGGGAGGGAATGGTAGCAGATTTTGTATATTGTAATGAAAAGATTGCTGTGTAATTATTATTTTTTCTTTTCTCTCATTAAGCATTTGTACTTACATTGCACCAATTGTCCCACGAGGACACTGATATAAATGAAATAGATTGCTGGACAATCCTGTTACATCAAGGAAGGCCATGTACTGTAGCTAATGGACTCATTAACAGCAAGATATGGACTTAATTAAAGGGACTTTAGTAATGCAGTTACCCTCCAATGATGTACCACTATATAGCAAATGCAATATGTATCCTTTGATTAAGAGAATTATTTCCCAAATGTTACTCAATAAGGTGGTCTGTTTGCTATATGCATTATTTGTCATAAGACGTTTATGGTAAAAGAATAAAAAATAAAGTATAAAAAAAAATATTTTTAAATCACAGTTTAATAAACTCAGTGGCCTCCAATTATTCAAGTCTGTCGCCGATCATTTTTTTTATACAGAAGACTCTTAACTGCAATACATAAATGAAAATCAATTTTTGGTTCAATAATAGCCAATTAAAAACTACCACTAGTATTTCTGTTAAGTCTTCACTAAATTTTTTGTAGAATTCTGATGTCAACCCATCAAAACCAGGAGCTGTGTCATTGTTTAAAGATTTAATATAGTCAGCTCTATTTCAGCTTTAGAGATTGGTTGAGTTCAGCACCCCCACTGCCTCTAACGGAGGATCAGGTTTATGCAGAGTTTGTAAAAACTTGATCCTTTCATCTTCATTCTTACATATCTGTTAAATAACTATTTACAACTTTTATTATGTCCAGTGTTGTAGTAACCTCTGTCCATCTCTGGTAAGCACAGATGTCATTGTTCTAGTCTCTGCTCTGGTGTTACAACTTTCAAAAGTGTCTCCAAATGTTTTTCCCAGTGAACATATTCTATGTTCTAGCAAAATAGCAGAGGCCCTAGAATATTGCATCCCTTCCATTTCCTGTTTGATATTATTTATTTGGGATGTCAAATTAACACTTTGTGTATTTACTATAGAGTAGAGTTTAGCTGATTGGGACCATAACGTCAGGTATTTTCATACTGCTTTATACTATGTATTGATGCTATGTGAATTATGGTGGATTTTAACTCATATTTTGTATCTGCCCACCATGTGCTAAGGTCATCTACCAGACCTGCCATAGGCATTCGTGCCTTAAAAAAATCCTGAACTTGAGAGGAGAAGGATTGATCTTCCAATAAAGTATTATTAAATTTCCAAAACCCTTTCCCAGATGCAACCTTATCTATTACCACTAATGTTATTGCCAGTATAACATGATCAGATGTTTCTGCAGGAAGGGTCCTAGCCATATGTACTTGCACAGTTTTAGAAACAAAAAGGAAACCAATCCTTGTTGATAACCACCCTTTAAAAAAAGTATTACCTCCCTGAGCATGTAGGGTTCTATAGGTATACTTTAAACCAACAGTAGCCAGAATGGTTTTTAGACAGTTAGTGTCACGATAATCTTTATCAGTACATGCTACTCTGTCTTGTTTAGCTAAGACGCAATTAAAGTCTACACCCCAGATGTAATTTTTAGTAGAAAATAAAAAGGATTTTACAACATTAAATAGGTTAACTCTATCTTTTTTCTTGATGGGGGCATAGGTATTTATAGCTCTCCAGGATGTTATCTATAGTGAAATCAATTAATAGAGCCCTACCAGCTTGGAGTTCCAATATTCTGGAGATTTTAAACCTATCTCCACGGAATAAAATCCCAACCCCATCACATCTGTCTATCCCACAGTTTCTTTGCTACTTGAACTACGGAGGAAGCATTTAAACGTGTGTCTTGAAGAAAGATTATATCAGATTGTAAGTCTTTTAGTATAGAGAATGTAACCAGTCTCATCCTAGGGGTTTTCACACTATTTACATTTAATGTGGCAACTTTAAGATCCAGAACAGATTACATAATTATTTTTTAAGTTGGTTTTCCTAATCTAGCACTTCTCCGAGTTCTAACTCCCAAACTTTTTTTCCTCCCTTTTGTTAGTTTTCTAGTAGGAGTTTATCCTTCAGAATCTACGAAGAGCATTGGTTGGGAAGAAGTCTTTGATTCCCTTCCCTGTTCTAATTCTTGTGTTCCTACAGAAAGTATATCATAATTATTACTTAGTTCAATAGACTGGGTCGGGGAAGGCTTTGGCAATTTTAGACTTAGGTTGTCTTTGTCTCATTGCCCTTTTCTTAGAACCAACAGGTACAGCAGGTGGTGGCATTGCTACCTGTTCTTTAGTGGTAACGTCTATTTGCATATTGGTGATTGAAGTCCTTCCATTATCTTCACTGACTATCAGTGAAGCTACTGGAGACTGAGGCAATTGTGCCTCTTCTACATTCTTATGTCTTGCAGTATCCATCTGTTTAGGAGAAGGAGGGGGCAGGGGAGGGGAGGGTTTGTCCAGCTTGTAAAGTTATTTGGGCCTGTAACTCCTCTGCCTGTACCACTGGTTCCACTACCACATTAGAATTCATGTCTAAGTCCTTACATGTAGCTATATCTTTTTTTGTGCATTTGTAAATATAGTAGCCTTATCTGGACAATTATTTCTATTATGTGTAGCCCAAGGGCATGTCCTATAGGCATGCCCTGTTTCGTCACATACATTGCATTTTAATTCATTTTTACAGTCAGTACCAGTATGTCCAAATGACAAACAAAGATTACATTTCAAACAGTCACAGGCAGAGCTAAGGTGTAAACCAGACCCACACTTGAAACATGTTTAGGTTGTCCAGCATAAAAACAATGTCCTCTTTCCCTTTCTAGAAACAAGCTGCTTGGCAAAGGTACAGGGCCTTGGTTTGTGGACCTCAACCGTACCCTGTACTTCCACCCTCAGTCCGTATATGCTCTTCATCAAAAATAGGCTGGGGAAGGCCCAGTACTTCGCAACGTTGCTGCAACCAATGTGTGATATCATGGATGGGCACAGTTTCATTCCGGAATAAAACAGTTATAAGTTTAATAGCCGGCTTAGTAAGTGGTATTGCCCTGAAAGGCAACCATAAGGCATTATCCCTTAACTTTTCATATTTAGTCCAAAAACTATCTAAACTTTGTGGTGTTTTGAAACTGACATCATAGAGGGTACCAGGAGATCAGAGGGCTGTGGGT
The DNA here is from genome assembly GCA_016271365.2 of Neoceratodus forsteri. Lineage (NCBI taxonomy): Eukaryota > Metazoa > Chordata > Ceratodontiformes > Ceratodontidae > Neoceratodus > Neoceratodus forsteri. The sequence continues at coordinate 1,071,017,480 of CM028133.1, forward strand.
TCAGTTCCCACATCTGGCACTTGGGTTAATATCCCAGTACTGACACTGTAATGTAGCATGATAGGGGTGCTGCATTTCTGAGGTGCCGTCTTTCGGATGAGACGTTAAACCGAGGTCCCATCTGCCTGGATTGGTGGTAGTTCAGGTGGATGTTAAAGATCCCATGGCACTTATCGAAAAGTGAGGAAATTTCCCGGTGTCTGGCCATTTCCTCATTCACTAAAATATCGCAACAGCTTAATCTGGTTCAAGGTCAGTTGGCATTCATCTGTATCCCCCCGGCTCGTGCCTGAAAATAGGCAGGATTTGTCTAGTGCACGACTCGTCAACAAAAGCTAAATAAATAAATAAAATAAATGAATTAAAGCATATATCTTGTTAGAAAAAAAAACAAAACAAAGATTCCTTTATTAACTTTCTCCCCACATAAATTCTGTCTGGAACATTGTCCAAACCTCCTAAATATTGCAGACAAACAGCATTTCTCCTCTGTGTTGGTAAGGGTTGTTGAAAAAAGTGGTCTTTCCATCAAAATTCCTCCCAGTTTGATCTGGCCTGGTCATGGTGCTGTGATCTAGATGGATGAGAAATGTCCTCTGTATCCATTTGATCAGCCCAAGAAGGGAAACGATTACTAGGGCCTTCATCTCCTGAATCTGAAGAATCAGGTAATTGTTTATTTAGTAAATGATCAAGGTCTGCAGTGGTGTCGTGCACATCTTCAGCATGCAGATCCAAGTCTGCTTCTGTAATAAAATTAGTTGTTAGAGGTGTTACAGTAGGGTTATTAGGAAAAGGTGTCTCTCCGATTACAGGCATGCCTGGTATAGGGCTATGTGCCGGGTCAGGAACCCACTGTCCTGAATTACTTTTTTTCCATCTTGCTTCAGTCAAAGAGCACTCCAAAATATGGGGGGTTACTGCAGGGATGGAATGCTGTTCAAAGAACCTGCCTGTCCCTTTCCTAAGGTCCAATTGTGCGCTTGCTGGTAAAATATTTTCAGAATCCATAACTACAGAAATATCATTACTTACTGCATGATTCAGGGTCCGCTGGTGTTTATGTTGAGTATTAGTACCTCGTTCCACAGCAGTTTCTAAATGTTCCTCTTGTGGCATCGCTGGAAACAGCAGGGTCTTTAAAGACAGTGCGTCAGCTGTTCCTAGGCTGACAGCGTTGGCCTCCATGTCAATTTCAGTCAGTGTATTCTTTAATTCCATCTGTAATTCTAAAGAGCAGTCAACCTGTACAGAATCCCCCAAATACATATTTTACTTGCAGGTACTGAATTTTTACCTTTCTGTGTAACATCTGTGAGTTGATTTGCTTTTGTGCACGAAACACTGACATTCCTCATTCCAGCAGTCAAGTCTGTTATTTTTTCTTTTATATTTTCAGTCAGCTCTTGGCACTCAAGATGTTGATTTATACTGCCAGCTGCTTCTTTCACCTCCGTAATGTTCTTAGTCTGTGTCAAGGCTGCTACACCTTCATTCAGCTGCTCGGATGAGTCAGCAGTGATTGCTGTCACCGGAAAGTTTTTCAAGGCTGACAGCTCAGCTTTTACAGCTTCTTTCCATCTTCAAATGCTTTCTTCAGTAGCCAGTAACTCTTTTAATAATTGTTCTTTATCCGAGATTGCAGCTACATTAAGATATTGTGAATCTTACTTTACGTTTGCAAATCAGAAGTACCTTTCACCTCTAGTTGAACAGGTCCCATTTCTTTGTCAAAATGTATTTCAAGTAATCCATCCAGAATATTTTCAGAAGCCTGACTTTGTGAAGCCTCTTGAGAAAAAGGGACAGGGGATGAGGCCAGCTCCCCTGCCTCTGCAATAGGCGTCCTTCCACCTGGAAGCAGCAAGTCAGCCATTTTGCAAGCCGGCCATAGTTTCCCCTAGTGGAGAGTAGGGGAATTTTTTTATTGTAAGTACATAACATCAAAGTTGAAACACATTTTTCCTATCCAAAAAAATCACAGTACATACACCATTGTACATTCCACAACTCTAGATGCTTATTTCCAAAACAGAAAGAGTAAAACCGTGAACTTCTTAGTCACGTGAAACACTTTTTTTCTTTTTTCCTTCTTCTCTTTGAGTTTTTTCACATTAATAAGTAAAAAAAAACAACACAAATAATACAGAAATACCCAATCAACTTAGAAATTCTTCAAAATGACTATGTAGTGCTTAACTCACCCAATCTATATGATTCCAGATGACATAAAATTGCCTCCTATCCAACTTTGAAAGCTCAGTACTTTTCACATTCTAATTGCAGACTCTATCTGAGAGATAATCACACAGTTTGGAAGAATTACATGCTGTAAGTAGTATTGACATCTCACTTGCCAAAGATAAAACTTTATACATGCAAATATTACATTCCATGTATTGTTTATCAACTGGGGTGTACTGGGGTGACATCTCCTAAAATACCCCAAATAATACCCTAAAATCAAACATTCATATGTTATGGGACCCCAACCCCCATTTCCTAACTAAATTCTGCCAAAATTGCATAATATATCCACATTGTATATAAAAATGTTCCAATGTCTCCAATTGTCCCCCACACTCCTGTCTCAAGCATTTCTGTTCCTCCATAGCTTTATGCTTTCAGTTTCCTTTTACTCCCAATCTGCCATAACAACATAACCACTGTACATCCCAATATTGACAGGGACCCTAGGATCTTTCAAAAGTTTAAGAGCATACTGTAGTTTAGTTGGGCTACATTTAGGAAAGTCCACTTGAACTGCATGATTCAGGTCCATAATTCTCACATATAGTTGTTTTCTGTCTAATAAACAGGCCTCCTCTTTCCTTAATTTCCATACTTTCAATTTCTTTAGCACCAGGATTACAGATTCCGGAATGCCTAGCTCCTTCATACCTTTAAATAACTGAGCCCCCCAGCACTGAAGAAAAGGTTGAAACACCACATTTGTCCAATGATCCCAAGAATCCTCTAAACTTCCTAAACTAATCAAAATAGAACTTAAAAAAAAAGGAAGATTATACAATGGCAAGAAAAAATCCTGGACCCTGATTGGTCAGTCTTGGGCTGGACCCATGACGTTATCCCAGAACAACATCATGGGTCTAGTCTCAGCCTCACTGTGAACCTGCATATAATTGTTTGTTTGATTTGCATTTGCTTGATTGTTTCATCTTCTCTTAAAAAACTAAAATATTTTTCCACACAAAAACATCTTTAAAATTATTTTTATTATTGTGTATAACAACGAGCCATTGTATAATAGCAATAATGCCCTCCAGGTTGTGTGTCATTTGGGATAACATCACACCTCAGTTATTGGACACACTCGGCCTATGGCTTCGTGCCCAACCACCTGAGGCGTGATGTTATCCCAGCATGACTCACACCTTGGAGGGCATTATTGCTTAAATAAAACACCACAGGGTTAATCATATCCAGGCCTCCATCTTTAAGACGTAAATAGGTAAAATATCTTTTTATAGGGTTTAATCTGTTTCCCCAAAGCATTTGAAAGAAACAGCTTAATACCAGAATTTCAAGCCCCACAGGAATTGAAAAAATATGACTAACATACAAAAATATTGGAAGAAGAAACTTTTTAATAATCATGACCCTTTTCTTTTTTGAGAGAGCCCACGATGTCTAGACTTGTACTTTTCTTTCTCCTGTTAATAATTTCTCTTCCCAGTTCACATATAAAATATCCCCACTCTCAAAAAATACCCCTAGTATTTTAATATGGTATGCAATATTTTTATTGGACCTATCATGGTTACCTGGTCCCCATCTCCAATTTGTAACCCTATACTTTTCTCATAATTCAAAAATACTCCAGAAAAGGCCGAGAAATCATTTATAACTTTTAAGGCCTGTAAACTGGAAACTGTGTCTCTGACCATAAGGCAAACATTATCTGCATATGCAGACATTTTTTGAGATACAATATCAATAGCAGGAGAAATACCACGTACAGAATCATCCCACATAATCCTTCAAATAATCGTGTCCAGCACAAATGTAAAAAGTAAAGGACTTATAGGGCAACCTTGATGAACCCCCACTTTTAAGCAAATACTATTCCCCACTAACCTATTCACCAGAGGAGCAAAAGTGGCTTTGGTGTACAACAACTTAATCCAATTGGTCAACTGACTAGGTAAACCATACTTCTCTAATACTGTATATAAAAACATATGTGAGACACTGTCAAAAGCTTTGTGCTGATCTAAAGCTAACAAAAAGCCAGATATTTTACTTTGTGTTCCAAATTCAGTTACAGCTCTCAAAACCATAAGATTTTGTTTTATATTCCTCTTTGGTATGGAACAAGTTTGTGCTGGATGTATCAAGTAAGATGCCACTTTTTGCAATCTTTTACATAAGATGGAAGAAAATATTTCATAATCTGTATTCAGGAGACTGATCGGTCTCCAATTTTTCAGATCACACTTATCACCTTTTTTAAAAATTAAGATTACCAGTACCGAGACAAAGTCCTGCAAATTCCAACTCCTATCACTCAAATGATTGAAAACTTGCATGAGAATAAAAGTCAGTTCTTCTATAAAATGTTTATAGAATTCATTGGTTAACCCATCTGCCCCTGGAGAAACCCCTGTTCTTAGGTGTGCAATAGCGTCTCTTACTTCTTGTTCAGAAACAGGTCCTTCTATCTCTGCCATTAAAGGTCCCTCTTGCTTAGGAATAGGAAAATGTATATCATTCCCCCATGACCCTAAAAAATCCTGTTCTGTTCCTAAAGTGTTGAAAATAACTGAGTGTATTATATCTAATATTTCTACATCTGACATTTTTAAAATGCCTGCAGTGTTATATAATCCCATCATAATTTTATGGTCCACTTTGTCTTTACAAGCAGCATATGGATCTGAGTAAGGGTGCTGCTCGGTACCATACCAAAACTCAGCATTCAAAGATACCACCCATTCATATTGAAACAAAAACATCTTACTTTTTATGTCATCCAGTTGTGTCTTGATTCGACTGCCTGAAACAGTCGGAAGAGACATCAGTTTATAAAACTGATCTCTATAGTCCAAATATTTTAAATATTCCACATTACTGTTATATTTCCCATATTCAAGAAAGAATTGTTTAAATTCTGTTTTTGTGTCTACCCACCAACTCAGCCAATCATCATACATGACAGCCACTGATTTCCTAAAGGCAAAAAGCCTGTCCAATTTTTGTCTTACCTCCTGCTGCTGTAATAAAGTGGCATTCAGCTTTCATCTCCTATTAACAGCTGGAAACTTAGGGGGTATATTTTTAAATGAAATTTCACATCTCAGTAGTCCATGATCAGAAAATTCAGAATAATGTAGCTGAAAGAGTCGTGGATATAAAAATTTAGACACACAAAAAATTATATATCCGAGTGGAAAAGGCACTTCTAAAATAGGTAGCTCCTTTATCTTTATGTAGTAATTTATAGGCATCCTTCAACCCTGCCACCATTATTGTGTTTTGTAGAGCATGAGAATCACAATAAACCTTCTTTTCTACATTATCCTTAATTTTTAAATCCAACTCACAATTCATATCCCTTCCACAAATAATATGTTTTTCCATAAAATAAATGGTTTAATGTTTTCAAACAACTCAACCCTCACAGCCTTACTTAGCGGAGCACAAGTATTAATCAGCCGTAAGGCAAACCCATATATGTAACAATCCAATAAGAATGCTCTACCTGGTGCAATGTCAGCAATCCTTTGGACCTTTACCTGAGTCCCTTTAAACAAAACCCATATGCCATCAGCCACGTCTGTCCCAAATGTCCACAAGGAAATTCCCCAAGGCCATAATTGTTTTATTTAGTTGACATCCTATAAGGTTTGTAGCCTTGTCTCCTGTAAAAACATGTTGTCAGCAGTGAGAGTCTTACAGAAAGTCAAAACAGCAGTTCTCTTTTCTTAGGATTTTTTATGCTATGAACATTTAGAGATGCCAACCTTAAAGTATCCATGTCTTACATAGTGTGAGCTACTCCTTACCTTTTTTTCTTTTCCTCCCGTTTCTTTTTTGTTTCCCTGACTTCTACCACAGTCTCCTCCTCCTCACACTCCATTTCTGAGACAACCCCAGACCTAGGGGACACATCCGATTCAGACCAGGCATCCCCATCTTGAAATACTTGGAAGGGATTTTGAAGGGGGACCTGTTTAGGTAGAGGTTTTTGTTTACTAACAGACCTAGTAGCCCATTTAGGAAGCTGGAAGTCAGCTTCAGGAGTAGGCATAGTTTGAAAGTCCTGGCCTACTCTAAAGGTACTAAGAAAAGAATCTTCCCCTTTCTCTTGGGGCTGAGAATCGTCCCGAGAGACAGAAGGGGCAGCTTCAGCATGTGGAGGTTCAGCATGTGAGGGTTCAGTGTTTAGGTCAGAAAACTGATCATTCTCCTGATTGTTCTTCCTATTGGGGAGGGGGGTAAAGCCTGTGTGGCCTATATCTTTCTTGGGCCTGATTAATAAGGACATCTTTGTCTGGGCCTCCAGTCCTATTCTGGCCTGCCCAGGGGCACTGATGATATGCATGGCCTTGCTCCTCATCACATAGATTACATTTAAATGTGTTTCTACAAACTGCACTGACATGGTTGTAGTCCCCACATAATGCACACCTTAACCTATCACAGGTGCTGCTAAGATGTTTGCTGCTTCCACATTTATAACAGGCCTTAGGCTGTCCAGGATAAAAACATGCCCCTCTGTCTTTGCCAAGAAAGAAACTATTTGGTATATGCAGAACCTCAGACCCAACCATGTGCAATTTAACTTTAAATCTCCAATTACCAGTCCAAATACCTTCCGAGTCTATGATAGCCTCCGGGGGGCTTAGAACATTGCATTTTTTTCCAACCAGAATTGTACGTCCCCCACGTTTACTCCCTCATTTCTAAACATAATATTTACAGTCTTAAAAAGAAGTTTAGTCAGAGGAATCACCCAAAAGGGAGTCCAGAGAGCAGTCATTTTCAAACTTTCATACTTTCTCCAAAAAGTGTCCAAGCTAGTAAATGACATAAAATTGATATCAAAGAAGTCTTCACCTCTTATATTAATAAGGACAAATATGTACACAGCATGAAAGTTCATAGAGTCTTTCAATAATTTCCTGTCCACATACGTTCTGTCCGGGTGCTCCTGGAACCCACCTCTATATCTCAAACATACTGCATTCCATCTCGGAGCTTGCTCTGCTTTATTATTTTTAAATAAGTCCGAGAAAAAGGGCCCAGTTCTGCATTTTTCATGAGTCAGGGAAGGGGGAAACCTTGGAGAATTGTCCGGCAGAGCGTGAAGCACCTGCAGTAGCAGTTCTCTGTTCCCCATTTGTCATGACCCTCTACAGCAGTAAGAAACTTAGTTAAACCAACCTGAGAAGCCCCAGAGTCTTGAGGTGGTTTAGAGCTCTTTCGTGCAGTAGTAGCTAACAGGGAATCCCGCGTTATGTTCTCCTCCTGCGATGAAAAATCGGACCCAGCTGCTATTTTCCAACAAAACCCATCCAGCTTTCTATAAAGCTTCATCCTTGGACCATTGCCCTCCCATAAAGGGAGCGTCCTGACCCAGCAACTGAAAGGACTTCCGCATTCTTGTTTCACTACTCACTGCCACGTCAACAGGCTCTAAAACACAACCCTCGCTCCTGTCAGCAGCTCTCACTCACCACTGAAAACTCTGTATCTGCTGTCAAAATCCACTCCACTTCTGTCTCAGGAAAATTCACATCCATGCCATTTGTCTCTAGGAGTACTGCCAAATAAAATGGTTCCTTTTGCTGTACACTTAAGACCGCCGTCTCTGCTGCCCCAACCATATGAGTCACATTCGTTGTGACCGTGTGCAGTTCCTTCTCTGTCTCCAAACAAAGCTCGGCATCCCCTTGAGTTACCGCAGCCGAGGTCGGGGATTGAACCCCCGGCTGCAAAACTGACACAACCTTCTCGTTAGCCATCCTGACACAGACTGCTACCCAAAATGTGGATAGCAGCTCCCCTTATGGAAGAGTAGGGGAATGTCCCCGGTGTCCTGGCCAAATTTCTTCCAATTCACTAAAAATGCCACCAACAGCTTAATCTAGTTCAAGGTCAGTTGGCTTTCATCTGTATCCCCCTCCCTGGGTTGTGCCTGAAAATAGGCAGAATTTGTCTAGTGCACTTACCCGGTCAACAAAAACTAATAAAATAAATAAAAGGTGGTAATATTCAGGCCTGAAACAAAAAAATTAAAACAAGTCAAAATTATTGGACAAATTTTCCTCATAGTGGTGTCTCATGGGCACAGTAGGTATTACAGAAATGAATTTATGAAAAACACAGTTCTAATACTTTTTCCAGCAGTTAGAACTGCATAGCAAGTGACCTTGCTTTCTTTTCCCTATGAACTGTCAAAGCAAATGGCTTGTTATGGAAGCTGGAGTGTTGGAGTATTCTCCCCCCCCCACACTGATTGTCTTGCTTGGCAGGGGAATCACATGTTAACGTACTGAAAAGTTGTGCTGACAATGAACCTCTGTGAAAGAAGAGCATACGTGTGGTTGGGCATTGGAGTACTGGCACCAAACCCAGAAGACAATGGCTGTCTTGTTGCTCAGACAGAGTACAAGCACTTTTATTAAAAACAAGCATTTGTCAATGCAGAGAGTTTGCTGTTGGTATTGCTCTTGTACATGCTTCCCATATTTTTCTCTGTATATTCCTCTGTCTTGAATTTCAAGGGTGTGCGTTACAGTTGGAAACTCCAATGCCCTGGGTGTTTGTTGGTATTTTTGATCCAAATTTTCAACATGGGCTTTTTGGGACATCACTTCATGAACAGTGCCAGTATCATTTTGTTACTCATCCCAAAAAGTGATTTCGCGCAGCAAGTGTGCCATACGGCACCACAGATGTGAAAACACATTTCAGGCAGGATGTGAAAATTAACAGCTGTACTGTTCATGAGGAGGTGTGAAGAAATGGCAATGTTGCAAATGTGGAGTGAAAATATGAAAAAAGGGTGAAGTAACAAGCTCACATAGAAACTGCACAATGCATGCTCATACCGCAGTCATTTTTTGGAATGTTTTCACCAAATTTTCAACATGGCCTTTTTGGGACCTCCTCTCATGAACAGTGGCATTCAAATTTCATTAATCTGTCCCTAAAGTTGATTTCACACAGCGACTGCGCCATTCTGCACCACAGGTGCAAAAACACATTTTGGGAAGGATACAAAAAATGACAGCTGTACTGTTCATAAGGGGGTATGAAAAAGTGACAATGTTGGAAATTTGGAGTGAAAATCTTAAAAATTTATGACGTTACAAGTGTGCATAGAAACTGTGCAACAGATGCTCGTAATGCAGTCATTTCTGGGAGTTCTTTCACCAAATTTGCAACAAGGACTTTTTGGGAGCCCACCTCATAAACAGTGGCACTGTTATTTCATTAATTGGTCCTGAAAAGCGATTACATGCAGTGACCATGAAATCACCTTTTGGTACCGAGAAACTAAATGACAGTGACTGTGTTCATGAGGTGGGGTCCCAAGACCCCTCACATTGAAAATTTGGGATCAAAACTCCCAAAAATGGCTGAGCTATCAACCTAAATTGAAAAAAACCCATTCACTGCCATTATAAAACTTACTGGCATTTCTTCAGTTTGCGGTCAGCTTTTGAAGAGTGCAGACATGCTCTTGGTCCACTGAAGATCGCTGCTCCCGACCTCCAGAGGTAAGTATGGGTAAGGGGATGCAGGAAGGTGGGGTGCACAGAGGGAGGGTGCGGGTTGGGGGATGGGGCCGGTGGCAACTACGAGGGATGGTTTTCTGTTTTTTCAGGTTTAAAACAAAACAAAAGATTTTGTGGGTCGATTTTCTTTTTTGCAGGGAAACCATGGATTTTGGCACACTGGGGAGGGCTCCTAGTGTGCCAGAGTACTGGGGGTTGCAAGGGGGATCAATGCCAACCCAGGGATTGGGCACCCCATGGTCTGAGTTTTTGGGTGGGGCATATCTGACACCAGAAGTGGGCATCTCAGTGTCAGAAAACACCACAGCAGGTTTGGGCACACTGGGGTGGGCTCCCAGTGTGCCACATTAAAGGTTAAGCAGTTTGGGGATATAGGCCACATGGGGATTGAGGACCCCGATGTTGGCAGGAGGGGAGAGGGGAGTCCACCAGCATGACAGGGACATGGAGGAGGCAGGTGTGGAAAGCGTCTCCTCCCAGCCAGCACGACCAAATTGGGCATACAGTAAAAGTGCCTTCGGGCACTCAATACTCCCAGCCCATATGGAGCTTAGGCTGTAGCCTGCTCTGCACGGTTGGGAAAATCTTCAGAATGGAAGACAGCAGGATGTCACGACGCAAACAGCTGTTTGCTCTGCGGTGACCTGCAGATGAAAGGAAAAAAAATGGCTCCAGATTGGAGCAGCTTTTTCTTTTCATGTGTAGACCACTGAAGGCAAAACAGCATCAGGACCAGCCTTACTGAGGATTGGTGTGATGCTGTTGAGCCCCATACAGAGCACTCTGCATTAGACAGACAGTGACACACCCATCAAAGCCTACTCTCCCAAGGAGTTTGATGCGCATGCACAAACTCAAAGAGGAAAATGTCAGGGATCACATTTGATGCGTGTCTCTGAAAACTTGCATTCAAGGGAAAAATAGTTGCTTAATTAGAAAAATCTCACCAAGCCTTAGCTTTTTGGGTGGGTCATTTGGAAGAGCAAGGAGGTCAAGTGGCTTGCCAAAGGTCACATAGTATGCAAGTGATGGGTGGGATTGAAAACCCAAATGTATCGGCAGTGCCCATAAGCACTAGACTGTATCAAGGTGTTTTTAATGATAAAAGAACAAAAATAAAAGCGTCCTGCTTTCTTCATTTTAATAAATCAAAACCCTAACTTGAACCAGCACATTAATGAATCCATTCCAAATCATTCTAGAATGTTGACATCCTTAAACTTTCAAACCAGGTTGAAAAATAAAATAAAACATTATCCTATCCATTCCTTTCAAACTAGCAATGTGTTATCTGTAAGGTCTTACAAGTAAAGTATAATCACAACACAGGGTTTTGCTGCGGGTGAAGACACATCGAGCAGACTGGGTGACATCCTTAGGCTCAATGCCAAAATCTTGCTCTCAGCCATTTTTAAACCTCTTTTACGAGCATAGTTTTTTTTTGTTTGTGAAAAGCTTTGCTTGTTTAATTAAACCCACATTAAAAGCATTTGTAGCTGTTAACACACCATGTTGAACTTAATTTCTTGGCACATTGCCTGCAACCTACAAATCTTTCTACACATTACAATCTATTACATCACATCTCTTCACATGCAAAACCTAGCTATTAATCTTCACACAAACAAAACTGCAACTTTCACTTACCTTCTTAACACTTGCTAAACCCAACTTGATCAATTTTCCTGCTTACAGGAAGCACAGTTCTTGTATCGGAAGCTAATTTACTGTGGTGACTAAAATAAAGCTACATGACGTCACAGAACCAATCTAGAAGACAGACTTGATTTTCCCTGCCTTGAGAACACTAATAAGCAACACATTTTTAAAACATCTGGGCAACACATGTTTAGAACAGCTAGATAAGAATAGGCAAAGAAGCTGTTGCCTTCATACCGTAACTTATATTGCAAACTAGTCTCTGTTTTTTTTTTTGTTAGCATTCTCATATGGTTAATATCTCTCTGGTAGTTCACAGAAACCTTGAGTCATCATTCTTAAATGCACAAAAACACAGTGATACTCTGAAAGAGTGTGAGAAAGAGAATTACTTAGTGCAGTGTATATGTGTGTATGTGTCTGGAATAGAAACATAGACTTTGACAGAAGATAAGGACTGCTTGGCCCACCTAGTCTGCCCATTTCCCTACCTACTGGATAAGCTGCAGATCCTAGTTAATCAACAGCCTATTTATTCCTATCCCCCATAAGAATTGCCTTATGTCTGTCCCATGCATTCTTGAATTCTTCCACAGTTTTAGACCCCACAACCTCCTCAGGAAGGTGGTTCCATGTGTCCACCACCCTCTCTGTGAAAAAATATTTCCTCACATTGCCCCTGAGCCATCCCCTCTCCATCTTCAAATTGTGTTCCCTTGTTCTTGCACATCTCGTTTTCTGAAAGATGCTACCCTCTTGGACTTTGTTGATTCCACTGTGGTACTTAAAAGTTTCTATCATGTCCCCCCTCTCCCTCTTTTCCTCAAGGGTATACATATTAAGCTCCTTTAGTGTCTCCTCATATGGCTTCTCTTGCAGACCCTGCACTATTTTAGTTTCCCTCCTCTGGACTGCCTCCATCCTGTTTATGTCCTTGTGGAGATGAAGTCTCCAGAACTGGATGCAGTACTCCAGATGGGGTCTCACCAACTGTCTGTACAGAGAGATAACAACTTCCTGTTTTCTGCTGGTGATACCTCTCCCTATACATCCCAGTATCCCCCCAGCCCTCCCTACTGCCTTCTCACATTGCTTGCGAACATTAAGTTCATCTGATATGATTACCCCCAGGTCCCTTTCCATTTTTGTTGTTGTTACTACCTCCCCCCCCAATTGTGTACTGTTCCCCTAGGTTTTTGGTTCCCAGGTGCATTATTTTGCACTTCTTTGCATTGAATCCAAGCTGCCATACTTCTGACCATTCCTCCAACCTTGCCAAGTCCCTTCTCATCCTTTCCACCCCCTCCCGTATATCAACCCTGTTGCAGATCTTTGTGTCATCTGCAAAGAGGCATACTTTTCCTTCCAGTCCCTCTGCAATGTCACTTATAAAGACATTTAAAAGGACTGGACCCAGTACTGAACCCTGCAGTACCCCACTAGTAACCCCCCCTTTCTTCAGAGTGGACTCTGTTTACTATTACCTTCTGTGTCCTGTTGTCCAGCCAATGTTGTACCCAGGCTACCACCCTGGGACCCTCTCCTAGGTTGACTAATTTGTTTATTAATCTTTTGTGTGGGACTGTGGCAAATGTCTTGCTAATGTCTAGGTAGATCATGTCCACAGCCCCTCCCTGGTCTACTACGTTGGTCACCCAGTCAAAGAAATTGATTAGATTCATCTGACATGACCTTCCTGCTGTGAATCCATGCTGCCTTGGGTCCTGTGCCCCACTGGCCTCTGGGTACTCAACAATTCTTTCCTTCAGAAGTGATTCCATCATTTTCCCTACCACAGAGGTCAAACTAACAGGTCTGTAGTTTCCTGCCTCTGTCTTGCTCCCACTTTTGTAAAGGGGAATCACAACCACCCTCCTCTAGTCCTCAGGTACCACACCATCCTCCCACGATTTGTTAAAAAGGGTAGTCAGTGGTGTCACTAGTTCTCCCCTTAATTCTTTTAGAATTTTGGGGTGAATCCCATCAGGTCTCATTGCTTTGTCTACCTTCAGTTTTAGGAGTTCTTTCAGAACCCTTTCTTCTGTGAAAGGACTAGGATCGACCCCCCTATCCAGAGTGCTTCTGTTAATTGGATAAGGTACCTCCCCCTCCTCCTCCTCTTTTGTAAATACTGAGCAGTAGTATTCATTCAGTATTCCTGCTTTTCCACTGTCCCTCTCTGCCCACCCACTGTCCATTCTATTCAGCCTCACTATCCCTCCTTTGTCTTTCTATGCTCCCTAATGTACCTATAAAATGTTTTATCCCCCTTCTTAACTGAATTGGCTATCTTTTCCTCAGTTTGGGCCTTTGTTATTCTGACTGCCTTCCCCGCTTCCTTCTGCCTTAACTGGTACAGTTCTCGGTCCTGCTCCTTTTGTGTTTCCTTTTGCTTCCTAAATGCTATCTTTTTCTCCCTAACCTTCCCAGCCACCTCTTTTGAGAACCATAATGGCTTTTTTCATTTTGATTTGTTTATTTGCTTCACACAAAGGCTTGTTGCCTCTGTGATGGCAGTTTTGATGTTTCCCCATTGTTGCTCCACTCCTCCTTCTTGCCTGTTTGCTAGTGCTTTTCTAAGGCACTCTCCCATTTTGACAAAGTCAGCCCTCCTGAAGTCCAGTACCCTCATTTTTGTATGGCTTGATTCTGCAGCTGAGTTTATCATGAACCACACTGTTTGGTGGTCACTTGTTCCCAGATGGCTACCCACTTCTAGATCTGAGATCCTGTCACTGTCCCCATTTGAGAGTATGAGGTCTAAGATAGCTCCCTCCCGAGGGGGTTCAAACACTAGCTGTCTGAGGCATGCCCCCTGTAGGGCATCAAGAATGGCCCTGCTCTTTGACATGGCTACAGCAAAGGTGCTCCAGTTAACATCTGGCATATTCAGGTCCCCCATCAACAATATCTCCACTTTCTCTGCCATCCTAAGGATGGCTTCTATCATATCCTTGTCCATTCCCTCCCCCTGAGATGGGGATCTGTATACAACCCCTGTGCAGACTGTGGTGCCATTTCCAGTCTCCAGGGTGACCCACAGTGCCTCCTCTCCTCCCTGTTTACTCTTTTGTTCTGTTGCTTTTATCCCTTCCTTTACATAGAGAGCTACTCCTCGCCCCCTTCTACTCTTCCTGTCTCTCCTCTAGGTTGTGTACCCTGGTATATTAACATCCCAGTCATGGTTCTCTGTGTACCATGTTTCTGTGACTGTCACGATATTCAGGCATCCCTCTTCCATCAAGGCCACCAGTTCAGGGAGCTTGTTGCCCAGACTACGGGCATTGGTACTCATTACCCTCCATTTCTTGATGGCCTTACCTCTTTTTGCCCCATCCCTGTCCTTACTGTCTTTGTTGTTTTCTCCAGTTACCCCTGCCCTTCTCCCTATCTGCGTCTCTATCTTGGTGTTTGCCTCACTAACTACCCTGATTTTTTGGGGGGGCTAGGATTTCCCCGCTCCTTTCCAGTGCAAGTCCCCTTGGCTAGTTTAAATGCTTGCCAATAAAGCATTTAAACCTATCACCTAGGATCCTGGTTCCCCTCCTGGACAGATGCAGACCATTGCACCAGTATAGGCCTGCATCACTCCAGGTGGACCCACAGTCCCCAGTGAAGCCAAACCCTGAGCTCTGCACTAGTTTTTCAACCACGGATTGAATCCCATGGTGTGGAGCACCCTAGCCTCACCCATGCCATAGACAAGCAGCACCTCCGAGAAGGTTCCCGTGCATGCTACTTGTCTAAGGCCACTCCCCAACTCCACAAACTCCTCCTGAACTGTTCTGATCCCTTTCCCAGCCAGGTCATTTGTCCCTAGGTGGACAGTCGCATCCAGCTCCCTCCCCCATACACTTGCTCCCGTGATCCTAAGGATTCACTCCTTGTCCCTCCAAGCCATGGTGCCTGGCAGGCACCTTAACTCCCTCTTCCCTCCCTTTCACAGTTCTACCCTCCTAACAATGGAGTTCCCCACCAGGAGTTGTTTCCTTCCCCTGTGGGGTCCCATGCCACCCTCCTGTAGGTCTCCTTTGTGGAGGTTCCCAACATCCTCCTTGGTCTCCACTGTGGGTGCCTCTATAGAGGAACAACACTCTGCCAGAGAGGCATATGAATTGTGGAGAGGTACAACTGGAGAGATGTGCCTCTGTTCCACCACCCTCACCCTCCCTGAGACCACTGTGGTCCAACCTCTTCTCTTTCTTGGCAACCTCTGAGGCAGCAGTGGTGGCCCTGGTGGTCTCTGGGTGGGAGAGGAGGTCCCTCAAATCGTGGCCAACTCAGCCTGGAGATGAACAACCTCCTCCCTCAGCCTAGAGAGATGCCTGCAGATGGGACAACACTGCATCCTCCAGAATGTCTCCTGGAAGACTGCTGCTCCACAGCCACTGCACTGCACCACTCCCATCATGTCTTATGTCTGGCCCCTTAACTGTTGTTTTGAATGTTTTCTCTTTCCTCTATTTATTTATTTTTTTTTTTATACATAATTTTTTTTTCTCCCTACTTACTTACTGCCTTCGTGTTCTTGAGTCTTCCTGATCTTCCTGTTCTGAGACAGGAAGTTCCTATATTTCTCAGTAGTCTCCTTACTTGCTCAGAGTCAGACCTCCAGCAGCTGAGGGGGGATGGAGAGCTACTCTTGCCCTTCTAGGATGGTGAGTGTTTTGTGGCTCTGTGATCACTCACTTCCTGCTCCCAAACAGGAAGTTCCTGTTGTCAGTCAAATCCTGTGCCTATAAAAGTAGAACTGGCTAAGGGTGGAGGGGAGGGAAGGAGGGCAATATAGTCCCAGTAGATAAGTACAGTTCTAATAGCACCTCCTTCTACAGTACTTGCTGTTCTCTGTCTGTTCTCTGCCAGAAGCTACATAGGGCAGTTTTTAAATCCTAAACACCTGGCTTCCTTCTGGTTAAGCCACTCCCCCTAATTTACACCTTCTTCTACACCTAGATAACTGCACAGATAACAATTCACTTCAGCCAACTCAGACAAACACCTAGCGTAAGACCGTGACGTATCAGGCCCGGTTTAGAAATTAAAGACGTAGGAAGAATTAGACATTACAGTAGCTGGCCAGCTAAAATAAGTACAAACAAACAACAAACAAAGAAAAACTGTTAGGACAAGATATTTACCCACCTCATTCTGAGTCAAATAAATTGCTTCTCTGTTCTGACAGCTCCATTTTCCTGGAAACTTTCCACAATGACCACAGAGCCTTGACTGTTATCTCCAAGACTGCTGCAGCCATTAACCCTTTTAAGTCATGTTTTTTATCTATAGTTTTGGACTTCAGATACACGTTCTGTATCGGATAATTTTGTGATACCACATTCGGCATGAAATCACAGTTGCCTCCATAGAAGGCAAAAAGGTTTGAGACGTTTAGGTTCAGTTCTGTACAGATAGTCATAGTTTTTGAGGTCTCCCTCAGATGGCCATTTTTAGTAATCTCTAAAGTTTTTGTTTCTGTACTAACTGTGGGCACTCAGTGTATTCACTTCACACCCAGCTGATTAGGCAAAGTTGTTTCAAAGAATCTGAACTCCTCTCAGGACAATACCACCAAGGGATGAGAAACTGGTATCCTGTACCACCCGATGTTGTGAAAGGGCCTGGGAGATGATCCAGATTAATTGAACAGATTAGCAGACCCCAGAGCCATTCCTTTAATCACTTGCAGTTTTACTAGTTCGGTTCATGCCAATTAGTCCTGCCATGATCATCAGAATGATGATGCCTTTCACAGCAGATAGTTGCTATGGTAATTTTTGCCTAGTCCATAGTTTGGTGTTACAAACAATTTCTTATTGTTTTTTACAGTAGGCAGCTCCTGGCTATCAGTGATATCACCTGAGCGTGACATCTGTACGGTAGAGATCACAATCCCTATCAATCAGCAGCTGGCCATGGCAGGGTGTGGAGGGCTGTGCCAGTTGCCAGCACAGATCAGGTCGGGGTGCAGGGAGGGGTGGGGTGGGGCCACAACACTATGGAAATGTGCGGACCGGATTCTGTGTGAATGGGGATTGTGAACTGGGTGACTTTTGCAATCAGGGATCAGAGCAGGTGGGGGCCACTAAACTATGGAAAAGGGTTTATTATTGGAAAAATGTGTGATCAGGGATGGGTGGGGGGTCATTACACTATGGAAAAGATATGCAACAGGACAGTCATATGAATGGGTTTTTGGACCAGGGCACTCGTGTTCTGTTGTCGATCGGGGTTCGGGTACATGGCTTGGGGGTGGGAGGTCCACTGCACTATGGAAAGAGGGTTTGGTGCATTTACAATGCTATCGGGGATTGGAGCAAGGGTATGGTTGCACTGCACATTGGGGAGGGGGTTTACTGTTTGATACACGGCCATCAAGACATGCGACTGGGGTGGGGGGCCTGCCTGGAAAGAGTGCAGGCATGAAATGGGCCCATAATAGGTGCACAAATGGCCAGTTTGCACCTTGCATGCCTACTGGGCCCATTTTCATATCCTGGCTGAATATCGCCATTTCGGGTGCGGTGCATCCCTCCATTGGCGGTATGCCACCCATCCCCTGGGATGTGCCGGTGCATTGTCAGCCACCCCTGTTTGCACTGCCTGCATAAGTTGCTATATTCAGACAGGATGCACAATCTGTTGGGATAGCATATCTTGTTTGAATATAGCATCTTGTTGCACCAGCACAATGTTTTGGGCAGCGCATCTAGATGCACCATGTAAATGCCAACCTTTGAATATCCTGGCCTGTGTCTTTAGTTGAATTTTCAATAAAAGTGTGCAGCTGTTCAAGAATGCCAAAAAAAATTACAATTCTGAGCAACTTTGCTGCACGTGTCGACAACAACTAAATTTGACGAATGTGCATAGCAGTGAACAAAATATACTTTATCACAAGATTGCCAAATGATAGCCTGAATTCCTCTGTAAGTCCCAGGGATTGCAGCACAGCTGTCATATCCTTGCCCCCTCACATTTGAAATGCTAAGGTCACACTGCTTCAATCATTGACAAAGATAATCTTCTATAGTGGCACCAGTACCTGTTTCTGCACGAATAATGTGAATTAATGATTCATGAATTGTGGCATCTCAAGAAACATAACGTAAAACTACAGATAACTGGTCTTGTTTAGGTAGGTAGCATTTATTTACATGGCGTACAATCCCAGGGGCTCTAGTCACCTTATATAACAAACAGGCAGGGAGATACAAAACAGAATAAATTACAAACATAAATACGTTAAAACAACATACAACATATAGTGCACCTTTAAAATCAATAAATACAATCTTAAAATATAAAACTACTCTGATTAGTCTGGGAAGGCCAATCTGAAAAGGTGAGTCTTTAGAACCCTTTTAAAAACCTCCATCATCAGGGCCTCCCTAACAGAGATAGGAAGCGAGTTCCAGAGGGCCGGACTGGCGATCTCAAATGCTCGATCGCAAGATGTTTTCAACCTGGTCCTCAGAACCGTAAGAAGACCCTGGTGGAGAAGTGTATGGAGTGGACTCAGGTGGCAGGTGTTCGGAGATCATCCAGGTAGCCAGGGGCCAGTCTGTATAGGGCTTTATAGATGAGCAAGCCCACTTTGAAGATGATCCTCCACCTGACAGGCAGCCAATGCAGAGCTTGCAGGACTGGAGTCACACGACATGACCTAAGCAGATCCATCAGTAATGTGGCCGCTATGTTCTGCACCAGCTGCAACCGGTGGAGGGTCCCTCCACTGACCCCAAAGTACAGAGCGTTACAGTAGTCAAGGCTGGTTGTAACAAAGGCGTGTACCAATGAAGGCAGGTCCTTGGGCAGAACTAGGGGTTTAATCCTGGCGATATTCCTTAAGTAGTAAAAAACACTTTGGACAACAGATGACACCTGAGCCTCAAGTGTCAATCCATCATCCCAGAAGATGTCACAATTTCTCACCCTAGAGGAAGCTATCAATGAAGTGGTTCCTGGGACAACTCCTGATGCCACTCCAGAGACACTCCCATCATGCCCATGACTCAACTCAATCACTAGGACCTCCTTCTTGTCAGGGTTCAGTCACAACCAGTTGGAGGACATCCAGTCTTTGATCTAAGCCAGGCAGTTGTTTAGCACTTCCATGGCGTCATATGTTCCAGGAGCAAAGAACATATACAGTTGGGTATCATTTGCATAGCAGTGAAGACCCAAACTGTAACACCTAATGAGTTCACCCAGAGGTAGCATGTACACTGCAAATAACATGGGTGACAAGATCGAGCCTTGAAGAACTCCACATGGCAGAAGCTTCGGGGAGGAGGAGGAGAAATTCCCCATCACCACCCGCTGCTTCCTGCCAGAGCGACAGTACTCAAACCAGTTGATGACAGTACTGGTGAATCCACAATATTCTCTAAGGCGATCTAGAAGCACAACGTGGTCCATAATGTTAAATGCTGAAGAGAGATCAAGGAGAATGAGAATTGACTGGTCTCTATCTCTTACCTTGAGGAGGTCATTTTTCACCCTGACTAATGCTGTTTTGGTGCTATGCATAGCCCTAAAACCAGACTGGAATGGATCACAGATGTCAAAGGCCATGAGGTGCACCTTGAGCTGCCATACCACTGTTTTCTCAACAACCTTTTCCAGGATTGGAAGGTTGAATTCACTAAGAAGAGATGCCAGGAACAAAAGGCTGAGGTCTATATCTGCTCTTATCATCACCCATAATAACAAAAAGAATGGTTAAATAATAATAGTTTATTTACTCTGTTTTTAAAAGAGTCTTTCGTCTCACTAATTGTCACTTCAGTGGATAGAGAATTCCAGGGTTTAATTATTCTCTGCGAGAAGAAATATCCTCGTTTGTTAGATGAATTTCGGTTTCATTGTAGCTGTTAGGGATGCGCTCTTCTATTAACATTTATTTGCTTGAAATCAAGGCCCATTTCTATCATTAGGTAATTATGGTATCCTGTGACTATGGCTACCACGACTGAGCGCTTACAAAAAGGGTGACTCAATCACAGCGCCTGTGCACAGGGCTACTGGGCAGGGAGGGTGACCAGATGGGAGGATCTGCTCATGTAGCGACAGGATGTCGCTATATGTACATGCATACGGGGGGGGGACCACGCCATGTGATGGGCAGAAGGGGAAGGAAGGTTTGTGGGGTGTAGTGTGGCAGTGGTCTGCTGAGCTGGCCGTGTGGTGTGGTGGGTTGGTGGCAGGCTAGGGTTGGGAGAGTGCTGTGTACGGTTCTGGTCGCGCGTTCTGTTTTGTTGCATTGGTCGTGCTTTTTTTTTCCTTTGCTTTTGCACTCCCCTGGAGTTGAGAATCCTTTACTAGAGAGGTGCGGGGGGCACAGCCCCCTGCATAAACAAAAAGAAAAATCTCCAGTGCCCTTTTGCTGTGCGCTGGGACTGTACATCGCCAAAATTGTCTACGATTGTCTTTCCGCGATCACCGTTATCACATGGAACTGGTAATTATCATTTACTACATCTCTAGCTAGCATGAGAGCTCCTCGTAACCTAAAAGCTGTCCATCAGGGAAAGATGGCGGTTGTGCTGGGCTGACCATCGGGAGCAGCAAGCGCAGTTGATATTTTTTAGTATGTTTTATCATTGTTTTAGTGGTTTTCTTGTTTTTAATTTGTTTTATCCTGCTGCCTGGGTGCTAAGAACTGCAATATTAGCACACATCAGCTATAAATATAACTTTTCTTGATTGAATTAGCTGACTACCTGTTTCTCGGCCGACCAAGGAGGAAATGTGAAGAGCGTAAAGACTGGCAGAAGGTTGATGGAGGTCTTCTGAGCTGGGACCTGGGAGACATTTGGAGGAGATTTTTATGCGCAGGAGGAGTGCTATGGAGTATTGTGGAGTATTGAGGAGGTTCGACTGTGGTTGCTTGCGGACTGACGGAGCAAACTCCTTCCAGGTGTCTGGCCTTGACCTGGTGGTGTGCGGTAGTGTTGCTGCCGGTGGGCAGCTGCCCTGCAGCACTTCTGTTCTGCTGCCTGGTTGCCGGTGGGTGGCTGAGGCAGCAGTGGGGTCTGGGGTCTGGGCTCCAAGAGGGGTCTTTCCATACAGACAGCAGTGAAGTTGAAGCAGAGGTGAGATTGCTGTGCCTGGAGTTATAGCTGCGTGGAAAACATCTCCCAGTGTTCCGGATTGGAGCTGGACCGAATTAACTGGCAATTCTGCCCATTTGTCTGCGTTGTGGTTGGGAGTCGACCGAATTGGCAGCGAGAGTGCTGACATGCTGGTCGAATGAGAGCCATTTAAACTGGACTTTCTGTCTGTCTGTTCCTTGGTGTGGCCTGGACTTAACTGGACTGGCAGTGAGAGTGCCATGAGTTGATCATTTCTTGGTGAAAAGTAAACTTTATGATCGCAGAGTTTTGGGGCAGTGAGAGTGTCCAGCTTTAGTGGAATTTTTGGACATGGACTGGAAAGTGAGAGTTCCAATAGATGATATTTTTCATCTGGAGTGTGAAAATATTTTTAATTTACTTTATATTTTATGTTGTGTTTGTTATTTTATATTTAAATAGGGTTTTATTTTGTAATTGTGTTGGTTTAAGGGGTTGTTGTATTGTGGGAGGTGTGGGTTTAATTGTTTATATTGATTTAGTTCAAGGGGTTGTATTTAATTGTTATTTGTGTGAAATGTGTCTGGGACAGGGATTTGTAAGATGCAGCTACTCGGGGGACTACCTCCGTGACCTCCATCCCTTTGAGCTCCCTGGACTTCCAGCTGTGGCCTATAGGAGGTGTAGAGCCTTGGAAATAGCTCGGGGGGTCTGGCAGTGGTGGTGGTACCCGAGTGGCTGCCGGGGTGTCTGGGATTCGGGTGGTGAGGCCAAGGAGACACCCTGGGGCAAAATGGGAACTGGAGAGGGGGTTGCCATGTTTAGTTACCATACCTAAGGGTTCAACAATGGATTGTGTGCAGTTAGCAGGTTCGGCTGCCTCACCTCATCCTACTCGAGTTGTGTTATGCAATGCCAGGTCGATGAGGAATAAGACTGCCATAATGGTGGACTTAATATCCTCGATTGACCTGGCCTGCATCACGGAGACCTGATTAGTTGAAAATGTCGCCCCCATTTTGGAGGCGGCAGTTCCGGCTGGGTACTCCATGATACACAACCTGAGGGAGGATTGCAGGGGCGGAGGTGGGGGGTAGCCATTTGTTTTAAAACCAGCCTGAACCTCATGATGCTACCTGTAAGTCATATGCGATCGTTCGAGTGTGTGGCTGCCCAAGGTAGTGTAGGAGCAGGTTTCAAGGTCCTTGTGCTTTATCATCTCCCTGGGGTGCATGGGGATTTTGTTGTTGAGATCGAGGAGCTCGTCATCAGTCTGGTTCTGGAGTCTCCCAGGTGGTTAATTCTTGGGGACTTCAATGCCTGTGTCGATGGCGGGCTCTTGGGTTTTGGATATGATCTCCTAGGAAGCATGAGGGCCCTGGGCCTGTCGCAAAAAGTAATAACAGCCATGCACTTGGGTGGCCATACATTGGATTTGTTTTTTTCATTAGGCTTAGATGTTAATGACTTCAGTGCTGATCCTGCATTTTGGTCAGATCATAGCACTGTGAGGTTCACACTTGGTGGCACCCCCCTAGATGGTCCTGCTCCTGTGGAGATGTTCCGGTACTGCCCATTAAGAGGAGTTTCCTCAACGGGATTATTGGTGGTGCTGGACCTATCAAGTGTTGGGGCGGCTTGTGCAATTGGAACAGAGGAAGCAGTGGTAGCCTATAATGGGGCAGTTGCTGTGGCCTTCGATTCCATTGCACCCATTCATGTCCGTCCCTTGTCCACTTGCCAGAGACCTCCTTGGTTTGATGAGGATCTCTGGAGTTTAAAGAGCAAGGGGTGGAAGTTAGAGAGGTGCTGGAGGAGATCTGGCCTGCTGAAGGACAGGTTGGCCTTGAGGTTGCATTATACCAACTATCAGGGGGCAATCTCCTGTAAGAAGGCAGAATATCTGTCTAGGAAGATTGCTGTGGCAAGGAACAGATCGGCTCAGCTTTTCCACACAGTGGATGGGATATTACATCCTGCCTGTCTCTGTGTTGGGGGAGCAGGTTCGAGCACTAGGTGTGAGGAGCTGTCTGTATTCTTTGCCGACAAGGTGTCCTCTATCAGGGATGACGTCTTCTAGAGTACCTCTCGAAGGGGATGCATGGTCTGGCCCAGAGAGTGTCGAAACACTCCTCCTGCCTGTGATGAGTTTGATCTGGTTGGGGTAGAGGAGGTGGTGAAAATAATCTTGAAGCTGCGGCCAACCCAGTGTGAACCAGACCCAGGTCCGACCCGGTTTTTGGTTGGATGTTTGGACCTTGTTGGGCCTGTGATTGCTGGGGTTGTCTGGAGTTCCTTGAGGTGTGGGGTCCTCCCAATGGCCTTGAAAGAGGCCTTGGTTAGACCCCTTTGGAAAAAACCCTCTTTGGACCTGGGCTGCCTCAGCAATGACAGGCCGGTCTCAAACCTCCCATTTTTGGGGAAGGTTATTGAAAAAGTGGTGGCCATGCAGCTCGAGAGACATCTTGCCTCTTCCTCCACCTATGAGCCTTACCAGTCTGGTTTTTGTGTGGGGCATGGTACAGAGACTGACTTGGTGAGGGTGTTTAATGACCTCCTGGTGGCGAGGGACAGGAGAGACCAGACTATCTCCATCCTCCTGGACCTCTCTGCATCATTTGACACCGTGGACCATGAGGTGCTACTTGATTGCTTGCGGTTTTGGTGTGGTTTGTCTGGTAATGTCATCAACTGGTTCAGGTCATACCTGACAGGCAGAGTGCAGAGGGTGACAATGGGGTGAGCCTCATCTAAACCAAAGCCTCTGTGCTGTGGGGTACCTCAAGGATCAGTCCTGTCACCCTTGTTGTTCACAGTGTACATGCTGCCACTGGGGGACATTATCAGGCAGTACGGGCTGAGTTTTCACTGCTATGCAGATGATACCCAGCTGTACTTGTCCTGTGCACCCAATACCCAGGTGTCGGACTCTGTATTTAACAGCTGTCTCGATGAGATTCAGACTTGGATGACTCAAAACTGGCTTAAGCTTAACCCAGACAAGACAGAAGTACTTGTTGTGGATCCAGTTCGTCGGGGCAGAGGGCGTTGTGAGGGGTTACCCCCTGGCCTGGTGTTGGGGGGTGTTCCCCTTACTCAGTCTAGACAGGTGAAGGATTTGGGTGTGATCCTGGATGACAGTTTGATACTTGATGCTCAGGTGTCAGCCGTCATCAGGAGTGGATTTTATCATCTTAGGAACATTGCACAAATCCGAGCCCTGATCCCACCGGAGGATCTGACAACACTAGCACATGCATTCGTCACTTCCAGGCTGGACCATTGTAATGCTCTGTACCTAGGGTTATCTGGGGGCAACCTCCTCAAGCTGCAGCTGGTGCAGAATGTGGCGGCAAGATTACTGACTGGGCCGAGACGGGGGGATCATATCACCCCGGTCCTCCCCAGACTGCACTGGCTGCCAGTCAGGTGGAGGATTGTCTTCAAGGTAGGGCTCCTGACCTATAAGACCCTACATGAAAGGGGACCTGTCTGTCTGCAAGATCTTCTTGCCCCCTACCGTCCACCCCGGGCACTCCATTCTGCCAGGGGAGGCCTCCTTGGAGTTCCCAGAGTGAGGCTGCGGCATTCTGGGGACAGGGCATTTTCAGTGGCGGTGCCCACTCTGTGGAACTCCCTTCTTGGTTATCTAAGGGAGGCCCCCCTCGGTAGAAGCCTTTAAGAAAGCATTAAAAACATATCTGTTCCAGCAAACTATAACAAGGGATAAAGAAGTCTGTCCCCATATTGCAGCCTAACCTCATTTTGCTCTGAAATATCATGTGTTTGTGTAACAAATGTTGGCCTATATAATTGGATCATATAAAGCTTGTGAAGCCACAAGACAAACTAAGCCATAGTTGCAATATTACAGTGCCTTTTGACATTTGTGCTGACCATGTAAGTAATAGCAAACATTTGGCCTATGTGACTGCAAGCAGGAACACAGGGTAAAGTCCAAGTTCCCCTTTTAACTAGTCTGTAGTGCTTGTCCTTATACGGAGAGGCCAAAGTGCTTGTTATGTTGCTTGCATGCATGTGCAAGAAACATAGTGCTATCATCGGAGATTTCGGAGGTGTGTCACCTCCTCCTCCAATTCAGTCAGTGATCTGGCAGGCACGGCCCCTGTAAGCCATAGTGGCATACAGTTGAAAGGGGGAGCTACGCCTGAGTGAGCAGCGATAAGAGGCTGCTCATGCGCAGCTCCCCCCCTGCAGGCGTGCTCGCCCCTGCACGCACTGTGTAGCCGACGGGGTGCCCAATCCCCGCCGGCTGAGCCAGCGGCCGCCTCTCTCCCCAGTAGTTGGTGCCACGCTGGGGAGCCCACCACAGCGTGGCAATCAGTCCTTTGCCGACGGGGTGCCTAATCCCCGTCGGCTGAACGCTCCCAACGTCCTTGTGCCCGCTGGGAGCCCACCCCAGCATGGCAGCAGTTCCAAGAAGTCTTTTTTATTTGTTTTGTACCTGTAAGACCAAAAGCGGTCCCTGGTCGTCTCCGACCCCCTCCCACAACCTGCACCCACCCACACGCACCCAGCCTCCCCACCCCCCACCCCATACTTACCTCCGGACTCCAGCGTGACGATCTTCGGTGGACCGGGAACATGTCTGCACTCTTCAAAGCCGACCGCAAACTGAGGAAATGCCGGTAAGCTGTATAATGGCCTAGATAGGGGGGTTTCAATTTTATTGCATATCTCAGACATTTTTGGGAATTTTTGCACCAAATTTTCAACATGGGGTTTTTGGGACCCCTTCTCATGAATGATGTCACTGTCATGGCGGTATTCAGGCCCGAAGGGTGATTTCGCAGTCACTGCGGAAATCACCCGCCAGACCAGGCTCTGCCATGACAGTAACATCGTCATGAAGTCATTCATGTTGGTAGTATAAAAATCAAAAATGACTGTTTTCTGACATCGCGTTGCGCGGTTCCTCACATGCGCTCGTGGGTTTTGCGAATTTTCAAAATTTCCACTCCAGATTTTCAACATTGCCATTTTACCACACCTCCTTATGAGCAGTACAGCTGTCATTTTTCACATCCTGCCCAAAACGTGTTTCCGCCCATGTAGCGCACAATGGCGCAGTCGGTGTGCAAACTCAATGTATGGGACACATTAACAAAATCACAGTGACACTGTTCATGAGCAGAGGTCTTAAAATGGCTATGTTGAAAATTTGGTGAAACAAATCCTAAAAATGACTGTTTTACGAGCGTGCGTTGCGCAGTTCCTACGCACGCTCGTAAGTTCGCAAATTTTCAATATTTGCACTCCAATGACTTCCAAATACCTAAACAGCACATAGAAGCAAGCAACATTCAGCATTGACAAATGCTTGTTAGTGCAGTTTTGAGTTGCTAAACTTATCTCTTCCTCCTGGACTTTGGTAACTGGTAGTAACAGCTGTTGCTAGCCATATATGGTAATGAAATGTACACTATCTGTATTTGTGCTGACCAAGGATGAGATCCTACACATACCAAAAGAGTATTACCTTATAAGTTGATGTCTGTGCTTGTTTTAAACCAATCATAGATAACCACAGGAAATGAGGATGCTGTCTTTCACTATATAAGCAAGCCAGCACACACTGTTATTTTGAAGAATGTACCACTTGTAATCTCTCGCTGTGATTATTGTTATAATCATTAAATTCTTCCGCCATCAGTCTCGTCTCCATTCATCTCCTTTCTAAGTATCTGTAATTGATAATTTACTAACTGTAATTTTTCTCAGCGCTACACAGACTTTTAATGATTGAGTTTGGTTTTAATGGGATATATAGAATTTTCAGTTTGTGTTGAGCTGCTGCTTATATGTACTCTGTTGTTGATGTGTATTGTACAGCACCCAGAGTCCATGGAAATCGGCACTTTAGAAATAAAATATCTATCTCTCTATCTGTCTGTCTATCTGTCTGTCTGTCTGTCTATCTATCTATCTATCTATCTATCTATCTATCTATCATTTCCTGCTCCCTGTATATATTTAGTAATCTTTCTTTGTATTTTTACTACCTGTATTATATTTTTCTTTTTGTAAAGTCACCACAACTGGAAAGAGTGATCTAAAAAGAGGGCAAATATATGCTGTATACGAGGGGAAAATTACAGATTCTTCTCTAGATTTAATATTGCACCTAATCGCCCACCACGCCATATTGGCTTTTTTAAGGTTTTCCGTTATTTGGTTTTCAAACGTAAATTATTTTTGAACGATTCCTAGGTCTTTATTGGATTCTGATTTATTTAGTTGAATGTTGTTTAAAGTATAGTTTTCTTCTGGACTGGCATGCCCAAAATGCATAATGCTACATTTGTTAGCATTAAAATCTAAACCCCACTTCTGTGACCAGTTTGATAATGTAGTTAGATCTTTTTGTAATACAACAGTATCATCTGGGGTTTTACGTGGTCCTCCAATTTTGCAGCCATCCATGCATTTTATGATCTGACTATTTAAATTTGTTGATAAATCATCTATGAATATTTGGAAAATTAAAGCGACTAGAACTGAGTTACGCCCATCAATTATTACTCTTTGGTGACGATTTGTCAGCCAGTTTTTTATCCAATTTAAATGTCCGGGATGTATTTCAGAACTGGTCAATTTGTGAATAAGGGCCCAATATGGATTGGAATCGAACGCCTTCCTAAAATCCCAAAATATGACGTTGTATGGTGTTTTGTTGTCAAGGCATTTACTAATATGCTCGTAGAAACACAGCAAGTTAGTAATGCATGACTTTCCTTTATAGAAACCATGTTGATTCTCATCGATGCTTCCTAAATTTGTTATTAATCTTTCTTTAATTATTCCTTCAAATGTTTTTCACAAATTGGGAGCAAGGCTTATTGGCCTGCAATTGTCCATTTCACCCTTATCCCCGTTTTGGCTCTACGATGCTGATTCAGCAACAATTTTGTCGACCTGCATCACAGCCACAGGATTTATGTCGGCCACAAGTTGTGGTTGACATAAATCCTGATTGTCTCCCGGTCTGTTTTTGCCCCCTGCTCCCCCAATACTTTAGATGATAAACTCCGAGTTGGAGTTGATTCAGGAAGGGGGTGCAGGACCAGGAGACAGTGTGCCCTTGTGTCAGGCGCACCAACACAGTGACCTGTCAGCAAACTGTCGATTTTGTCGACAGGTATGTAATTCGCTGTGTTGGTGTCACTGACCTTGGCACATACAACCCTTTTTTATTTACTTATTTATTTATTTAGTTTTTGTTGACCGGGTAGGTGCACTAGACAGTTTTTATGTAGAGGCATTACATTGGCAAATCTCCAATTTGTAGGAACTTCACTTGACTGGATACTTTAATTAAAAAGCAGTTGTAGTGGCTATACAAGATGTTTACTGGTATGCATAATTTTTAGCATGTCTGAGGTTATCCCGTCTGGGCCTGGTGAGGAACCTGGTTTCACCGATTTAAGTTTTTCATTGATTTCGTCCTGCGTGAATTTGATTTCTGAGTTATCATGGGCTTGGTATGGGGCAGTATCTTTATTGCTTTTGTGGAAAAACTTACAGAAGTGTTCATTAGGTAGATGTGCAATTTCTGTAGGGCTATTTATTATGGTGGCCTGAGAGTTATGAGGCCCAACTTTACGTTTATGTTTTTGAAGGAGTTTATAGAGCTATAGAACAGTTTATTATATTCTTTGGTTGCTTGGTCAGCTAGATGATGTTCTGTAGCTTTTCTGCTTTATGTATCTCTTGTTTGCAAGATATTTGAATTTGCAACTGCTTTGCTTAAAATTGTTTTGTTAATATTGTTAAATGTGTCACTGTTATTGTCATGTCACTTGTTTGTCCTTATTGTAGAGTTAAGCCTGAAAATGGACTGGTTCCAGTGTTCTTACCCGGTTAACAAAATTTTAAATAAATGAAAGTAGCCCAATGGGTTTGGGGACTTATTTTGCATGTATTTTTTATGTGAATGATTTTTCTTTTCTATACATTTTATGATTTTTAGTCAACCATTTCAGATGTACCCTATTGTTCTTTATTTTTGTGATTGTTGGTATATAACGATGTGCTATGTCAAGTATTTTAGTTTTTAGTATTGACCACATAGTTTCTATACTGCTATCCTTGAATAATTCATTCCAGTCAATGTGACTCAAGGTTTTATCAATCATATTGATATTTGCTTTTTTGTAGGATAATATCTTAGTTTTACTCTTTGTTGTAGTAATATCAGTCGCAATTTCAAAATTGATATATTGTGGTCACTGGAACCAAGGGGGGCTGAAACTGAACAGTTTTTCACATTAATGTTTTCTGTGCTCAGAACAATATCTAGAATATTGGAGATAGGTCGATAATTCGCCAGGACATCAGGGTCAAGCAATGGCTTCTTCTGGAGGGTCTCACCAGTGCCTCCTTCAAGGCATCAGGAAAGACTCCTTCTGACAAAGAACACCGGATAATTCTACCGAACACCGGACCAACTGTCTTGTTAGAAGCATCAGTAGTTGTAGCAAGGCAAACTGTGACATATACAGACTGTTTGACTTCCTGAATTATTGTATTATGTGCATCTCCTGTAATGCACATGATCAAGTCATTTTGACTTTGAGTTGATAGGTAACTGTTGTGGCCCTTTGGATTTTTAACAGCCCGTTCTAGGTGGTCTCTAGGCACTGGGTCATATCGTGCAAGTAAAGCTGTGATTTCTCTAAACACACCCTAGTTCTTTGAATTCTTACCCTCGTCATACTGTTTAAACAGTAGTCTTAAGTGAGCCAGCAAAACACTAATGTCAACAAGTCTGGTGACAGCATTGTACCATTTTTCCCTCTGTTTTGATTTTAGCTGTACTTGCTTTGCCCTCTGTTCAGATAACTGTTCATCTAGTGGCATAGTAATCAAATGCAGTTGCCATTTTTCCATATTTTCAATATGTTGTTTGCTGTTACTATGTTTAGAAAAATCTTTCCCAATGCCAGCCCAGTGGCACTGAGGGTTGAGGCGCTGGACACCACACCTCATGCTACACCAGCGACCCACATTTGGGAATGGACTCAGGCTGCTGGGGGTTGGCAGGGGAGAGGGTGGATTGAGTGTCTTAGGACTGCTCTCCTCCCTCTGGGGTGGGTAAGGGGAAGCACGTCGCACTGGAGCGACC
Source organism: Neoceratodus forsteri (assembly GCA_016271365.2). Classification (NCBI taxonomy): domain Eukaryota; kingdom Metazoa; phylum Chordata; order Ceratodontiformes; family Ceratodontidae; genus Neoceratodus; species Neoceratodus forsteri. The sequence continues at coordinate 1,071,048,124 of CM028133.1, forward strand.
CCTGGTGATGACTGGGGGCAGCGCAGTTGCAGTGCCAAGAAGGGGTGGAGCATGGCAAGACATCGCTTATGCATAGCACATCATTGTACTGTCAGTTCCGGGGCAATGGAAGAAAAGGGCAGGGCATGACCGTGGCAGCTTGATGGCCACGCTCCCATCGACCTGGAGGACTGTCATGGAATCGCTCTGGGGGTCCGGTCCAGCCCGGCTCACAGTGGCATGGAGAGGCCCTCCAATGGGTTGGGGCAGCCATGCCAGACCCCCATCATGCGAGTGAGCCTGCTGCTCTCTGGGGCGATGGGGGCCAGCAGCTGGATGCCCCCGCCGGTGGCACTGCAGAAGGCACACAAATAGAAAGAAGATAAAAAAAAGAAAAACCTTCCCCAGAGCCATATTCCAATTTCTAAACCCTTCCACCAAGAATGTTCTGTCACACTTTGCTGTGGCAATGCCAAATACATAATATGGGAAGCAGAAAGCTGCATCTGATGTACTGTCATATTCTAGCCAGTTATATTTAGAAACCCATCCTTTGTTAAAAGATCTTCCCCTTGGCAGGCCTGGTGGCACTGAGGGTTGACGCACTGGATGCAACACCTCATGCCACACCAGTTATCTGGGGTCAGAAATCACCTCAGGTTGCCAGGGGTCAGCACGGGAGGGAGAAGATTGAGCGTCCAACAGACTGCTCTCCTCTCCTGGGGAGGGTTGTCATCCCACTTCTTGACTGCCCTTAGTGGAGGTCAGAGGGCAGTGCCAGAGTAAGGGAGGCACAAGAGCATGGGTACGTGATTTGCGCGTACCTGCACATGTGCACACTAATGCCGTGAGGGGGAGGGGGTGGGGAGAAAACCAGAAAAAGTGGGAACTGGCAGACTTCGTGATGGCTTGGTTACATCCTGACCCTGACTCGCCCTGGCATATGAATTGTGCTTGGGGGGGGCAGCACTCCTCCCTCTGGCCCCACCATGGGGGGGTAATCCAATTGGGAACCAGCCTTGGTAGTGCTGGATCAGGACTACTTGGCTCTGATGGACGAGTCCTGTGAGAGGGGTCCAGAGTCGCCTGCCAGCCCCATGGAGGCAACAAACAGAAGAAAAAAAAGATCTTCCCTTTTTGCCAATCATTGTTTGTGGGCACTTTTCTAAACATTTCTGAATAGGCCCTTTTTTGATGTACTCTTCCCCTCCCTAGATGATCCTGAGGCACTGTGAAATTGGACTTCAACTGTGTATTAGAAGCTGCCCCTGTTAATGAAGGTAAACATAGTCTTAGCTAAATATTTTTTGGAAAGTTTTTTTGTCATGACTGAGCCACCCCACCCCTACTGAACACTAACGTACCTTGCTGCAGTTCTGTATTGACGCCAACATGACTAATTGTTGTGTTGATGTTGTCTTGACTGCTGAACTGTCAGTTGATGTTGTTATCAATTTGCCCTTGCCTCTGAGAAGTGACTGGAGTACTTGTGAAAAATGTAAATATAGTACTGTGCTGCATTGTTAACTTGTCATAAATGGCTTTGCTTCTTCCAGGCAAAGAAATGCTATCCTTTATTTGTCTAATGCAAATATAACGCTGACTGTGGAGTAAAGTCAGATGTTATCTGTGGACTGTACACACAAGTTATCACAAACCAGTTTCTCATGTCTGCTTACATAGCTGCAGATTGGAGAACATACCGTCATTGTAAATATTTGACTATATCAGTAAGGAAACAGAGTGCTGTAGTCAACAGTGGAACAAGACAATATGAAGACATTACTGCTATGCTGGCTTAGCTGAGACTGAAGACTCATAAGTTTACGTGACTGGAGCCTAAACCAAGTGATAAGGATACGCAACTGTTTCTTCAGGCAGAGATATGCAAAGATAGGAAGCTTAGCTTGACCAGTAATGCCTTCACTTTCTTTCACTAAGTAACTGTGACTGGCAGCAATGGACATGCAGGAGAAAAGTGGAAGAAGAAACCTCATAGTTGTATACAGTAGCAGGTCCTCAAGCTCAGTACTGCTGAGACATGGATAATTTGAAAAAAAATTATGAAGATTACTACATTGACAAATACAATGAGCTTGCATGGTGCCTTCACTTTTTATCCTGCACGAAATGTGACCGACTGTTAGCAATGGACCTGTGGGAGAGAAGTGGAAGATGAAACCCCATAGTTGCATACAGTGGCAAGGGTCTTGAGCACAGCTGAAGACCATGAACATTATCACATTGATAAATGCTAAGAGCTCAGATAAAGGCATAATGCCTCCCTTTCCTCACATGAAGTGAATGTCACCCACATCTAGGGACATGTGGAAGAAGATTCAAAGACAACACTTAAACACTTCCATCCAGTTGCAGGGTCCCATAATACAGTAATCTTGATCAGTTGTCAAGGACAGAAGCACAGCAGTATCTGGAAATACAACAGAAACATAAAACTATCCCTGAAGGAAGCAACTGCTTGCATGTTGTGGGGGGGGGGGTCTGTACAACAATATGCAAAAGAGAGAAACCAGTGATGGGTTGACGGACTCCAGTTAGACAGCATATAGCATGCTGTCTGACTGGTCCCTGTACTGTTTGTATTCGCCACACAGGAGGATCAATGTTGCTTTTCAGGATAAATATTCACAGTTGCCTAGAGACAAAACATTCCTGACAAAGTAACACAGTTATTTGGTTCTTACATAGTCACTGTCAGCAGATAACAGCCTATGATCCACCCAGTCTACCCATTTCCACTTGTAAGTTCACTTTACGTTTTTCTAGAAGTCTGTTGTCCCTTACTGCTGACCTCCAGTATTCCCTTATGACTATCCCATGCATTCTTAAATCCCATGAATGTTTCAGCCCCTACCGCTTCCCCTGGCAGGATGTTCCACTTGTCCACCACCCTTTCTGTGAAGAAATTCTTTCTCATGTTTCCTCTGAATCACCCTTCTTACACATAACGTGTTTCTGGTTGCTGTATAAGAATAGCTTCTCTAAAAACACAATATATTTCAGCATCTGACTGTAAGCAAAATGGTATCCTACAATGGCGACACAAATGAGATGAATGAGGAAAGTGGCACTAACTGTGGAACTAAAAGAAAGCTACCATGGGTTATGTAAGAAGAAGCTGATGACACAGATGCACATTGTAACCCCTAGGTGGTGCTACCCCAAGGGATGCTACCCCTGCCTGTGTGACTGAGTGCAGGTTGAGGGGTCTGAGTTCTAGGAACAGGTGCCTCCACCCAGAGGACAGGATCAATGGTATTGTAGCTGCCATGGGTACAGCCCTCTGGGACACTGTTACTCCCCTCTATTCCCTCTAATGGCCTAAAAGGTTCACGTAGCACACAATTGCAATTAACACCTGACACCAGATTTAACCCCACACTTGTTGCACTTACCACCAGGGCTGGTTCATCTGGCTCGGCCCTGGAGACCCCCTGTGAAATAAGATTTAACACAACAGACAACAGTATTTCAGTGGTTACAGTACAGAGGTACATCACAACCAGTTTCAGTGCAAAAAGATTTAGATCTGATTGATTTAGGGGGCAGTAACAAGGAAGGGGCATAATCTAGATCTTGATTCTGGTTCTGATTTAATCAGGTTAAGCATCCATGCCTCTAAGAGTCCCTCTATCACAGTCACACACACACACTCTGGGTACCCAGTTGGAATTTTAGGCTAGCCTGAAGCATTGCCCGGGGTAGGCCGGCAGTGCAGCTGTTGTTGGTGCCCTTAGGAAAAAGAAAACACAACATGCACCTTAACCCACAATTTGTATTCTGGAGCTGGAGGACTCAGTTCCTGAAAATCAATCAAAATAATAAATCAGATGACACAATTTGATTTGAGCTTGGTTGCAGGGAGCTACCCTGATATTTACTCATGATACACAGACCAGGTTGCAGGATGGATGAAATGGAGACCTCAGGATGAAGTGCTGGTTTGCCAGGAGAATCAGGGCCCACACGATTCACTGTAGTGTCATTCCTGTTTGTTCGTGTTGAGCAGGGAGCCGAATCCCCAGGCGGGTCTCTCGTCGGGTGAAACTGTGCAGTGTGAGTGGCAGTCAGGGCCAACAATGTAAATGAAACAAATACAGTCCAGTTAAAGTTACTGGATACAGCTTCTAGTAAGCGTGACACACTCAAACAGTGGGGAACTAAATCATAACCCACTATCAGCATTCAGCAGACTTATAGTAAAAGACAGTAAATACCACAGTTCGGATGACAGTCCGGTTGCAATACACAGTGTCTCTGCACAAACCGTATGCTCTGCGGTCGTTTTGGAAGTCCTGACAGGCTGATCGCACAAAAGCAAGTCTTTGGTCCTCTTCAGGCGAAATTAGTCCCAATTGAAGAAGAAAGTCACAAGTTCGGATAAAACCCAATCTCTAGGCGCCAGTCTCTTCACTTAGGAGGATGGTAGCAGTCAGGCCAGACACAGCCTTCCTGCTGATTTCCCCTGCGCACCACGCAGGAGCAGCTGCTCGAATACTCAAGCTCCTCTCACTCTCAACTCCTACTCCACACTGACTCTCTGCTGCAGGCAGCACCGGGCCTTCCTAGTGTTCCAAAAGGTTCCGTTGGTTTAATCCATCTGTCTGTTACAGCAAGGGCTCCCCCTCCAGTTCCATTTAGGCGTCAAAATGTAAAAACTACAATTCCTGCAGAAATTCAGTCCCACAAGACCCTTGGGGGCAGGCTCCATTTCAGAGCCCCCAAAGGTACTGATTGGTGCATACTGGCAGTCCTGAACCAAAATGGTGGTGCAATACAGAAATGTCCATGCTGCAAAAGAAGGCAGTTTAGACAAACTATAATATCATTATTATTAGAGCAGAGAAACAGCAAACAATTACAGTTCCCAACAGAGCTCCCTCTGTGCAATTAGCGATGGCAGAATGGAGCAGTTATCTGGCAGCCCAGGTGGGACTCGAGCTTAGGAACACTCAGCCCCCACCCAGATTAATTATACACTACAAGATAGGTAGTTCGTAAAGAGACATGCACAGAGGCTTACAGAGCATTCGCATGCTAACACTTTTAAACCTGTAAAGACACAGAACGCCAGCCTGGCAGTGGGCATTTAGGCACACCCAAGGAAGACTTTTGGGAACCCCCATTTATAGGGGGTTACAACATAGACTGACTGGAAGGACTAGTTTGACAGTGAGTGATAACTAGTGGGCAGCCAGCAGGTAACAGACACCATTAAACCCTCCTGGTAAGTACAGCTTTACATATCATTTGGTTAACACCATTAAACAGCCTGAAATAGGCTGCACAAATTGTGCCACTGACACTGCCAACCATTGCCTGGTAAATAGGTGGCAGTGTGGCACAATCTGTGCTGCCTGTATAAGGCAGTTTAATGTTACTGACCAAATGTTATGTAAAGTTGTACACTATAAGTGAGTTGTTCTGCTTTAAAGCAACAGGCCTCCACTTCTTTGACAGGTTGTTTCATCACACTTGCAACTACTTTACAGTTCTAGACAGTGGAATGTATTGCAACTGCCTTTCAGACTGGTGTCACTGCAGTGGTGCCTGTACTTTATTTTACAGTTCTGTCCTGGCCTGGGGCTGGGCTACATAGCTGCTTAAGGTAATTACAAGAGGCAGTATAGCGCAGTGGTTTAAGGCTCTGAGTTGCAAATCTTGTGACATCCAGCAGACCAGATCTGGGTTTGAATCTCACAGCTTCCACTTGCATACTATATGACCCTGAGCAAGTCACTTAACTTCCCTATGCTCTCAGGTTGCACCTGTCAACAAGCTTTTAGCTTAGTGTGCTATTCCTGGTTAAACAACTAAAAAAAATAAGAGTTGCCCGAAACAGGATGACATCACACTATTGGCATTACCTATTTTGCTTATGTTGTGATGTCAGCCTGTATCAGCATCAAAGCATTAAGCAATCAGCACAGTTCATGATGAATGCAGTGCAGACAAGCTCAGCTCAGCTTACCCACTGAATTAATTTATTGCATGGGTGGCCCCCCCCCCCGGGTAAAGCACCAATTACACTTGTAATCCTATTTGGTTCATAGCCTATACACCAGTACTTTGATGTCATACTTGTGGTAACAAGTCTGTCTCATGTGTCACTGAATATAAACAAGGACGGTGCTGTACAGCACTGCTTTCCTATGAGATACATGACATGGTGCCACTAATTTGGATCACGTTGCATGTACATGAGCAGCTGTGCATAGGAAATGGGTCCGTGGTGCAGAGCCATCCTTGTTCTACTTCAGGAACACAGTGCAACCCTGACTTACTAGCACAAGCATGTTGCTGGCAGTGAAATGACATCACTGACTAACATGCTCAATAATCAGTGGCTTGCATTTGACCCCCAAAAGGGCTAACAATTACTGCGTTCACTAAAAAGTATTAGAACATTGTGATCAGTGTATAATACTGCAGGCATTATGCAAGCATCTCACACACAGTTCACGTGGCACATGTGATAATTGGCATAATTTAAATAAATGATTCTATTGTAAATTATTTTTTAAAATTTTTTTAATTCAAACCTGAACACTATATATTGTACGTCACTATGCAGGCGCCACTACGGTTAATGTTGCAGACATTTTAAATTAGTCTAAGCCAAATTATTTAAAAAAATTAAAATAGCCTAATGGCACCAATATATGTGTTGCAGGCATTAGGTTACAATACAGCAAGGCCCCTGGAATTCTGCGATTCTGCGGTTGCGGAATTTTTCACAGAATTTACATCATGCCGCAGAATATATATGGTGCCGCAGAATTCATTGTTTTTCAAAAATTTTCATTCAAATATACAGTTTTTCTGTAGTGTCAGGCTTTCTCTCCCATCTTGTTTATCCTGAAGCCCCTCCTCTGCGCTTAGCATGTGATGTCATTGATGACATCACATCATATTTAGCCAAAGGCAGGACTGCGTTCTGCCAGAAAAATGAATAAATCATGCCGCAGAAATCAGAAAATGCTGCTGCAGAAGCCAAGAAGCCCTGCCGCAGAAATCAGAAAATTCTGCTGCAGAGCACTAGGGGCCCTGCAATTTAGTGATCAGTTCATCAGGTGGCACAGTACACATTGCAACAGACAAGGTGGTTGTCATCAAGCACATATTTCTACAACTGCCTGCAGTGCAAGTCACTGGTACAGTACAGGCAGGCCAGCAGCAGCAGTACACTTTGGTTGGACTTATCAGTATGGCTCACTAATTTAGGTAGCAGAACACAGTGCGTCTTTTAGCAGTTTGTTTTTAAAAATGAACTCTGCATGACAGATAGGTCAGTGGCATGCCACAGTTCTTTAACATTGCAGCTACAGTGATCAATGGGTTCTGGCAACCAGGAATAATGCAACAGCTCACATAGATGAGTTCTTGAAACAGGTGAGTGTGAGGCTCTGCCCCTGCTTCTGGTTACCTGTAAGATATTTATCTTATAAATAAATGGTCTGTGTATGAAATGTCAGTATGCGAGAGATTTGGCCTTTAACTTTCAAGGTCAGTAGCTGAAACCACAGGATGTTGTAAAACAGACCAGAAGAACCAGTTAATGAAGATTTCCTTACAGAAAGGCATTTTATTACCTTTTTATGACCTGCCCATGCTTTTGAAATTGAAACTAAATGCAAGTTTTATGACGTTACAGGAGGCAGGGAAATTGGGCTAGTTCCTCTCATTTTAGCATATACCCAGAAATGTGTGAAGAGTCATAAAGTCCCTCAGATCACACTAGCACAGGAAATCAGTCCAAGAGCACATGAGTGTGGGATTGTTAAGTTCAAAGAAAAAATGTTTAATTAAAGACTGTCATATTTGGGAAATGGCTAGTACAGATTTTTCAAAGCAATGACTCACATCCTCAGAGACACTTATGTCAGAAAGTATCTAAGGGAGGTTCTAGCTGCCCTCATCAAAAGGGGGTGGGGACAGATAGAGTTAAAAATGAAACATTGTATATGGGATGGTGCCATATGATTCTATACTCTGACTGGGAAAGCACTTAGAAAGATAATAGCTAGAAAAGAATTAATTATCTGTGGTAGGAGTGTTTGTTCTGAAACTTCCTTTTTGTTTTACAAGATTGTAAGCTGCATGATATATTGTTCTGTGTTTAATTTTACAATTTTTATCATATTTTAGTAAACAACCATTTCTTTTAAATACTGCCTGGGTGTCTTCTCAGTTTCTTTTTGAATATGATGTATATATGGTTAAGTCTGACAGCTGTTAAAAGGCTTGAGGGTGTCACTAAGCTTGGAAAAGGTAAGAATATACCTAAGGTCTCAAAGAGTTTTAAGGGTTCATTTTGGAGACCTGGCTGGGTGCCCCTGGCGAAAGATTGTACTGCAGTCCCGAAGAGGGTACATATCTGAGCTTGTAATTGGGCATGCTAGCATAATGTTCACAGTTTGAATCCCTCCAGAACCTGGGGCTAATATGTGATTCCGACCCAAAGCAGACAGGAGGGTTACCCTGGCTGTTATCTGTTCACACTATTGCACTCTGAGGTTGGCACTGTGGGAGCAGAGGGCCTGACCTGCGGAGTGCGTTTGTGACAGTGAGTTCTTGAAATAGGTGAGTCATTTGTGAGAAAAAACGATCATAATAGAAATAGTACTCTACTGCAGTTCATGTTCAGACTGTGTGATCACCGTCACAGCTTTTTTGTTTCTACTTGAATGAATTATTTCTCCTGCCGTACCTTCCATTGGCATGTGACGCCTACTGCCTACCCCAGAGTAAGCTGCTTGTGTTTACTATCCATCTGTAGACACTGACCACTTGCTGTTCTGTGTCACTCGCCTCTGAATCAGTCTCTGGACTCTGACTGTTTGCTCTTCAGTTTCTCTGCACCAATCTGTTATCAACCCTGGAGAAAAAGTAAAATGTTACCAGTTACCTAGAGTTGATGAGCTCCAATATGAGTGAAATCAACGTACTTGTGGATCCTGTAGTACTAAATAAAAAATTGCAGTGTGTCCACTGTACACTTGCCACGAACTCTGTAATGCCAGTGAACATGTAGCACACACTGAATTGTGAGCACATGACATACTGTATCATACATGCAGCTCTGAAGTCATGTGACCAAACCAAACGAGATGTGACACTTGCCCTCTGGTTACATGACGTCTCATATTGCTGCATTCCACACAGCATGTGCACAGACTTCCATAGGATATAATGTTCACATTCAAGCAATACACAATAATCTACAGACAATTTAATGTTACTATGGTAACACAAGGCATGTGCTGGAATAGTGAACAGTATACTTATCATTTCTGAGGTGAAAATGATAACAATGAGTCAGGGTCTCGCCGTTATCATTTTCACCAAAAAACGAAAACAGCAGTGGTAGTAGGCCAGCCAGCACATGCCTTGGGTTACCTTATTGACTGAGTCACAGGCCCCCAACGGTTGAATAAAAGATATAAGGCACGTAATGTTCCAATGTGCCATGTCATTGTTGTTGTAGTACTAGTCTAGTAATATGCTAAAACCAGCTGGCATGGCTTCACCCCTATATGAAACAGACCAGTGTTGGAATTATACTTTATGAGCTCTGGGAGCTAAGGGGGCTCACAACTGGAACACGTTACACACTTTAAATACCTGGGTATCACATTGGATACCTCCCTCTCCTACCATAGTCAGGTCCATCTTTTCTCGTCCGCAGTCAACACTAGAGTGGGCATCCTCTACAGACTCAAAAACTGCCTACCTGCACAGGCCGTGCAACTTACAGTCACCTCCTCCATCCTCTCCCTAGTCGACTATGGGATAGTTATATACGGCTCAGATGAACCCACCACGCTAAGCAGTATAAACGCTGCACTTAATAAAGCCTGCCGCCTAGTAACAGGCAGTGACAGACTAACCCATACCTGCGATCTTTATACACTGACTGTTGGCTAAACTTCCAACAAAGACTAAAATACCACACCTGCATTCTCACAAAAAAGATACACCTTCAGGAGGGCAACAAAGATGGTGCATGGGTTGCATCACAAGTCCTATGAAGACAGGTTGAAGGAACTGAACATGTACTCCCTGGAGGAGAGGAGGGAGAGAGGGGATATGATAGAGACATACAAGTATCTTACAGGGAGGAACAGGGTGCAGGAAAACACTATTTTTAAGCGAAAAAGATGTTTCAGGACTAGAGGGCATGGGATGAAGTTGGAGGGAGGACGATTCAGAGGAAACATGAGAAAGAATTTCTTCACAGAACAGGTGGTGGACAAGTGGAACACCCTGCCAGAGGAAGTGGTGGGGGCTGAAACAATCACAGGATTTAAGAATGCATGGGATAGACATAAAGGAATTCTAGAGGTCAGGGGTAAGGGGAAATAGACTTCTAGGAAAACAAACTGAACTTCCAAGCTCAAATGGGCAGACTAGGTGGGCCATAGGCCCTTATCTGCCGACACTGTCTATGTATCTATGTAGCTTGCCCCCACCGGCCTACTCCCCATCATCAGTGCAGCCCCCATCAGTCGTAATACAAGACTCACAGCTAAATCATCTTTCCTGGTCCCCTTTGTAGAACATCCCTAGGGCAAAGATCTTTCCGCTACCGTGTCCCTCTCTGGCTCAACACATTATCCCCCCACTCTCCCAGTCCCATAGCATCTCACTATTCAAATCAGGCCTTAAAACCCAACTAATGGAGAATGCTAAATGTGACTGTGGCTAATGCTGCCCACCCTCTGCTCTCCCAAATCCTCCACTTTTCCTGACACAGGGACTCCCTAGACCCTACGAAATGGCATCCTACAAATCTCTGTCTAGGGACCCCAGGAATGCTTCCTAATTACCACACCTGCTAAATAAGTTCTTGCCTGGACTGCTCTGTCAGTACTGTAACTGTAAATACTGCCTGTCAACGTTAGTCTTATACTGTATTTGTTTTCCCTCCACCCCCTGTAACCGACGTGGAGCCTTTGCAAAAAAGTTACTCTGTCAGTACTGAAATTGTAAAAACTGCCTGTTCATGTCTGTCTTTTACTGTATTTGTCTACCCTCCACCCTCTGTAACCTGACGTGGAGCCTTTGCAAAAGAGTCTGCGACTCAAAGGATTGTAATTCCGATTGTACTCAATAAATAAATAAAATAAGGGTCTTATCTTTAAACTAACATACTAACATACTAATTATCAGCAGATTAGGTCTTACGGTCTATCGAGTCTGCTCGAACCTCAGATCCCTAGTTGGGTGCCGAGGCCCTCCCCCCACCTTGTGTTCCAGAAACCCCTATCATCCATCCCCACCCCCCTGGGCCAGGCCATCATCTGATACATCCACTTTCTGTGTCTGCCCCACCCTCTCTTGAAGCCCTCCACTGTGGATCTCTGAACCAGCTCGCCAGGCAGTGCATTCCAAGGGTCCACCACCCTCTCAGTGAAAACCTCCTCTCTTCCCTCACCCTTCCACCTTCCAACTTCAAACCACGCCCTCTGGTGATACCTCCTTCTTTAGTCTAAAGATCCCTCCATGTTTACCCTATTTATTCCTTGAGGTACTTGAAGACCTCAATCATGTTCCCCTGTCTCTCCTCTCCTCCAGTGAAAACAGGCAGAGCTCCTCAAGTCTGTCCTCATACATCAAATCCCTAGTCCTCGTATCATCTTAGTTGCCTCCTCTGTCCCTCTCCAGGAGCTGTATGTCCCTCTTCAAGTGTGGTTCAGTACTGTACACAGTACTCAAGGTGTGGTCTAACCAGTCCATTGGACAGCGCAGAATCACTTTCCTGCTCCTAGAGTGATCCCTTACGATGCATCCCAACATCCTGTTTGCCTTGCTAGCCACTCTCCTGCACTGCTCAGAGTTATTCATACATGCATCCACCATGACCCCTAGGTCTTTTTCCCCTATTGAGGCCTCCAGCACCTTCCCTCCCATGGTGTACCTGTGTTTAGGGTTTCCCCGCCCAAGATGCAATACCTTGCACTTGGTGATATTGAAATTTAATTTCCATTTGCGAGCCCAGCTTTCCAGGGTGTCCAGGTCACCTTGCAGGGCCAAACTCCCCTCTTCTCCCTCAACTACTCCTCCCATCTTGGAGTCATCAGCGAAGAGACTCATTTCACACCCTATAGCCTCCCTGATGTCCGATATGTATGCATTAAACAGGATCAGACCCAGGACCGAGCCCTGCGGTACCCCACTACCGACCTCTTTAGGGTTCGAGAGCTCCCCACCAACCACTACTCCGGTGCGTCCAGCTAGCCAGTTTTCAATCCACCTGACCATCAAAGGGCCTACTCCCAACCCCATCAGTTTCTCCACCAGACCATTGTGGGGACAGAGTCAAACGCCTTGCTGAAGTCCAAGAATAATCCACAGGCTTTCCCTGTCCAGTTCTGATGTTACCCATTCGTAGAACTCCACAAGATTGGTTTGACATGATCTACCTGGCACAAACCCATGTTGCTGACTATCCAGACCTCTCACCTCCTCCAAGTACACCCCCAATCGTTCCTTTAGTATACTCTCCATTAATTTTCCCACCACAGAGGTCAAACTGATGGGTCTATAGTTACCTGGTACTTCACTCGACCTCCCTTTATGGATTGGCACCACATGTGCCTCTCGCCCATCCCTAGGTACCCTCCCTGTCTCAAGTGACCTGTTGAAGAGCTCTGCCAGAGGTGCAGCCAGTATGTCCACCAATTCCCATAGTACTCTCAGATGAATGCCATCTGGCCCAGGAGATTTGTCTTTCTTTAGGGCCTTGAGGACTAACCACACCATTTCGGTGGAGATAGCATCATCCGTCCCCTCCACCTTACTGGCCTTTTTATCCTTATCCTGATGTAACACCCTTGGGGTACCTCTGCCTCCCTCTTGCTCCATTTCTGTTGCTCCCCTGATCCCACTCACTGCCGCTTCTATCCCCATCGTGCCTTGCTTTGTAGATATCCCATCCCCCTCCCTAGTGAACACAGAGGTGAAGTACTCATTTAATACCTCTGCCTGGTCCCTCACCTGTTCCACCCACCCTCCTTCAGATCTCAATCTGCTGAGATGGCCCTTTGGTTTTCTCCACTCCCCAATGTACCGGAAGAACCCCTTTTCCCCTCCATGTATCCCCTGTGCCAGCTGCTGCTCTTTACTGGACTTTGCCCCCCTCACCATCCGGGTGACTTTTCTAGATGCAAGATGGTACATTTCCTTATCCCTATCCCCTCTAAACTGAGTCCCCTTTCCCATTATAAGTCAATAGCAGTGGTTTGTGAGCTACTGGGACTCACTTCAGAGCTACTGGGGCCGAGCCCTGGCAAGTTCCTCTGTAATTCCAACACTGAAACAGACAGAGAAACAAGTAGGCCATCTCTGTCTGCTTCATAATACATGGTGGGGCAGCAGGCCCCTGGCAGCTGGATTCTCCCAGTTTAACAACACAAAGGCCAAGCAGCATGGCCTGATGCACCACCTTGGCCTTGCCCACCATGCCCAGTAATGCACATAATACAACATACAATTTAGAAGTGGGAGGGGAAAAAAGTGCTCTAGCTGGAATTCTTCACCAACTTTTGTTCAGAGTTGAATACAATTCCGCTGCAGCAACCTACCCCTGGACAATTGAAAACCTGTGCATCCAGGTCAGGTATGCACTGAGAAACAGTTGGGGATCCTCATGTTCCCAGTTAACCTGTTAGGGCAGCTGGTGTTTAATGCAGTGCAACAATATTCCAAACAGACCTGCCTTGGCTCAAGTCACACAGCCACTAAATTTATTTCTTACTGCCATTTCTACATTGTATTTCAAAAATGACATGCCAGCAGAGTCCATTTAAACAAACCATACTATTAGTCTAACTCTCCACACAGTCAGGCCACTGATGGCACGATTAAACTGCTCCCCCCCACCCCAATCTGATAAACTACACATGTAGTAGGTAAGCAGACTGAGTGACACTCAGCCACTTTCAGTGCTACCCCTGGCTGCATTCAGCAATACGATGGCAGGCCCTGTCCAAACAGTTTCCTACGCATGCATGGATTACGTTACCCTACTAAGTAATGTTGGACAAATAAAGACTGCTCTGGCTGGCTTACCCAAGTCCCTCACAATGCAATCACTGCTCTTGCTCCAACCCCCACTCCAGCCAGTGTGGTCCTGACAACCTGCTGTATTGTACAACAAAGGTATTTAATAATTTCTGGCCTGACAAGCCCAGTTCAATCACACACACACACACACCACACATCATCATCATCATCATCACATCACAATGATCACCAGTAATGTATTTGTGTCCTGGCAGCAGGCCCCCATTTCCCAAGAACCCCCTCCCACCATGGGACCTCCTAATTTCATGGCCATCTTCTTAGCCATACACATGGAACTCATCCCCAATCATGGGTCTGTCCTGGGTGTAGTACTATAGGAAAACCCTCCCAGTCAACCAACTGTGGCCTGGCTCTGGCCTGCCAACTAAGCCCAGCCAACAGTTCCACCCCCCCCCCCACCAAGTGTGACATTTGTACCTTTTTCATTCCCCCCAAAAAAATAATAAAAATGGTTTACCTGTGGGAGAAGTAGATGAGACAGTGAGCTGCCTGGAGTCCCGACTCCGTGGTCACTGTGGTTAGGTTAGTGGTGTTACACTTCTGTCCTGGACTGGTGGTGGCTGTGTCAGAACAGTGGTTGGAGCTGCCTGGTATGTGATTGTGGTGGACGGTGCTGGCTCTGGACTCGTGGTATGTGACTCCTCCGGCACCCTCAGTCTTTTTTTGTAGCATTTCTTTTCCAACCCACCCTGTACCCTTCCTTAGTGTAGCCTTTTGGGCCTTGTTGTCCTCCCGGAGTCCCTCTCCTTCCAGTGCTCCAGTCCAGTCAGATTTAGTTTCTCTCTCCTCCACACCTCAGCTCTCCAACTCCCTTCCTCTAGACAAGGTTGCCACCCTCCACTTTTTAGTCCCCTCCCTGTCTTTTTCAGCGTAGCTTGGGCCGGACCCTTGCTGTGCTCTGAGTCAGCTGGTTCCCTTCCCTGTCAAGATTTTTCTCTCCAGAGCCCACCCTGCAGTGGTATCCCCTCTCTTTTTTTTTCTCTTTGGCTCCTCGGCTCAGTGGCAACCAGTCTGCTTCACGGTACTTTTGGGCCTATTTGATGGCTTTTTTTCGACCTGCAGCTTCTTCCTGCCTTCCTCGCGTGTCCGAGGTGGTGATGTGATACAGACTTGTCTACTATGACTGTGCGTCTCTCTCTCTGCTTCTTCATGGTACTTTTGGGCCTATTTAACGACTTTGTTTGACTGGTAACTTCTTCCTGCTGCCTTCTTTGCGAAGCTGCAAGTCTCCAAGGTGGATGGTAATGTGATACCAACTCGCCTGCTGTAGGCCTGGCTCTCTCTGCTTCATGGTACTTTTTCAACCTATTTAACAGTTTTTTTTCTATGGGTAGCTTCCTCCTGCCTTTAGCGATGCTCCTAGGTGGTAATGTGATACTGACTCGCCTGCTGGGCCTGGCTCACTGCTTCACAGTACTTTTAGGGCCAATTTAATGGCTTTTTTTTACTGGTAGCTTCTTTCTGCCTTTTGCGACTCTCTGAGATGGTGATGTGATACCGATTCGACTGCTATGACTGGGCATCTCTCTTTGCTTCATGGTACTTTTATGACCTATTTAATGGCTTTTTTTTTAAACCGGTAGCTTATTCCTGCCATTTGTGACTCTCTGAGGTGGTGATGTGATACAGACTCACCTGCTGGGCCTGGCTGTCTGCTTCATGGTACTTTTAGGGCCAATTTAACTTTTTTTTTCCCCACTGATAGCTTCTTCCTGCCTTTTGCAACTCTCTGAGGTGGTGATATGATACCAACTCGCCTGCTATGACTGGGCATCTCTCTTTGCTTCTTCAAAGTATTTTAGGGCCTATTTGATGGTGTTTTTTTCAACCAGTAGCTATAGATTCTTCCCGCTGTCTTCCCTGCTGGTTGCTGTGAAGTTGCGAATTTCCAAGGTGGATGGTGATGTACCAACTCGCCTGCTATCACGACTGTGGCTCTCTCTGTTTCACAGTATTTTTTAAGGCCTATTCAACAACTTTTTAGCTTCTTTTGTGACTCTCTGGTGGTGATGTGAACATACTGACTTGCCTGCTGCTATGTGTGCGTGTGCGCCGGGTTCATGAGAGGCAGCTCAATATAAGAGCTGTGCGGGGTGGCAGGAAAAGTTATGACCAATGGAAAGAGGGTCCACAGTCCACACATCACCCACAAGCACCAAAAAGACTGTCAGCACTTTAAATCATTTATATATAAAAAAAAAAAAACTGCACATGTCCCAGCATGAGTCATTTGCCCAAAGTCAACAATTCAAGCCAGGCTGAGACCAGAAAGAAATAAAATGGACCATGCTGCATGGTCCCTCATGGACCCTCCCACTGCTCCCCTCCCCAAAAAAGGGCCACATTACGGTACTTTGGACCCATGTGCCCAGATCCCACCAAAAAGACCAGAAAAACGGCCACATTAATATGGGCCCAGGATTTTTATTATATAAACAAGCATTTGTCAATGCCGAATGTTTGCTTGCTGGCATTGGCAGTGGTAGTGTAGAAGTTACAGAGCTGCGTAATAGGAATGGCAGTGAAGTATTGAACTGAAGCCAACCCCACCACCACCCTGCAGAGACTGACAGGCATTGGGGTGTGCCTTTGGGTCGTCAGGCATAACGGCCACACCATTTCAGTACACCCCACCCTGCAGACACTGGCAAGTGTCACGGTGTTCCTTGGGGTCTTTGGTCCTTATGCGCATCCCATTCCATTAGGAAATACAGTGAGATGGGTGCGATATAGGAGAATGGGGTGAACTTTGGGGCCGAAGAGTCCAAGGCATACCTCGATGCTTCTCACTGGCTGCAGGGTGTGGAATGGTATGAGCATTACAGGCAAGAATCCCAAGTCACACCCCTGATGCCTGTCATTCTCTACAGGGTTGGGCGTTATGGTTGGAAACCCTAATACCTTAGGCATTTGTTGGTATTTTCACTCCAAATGTTCAACATGTTTTTTTTGTGACCCCACCTCATGAACAGGGGAATATCAGTTTGTTAGCGAAGCTGCTTATGCACAGCGACTACGGCATTTAGCTTCCACAGGTGCAAAACATTCAAACAGGATGTAAAAATGACAGCTGTACTGTTCATGGGGAGGTGTAAAAATGGCAATGTTGCAAATCTCCAGTAAAAATATTTTAAAAAATGGTGAAGTCACAAGCTTACATAGAAACTGTCCACGCACACCGTAATATAATTAGGTTGGGGATTTTTTGAGCAGATTGTCAACTCAGGCATTTTGGTGCCTCCGATCGCGAACAGTGTCACTGTGATTTTCTTTATCTGTCCTGAACAATAATTTCAGCGACCACGCATCTCTGTGCTGAAATTGTGAAAACACTACGGCCATGTTGTGAAAAATGACAGCTGTACTGTAAATAAGGCAATGTGGAAAAATGCCACTGGTGAAAATCTGGACTTAAAATATTACAAAGTCATGAACTTACGAGGGTGCGTGGAAACTGCGCAATGCTCACTCATAACACAGTCACTTTATGGACTTTTGTCACCAAATTTTCAACATAGCCATTTTAAGACCTCTGCTCATGAACAGTGTAACTGTGATTTTCTTAATCTGTCCCAAACATTGCTTTCGCACACCAACACACCAACAGCACCATTGTGCGCTACATATGCAAAACACATTTTGAGCGGCATATGAAAAATGGTAGCTGTACTGTTCATAAGGAATTGTAATAAAATGGCAATGTTGAAAATCTGGAGCGAAATATTAAGTTGCAAACTTATGAGCATGCATAGAAGACTGCATAGCGCCTTCGTAAAACAATCATTTTAGGAATGTTTTCACCAAATTTTCAACACAGCCATTTAAGACCTCTGCTCATGAACAGTGTCACTGTGATTTTCTTAATGTGTCCCATACATTGATTTAGCACATCGACTGCACCATTGTTGCGCTACATGGGCGGAAACACATTTTTGCAGTGTCTTCCTTCCCTCTTCACTGTCTATCACCACCTCCAGCTTGGAATCATCTGTGAACAGGCTCATTTGGCACCTAGGTCCCTCTGATGTCCACAATGAAAGTATTGAACAGGACAGGACCCAACACCGATCCCTGAGGAACCCCGCTGATGACTCTCCTGGGAGCTGAAGCCTCTCCCTAAGATGGTCAACAGAATACAATTGTGTAAAGCATATTTAATTTTACCAGCCACAACAGTGGCAGTATAATCTTCTATTGGTCAGTGACCTACATGACCTCCTAAATAAAGGCAAAAGTAAAGGAAAGTGGAGAGGGGCTAGGGGAGGAAAAGGATAGAAAAATAAGGTAAGGAAATGCTGAAGATCACAATTGAGAATCTGTATGTCAGAAGTAACAAGAGCATAGGTCAGTAACAAGAAACAGGTAATACAGTTGATCATTAATGCCCAGACATGCAATGCCTCCAGGGTGTAGCTAGGAAATTGCTCTCCCTTGTTCAGCTGTGCTTCCAATTTAACACCATGGTGTTTCTCCACCTCTTTCCAACACCAGTTCTGCTTCATGTTTGGAGATATCCAGTTCTTCCCTTACATGCCTAGCCAGGAATGTTACAAATTCCCTGATATTATTTATTATATAATGGCATGAAATAATCCTGGACTTTGATTGGCCAGTCTGGGACTGGAGCTGTGATGTTATCCCAGCACAATATCACGGTTCTAGTCCCAGCACAGAAACGACTGCATCAAATCTTAAAAAAAAAAAAAAAAAAAATCACTCCACAACGCGATTCGCTGCCCAACTACCCTCCCTGCTGAGGCCACGATCACTTTCACTACCTCGTCTGCCCCTACAATAGCCCTTCCTCTTTTAAAACCTGCCTCCCAGAACATTCCCAACACACAAAGCGCCAAACAAGAAATTTTCTCCTCGCCATTTCTTCCCTAAACCCTGCTGCTTTACTCAGCCATGGAGACCGTAACTACCGGTCTCGCGGTTCCCTTGCCTCACTCGGTTCATGGGAAAAAGGGTGAAAACGGCTGGGCGTAAACCCACTTGCTCACCCAGGCATCTCTGTGTTCCCTGACCATGATAGTAAAAAAATACTTAAAAGCCCTACAGCAGCAGCACTGCAGCAGCTTCATTCTGCAATCGGCTTGGCAGCCACGCTGTTTGGCTCACTACAGCACTGTGGTAATTTAAATTCATTAAACGATCAGCTCGGTCACCGCGGTCCTTAAGTTCCAAACATGGCTACATCCACAAAAAAGCAGGGTCAGCATGTGTTGTGTGCCACTCTATAACACAGGGACACACTGAGACTTATGTTGGTCAGAACTAGAATGTTGTAAGGAGGGAAGCAACAGGCATGTTACACTGGCAGCACCATCTAGTGGCTAAAATAGAAAATGGATTTTTTCAGAACATATCCTTCCACACACAAAATGATAGAAAAAGAAAAAGAAAAACTTTTTCTTTCTTTTTCCTTTATTTTAAAACAAAGCCATTGTATAATAGCAATAATGCAGTCCAGGGTGTGTGTTGTGCTGGGATAACATCACTTCTGGAGTGATTAGTCGAACTCGGCCTGCGGCCTCATGCCTAATCACCCCAGGTGTGACATTATCCCAGCATAACACCCTGTCGGCATTATTGCTAATTGCTTGACCGGATCAGTACACTGGTCCAAGGAACCTTTAAGGCATGACCAGAGCCTAGGTAGTGAAGCAAAGAGAAGGATGGCGATGAGAGAAACATGGCTGTGAACTATCTCGTAGCTATATATGCTCTGCCCGGTGCACCTTCAATTTCCTCTTAAGGGCCATTTACATTGCCACTTCTTCACCGAAGCAATCCAAACACTCAGGTTGCCCCAGCAAAAATGTGGCTGTGTGGACACTTATCTGATCATTGTAAGCTGTTCGCTGAACTTCCCCTGAAACGGCATCAGTCCTGGGAAAGTGGTGCGCAGCAAGTGATATAAGCAGCTGTTTGGCCAAACTCCACCACTCACTCCGATATAGAAGGGACACTCCCAGTATCCTCCACTGCCCAGTATTAGCAGTCAGCTGACTGCTCTGAGATTCATGGCCTCTCTCCAGCATGTTTTGCATCGTTGCTGAGATGGGGCCATGTAAACTATGAGGTAATGACCTGAGGAGGTTGGGGCAGTGATAGCTCAAACCACAGTGGGAGAAAAAATAACTGTGTAAACAGGGCTTTAGTTTTCCTACATAGTAGGCACTAAATGCCAAAGTAAGGAGATACCCAACTCCTCCCTATCACAGTAAATAAGTTCATAGAATCATATCATAGAAGCTTAACAACAGAAAAGGACCATACCGCCCATCTAGTCTGCCCTTTTTCCCACACCTCCCTCCTGCCAACCCCTCCCCTGATACTCAGCCCCATATGCTTATCCCATGCCCTCTTGATTCTTCCACCGATTGAGCCCCACCACTCTGTCTGGTAGTCTGTTCCAGGGTTCCACCAGCCTCTTCATGAAGAAACGCCCTCTCACATTGCCCCTGTATCTTTTTCCTTGCAGTCTGAGGATAACGCCCTCTCACATTGCCCCAGTATCTTTTTCCTTGCAGTATGAGGTTGTGCCCTCTAGTTTTGATCCCCTCCTTCCTCTTAAGTAAACCCTCTTCTCCCACTTTATTAAGCCCTTACATATTTAACAGTTTCAATCCGTCTTCCCTTTTCCTCCTTGTCTCCAACGTGTACAGATCCAGCTCCTTACACCTCTGCTTGTATGTCTTTCCCTGCATACACTGCACCATCTTAGTTGCCCTTCTCTGAACCCTCTCAATGCATCTCTGTCATTGTGGAGATGTGGCCTCAGAACTGAACCCCATACTCAGGTGCGGACTCACCATGGCTTTGTAAAGGGACATTATTACTTCCCTTTTTCTGCTAGTAAATTGCTGAATCGTGCTTGGTCTGTCAGGAACTGAATCTGCTGTGTGTTCTCCCGGGTATTGTGCAGTAATTGCTATCGGGATAGAGAAGCAGCCTGCCTGGTATAGTACTTTCCTTTAACATTAAATGTGTGTAGTGCTTGTGGGGAATTGCGTTTCAAATCCCCTGTGCAGTGAATTGAGTGCATGAAGCTGGAAGTAAACCCCAGCTTGATCCAGACTACATCCATTTGCTCTAAACTGCAGTGGGTCCAGTCACAAGGACCTTGTCCACAGGGTCTGCTCCTCCTGGCAATCCAGGACAATCTGCCTTCCATCCAGTTTCCAGCATTGAGTTTGTGAGTACAGAGCAGGGTAGCTCCCTGCCATCTGTTTATTGAATTGCAAGTGTGTCATCTAATTGTTTTTTTTTTTTTTTTTCCATTTCTTCACGAACTGAGCCAACTGGCTCCAGATTACAATGTGGGTATTGTGACAGTGTTTTTCCATCACAGGGCCCCAACCAGCTGCACCGATCCTGGCTAGCCCCCCCCCCATCCTGGGTACCCAGTGAAAGTGACAATTTGGGACTCCGAATATGCGCATAGTACTGTGATTATTAATGTGTTTAACCTAATTAACATGATTTCCCCCTGTCCTTGTTACATCTCCTTAAATAAATCAGATCTGTTTGTTTCAGCAAAATTACACTGACTGAGGTATTCGTTTATGTTAAAGTATTGTACTGTAGTGTTTGCACTGTGTCATCTTGTTTTACAGGGGGTCCCCAGA
Organism: Neoceratodus forsteri; assembly: GCA_016271365.2. Lineage (NCBI taxonomy): Eukaryota > Metazoa > Chordata > Ceratodontiformes > Ceratodontidae > Neoceratodus > Neoceratodus forsteri. Next base: position 1,071,069,846 of record CM028133.1, read on the forward strand.
GTCCAGTCGACAGAGCCAGCCCTGGGGGTAAGTGTACATTGTGAAGATATTCCTGATGCATTGTGTGGGCCACTAGAGGGAAGAAAGGGGGGGTTACAGTGTCCCAGAGGGCTGTGACCAAGTTATTTTAACTACTGTATACCCTGACCTCTAGGGAGAGGCACCCGCCATTGGACCTAGGCCCCTCAACCTGTTAGTAGTTAAGCAGGCAGGGGTAGTAGCCCTTGGGATAGCACCACCTAGGGGTTACAAGTATAACTACTGAGAAGGAGGAGACAGCTGCTATAGACACATATGCCAGCTTCTGTGTGATATTCTTTTGTAGTTATAAATCTGTAATCTCCAGTATTTCAGTAACCACATAACTACACTGCCTTCTTTAGGCAATTTTATGGTGGTGGATGCCTGGTGTCAGACAGCAGACAGAGGGCTCACCAGATTGTGTTGCCATTTGAAAAAACTTCATAGAGTGTTCTTTTACTGGTAAGCGTTTTGGAAAGCAGGTGAAGGTTTCACAATTTTTATTATGATTTTATCTCCTTATGTCTGTCCCCTTTGGTCCCCCCATCCCAACACCCCAACAGTCATCAGTGGCCACAGCTGCAGCCTTCTTCTTGCCAAGATGGTGGGTGAGCAGCTGCCTTCACAGTCTGTGAAGTCTGATGTCTTTCAGTGCCGCTTATTGGTCATCTTCCAACACAGGCGAGGCACTGCCAGACCAAAACTAACTCAGGACAAGCAGCTTTCAAAGTGGGGAAGAAATGGAGTGAGAAAGAATCAAGTACTCATTCAGATGCGGCATCGATTTTAAGATCAGCATACTGGTGTTGACACTGCAAACAGAACCCCAGCTCTTTAAGCAGCTTTATGAAGAGTAAAGGCTTCTCGAAGCATTGGGGTTCTGTTTATTGTACTGTAAGTGTGCTGCATCTAATTCGGTAATTTACTGTACCTTACATCTGGATGTCTAGTAGGCCCAACTTTAAATAAACACTGCACCTGAATGAACACACGATGCCATAGAAACAGAATTTGTCAGCAGAAAAGGACCACTCAGCCCACCCAGTCTGCCCAGGTGTTCTCTACCTAATTGTAACTCCTGCCTGTATCAGTACTGCATGTCTTATTCTGCCTCGTCCATCAGGACCTCCTTGTGAATGAGCTTGCTCAATTGATTTTCCTGCAATGAACGAACCTACTCCACCTCCATAGCCCTATTGATCTCCGTTGACCCCCTTCCCCTTTCTCTAATATACCCCTATGTTTATCCCATGCATGCTTCATGCCCCCTACCATTTCAGCTTCCACCACTTCTCCTGGCAGTCTGTTCAAGGTGTACCCTTTCAGTAAAGAAATATTTCTTCACATCTATCCTGAACCCCCCCCCCAGCTTCATTGTATGTCCCTTGGTTTGGATGCTCATTCTCATTTGAAGGAAACTCCACAACTGTACCGTTTACCCCTGTGAGGTACTTTGTAGGTCTTGATCATGTCACCTCTTGCCCTCTCTTCCAGAGTGTACATGTTGAGATTCTTCAGCTTTTCCTTGTAGGGATTCCTGTAAAAATCCTGAATCATTTTAGTTGCCATCCTCTGGAAAATCTCCACCTTATGTCCATTTTAAAGTGTGGACTCTAAAACTGGACGCAGTACTCCAGCTGGGGGTATACCAGGGAGTGATACAATGGCAGCACAACATCCCTCCTCCTCCTCCTACTGGAGATGCCAGTCCTTATGCACCCCAGAATCCAATTTGCCCTGCCCATAGCCTTGTCACTGTTCTACCTTGAGGTCCTCTAATATAATAACCTCAAGGACCCTTTCATATCTAATGAGTATCAGTACCTCCACATCCTATACCCAGCATCGGGTTTCCTATGCCCTAGGTACATGATTTTACACTTGTTGGCATCAAACCCCAACTAAGTAAGAAAATGGAATTGATTTGAATGAATGCAGGCTTTTAAGCGGCTTTTCAGTGAGTGTGTATGTGTGTATGTGGGGGCTCTGCTACTATAACTATTTGATTTTGATTTTGGCCTCAAATCAGGTGCACTCCTGTAAACAGACAAAACACATTTAAGAAAGACTCAAAAATGTGATAAAGTCTTTGTACATTAGCCTCGCTGAGCTTGCAGACAGGAGATAGAAACATAGACTTTGACAGGAGATAAGGACCGCTTGGCCAACCTAGTCTGCCCATTTCCCTACCTGCAGGATAAGCTGCAGATCCTAGTTAACCAACAGCCTATATCTTCTCAAAGCCCTGCATCAGACGCAAGGTGCCTGCAGTGAACAGATATGGTCCAAGGTGCACCTTGCATCTATGATTGCCCTCCGTCCGATTCACAAAAAGTGGCCTCGTCGACTGCAGTCCACCTGCCCTAAACAGGGCTTGCACCTGCAATGCACTGCAGCACGGTGGTAGGGGACTGCAGCCGACACAAGCTGCATCCTGCGATTCACAGACATCACCTGTTGGGAGAAATTCTAAGAGCTGGCCCGCCAGCGCAGGGGCAAATACCGACCTGCGGCGCGGTGACCGGGTTCGGGAACAGACTAGGGTTGCTGGAAGGGCGGCGGAGAAGGATCGAGCATCCTGCGACTGCTCTCCTTCTTTGGGGGAGGGTGGGAGTGCGTTCGGTGCACTAGGGACACCTGGTGGAAGCCAGGTGCACCACAGTGCCAATGCCAGCACGTTGGGGGGCAGGGCGGATGCTGGCTGTCATTGCACGTCTCTGCCACCATATACGGGAGAAAAATCCTGCAGTTGGCCGCCTCCGGTGAAGCCAGCCTCTGGCTTCAATTAGCCTCTTGGCCAGCTCCCCCAGTCAGTCACAGGTTTCACGGCACCTGGGGCCAGTGCCTCGACCCCACCTCTGGGGGGAAAGCCAGGAGTCTCGGGGGCTGAGCGCGGCTGGAGGTGGAAGCCAGGACACGCCGTGACTGGTGAATGATCAGCGGCTAACTGCAGGAGCAAAAAAATAATAAATAAAAAAGAAAGAAATTCTAAGTGTCCTTAGACCAGCCAGGGCAGGTGTAAGGGAACTTAGACAGTCTCCCCTGGGTGACATGCCTGTGTGCGGCAAACCATGTGTGTCAGTCCACCCACCATATACCCCCGAGTGTGGCCCCGTATGTGGGGCCCCCATTCTAGTGGTCCAATGGCACCCCTCGCAGCTCCCAGATGCCACCTATGTACCATGTTGGTATCCACGTCTTGATGCGGCTCCTCCGATTCCTGATGCCTGCCCCATCGGTGCTACTGCAGCACCAACGTATAGTGGTAGAGGGCCCACACATGCCCCAGCAGGTGGTGCCCAATCCCCCCCCACACTAGTCCTGACTGCTCCCCAGTGCCTGGCACATCCCACCACTCACCTCCGTGGCCAGGCGCCAATTGCACCAAGCATGGTGGGGGCACCAGCCCACCAGGTTGGGTCCACTTGCCCATTATCTAGTGGGACAGGGGTCCTGAGTTAGTCTCTGGAGGCCTGCGGTGTACCTGTGTGGTGTGCTGGGGTTTGCCACAGGGTTCTATCAGTGCAAGCGTGGGACTTAGCCACTGGGACCCCTCCTGTGCCCAATCAGGTGCAGGGTCTCTGATGCACCAGGCATTGCTGCAAGCTGCTGTTTGCTGCAGCTCATGCCAGACGCTGGCCCTTATGAGAATCGGGCCCATGCAGTGTAGGAATGGCAGTGAAGTACTGAACTGATGCCAACCCCATCCCCACCCTGCAGAGGTGGACGGGCATTGGGGTGTGCCTTTGGGTCGTCGTCCATAACGGTCACGATACTTCACCTCACCCTACCCTGCAGACACTGACAAGTGTCGAGGTGTAATTTGGGTGTTCGGGCTTTACTCATCTCATTCCATAAGGAAATATGCTGAAATGGGTGCAGTATAGGAGAATGGGATGGATTCTGGGTCCAAAGAGTCTAAGGCGCACCTCGAAGCCTGTCACTGGCTGCAGGGTAAGGGTGCAGGTGGAATGGCATGAGCATTACTGTCGAAAATCCCATGTCACATCGATGATGCCTGTCAGTCCCCACAGGGTAGGGCATTATGGTCGAAAACCCTAACACCCTGGGCATTTCTTGGTATTTTTACTCCAAATTTTCAACATGAGCTTTTTGTGATCCCAACGCATGAACAGGGACACTATCAGTTTGTTAGCTGAAAGGTGATTTTGCACAGTGACTGCGCCATTTGGTGCCACAGGTACGAATACACATTTCGAACAGGATGTGAAAAATGACAGCTGTACTGTTCATGAGGAGGTGTAAAAAATGGCAATGTTGAAAATCTGGAATGAAAATATAAAAAAACTAGTGAAGTCACGAGTGTTCATAGAAACTGCACAACACACACCCGTAATGTAATTAGTTTTGGGATTTTTTACAGCTGATTTTCAACACAGGCGTTTTGGGACCAGAACACTGATTTCCCACAGCGACTGTGCTATTCTGCGCCAGAAGTGTGAAAACACATTTCAGCCAAGGTGTGAAAAATGACAGCTGTACTGTTCATAAGGAGGTGTAGAAAAATGCCAATGTTGAAACTCTGGACTGAAAAGATTACGAATTTGTGAACGTACGAGGGTGCGTGGAAATTGCACAATGTACGCTCGTAACACAGTAATTTTATGGACTTTTGCCACCAAATTTTCAACATAGCCAGTTTAAGACCTCTGCTCATGAACAGTGTCACTGTTATTTTCTTAATCTGTCCCGAACATTGATTTCGCACACCGACCATGCAACTGTGTGCTACATGTCCGAAAACACAATTTGAGAAGAAATGTGAAAAATGACAGTTGTACTGTTCATAAGGAGGTGTGGTAAAATGGCAATGCTGAAACTCTGGACTGAAAATATTAAAAATGCTCGAAGTTACGAGCGTGCATAGGAACTGCCCAATGCACGCTCATAAAACAGTCATTTGGGGTAATTTTTTCACCAAATTTTCAGCATAGGGTTTTGGGGGGCCTGCCTCATGAACAGTGTCACTGTGATATTCTTAATCTGTCCTGAACATTGATTTCACACACCGACCGCGCCATTGTGGTGCGCTACATATGCCAAAACACATTTCAGGTGAAATGTGACAAATGACAGCTGTACTGTTCATAAGAAGGTGTGGTAAAATGGCAATGTTGAAAATCTGGAGTGAAATATTAAAAATGCTCGAACTTACGAGCGTGCATAGGAACTGCGCAATGCACGCTTGTAAAACAGTCATTTTGGGAATTTTTTCACCAAATTTTCAACATAGGGTTTTTTGAGCCTACCTCATGAACTGTGACACTGTCATTTCATTAATCAGTCCGAAAAGGTGGCTCCGCCAGTGACCGCGAAATCAGCTTTCAGGACTGAATAACTAAATGACAGTGACTGAGTTCATGAGGCAGGGTCCCAAGAACCCCATATTGAAAATTTGGTGAAAAAATTCCCAAAAATGGCCTAAATATGCATCAAAGTTGAAAAAAAAAACATTTATGCCATTATACAGGACCGTTTTCGGGTTTGCAGGTTTAAATAAAAAAAAAAAAAATTGCTTGTTGTTTTTTTCTTGACAGGGGCATTTGGCACGCTGGGGTGGGCTCCCAGTGTGCCACCTGAATGTTTGGGAGAGCTGTAGCCAATGGGGGATTGGGCACCCCCGTCGGCACACATGGAGTGCTGGGGGGGGACAAGAGCCAAGGGGGATTGGGCACCCCCCTCAGCACACAAGAAATTGGGAGCATTATGCCGACAGGAGGGCCCCCATCAGCAAAATGACAAGGCAGGGCATGTCGCTCAGATTGGGCACCCCTGTCGGCACATATAGGTGCGGGGGTGGCAAGAGCAGAGGAGGATTGAGCACCCCCCTTGGCACACAAGAACAGCTGATTGCATACTAACGGGGCGCTCTCTGATTGCAGCAGTTTAATTCCTTTGATCTAGTGACCTACTTGTTAACTGCAGTGATCCACAGCATGCTCCTCTATTGACCAGGCAGAGACCAGCTCCTGAATGGGCTGCTGCCATTCGGCACAATACTGCCGCGCCTCCACAACCTGCTTGTGAAAAAATGTGACGCAATGTGTTTCTTGCACATGCGTGCAGGCAACACAACAGGAGAGGAAAATCTCAAATCCATCAAAGGTGGGTGAGAAACTCCACTCCAGGTATCTGAAATTCAAACAGTGATAGAATTAATTCACATGACATATTGCATAACTCTCTGTAAAATTAAAAAAGATGAAAGGAAGAGCGTTGAAATAAAGGAAGATCAAACGTAGATCGGATGGTCAAAGACAAAAAAACACAAAATAAAAGAAGAAAAATAATTTGCGAAAATAGTAAGAAAAGACAAAAGCAAGTATAAATATTAAATTGTCTCACTCTAGTAGACTATTCAGAACCAGGTACATTTTTGCCTTGTTTGGACTTCAGCAAGGCCTGTAACTCGGTGCCGCATGGGAGCCTGGAGGGAAAACTGGAATACATTGGAGTGGGGACAAAAATTGTCACTTGGATCACCAGCTGACTAAGAGGTAGGCAGCAAAGGGTGGTGGTGGTGGTGGGGGGGGACTCTCACCACCAAGGGACGTTACAAGTGGGGTGCCCCAGGGTTCAGTACTGGGAACGCTGATGTTTGGGGTATTCATAGCTGATATCATAAACAGGATCTGGAATAGGATCAGTCTGTTCACAGACAATGCTAAGATCGGTGCAGTGGTAGATGACATAGAGGGGTGGAGGGGCTGCAGGAAGACCTGACCAAACTACAGGAATGGTCAGAGACATGGCAGTTGGGGTTCAGTGCCAAGAAAGGTGAGGTACTGCACTTTGGAGCAAGGAACCAGGAAGAAATATCAGTTTGAGGGGTACAGTTGGAAAGCACATTGGAGAAAGGATCTAGGGTACTAATAATGGGAGTATGAACCACTCAGCTCAGTGCAGGAAGGCGGCTGCAAAGGCTGGGGTGCATAGTGAGGAGAATCTCCTCCAGACACAGAGAAGTGATCATACCCCTGTACAGGTCACTGGTCAGACCACACCTGTAATACTGTGTGCAGTACTGGTGTCCATTCTTGAGGAGGGACATCAGATTGCTGGAGGAGGTGCAGCATAGGGCAGGAAGATGATACAAGGACTTGAGGGAAAATCCAACAAGGAGGGCTGGGAGAGCTGCAAATGTATTCCCTGGAAGAGAGGAGGATTGGGGAGGATATGATCAAAACCTTTAAGTACCTAAAGGGTATTAACAGGATTAATACAGAAGGGATTCTTCAGACCAGAAGGGAGGAAACGAGGGGCATTGGCTGAGATTGGAGTAGGAATATTCAGGAGGAAATCAGGAGACACCTTTTCATGGAAAGGGTGGTAGATAAGTGGAACACTCTGCCCAAGGAAGTGGTATCGTGTAGAATGGTGGGAAGATTTAAGAGAAGGTGGGACATAGTGGGAGAGGGTTATGAGGAGGGAGGGGGAGGGTGGGGCAGCCACAGTTGAGGGCTAGCTGCACAATCGAGCAGACTTGATAAACCGTGAGGCCTGTTTTTCTGGCATTTCGTATGTATGTTGACCCAACAGCAAAGATACATACATACATACATACAAAGTTACCGCAGATTATCTCGCCTCGCTCATCTTGTCTGCCTCAGGTGCAACTCCTAATTAGCTTTCAGCTGCTGCCCCTCCCTTTGTGCTCCCTACCCCAGCACACCCCCAGGCCTCTGCTACCTCCCCCAACCTGTACCTTGCCCATGTACCTGCCCAACCCCACCTTGAATTTCTCCACTGTTTCCTTTGCCAGCAGCTCCTCTGGTAGTGCATTCCAAGGTGCCACTACCCTTTCTGTGAAATAGTGTCTCCTCACCTCCCCCCTGTACCATCCCCCGACTAGTTTAAGGTTATGTCGCCTCGTATTTCCCGCCCCTTTCAACCTAAAGAGACCCTCCATGTTTACCCTACTGATCCCCTTCATATATCTGAAGACCTCTATTATGTCCCCCCCGTCCCTTCTGACATCCAGGCAGTACATGTTTAGCTCCTTCAGTCACTCTTCATGGGCATTCCATCTAGACCATGAATCATCCACATGGCTCGCCTCTGAACTCTCTCCAAAGGGCAACATCCTCTTAGGTAAGGGTGCCAATATTGTACACAGTACTCCAAGTGAGGCCTCACTAGGGAGTGGTACAGGGCAGAATGACCTCCTTCTCCTTAAAGCTATCCCTCTAGAGATACAACCAAGCATTTTATTTATCTTAGCAACCACTCTCCGGCACTGTTCTGGGTTGTTCATTCTGGCTTCTATGATCACCCTCAGGTCTTTTCCTCCTTAGATACCAACAGCTGTTCCCTCCCCAAAATGATAATTGTACCCAGGGTTCCCGAATCCCAGTTATAGGATGCTGTACTCCTAGCTAAACCCCAGCTGCCATATGTATGCCCACCTTTCCAACCTTACCAAATCCTCCTGCAGTGTCTTCCTTCCCTCTTCACTGTCTATCACCACCTCCAGCTTGGAATCATCTGTGAACAGGCTCATTTGGCACCTAGGTCCCTCTGATGTCCACAATGAAAGTATTGAACAGGACAGGACCCAACACCGATCCCTGAGGAACCCCGCTGATGACTCTCCTGGGAGCTGAAGCCTCTCCCCTTAAGATGGTCAACAGAATACAATTGTGTAAAGCATATTTAATTTTACCAGCCACAACAGTGGCAGTATAATCTTCTATTGGTCAGTGACCTACATGACCTCCTAAATAAAGGCAAAAAGTAAAGGAAAGTGGAGAGGGGCTAGGGGAGGAAAGGGATAGAAAAATAAGGTAAGGAAATGCTGAAGATCACAATTGAGAATCTGTATGTCAGAGTAACAAGAGCATAGGTCAGTAACAAGAAACAGGTAATACAGTTGATCATTAATGCCCAGACATGCAATGCCTCCAGGGTGTAGCTAGAAATTGCTCTCCTTGTTCAGCTGTGCTTCAATTTAACACCATGGTGTTTCTCCACCTCTTTCCAACACCAGTTCTGCTTCATGTTTGGAGATATCCAGTTCTTCCCTTACATGCCTAGCCAGGAATGTTACAAATTCCTGATATTATTTATTATATAATGGCATGAAATAATCCTGGACTTTGATTGGCCAGTCTGGGACTGGAGCTGTGATGTTATCCCAGCACAATATCACGGTTCTAGTCCCAGCACAGAAACGACTGCATCAAATCTTAAAAAAAAAAAAAAAAAAAATCACTCCACAACGCGATTCGCTGCCCAACTACCCTCCCTGCTGAGGCCACGATCACTTTCACTACCTCGTCTGCCCCTACAATAGCCCTTCCTCTTTTAAAACCTGCCTCCCAGAACATTCCCAACACACAAAGCGCAAACAAGAAATTTTCTCCTCGCCATTTCTTCCCTAAACCCTGCTGCTTTACTCAGCCATGGAGACCGTAACTACCGGTCTCGCGGTTCACTTGCCTCACTCGGTTCATGGGAAAAAGGGTGAAAACGGCTGGGCGTAAACCCACTTGCTCACCCAGGCATCTCTGTGTTCCCTGACCATGATAGTAAAAAAATACTTAAAAGCCCTACAGCAGCAGCACTGCAGCAGCTTCATTCTGCAATCGACAGGCAGCCACGCTGTTTGGCTCACTACAGCACTGTGTAATTTAAATTCATTAAACGATCAGCTCGGTCACATGGTCCTTAAGTTCCAAACATGGCTACATCCACAAAAAGAGAGACGGGGTCAGCATGTGTTGTGTGCCACTCTATAACACAGGGACACACTGAGACTTATGTTGGTCAGAACTAGAATGTTGTAAGGAGGGAAGCAACAGGCATGTTACACTGGCAGCACCATCTAGTGGCTAAAATAGAAAATGTGGATTTTTTTCAGAACATATCCTTCCACACACAAAAAATGATAGGAAAAAAGAAAAAGGAAAAAACTTTTTCTTTCTTTTTTCCTTTATTTTAAAGCAAGCCATTGTATAATATCAATAATGCAGTCCAGATTGTGTGTTGTGCTGGGATAACATCACTTCTGGAGTGATTAGTCGAACTCGGCCTGCGGCCTCATGCCTAATCACCCCAGGTGTGACATTATCCCAGCATAACACACACCCTGTCGTGCATTATTGCTTAATTGGTTGACCGGATCAGTACACTGGTCCAAGGAACCTTTTTAAGGCATGACCAGAGCCTAGGTAGTGAAGCAAAGAGAAGGATGGCGATGAGAGAAACATGGCTGTGAACTATCTCGTAGCTATATATGCTCTGCCCGGTGCACCTTCAATTTCCTCTTAAGGGCCATTTACATTGCCACTTCTTCACCGAAGCAATCCAAACACTCAGGTTGCCCCAGCAAAAATGTGGCTGTGTGGACACTTATCTGATCATTGTAAGCTGTTCGCTGAACTTCCCTGAAAGCGGCATCAGTCCTGGGAAAGTGGTGCAGCAAGTGATATAAGCAGCTGTTTGGCCAAACTCCACCACTCACTCCGATATAGAAGGACACTCCCAGTATCCTCCACTGCCCAGTATTAGCAGTCAGCTGACTGCTCTGAGATTCATGGCCTCTCTCCAGCATGTTTTGCATCGTTGCTGAGATGGGGCCATGTAAACTCCTGAAGGTAATGACCTGAGGAGGTTGGGGCAGTGATAGCTCAAACCACAGTGGGAGAAAAAATAACTGTGTAAACAGGGCTTTAGTTTTCCCTACATAGTAGGCACTAAATGCCAAAGTAAGGAGATACCCAACTCCCTCCCTATCACAGTAAATAAGTTCATAGAATCATATCATAGAAGCTTAACAACAGAAAAGGACCATACCGGCCCATCTAGTCTGCCCTTTTTTTCCCTACACCTCCCCCTCCCTGCCAACCCCCCTCCCCCTGATACTCAGCCCCATATGCTTATCCCATGCCCTCTTGAATTCTTCCACCGATTGAGCCCCCACCACTCTGTCTGGTAGTCTGTTCCAGGGTTCCACCAGCCTCTTCATGAAGAAACGCCCTCTCACATTGCCCCTGTATCTTTTTCCTTGCAGTCTGAGGATAACGCCCTCTCACATTGCCCCAGTATCTTTTTCCTTGCAGTATGAGGTTGTGCCCTCTAGTTTTGATCCCCTCCTTCCTCTTAAGTAAACCCTCTTCTCCCACTTTATTAAGCCCCTTTACATATTTAACAGTTTCAATCACGTCTTCCCTTTTCCTCCTTGTCTCCAACGTGTACAGATCCAGCTCCTTACACCTCTGCTTGTATGTCTTTCCCTGCATACACTGCACCATCTTGGTTGCCCTTCTCTGAACCCTCTCCAATGCATCTCTGTCATTGTGGAGATGTGGCCTCCAGAACTGAACCCCATACTCCAGGTGCGGACTCACCATGGCTTTGTAAAGGGACATTATTACTTCCCTTTTTCTGCTAGTAAATTGCTGAATCGTGCTTGGTCTGTCAGGAACTGAATCTGCTGTGTGTCTCCCGGTATTGTGCAGTAATTGCTATCGGGATAGAGAAGCAGCCTGCCTGGTATAGTACTTTCCTTTAACATTAAATGTGTGTAGTGCTTGTGGGGAATTGCGTTTCAATTCCCCTGTGCAGTGAATTGAGTGCATGAAGCTGGAAGTAAACCCCAGCTTGATCCAGACTACGTCCATTTGCTCTAAACTGCAGTGGGGTCCAGTCACAAGGACCTTGTCCACAGGGTCTGCTCCTCCTGGCAATCCAGGACAATCTGCCTTCCATCCAGTTCCCAGCATTGAGTTTGTGAGTACAAAGCAGGGTAGCTCCCTGCCATCTGTTTATTGATTTGCAAGTGTGCCATCTAATTGTTTTTTTTTTTTTTGTTTTTTTTTCCATTTCTTCACGAACTGAGCCAACTGGCTCCAGATTACAATGTGGGTATTGTGACAGTGTTTTTCCATCACAGGGCCCCAACCAGCTGCACCGATCCTGGCTAGCCCCCCCCCCATCCTGGGTACCCAGTGAAAGTGACAATTTGGGACTCCGAATATGCGCATAGTACTGTGATTATTAATGTGTTTAACCTAATTAACATGATTTCCCCTGTCCTTGTTACATCTCCTTAAATAAATCAGATCTGTTTGTTTCAGCAAAATTACACTGACTGAGGTATTCGCTTTATGTTAAAGTATTGTACTGTAGTGTTTGCACTGTGTCATCTTGTTTTACAGGGGGTCCCCAGAGTCCAGTCGACAGAGCCAGCCCTGGGGGTAAGTGTACATTGTGAAGATATTCCTGATGCATTGTGTGGGCCACTAGAGGGAAGAAAGGGGGGGTTACAGTGTCCCAGAGGGCTGTGACCAAGTTATTTTAACTACTGTATACCCTGACCTCTAGGGAGAGGCACCCGCCATTGGACCTAGGCCCCTCAACCTGTTAGTAGTTAAGCAGGCAGGGGTAGTAGCCCTTGGGATAGCACCACCTAGGGGTTACAAGTATAACTACTGAGAAGGAGGAGACAGCTGCTATAGACACATATGCCAGCTTCTGTGTGATATTCTTTTGTAGTTATAAATCTGTAATCTCCAGTATTTCAGTAACCACATAACTACACTGCCTTCTTTAGGCAATTTTATGGTGGTGGATGCCTGGTGTCAGACAGCAGACAGAGGGCTCACCAGATTGTGTTGCCATTTGAAAAAACTTCATAGAGTGTTCTTTTACTGGTAAGCGTTTTGGAAAGCAGGTGAAGGTTTCACAATTTTATTATGATTTTATCTCCTTATGTCTGTCCCTTTGGTCCCCCATCCCCACACCCAACAGTCATCAGTGGCCACAGCTGCAGCCTTCTTCTTGCCAAGATGGTGGGTGAGCAGCTGCCTTCACAGTCTGTGAAGTCTGATGTCTTTCAGTGCGCTTATTGGTCATCTTCCAACACAGGCGAGGCACTGCCAGACAAAACTAACTCAGGACAAGCAGCTTTCAAAGTGGGGAAGAAATGGGTGAGGAAGAATCAAGTACTCATTCAGATCGGCATCGATTTTAAGATCAGCATACTGGTGTTGACACTGCAAACAGAACCCCAGCTCTTTAAGCAGCTTTATGAAGAGTAAAACTACCGAAGCATTGGGGTTCTGTTTATTGTACTGTAAGTGTGCTGCATCTAATTCGGTAATTTACTGTACCTTACATCTGGATGTCTAGTAGGCCCAACTTTAAATAAACACTGCACCTGAATGAACACACGATGCCATAGAAACAGAATTTGTCAGCAGAAAAGGACCACTCAGCCCATCCAGTCTGCCCAGGTGTTCTCTACCTAATTGTAACTCCTGCCTGTATACGTTACTGCATGTCTTATTCTGCCTGCGTCCATCAGGACCTCCTTGTGAATGAGCTTGCTCAATTGATTTTTCCTGCAATGAACTTGAACCTACTCCACCTCCATAGCCCTATTGATCTCCGTTGACCCCCCCCTTCCCCTTTCTCTAATATACCCCTATGTTTATCCCATGCATGCTTCATGCCCCCTACCATTTCAGCTTCCACCACTTCTCCTGGCAGTCTGTTCAAGGTGTACCCTTTCAGTAAAGAAATATTTCTTCACATCTATCCTGAACCCCCAGCTTCATTGTATGTCCCTTGGTTTGGATGCTCATTCTCATTTGAAGAACTCCACAACTGTACCGTTTACCCTGTGAGGTACTTTGTAGGTCTTGATCATGTCACCTCTTGCCTCTCTTCCAGAGTGTAGCATGTTGAGATTCTTCAGCTTTTCCTTGTAGGGATTCCTGTAAAATCCTGAATCATTTAGTTGCCATCCTCTGGAAAATCTCCACCTTATGTCCATTTTAAAGTGTGGACTCTAAAACTGGACGCAGTACTCCAGCTGGGGGTATACCAGGGAGTGATACAATGGCAGCACAACATCCCTCCTCCTCCTCCTACTGGAGATGCCAGTCCTTATGCACCCCAGAATCCAATTTGCCCTGCCCATAGCCTTGTCACACTGTTCTACCACCTTGAGGTCCTTTAATATAATAACCTCAAGGACCCTTTCATGTCTAATGAGTATCAGTACCTCCTCACATCCTATACCCAGCATCGGGTTTCCTATGCCCTAGGTACATGATTTTACACTTGTTGGCATCAAACCCCAACTAAGTAAGAAAATGGAATTGATTTGAATGAATTGCAGGCTTTTAAGCGGCTTTTCAGTGAGTGTGTATGTGTGTATGTGGGGGGGGGGCTCTGCTACTATAACTATTTGATTTTGATTTTGGCCTCAAATCAGGTGCACTCCTGTAAACAGACAAAACACATTTAAGAAAGACTCAAAAAATGTGATAAAGTCTTTGTACATTAACCTGCGCTGAGCTTGCAGACAGGAGAGATAGAAACATAGACTTTGACAGGAGATAAGGACCGCTTGGCCAACCTAGTCTGCCCATTTCCCTACCTGCAGGATAAGCTGCAGATCCTAGTTAACCAACAGCCTATATCTTCTCAAAGCCCTGCATCAGGCGCAAGGTGCCTGCAGTGAACAGATATGGTCCAAGGTGCACCTGCATCTATGATTGCCCTCCGTGCGATTCACAAAGGTGGCCTGCGTCGACCGCAGTCCACCTGCCCCAAACAGGGCTTGCACCTGCAATGCACTGCAGCACGGTGGTAGGGGGACTGCAGCCGACACAAGCTGCATCCTGCGATTCACAGACATCACCTGTTGGGAGAAATTCTAAAGCTGGCCCGCCAGCGCAGAGGCAAATACCGACCTGCGGCGCGGTGACCGGGTTCGAGAACAGACTAGGGTTGCTGGAAGGGCGGCGGAGAAGGATCGAGCATCCTGCGACTGCTCTCCTTCTTTGGGGGAGGGTGGGAGTGCGTTGATTGCACTAGGGACACCTGGTGGAAGCCAGGTGCACCACAGTGCCAATGCCAGCACGTTGGGGGCAGGGGCGGATGCTGGCTGTCATTGCTGCGTCTCTGCCACCATCTCTGGGAGAAAAAATCCTGCAGTTGGCCACCTCCGGTGAAGCCAGCCTCTGGCTTCAATTAGCCTCTTGGCCAGCTCCCCAGTCAGTCACAGGTTTCACGGCACCTGGGGCCAGTGCGCGACCCACCTCTGGGAAGCCAGGAGTCTCGGGGCTGGCGCGGCTGGAGGTGGAAGCCAGGACACCGTGACTGGTGAATGATCAGCGGCTAACTGCAGGAGCAAAAATAATAAATAAAAGAAAAATTCTAAGTGTCCTTAGACCAGCCAGGGCAGGTGTAAGGGAACTAGACAGTCTCCCTGGGTGACATGCCTGTGTCGTGCAAACCATGTGTGTCAGTCCACCACCATATACCCCAGTGTGGCCCGTATGTGGCCCCATTCTAGTGGTCCAATGGCACCCTCGCAGCTCCCAGATGCCACCTATGTACCATGTTGGTATCACGTCTTGATCGGCTCCTCCGATTCCTGATGCCTGCCCCATCGGTGCTACTGCAGCACCAACGTATAGTGGTAGAGGGCCCACACATGCCCCAGCAGGTGGTGCCCAATCCCCCCACACTAGTCCTGACTGCTCCCCAGTGCCTGGCACATCCCACCACTCACCTCCGTGGCCAGGCGCCAATTGCACAAGCATGGTGGGGGCACCAGCCCACCAGGTTGGGTCCACTTGCCCATTATCTAGTGGGACAGGGGTCCTGAGTTAGTCTCTGGAGGCCTCACGGTGTACCTGTGTGGTGTGCTGGGGTTTGCCACAGGGTTCCATCAGTGCAAGCGTGGGACTTAGCCACTGGGACCCCTCCTGTACCCGAATCAGGTGCAGGGTCTCTGATGCACCAGGCATTGCTGCAAGCTGCTGTTTGCTGCAGCTCATGCCAGACGCTGGCCCTTATGAGGATCGGGCCCATGCAGTGTAGGAATAACAGTGAAGTACTGAACTGATGCCAACCCCATCCCCACCCTGCAGAGGTGGACGGGCATAGGGGTGTGCCTTTGGGTTGTCGTCCATAACGGTCACGATACTTCACCTCACCCTACCCTGCAGACACTGACAAGTGTCGAGGTGTAATTTGGGTGTTCGGGCTTTACTCATCTCATTCCATAAGGAAATATGCTGAAATGGGTGCAGTATAGGAGAATGGGATGGATTCTGGGTCCAAAGAGTCTAAGGCGCACCTCGAAGCCTGTCACTGGCTGCAGGGTAAGGGTGCAGGTGGAATGGCATGAGCATTACTGTCGAAAATCCCATGTCACATCGATGATGCCTGTCAGTCCCCACAGGGTGAGGGCATTATGGTGAAAACCCTAACACCTGGGCATTTCTTGGTATTTTACTCCAAATTTTCAACATGAGCTTTTGTGATCCCAGCATGAACAGGGACACTATCAGTTTGTTAGCTGAAAGGTGATTTTGCACAGTGACTGCGCCATTTGGTGCCACAGTGCGAATACACATTTCGAACAGGATGTGAAAATGACAGCTGTACTGTTCATGAGGAGGTGTAAAAATGGCAATGTTGAAAATCTGGAATGAAAATATAAAAAACTAGTGAAGTCACAGTGTTCATAGAAACTGCACAACACACCGTAATGTAATTAGTTTTGGGATTTTTACAGCTGATTTTCAACACAGGCGTTTTGGGACCAGAACACTGATTTCCACAGCGACTGTGCTATTCTGCGCCAGAAGTGTGAAACACATTTCAGCCAAGGTGTGAAAAATGACAGCTGTACTGTTCATAAGGAGGTGTAGAAAAATGCCAATGTTGAAACTCTGGACTGAAAAAGATTACAATTTGTGAGCGTACGGTGCGTGGGAATTGCACAATGTGGCTCGTAACACAGTAATTTTATGGACTTTGCCACCAAATTTTCAACATAGCCAGTTTAAGACCTCTGCTCATGAACAGTGTCACTGTTATTTTCTTAATCTGTCCCGAACATTGATTTAGCACACCGACCATGCAACTGTGTGCTACATGTCCGAAAACACAATTTGAGAAGAAATGTGAAAATGACAGTTGTACTGTTCATAAGGAGGTGTGGTAAAATGGCAATGCTGAAACTCTGGACTGAAAATATTAAAATGCTCAGATTCTGGCGTGCATAGGAACTGCAATGCAGCTCATAAAACAGTCATTTGGGGTAATTTTTCACCAAATTTTCAGCATAGGGTTTGGGGGGCCTGCCTCATGAACAGTGTCACTGTGATATTCTTAATCTGTCCTGAACATTGATTTCACACACCGACCGCGCCATTGTAGTGCGCTACATATCCAAAACACATTTCAGGTGAAATGTGACAAATGACAGCTGAACTGTTCATAAGAAGGTGTGGTAAAATGGCAATGTTGAAAATCTGGAGTGAAATATTAAAAATGCTCGAACTTCGACGTGCATAGAACTCATGATATGCGCTTGTAAAACAGTCATTTTTGGGAATTTTTTCACCAAATTTTCAACATAGGGTTTTTTGGGGCCTACCTCATGAACTGTGACACTGTCATTTCATTAATCAGTCCCGAAAGGTGGCTCCGCTCAGTGACCGCGAAATCAGCTTTCAGGACTGAATAACTAAATGACAGTGACTGAGTTCATGAGGCAGGGTCCCAAGAACCCCATATTGAAAATTTGGTGAAAAAATTCCCAAAAATGGCCTAAATATGCATCAAAGTTGAAAAAAAAAACATTTATGCCATTATACAGGACCGTTTTCGGGTTTGCAGGTTTAAATAAAAAAAAAAAAAAAAATTGCTTGTTGTTTTTTTCTTGACAGGGGCATTTGTCACGCTGGGGTGGGCTCCCAGTGTGCCACCTGAATGTTTGGGAGAGCTGTAGCCAATGGGGGATTGGGCACCCCCGTCGGCACACATGGAGTGCTGGGGGGGGACAAGAGCCAAGGGGGATTGGGCACCCCCCTCAGCACACAAGAAATTGGGGGAGCATTATGCCGACAGGGAGAGGGCTCCCCATCAGCAAAATGACAAGGAACGGGGCATGTCGACAGGGGGATTGGGCACCCCTGTCGGCACATATAGGTGCGGGGGTGGCAAGAGCCGAGGAGGATTGAGCACCCCTCGGCACACAAGAACAGCTGATTGCATACTAACGGGGCGCTCTCTGATTGCAGCAGTTTAATTCCTTTGATCTAGTGACCTACTTGTTAACTGTGGTGATCCACAGCATGCTCCTTTATTGACCAGGCAGAGACCAGCTCCTGAATGGGCTGCTGCCATTCGGCACAATACTGCCGCGCCTCCACAACCTGCTTGTGAAAAAATGTGACGCAATGTGTTTCTTGCACATGCGTGCAGGCAACACAACAGGAGAGGAAAATCTCAAATCCATCAAAGGTGGGTGAGAAACTCCACTCCAGGTATCTGAAATTCAAACAGTGATAGAATTAATTCACATGACATATTGCATAACTCTCTGTAAAAATAAAAAAGATGAAAGGAAGAGCGTTGAAATAAAGGAAGATCAAACGTAGATCGGATGGTCAAAGACAAAAAAAACACAAAATAAAAGAAGAAAAATAATTTGCGAAAATAGTAGAAAAGACAAAAGCAAGTATAAATATTAAATTGTCTCACTCTAGTAGACTATTCAGAACCAGGTACATTTTGCCTTGTTTGGACTTCAGCAAGGCCTGTAACCTGTCACGATGCATGGAGCCTGGAGGAAAACTGGAATACATTGGAGTGGGGACAAAATTGTCACTTGGATCACCAGCTGACTAAGAGGTGGCAGCAAAGGTGGTGGTGGTGGTGGGGGGGACTCTCACCACCAAGGACGTTACAAGTGGGGTGCCCAGGGTTCAGTACTGGGAACGCTGATGTTTGGGGTATTCATAGCTGATATCATAAACAGGATCTGGAATAGGATCAGTCTGTTCACAGACAATGCTAAGATCGGTGCAGTGGTAGATGACATAGAGGGGTGGAGGGGCTGCAGGAAGACCTGACCAAACTACAGGAATGGTCAGAGACATGGCAGTTGGGGTTCAGTGCCAAGAAAGGTGAGGTACTGCACTTTGGAGCAAGGAACCAGGGAAGGAAATATCAGTTTTGAGGGGTACAGTTGGAAAGCACATTGGAGGGAAAGGATCTAGGGGTACTAATAATGGGGAGTATGAACCACTCAGCTCAGTGCAGGAAGGCGGCTGCAAAGGCTGGGGTGCATAGTGAGGAGAATCTCCTCCAGACACAGAGAAGTGATCATACCCCTGTACAGGTCACTGGTCAGACCACACCTGTAATACTGTGTGCAGTACTGGTGTCCATTCTTGAGGAGGGACATCAGATTGCTGGAGGAGGTGCAGCATAGGGCAAGGAAGATGATACAAGGACTTGAGGGAAAATCCAACAAGGAGAGGCTGGGAGAGCTGCAAATGTATTCCCTGGAAGAGAGGAGGGATTGGGGGGGAGGATATGATCAAAACCTTTAAGTACCTAAAGGGTATTAACAGGATTAATACAGAAGGATTCTTCAGACCAGAAGGGAGAAGCGAGAGGGGCATTGGCTGAGATTGGAGTAGGGATATTCAGGAGAAATCAGGACACCTTTTCATGGAAAGGGTGGTAGATAAGTGGAACACTCTGCCCAAGGAAGTGGTATCGTGTAGAATGGTGGGAAGATTTAAGAGAAGGTGGGACATAGTGGGAGAGGGTTATGAGGAGGGAGGGAGGGTGGGGCAGCCACAAGTTGAGGGCTAGCTGCACAATCGAGCAGACTTGATAGACCGTGAGGCCTGTTTTTTCTGGCATTTCGTATGTTCGTATGACCCAACAGCAAAGATACATACATACATACATACATACAAAGTTACCGGCAGATTATCTCGTCTCGTTCATCTTGTCTGCCTCAGGTGCAACTCCTAATTAGCTTTCAGCTGCTGCCCCCCTCCCCTTTTGTGCTCCCTACCCCAGCACACCCCCAGGCCTCTGCTGATTACCTCCCCCCCAACCTGTACCTTGCCCATGTACCTGCCCAACCCCACCTTGAATTTCTCCACTGTTTCCTTTGCCAGCAGCTCCTCTGGTAGTGCATTCCAAGGTGCCACTACCCTTTCTGTGAAATAGTGTCTCCTCACCTCCCCTGTACCACCCCCTACTAGTTTAAGGTTATGTGCCATATTTCCGCCTCTTCAACCTAAAGAGACCCTCCATGTTTACCCTACTGATCCCTTCATATATCTGAAGACCTCTATTATGTCCCCCCCGTCCCTTCTGACATCCAGGCAGTACATGTTTAGCTCCTTCAGTCACTCTTCATAGGGCATTCCATCTAGACCATGAATCATCCACATGGCTCGCCTCTGAACTCTCTCCAAAAGGGCAACATCCCTCTTTAGGTAAGGGTGCCAATATTGTACACAGTACTCCAAGTGAGGCCTCACTAGGGAGTGGTACAGGGGCAGAATGACCTCCCTTCTCCTTAAAGCTATCCCTCTAGAGATACAACCAAGCATTTTATTTATCTTAGCAACCACTCTCCGGCACTGTTCTGAGTTGTTCATTCTGGCTTCTATGATCACCCTCAGGTCTTTTTCCTCCTTAGATACCAACAGCTGTTCCCTCCCCCAAAATGATAATTGTACCCAGGGTTCCCGAATCCCAGTTATAGGATGCTGTACTTCCTAGCGTTAAACCCCAGCTGCCATATGTATGCCCACCTTTCCAACCTTACCAAATCCTCCTGCAGTGTCTTCCTTCCCTCTTCACTGTCTATCACCACCTCCAGCTTGGAATCATCTGTGAACAGGCTCATTTGGCACCTAGGTCCCTCTGATGTCCACAATGAAAGTATTGAACAGGACAGGACCCAACACCGATCCCTGAGGAACCCCGCTGATGACTCTCCTGGGAGCTGAAGCCTCTCCCCTTAAGATGGTCAACAGAATACAATTGTGTAAAGCATATTTAATTTTACCAGCCACAACAGTGGCAGTATAATCTTCTATTGGTCAGTGACCTACATGACCTCCTAAATAAAGGCAAAAAGTAAAGGAAAGTGGAGAGGGGCTAGGGGAGGAAGGGATAGAAAAATAAGGTAAGGGAAATGCTGAAGATCACAATTGAGAATCTGTATGTCAGAAGTAACAAGAGCATAGGTCAGTAACAAGAAACAGGTAATACAGTTGATCATTAATGCCCAGACATGCAATGCCTCCAGGTGTAGCTAGAAATTGCTCTCCCTTGTTCAGCTGTGCTTCAATTTAACACCATGGTGTTTCTCCACCTCTTTCCAACACCAGTTCTGCTTCATGTTTGGAGATATCCAGTTCTTCCCTTACATGCCTAGCCAGGAATGTTACAAATTCCCTGATATTATTTATTATATAATGGCATGAAATAATCCTGGACTTTGATTGGCCAGTCTGGGACTGGAGCTGTGATGTTATCCAGCACAATATCACGGTTCTAGTCCCAGCACAGAAGCGACTGCATCAAATCTTAAAAAAAAAAAAAATCACTCCACAACGCGATTCGCTGCCCAACTACCCTCCCTGCTGAGGCCACGATCACTTTCACTACCTCGTCTGCCCCAATAGCCCTTCCTCTTTTAAAACCTCCTCCCAGAACATTCCCAACACACAAAGCGCAAACAAGAAATTTTCTCCTCGCCATTTCTTCCCTAAACCCTGCTTCTTTACTCAGCCACGGAGACCGTAACTACCGGTCTCGCGGTTCACTTGCCTCACTCGGTTCATGGGAAAAAGGGTGAAAACGGCTGGGCGTAAACCCACTTGCTCACCCAGGCATCTCTGTGTTCCCTGACCATGATAGTAAAAAAATACTTAAAAGCCCTACAACAGCAGCACTGCAGCAGCTTCATTCTGCAATCGATTGGCAGCCACGCTGTTTGGCTCACTACAACACTGTGGTAATTTAAATTCATTAAACGATCAGCTCGGTCACGCGGTCCTTAAGTTCCAAACATGGCTACATCCACAAAAAAGCAGGGTCAGCATGTGTTGTGTGCCACTCTATAACACAGGGACACACTGAGACTTATGTTGGTCAGAACTAGAATGTTGTAAGGAGGGAAGCAACAGGCATGTTACACTGGCAGCACCATCTAGTGGCCAAAATAGAAAATGTGGATTTTTTTCAGAACATATCCTTCCACACACAAAAAATGATAAGAAAAAAAAAAAAAACTTTTTCTTTCTTTTTTCCTTTATTTTAAAGCAAGCCATTGTATAATAGCAATAATGCAGTCCAGGGTGTGTGTTGTGCTGGGATAACATCACTTCTGGAGTGATTAGTCGAACTCGGCCTGCGGCCTCATGCCTAATCACCCCAGGTGTGACATTATCCCAGCATAACACACACCCTGTCTGCGTTATTGCAATTGTTGACGGATCAGTACACTGGTCCAAGGAACCTTTTAAGGCATGACCAGAGCCTAGGTAGTGAAGCAAAGAGAAGGATGGCGATGAGAGAAACATGGCTGTGAACTATCTCGTAGCTATATATGCTCTGCCCGGTGCACCTTCAATTTCCTCTTAAGGGCCATTTACATTGCCACTTCTTCACCGAAGCAATCCAAACACTCAGGTTGCCCCAGCAAAAATGTGGCTGTGTGGACACTTATCTGATCATTGTAAGCTGTTCGCTGAACTTCCCCTGAAACGGCATCAGTCCTGGGAAAGTGGTGCGCAGCAAGTGATATAAGCAGCTGTGTGGCCAAACTCCACCACTCACTCCGATATAGAAGGGACACTCCCAGTATCCTCCACTGCCCAGTATTAGCAGTCAGCTGACTGCTCTGAGATTCATGGCCTCTCTCCAGCATGTTTTGCATCGTTGCTGAGATGGGGCCATGTAAACTCGCAAGGTAATGACCTGAGGAGGTTGGGGCAGTGATAGCTCAAACCACAGTGGGAGAAAAAATAACTGTGTAAACAGGGCTTTAGTTTTCCCTACATAGTAGGCACTAAATGCCAAAGTAAGGAGATACCCAACTCCCTCCCTATCACAGTAAATAAGTTCATAGAATCATATCATAGAAGCTTAACAACAGAAAAGGACCATACCGGCCCATCTAGTCTGCCCTTTTTCCTACACCTCCTCCTGCCAACCCTCCCTGATACTCAGCCCCATATGCTTATCCCATGCCCTCTTAATTCTTCCACCGATTGAGCCCCCACCACTCTGTCTGGTAGTCTGTTCCAGGGTTCCACCAGCCTCTTCATGAAGAACCCCTCTCACATTGCCCCTGTATCTTTCCTTGCAGTCTGAGGATAACGCCTCTCACATTGCCCCAGTATCTTTTTCCTTGCAGTATGAGGTTGTGCCCTCTAGTTTTGATCCCCTCCTTCCTCTCAAGTAAACCCTCTTCTCCCACTTTATTAAGCCCCTTTACATATTTAACAGTTTCAATCACGTCTTCCCTTTTCCTCCTTGTCTCCAACGTGTACAGATCCAGCTCCTTACACCTCTGCTTGTATGTCTTTCCCTGCATACCCTGCACCATCTTGGTTGCCCTTCTCTGAACCCTCTCCAATGCATCTCTGTCATTGTGGAGATGTGGCCTCCAGAACTGAACCCCATACTCCAGGTGCGGACTCACCATGGCTTTGTAAAGGGACATTATTACTTCCCTTTTTCTGCTAGTAATGCCCCTGTCGATGCATGCCAACATTCCATTGGCCTTTTCCGCTGCCCTGCTACATTGGATTCCTACCTTAAGGTTCAGGGAGACTATGATCCCCAGATCCCTCTCCTGTTCTGTTACATTAACTTCCTCCCCACCTAGGGTATACCCTGCTCTTCTTTCCTACTCTCCAAGTGCATCACAGTGCACTTCTTGGCATTAAATTTCAGCTGCAATGTCCCAGACCATTTTTCAAGTGCGTTTAAGTCCTCCCTTATGTCCTCTACCCCTCCAGGTGTCCACCCTATTGCATATTTTTGTATCATCAGCAAACAGGCACACCCTCACCCTCAAACCCTCAGCAATATCACTGATGTAGATACTAAAGAGAAGCAGACCCAAAACTGCCCCTGTGGCACTCCATTCTTCACCCGCGCTGTCCCGGAGTGCACCCCATTTAGCACCATCCTCTGAGTTATTCCTGACAGCCAGGCCTCCACCCAACTTGTTATTGTCCAACCCAACCCCAGGCTTTCCATCTTGTTCACCAGCCTCCTATGGGCATATGTTTATCATTTTGTCAGATTACAAACACTTACCGTTTTTACCATATTGGGGTGGATATGGCATTTACAACATTTATGGTAACCCTTTTGGGGGGTCCAGTATCCAGTGTCTAAAACTGGGGGAAAGTTGAAGACTCCTCACATGACTGTCTTTAAGGAGGCACTATAGTGCACTGGGTTAAGGCTCTGAGTTGCAGATCTGGAGATCTGGGTTTGAATCCCACAGCCACCTAGGTGCATACTGTGTGATCCTGAGTAGGTCACTTAACTTTCTTGTGCTCCCAGGTCACATCTGGAAACAAGCTTCGACTTAGTGTGCTACTCCTGGTTAAACAGTGTTACATTTGCCTTTCCCTTTCAGATGTTGGGCCCACCTATAGGACATTTGACCTGCTTCTGGATCAATGAGGCTAAAACAAGGTACAACTCCCATAATGCCGCAGTTTTTCGGTATGATGCTGGCAATCTGGGGAGCCTGGGCTTTAAGCATAATTACAAATGTAAGCTGCTCTATTGGAGATTAGGTTGTAGTGAGTGGATATAACCAGTAGTCACTGCCAGGGGCTTCATGCAAGCAGAATTATTTTGGGGGGAGGCACACAATCATTTCAACCTTGCTAGCAGGGTCAGGGGGCATGCCCCTGCCCAGAAAATGTGTTACAAATTTGAAGCAAGCTATATGGCATTTTGATGCCTTTAAGGGACATGAAGCTGTTTCACAATATGGTAAATCTTATCAGAATGATAAGGCAATCTTGCATTTTTGGATGTCTTTCTTCAGTCTGTTGGATTGTTGGATGGTGACCCATGGCATTCTGCTGGGTTTTAGCAGGTAGCGGATTAGTGTCACTATGTCCTAAAAGCCAACATAATGACAATTCTTTCATGACACAGTACTAAGTAATAGAGTTGGTACTTTATCAACTGCACTATTGTGTCCTGTCGCAACATTTTTGTGTTTGCTTGTACACATGCGCAAGAAACACATTGCGTCAGCTTCCTTCACACAGGTTGTGGAGGCGCAGCAGTGTTGTGGCGAACGGCAGCTGTCCATTCTGGGGCCGGTCTGTTCCGCGCCAATAGAGGAGCATGCCGCAGGTAATGAGCGTGCCAGTATGGCAAATTAATTGACCGCTGCAATCAGGAAGCGCCTCATAACGGAACAATCTGCTGTGATGCCAGGGAGTTCCTGATTGTAGCGGTCAGTGTAGCAGAATGGTCTGCTCACACACACACACACACACACACACACACATACACACACTGTTTAAGTAAATGGACGTCGTCTTTCAGCAGGCAGTTAGCAGCATTTTTCTTTCCTCTCACTCTGTTGCTTCTCACAACAAGCATTTGTCAATGCCGAATGTTTGCTTGCTTGCATTGGCATTGGTAGTGTAGGAGTTAGAGAGCTGCATAATAGGAATGGCAGTGAAGTATTGAACTGAAGCCAACCCCACCACCACCCTGCAGAGACTGACAGGCATTGGGGTGTGCCTTTGGGTCGTCAGGCATAACGGCCATGCCATTTCACCACACCCTACCCTGCAGACACTGACAAGTGTCACGGTGTGCCTTGGGGTCTTTGGCCCTTATGCTAACCGCATTCCATCAGGAAATACAGTGAGATGGGTCCTGTATAGGAGAGCGGGGTGAACTTTGGGGCCAAAGAGTGCAAGGCACACCTTGATGCCTCTCACTGGCTGCAGGCTGTGGAATGGTATGAGCATTACAGGCGAGAATCCCAAGTCACACCCCAGATGCCTGTCAGTCTCTACAGGGTGCATGGTCTGAACCCTAACGCCTCAGGCGTTCATTGGCATTTTCACTCCAAATTTTCAACATGGGTTTTTGTGACCCCCACCTTATGAACAGTGGCAATATCAGTTTGTTAGCCGAAAGCTGATTTCGCACAGCGACTACGCCATTTGGCACCACAGGTGCGAAAACACATTTCAAACAGGATGTGAAAAATGACAGCTGTACTGTTCATGGGGAGGTGCAAAAAAATGGCAATGTTGAAAATCTGCAGTGAAAATATTAAAAAAACTGGTGAAGTCATGAGCGTGCATAGAAAATTGCAAAGCACACACCGTAATGCAATTAGTTTGGGGATTTTTTACAGCAGATTGTCAACACAGGCATTTTGGAACCTCCGCTCATGAACAGTGTCACTGTGATTTTCTTAATCTGTCCCAAACAGTGACTTCCCACAGCGACCACGCATTTCTGTGCTGGAAGTGCGAAAACATATTTCGACCCGCGGTGTGAAAAATGACAGTTGTACTGTTCATAAGGAAGTGCGGAAAATGGCAGTGGTGAAAATCTGGACTAGAATATTAGAAATCCATGAACTTATGAGGGTGAGTGGAAACTGCGCAATGGTCGCTTTCACCAAATTTTTAATATAGCCATTTTAACACCTCTGCTCATGAACAGTGTCACTGTGATTTTCTTAATCTGTCCTGAACATTGATTTAGCACCCAGACTGCCCTATTATGCGCTACATGCGAGGAAACACATTTTGGGTGACGTGAGAAATGACAGCTGTACTGCTCATAAGGAGGTGTGGTAAAATGGCAATGCTGAAAATCTGGAATGAACATATTGAAAATTTGCGAAATTACGAGCATGCATAGGAACAGCACAATGCATGCTCGTAAAACAGTCATTTTTTGGAATATTTTCACCAAATTTTCAACATAGGGTTTTTGGGGGCTTACCTCTTGAACTGTGACACTGTCATTTTGTAAATCAGTCCCGAAAAGTGGTTCTGGCGAGTGACCGCGAAATCACCTTCGGGCCCGATTTCTAAAATGATAGTAACAGAGTTCATGAGGTCCCAAAACCCCATGTTGAAAATTTGGTGAAAATCCCCAAATGCCTGAGATATGCATCAAAGTTGAAAAAATCCTATTTATTCCATTATACAGCTTACTGGCATTTCTTCAGTTCACGGTCGGCTTTGAAGAGTGCACGCCGGACTCGGAGGTAAGCATGAGGTGAGGTGGGGGTGTAGGGAGGCAGGGTGTGCAGAGGGTGGGCGCAGGTGGGGGGGCAGGACAGTCAGTGAAGGAAGGTTTTTCCTTTCAGGATTTTTTTTTTCTTGGACGACGTGGGACTTGTGCCACACTGGGGTGGGCTCCCAGCGTGGTAGCTGGAAGGCTGTTTGGGGGGGCAGTGGAGCCTACGGGGGATTGGGCACCCCTATCAGCTATACGGACTGTTGCCATGCTGGGGTGGGCTCCCAGCATGGCACCCGGTAGTCTCTTGGGGAGGGAAAACAGTGGAGCCGATGGGGGATTGGGCACCCCCGTCGGCCATACAGATTGTTGCCACGCTGGGGTGGACTCCCAGCGTGGTACCTAGAATTCTGTTGTGGGGTGCACAGAAGAGCCAACGGGATTGGCCACCCCTGCTATTGCTACAGTGTCTGCGCAAAAGGCCGAGTACACAATATGCGGTGTGTGTGTGTGTGTGTGTGTGTGTGTGTGGAGGAGCGCATGAGCACGCCGATATCACTGCTCACTGAAGGGTAGCTCTCCCTTTGAACTGTACGGCACTGCATTTTCAACTGCTGTCATAGACAGCTGCAGCATTCATTGGCGAACCGTGGCCACGCCTGCAAACACACTGACTGAATTAGAAGACAGGGTGCCACACCTCAGAAAACTCGGATGATGACACTGTTTCTTGCACATGCATACAATCAAACATAATAATACATAGTACCTTGACTTTAATCACCTCTCTTTATAGCTGGTCCCAGAGTAACAAAAAAAATGCATATTGTATTCATATGCTACACTTCTGCAAATCCCAACTGTAAATATGCATATACTGTAAATTATTATTTATACCTTAGGTAATGTACCTTGTGGGTCCTTTGACATGGGATCCGTTCAGGTCTTGGGCAGCGGCGTTCCCTCAGTACGCCACGTCTCCGGCATGTGAGGCTTCAATTGTGGGGTGGCTGATCTCAAACAACGGGCATACAGCAGAAGAAAAACTTGGTCCCAAATAAGCCCAGATGAGGCCACTAGGTCGGTGCCTCCCTGTGAAGTTTTACTTTGGAATTTTTGTTCAGAGGGACACGATAGCGTACTGGTGAAGAACTCATTTCTGAGGTGTTGAGTCAGGATGGCTGATCTGCTGGGACCATTTTGAAGATCTGTTGCGTGGTGGTGTTGGTCTGTGCTGTACACCTCTCTGTCATGCTCTTCTACTGTGTGTCCAGGGATGAGCAGCAGATTCTGATCATCTGTATGTTCTTCCCGAACCAGACAACAACGCCAACGGATTGGTGGTGGGAAGCACTGGCCAGGCGGGACCCCACCAATGCAGACCCAGACCCAGACTCAGACTGTGTCCCAAGAGCTAAAAGTGCAACAGCTGGTACTGGAGCTGAAGGAGGAGGAGGAGGAGGATGAGGGGAAGGAGGAGGGGAAGAAGAAGGAGGAGCAGGAGGAGGTGGGGGGGTCGAAGGAGGCAGCGCTACCCTACTTCCCAGAGACCCCACATGCACGGGGTAAGTCAGTCACTTGTTTGGTATCAGGCTATGTTAGCCCTCCACTGTCCTCACTGAACTTTATTTTGTTTTACGTGGGGAGAGGAATTGGCATCACTTGGTGTCCACCTTGGATGTTTTTACTCACAGTGTGTGTCTGTCAAGGAGTTCATTCCTCCCCACCATGTTCATGTGGTATTCTCACTACTCGTTTTTTAATTCGATCCCCATGGTAGACATTGGGTGAGAGCCGCCCCACCCCCCTTTTTTCCTCAGTAGAAAGGATGCTGAAATTGTGTTGGGGGACTGAAGCCTCGAAGGCCAGAGACGTGACTGCTCCCCACTACGGTGGCACGGTAGTACTGGACAGTGGAAATGACACACTACGTGCTGAGGTTACTCAACTTCCAAGTCCCAAGGCACCGACTTTACTTACAGTACATGCTCTGACAGATCTGGTGTCGGGAATGCACTAACTTGTTTTTGTTCAAGCTTCAGCAGTTGTGATTGTGTCTGGTGTTTACAAATTAGGCAGACTGTATAGCATAGGAACCAACATTTTTATTTATTACACACATGATCCTTTAGTCAGAGCCTATTTTCAAAGGATCTAGAGTCGAATACAAAAACAACTTAGTTTTAACAAGGTACATAACCTAAGGTATAAATATTAATTTACAATATATGCCCCATCTATGAAAAATGATGCCTGCAGGTATCTGCATTGCTTGAAATACTATAAGCTGGTCTTGCTTATTTTAAAATGTCATTTTGCACCTTTATTTTGTAAATGCATGTTTCTCCCCATCCCGAGTGAAATCCTTGGTCACGGGAGTGCTGCCCTGCTCTTGTAAAACCGGTGCATCAATGAGTCTGGATTTTATCCAGCCATGTACTTGTCAAGACAAAAAAGGTGTTTTCTAATAGTGGACACTTTCCTGAGCATAGAAATCTTTATTTGAACTATAAAGCCATGACTGTGCACTTATACCAGAGTCACGGCCAAATAAAGGTACAAAATGGAATTTAAAATAAGCAGAACCAACTTACAGTATATCAAGCAATACTGATAATATGTGCAGGCAACGTTTTCCACAGAGGCTAAAAAGTCAGCTAAAAGGGGACAGTAGTGTCTTACTTGTCCAGATTTGTTCCAGTCTACAGTGGAGCCAGTGTAATTTAATCACCCTGGTGCTAGAGTCAGTGATGGGGGGTGCTAATAATCAGTTTAATTATGAATTGCTGATTGATGCCCCCGCAGTGTCACCAGGGGAGCAAATCAAAAAAGAGCAGGCTGAGGGATGCTGCTGCTGCTGAGGAGTTGGGCGTGAGCACCTCCCCCTGGGGCAGGGCAGACAACTGAGCTTTTGACATGTCTGAAATAGACAGGGTTGGAGGGAGCCTTGCATCTTTTTTGAGTTCCTGATCCAACTGCTCCGTCCCCTCGCTCCCAGTGGATAGTGGTGCCAGGGACCCATGCAAGTCCAGAGGAGCCCGTTGCTTAAACCCTGCAGGTACGTTGGCTAGGGTTGGGGGTGAATAACTTGTTACAGACTGCAGCACACTCATGGGGGTTCCGGACTCAATCTGCACAGATGGGAGGGATACTGTTCCATAATTTCCACTCTAGGAATTTCAGAGTCGAAGAATGGTGCTCGGATCTGCTTCTTAAGCAAATGGGGCATACATATCAGTGTTTTATGGTCCTTAGGCATTTTCGGGCAGAACTGACCACTGCAGCCACTGAACTTAAAGGAGTGCTTGGGATGGGGATCGGGGGCTGGAGGGGTAAACCCTGCTGGGTCTATTGCCAGTTTGCTTGTATTTCCATGTCTTCTTGTTAACTGCATCTGCTTTACAAAAATCTAAAGTAGCAATAGAGTCGGCAGTCTACATTGGTTTGATAGGGAATGGTTACTGTGCTCTGCATTCCTTGTTATACGTAAGGGAAACATTACTTAGTGTAATACTGGTAAGGTTGTTGGGTGTATAACTACACTGTATTCCATGAGGAAAAGCAGGGATGGATGGATGTCTATATGTACGTGTCCCCATATAAAACATTTTCAGAAAAGATGGATTCCATCTGAATCCTAAAGGAACACGCCCTTTGGAGACTGGACCATGCGAACTGTAAGGAAGACTTTAAACTGATGCTGATGGGTAAGACAGGACACAGATAGGAGGTGACGGCATGGAAGGCAATACGATGATGTAGGGAAAGACACGAACAAAGTCCTGTTGAACAATCTGATTCAGAGAAGGTGACACACAAGCCAACTGAACAGGGGCATGGATGTTGCTAGGAAAATGAAGTTTGTTCACAGTTTTGTACACCAGTATTACAACATCAGAAGGTGGGGCAAATGGTGACCTTGTAAGTAGGGCAAAGTGTTGCCCCATAAAATGAATTTTCATCATGGCTTATGTGGGGTATAGGTTCTTATCTGACACCCTTGCACCTGAGGCAACTGAAGAGGCTGAGAGGTACGATAAAAATAAAAAAAACAGGAAATAAATGGATGGATGAGGATGGCTATGACAGGAAAAAATATTGCAGTGCAGCAGGGTAAAATATATGTAGAAGGAACATTATTGTGTGCTATGGGAACTTTGATTCATTCTCTCTCTCCCCCTCCCCTCCCTCCCCTCCACCCCTCTCCTCTCTCCCTGCTTCCCTCCTTCTCTCTCTCTCTCTCTCTCTCTCTCTCCTCTCTGATGTACCATGAAGAGGAAAATGTCATTGGTGTCAGCCAAGCAAATGTAATTGTTTGCTTTATATAAATAGCCAGAGAAGTTATGGAATGCTGTATATACAGGCAGAACATTTTCCTGTTTGATTATATAGTATGGCATTAACAAAACATCTGTGTCATACTGTTGGGAGGCTGGGAACAAATAGTGCAGAGTATTTTAAAGTTTACAGTAACTACATGCAAAATGATCTGTAGGAGATTGCCTGGATAATGTATTCAGTATAAAGCCGATACTGAGTGCAGAGTAATTCGTCATTCATTTGTTTCAGTACAATAGATCTTTATTTTGCATTGTATAGAATCCCTGTGGACCTTAAATTATTATGTTACTATGCTGTATCTTTCAGACTTTAGTATCACAAACTGTTGCACAAATGTCACAAAAAGACTGACATGCTTTCAATGTTTCCCTGTTGGGGCCACCCTGACTGCGCAGTGGAAGCAAGTTATGCTGTCTTGCATACAACTTGGGTTTGGCAGTGAACCTGAATTGTTGTGTCAGCAGGCAGACCAGGCTGAGGTATTTGATGCGCAGCAGTGTGCCTTAGCGGGATAGGGTCCACAGTGTACTCTGACACCATAGCAAGTCCTGTGGCTGAGCCAGGGAGGGTTATACTTTAAATGTCAGTTAACTACACTGTAACTGCATTGCAACTGCAATGTAGCTGTATGCAACAAACATATAGTGTAATTACCCTGTTGCATGTAATTAACATTTAGTTACATTGAAATGGACACTTAAAATAAAGTGTAAGCCCAGGGAGCTAGCTCCTGCCACAATGAACATGCTAGATGTCTGCAAGGTGGGCATAGGCTGTGCTCACGTTGGGGAGGTCAGAGGGATCAAAAAAGGGAAAAGCCCAAAGCCATCGAAATGATGGTCTGGGCTTCTGATTCTCCTGGGAGCTAGTACTTGCTGATCTTGGATTCTAGTCAACATGGTGGACTGTCTTTGGGGGTGGATGGCCCTTCCCCAGAGCCCCACCATGAAGGGAAGAGCCTTAAGGTAACTGGTGGATTGCTGGCACTGGGGGAGTTTGGGGGATACAGGACTGAACAGGGTACTTCACTGGGACTAGGGTATACCCTGCATGACAGACATAAGCAGGGAGAAAACCCCTGTCTGGAAAACCCAGGTTTTCAGGAAGTCTCACTGATTTCGTCAGTTTTTCACACCTTCCCTGTTTCTTTCTTTCTTTCTTTTTGCTCCTCCCCTGTGTCTTCAACAGGCTTCTCCTTCGAGCCACCTAGGACCTCACCCCAGGCAACCCCCACCACCAACTGCCACTCCATACTGCAGCCCTCCAGGGTAATACGATGTATCCCTTCTTCAGGTGGGTCCTCTCCTTCCAGGGAGAATGAGCCTCATGGCCTACTTCCTTGGCCCTGGGTGCTGCTGGGGTTGGTCCCCGCTATCCGTGGCTCCGTGGCAGTGAGGATCCAGCTGCCATCATCTGACCGGTCAGGATGCCCTATTTCCATTTTCTCTGCCGGCCCCACCAAGTTCTTAGCCTCGTGGGTAGTATCCTCGGGTGTGGGGGCATGGGGGGGGCTGTTGAGGCATCACATCCCCCTGGCATTCAACCAATCCACCCAAAGGTGCCCAGGCAGTGCCCCCCCCAGGAGAGAAGTGTCCAATGGATGCTTGTGCATCCCCTCCCTGCCAGACTCCACTCCTGGTACCAGGCTCAGGGTGCGAACCCGGGTCGCCGGCATGCCCAGTGGACTCCTTCTCTCAATGCCACAGAGCAGGCATCTCCCCTGTTACTTATTTCAATTTCAATTTTATTTTTTTGTACTGGAAAGTATGTGAGCAAAAATGCCCATTTTTACAACCGTCCAGTTGTACATAAATTCGATGATACAAAGAAAAAGGTAAAAAAACAATATTTGCAATATTTACAATAGGGAACAGTGTATATGATATTCCATTTCTCCCAAATCACCACAATCAAGAAACAAACTGTTCCGCATGTCATTTAATGGGTCCAGCACTGCAGCAGTACCATCTTAGTTAGCTGATAAATGTGGGCCCTGTGAAAATCTCCCTGATTATAGTGGTCCAATCAGAAACTCTCCCTCCTTTGAGAGGTGTTGACTTAGAGACTTTGCACCGACTGGTTACAGCATTAAAGTCAAAATTAACAGATAGAATAGTTATAAAGATAAGAAAGTGAGGATTAAGGGTCACATCTATGAACAGTATCTATCTATCTGTGTATCTATGTATCAGTCTGTCTGTCTATCTATCGATCTAGCTACAGACAATATCTATCGATCTAGCTATCTTTCTAGAGTGTTTATGTAATCGACAGACAGTATCTCTCCTTCTAGCTATCGATCTGTCTGTCTGTCGATCTATCTGACAGTGTTTAATCTACAAACAGTATCTCTCTATCGATCTAGCTACCTATCTACAGTGTTTAGGTAATCTACAAACAGTATCTGTCCATCTGTCTGTCTATGTACAGACAATGTTTATCTAATCAATTAAAAATATCTGTCTCTATCTACAGTGTCTGTCTATCTATCTAGCTCTCTCTATGTATCTATATCTCTCTATATCTATCTATCTCTCTCTCGCTCGCTCTATCTCTCTCGCTCTCTATCTGTCTACCTATCTCTCTCTCTCGCTTTCTCTCTTTCTCTATCTATCTGTCTATCTATATCTCTCTATAGCTTTCTATCTATCTATCTACAGTATCTCTCTCGCTCTCTCTATCTCTATCTATCTATCTATCTATCTATCTATCTATCTCTCTCTCTCGCTCTCTATCTATCTCTCTCGCTCTATCTATCTATCTATCTATCTATCTATCTATCTATCTATCTATCTATCTTGTCTATCCATATCTATCTATCTATCTATCTTGCTCTCTCTGTCTCTTTCTATCTATCTCTCATGCTCTCTCTATCTATCTGTCTATCCATATCTCTCTACAGTATATCTATCTATCTATCTATCTATCTATCTATCTATCTATCTATATATTTCTCTCTCTCTCTATCTCTGTATCTATATATATCTCTCTCTCGCTTGCTCTATCTATCTATCTCTTTCATTCTGTATCTGTCTGTCTGTCTGTCTATCTATCTATCTATCTATCTATCTATCTATCTATCTATCTATCTAAACAAGTTGGAAAAAGGCAACAAATGGAATGTCCAGGAACCATCCCATTGTGTCCATTTATTTCTACATAACTAGACAACTTGTTTAAATATCTGGTCATGGTCCGTTCTGCTGCAGTTTAGCAGGCTGTAGACTGTAGTAGTTCAACATGCAAAACTGCAGCAGAGTGTAACACAGTGAGGCACTATAATCCTTTAGTACGAGAATGAGAATGTGTTTGATCACTGCTGAATGTTTACAACAAAGAAGATCGGATAATACGGACTCATCCCCAACAAACTAAAAAGTTATGATGTCAAGTTACTATTCCTGAGTCCTGCATCACAGATGCCATGTGTGATGCAGGAATTAGAAGCAGTAATGATGACATGTAGTACAATGAATGTTATGCAAGAGCAAAACAATAGCACAAGACATTTGTGCATATTGATATTGTATTTACTATATTCTGTTTTTGTGTATACTGCTTTGCTTCTTACTGTCTTCACTTAGTACAGCATTTCATCAGTAGATGTCAGGCACTGTAATACAATATACAGTATATGGTTGCAACAACTTGTAGAGTCAGGCACATTATCCCCTGCAACCTTTCTAGTGCTCATAAATCCTCACAAGTAGGTAATCCTCCGCCATCCCATTGGCTGATGCACGATCATAGATGTTTGGTCGCCTAGAGGCCAATCCCCCAGCTCCAGCCAGAGAGACCAGTTTTCTTCGTGCATCTTCTCTAGGTCAGTCACGATCTGAATTGTTCCCACCTGGTTAATTTTCTTTTATTTCTTTATACCATTTCCTATTATCTAGGCAGTTGTGTCGACAGGAAAAAAATGCACAGGAGCTTAGGGATTTCATTACTAGCCAGCATGCCTGCACTGAAACTGATATCAACATAATGAGGGATGCTGCTATTCACTGCAGGAGCAGGACGTTGGTGGAACCAGACCCTCAGGAAGTGTCTGGCTCAGTGGCAGAGCAAGAGTGGGGGCGGGGGGCGGTCACCACTCCTGGCTGTCCCAGTGTGAGTAGTGGTGCCCCACCATCATCTTTATTCACTGTTTAGTGCCCATTGTGAAGCACATGATTGACTGAATGGCCCCCCCGGCTCCCGAACACTCCCAAACCTGGCTCTGCCACTGGTCTGGCTGGCACCACTGCTCCAGTTGGGGACCCTCTAAGTAGTATTCCCAACCCTGCTGCATTGTGGAGTCATACCTCAGGTAGCATCCACTCCAGAGGTGCATGCAGCAGTGACAGGAGGGCTGACTCAGAACCAGCAACAGCAGCAGCTCTAGAGTTCATTTGGGATGAGCTACTAAAATTCCTGGTGCTCCCCGATGAAAAGGGGTCCCTTCCCACAAGGACCAGGTCCCAAACAGCAGCAGTAATGAGAAATCCTTCCCAGACCCCCACTTCTTGACTTGCATGGTCTGGCACTGGGGCTTACCTACAGAATGTCTACAGCCTTAGTCCCAACCTGGGATTCAATCCTTTGGGGATCTGGTGATACCTCAGGTCCTCCAGTCACCAATCCAGGGGCCGCTAGATTCTTTGCACACTTTGAGGGTCTGGGGGGAGTGTTCACGCCATTCATGAGACTACCCCTTACTCGCACACACATTCCTCCAATCAGCATGCTGCCTCCATGTCTTAAGGTTGCCAGCAAGTTGGTGGATCTCGCGGGACTTGGTGCCGACAGTCCCAGCTTGGATGTGGTTTCCGCCTGGGGAAAGGCAGCTTCACCTACTGTACCACTGACTTTGAATGCTGCCCAGGTGGGCCTCCTTTTTCAATGGCTGGAAAAGATACAACAACAGATGCAGGAGCAACCGCAGGACACAGCCTCAAAGCATCCAGGGTCGACATGAGCCCCACATCTGCCAAAGAAATGGCACAGTCAGTCGGAAGGAACAGAGGACTTGGAAGAGGAGGAGGAGGAAGAGGCTGAACCAGACACTGGACAGACCACAGGCAGATTCTGCCCACAGGAGGACATAGCAGAGCTGCTGATATTGATCCATGAGGTATTGCAGGTCCCGGACAAATCACAAACAGCTCACTCCTCAACGAACCCCCCCGTCATCACAGTCAAGGGTGGTCAGGCTAGTGTTCCCCTCATGCACAGCTCTAGATGCTGTTCTGGACAAGAAAATGGAAGCATCAGAACCTTCAAGGATTCCAGAGAAGAAGTCTGTCAGAAGATTATACCGCTGCCCCAAGTGCACCAGACCCGAATGGCATATGGCACGAAGGTGGATATACCAGTGTCGGCCCTGGCCAGTCACACAGTTCTACTGGTGGAGAGCACTGCAACTCTCAAAGACCCAATGGATAAGAAAGCCAAGGGCACTTAAAAAATTCATGAGGTTAGGGAATTGCCCTGTCAAAGGGTACAGTGGTATGGTATACCAACTAAGCCTCATACGATGGGTAGAGGCCATCGTGGATGAACTCCCAGAGGAGTCACCACTGACAGGACAGGTGGATTGTGCAGTACAAGCCACCCATTACCTAGCGGATGTGATGTCCAACATCATGAAGTTTGACACCAAGGCCATGGTCCTGACTAACCTCACCAGGTGAGCCCTCTGGCTCAAGCTCTGGCAGGTGGATGCCAAGTCCAAGGCAATGTTGCTGAAGCTCCCATGTAAGAAGGGTCATCTATTCGGCAACACTCTGACCCCGTTTCTCTGAGATAAGACTGGAGCAAAGCAGATGGCAGAAAAGAAGGACCTATACCTTCCGTCAGGCCAGCCATTTCGCCCCAAGTTCAGGGGGAACAAGGGCCAAGCAAAATCAGTTCAGAACAACTCCCAAAGGGACGCCACTTTCAAGACTCGGTTCCAGGCCAAATCAAAGTTCAGGGGAGGTTTGAGCCAACATGGAGGCTTCCATGGCAACAAAACCAGTGGAGACTTTTCGGGAAAGAGCCAATGAGATCAAGTGGGCACAGGTGGACAGCCCTACCATGGGAGGACAACTGCAACTGTTTGTCGACCAATAGGCCCAAACCAGAAAAGACAAGTGGGTACAAGAACTGGTGTCTTACGGTTACACCATAGAGTTCTCATAAAAGATAATTCCACACAGATTGATGATATCCCTGACACCCAATGACCCCCATATGCTGGCAGCAATCCAGCAGGCCCTATGCGAACTCCTCAAGAGCAATACCATCGTACCGATAGCACCTCAGGAGAGGAACACAGGGGTGTATTCTATGTTCTCTATGGTCCCAAAAAAGACAGGGAGTCGATGCCCAGTTCTTGACCTGAAGTTCTTGAACACATTTGTGATCTACAAGAAATTCAAAATGGAAACACTCCAGGCTACCCTGATGGCAATTCAGCCAGAGGACATCCTAACCTCAATAGACTTAAAGGATGCTTACCTGCACATTCCAGTTCACCCCAGTCACCACTGCTACCTCAGGTTCCAAATCAACGGGGCCACTTCAATACACTTGCTTACCTTTCGCCTGGCCTCGGCTCCAAGATTTTCACAAAAATGTTAGTGATTTCAGTGTCCCATCGACAGCAAGAGATACATGTCATTCCTTTCTTGGATGATTGGCTCGTAAGGGCCAGGTTGCCAGCTCAAGCCCAGAGGGACACCAACACTGTGATCCAGTGTCTGCAACAACACGGCTGGATTGTCAACTGGAGCAGGAGTCAAGAGACCTCGGCGCAGGAAATCACCCACATGGCGCCAAGATCAACACCAGTGTGGGTAGAGCCTTCCGATGGAAGAAAAGGTGAAAATATCCTAAGACTCTTGGAGTCGATTCAGTCACAGCCCTGGAGGCCAGTCCATTTGTACATTCAACTACTGGGCCTGATGGCCTCCATGATAACAGTGGTACCATGGGCTCAGCTGCATGCGTCCACTTCAGAGAGTACATTCAGGACACATGGGATCAGTCGTCTCAGGATTTCGAGTGAATACGCAAACCCAACCAGTAGATTCTTGGCAGCCTCACTTGCTGGTCAAAAGGAGCAACCTATCGAAGGGGTATTCCGTTGTCATTACAAACAGGGCCAAATAACTTCATAGTTAAATTTGCAGACGATACTAAATTGGGGGGCATGGTTAATAATCAAGAAAATATTTCTGCATTAAAGAAGGATTTGGAAAAATTAACACTTTGGGCAAATGAAAATCATATGCAGTTTAATCAAGACAAATGTTTAGTAGTGCATTTTGGTGTAAATAATCCAAAAATTATATATCATATAAACGGACTACCACTTCACTTATCAAATTGTGAAAAAGTTTTAGGGATATATGTTAATAATAAACTTACATCAAATGATCACTGTGTTAGAACTGCTTGCATGACCAACAAACTACTGAGGCAAATAAAACGCAC
The DNA here is from genome assembly GCA_016271365.2 of Neoceratodus forsteri. NCBI lineage: Eukaryota > Metazoa > Chordata > Ceratodontiformes > Ceratodontidae > Neoceratodus > Neoceratodus forsteri. Next base: position 1,071,108,735 of record CM028133.1, read on the forward strand.
TTTTGTTAATCGAACTGAACAATGCCTTATTCCATTGTATAGGGCATACATTAGACCATATCTAGACTATGGCTCCCCTTTCTGGAATCCAAACCAAAAAAAGACATAGCAATTCTTGAACAGGTTCAAAGGAGAGTAACTAGAATGATTCCAATATTAACAAACTTGGATTATCAGAACAGATTAAAAGCTACTGGTCTCTTCTCTCTTCAAACTAGAAGATTAAGAGGTGATATGCTTAGGGTTTTAATTTAATAAATTCACAGATCTAATGGAGAAATGTGGTCTAACACTCTCCAAAAGGAGACATGTTCCAAGACTGCATGATAAACAGCTTGAAGTAAAAACTTATAAAACCAGCAAAAGGGGAAACTTTTTTCCAGTAAGAGCAACCATTGTATGGAACACCTTGCCACAATAATTGGTAGAGGCAACTAGTGCCACTGTCTTTAAAAACAAATTAGATGTTTGGTTGAGGGATAATAGATAAATAATGTCCCACATAGTGTGGGGAACAGTCTTGATGGGCTCTGGCCTTCTTCTGTTCTTTCATATCAAGTAATACCAAGTAACATCATGGTGACAATTATGATGCATGCCAGTCTCCTGGGTTGGGGAGCCATGATGGGGTGACATGTTACCCAGGAAAATGGTTGCTTTGTGAGTCCCTCCTTCCCATCAATGTGTGTGGAAATGCGAGCAGTATATAGAGCCCTGCTATTTTTTGCGACAAGGCTGATGAGTCAGCTGGTGCTGATCTGAACTGACAATCAAGTCACTATGGCCTACAAAACAAGCAAAGCAGGGTGCACAGCAGAGCAATGCTCCAGGAAGCGTTATGTACCTTGCGTTGGGTTGAGAGCCACCTGCCAATGATATCTGCCACACACCTTGCTAGGAAACCGAATTCTCAGATTGACTGGCTAAACTGAGTTACCCTCAGCCAGACAGAATGCCAGACTCTGATCCGCAGATAACGACCATATGTTTTCCTCCCATTCCCATGATAGCAAACGTTTCTTAATGTCAGAGCCACGACAGCAACTGTTCCGATGGTGGTGCCTGACTGGCAGGGCGATCATGGTATTCACTACTCAGGGCAATGTTGATAGACTGCCTTGGCGCCTGTCAAACAGACCGGACTTGCTGATTCAGGGCCCAATCCTACACCACAACCCACAAGTGCTTTACTGACAGCCTGGATGTTGAAAGGGTGAGACTGTTGAAAGAGGAATACCCTCCAAGAGTGGTGGACTGTCTCTTACAATCCCGGAAGGCTTCCATGAACAGGACTTACCAGAGACATTGGCACATGTTTTTAGAAAGTGGAGTACTGCAAAGGACTTGTCACCTTTGGTGGCGGGGCTTCCTCAAATTCTTGATTTTCTCAGTGATGGCATTGAAAGGGTCTAGCATAGTCCTCTCTGAAGGTCCAGGTGTTGGCCATAGCAGCAGTGCAGGGCCATCTTCCCAGGGTGAGTGACATCCGATCACATCCAGATGAGGTTCCTTGCTCAGGGCAGTACAGCTTGCGTCTCCCAGGACTCGACCGCTCTGTGCCCCATAGCAGCTTGATCTGGTGCTGGATGGCCTGCATAAGCCTCTGTTTGATGCTAAGTCTCCTTACTGGGTTACCCTGAGAACAGTGTTCATTTTGGTCATGTGCTCTGGCAGATGTGTAGGTGAGCTGCAAGCCCTTTCCTGCCAGGAACCATTCCTGACCATCCATAATGACAGGGTATCCTTGATGATTGTGCCATCCTTTGCTCCGAAGGTGGTTTCACAGTTTCATGTGGAACAGGCAATCCATCTGCCAAACATGAGAGAAGTACAAGGGGACCCAAATGGGACTCCTCATCCTTTGGACATGGTCTCCTTGCTAAATAAAGCTTATCTGTTGATGTCTGAAGGTTTTCTTAGGTCAGACAAATTGTTTGTGTTCTTTCCGGAAGGAAAAGGGGACAAGTGGCTTCTAAGGAGGCCATTGCCAGCTGGAACAGGGGGGCAATAATCACAGCTTATCAAGAGGCAGGTCAAGAGCCACCAAAAGGTATCAAGGCGCATTCCACTAGAGCTTTGTCAGTCTCTTGGGTAGAGAGGGAGGTGCCTTGGAACAGGAAATCTGTGCAGTGGCTACTTGGTCCTCTGTCACACATTTGTGCCCCATTACAGGCTGGATGTCGCCTCAGCAAACAGGGCAACTTTTGGCAGGTAGTGCTTCAGGATGCTGCAGCTGTGACCTGAGGGTGGGGTTCATCTTTTTTACCCTCCCATTGGTTTTCTGGGCACTGCTACAAAGTCCCATTTGTGAGGATTTATGAGCAGTAGAAAGGTTGCAGGGGATAATGGCATTTACTCACCTGGTAAAGGTGATTATACCTGCAACCTCTATAGTGCTCATGATCCCTCCCAGGGTGGACAAACCCGATACACTGGGGCAGCCAGAATCACCATATCAGGATCAGGGGTATGACTAACAGTTCCCATGTGTTCGTAATAGTTCAGCCACTACCGGTTCTTTATTCTGTAGTGGCTAGACATATATGACATATTTGGTTTATCACATATATTATGTTCTTTCTCTTTAAGCATATTTACTGTACCTTACATATTATTCACTGAGTATATCATGTATTAATCATTGATCTTATGGTTGTGTATACCCAGCATAGTTGAGCTTTAGTGGCTATTCATTATGAATAGTGCTTTTTCCACTAAGTAAATTTCATCACTTTTCACTTTATAAAAGCTCATGTTGGTCTGGATCATTTCTGTTTTTGGCTGTTTTTATGTTGTCTTGTGCATGTGCAAGCAACATATTGTGGTATCTTGGAATAGCAGGTTTTGGAGGTGCAGTCATGTTGTGGCCAGTGGCACCACTGCTTTTTTGGGCTGGGCTCTGTGGAACGAATTAAATAGCACGCTGTTAATGACAGCAGTTGAAAACCAACTTGAAACAATTTTGCGCTGCAATGAGGGAGTGACCCATCATTGCAGGGCGTGCCTTGCATGGTGTAACATTTCAATAAACATGGCGGGTGGCGGCTGTCGCCATCTGCCTGTCACAGCCCTTAGGAAGCCAACTTTGGGGATGCCCAATCCCCCTGTCGGCATATGTGCCCCTTTACTGTTTTTGTCTGCCGAGGGGGATGCCCAATCCCCTCAGCATCATGCCCCAAATACAGACATGCTTGCCCAATCCCAGTCGGCATGTTGACCCTCCCATCACGTTGGCATTTTCCTGGCCCCGCCCCACCCCCATTGTGTGCCACCTCAATGTGGCTAACATAAACCGCTAAACAAATGTGCCACACTGGGAGCCCACCTCAGTGTGGCCAGCACCTGTTAAAAACAGAAAATGTTCCATGGTGATTTTTTTTTTTATTTTTATTTTAGTTACCTGAAACAAAGAAAATGGTCCCTCGCCGTCGGGTCCCCTCCCCCAGTCCGCACCAACTCTTTGCACATCCCACCTCCCACACCCCTCACCCCATACTTACCTCAGGAGCCAGGCTCAAGATCTTGGTGGAGCAGGAACACGTCTGCACTCTTCAAAGCCGACCACGAACTGAAGAAATGCCGGTAAGCTGTATAATGGCATAAATGGGGGATTTTCAACTTAGATGGATATTGTGGCCATTTTTTCCAACTTTTTTCTCTCCAAGTTTTCAACATGGGGTTCTTGGGACTCCACCTCATGAACTCAGACAATGTCATTTCGTCATTTGGTCCCGAAAGGTGATTTCGTGGTCACTGTGTGGAATCACCTTTTGGGACCGATTAACAAAACAACAGTGCCAGTGTTTATGAGGTAAGCTCCCAAAAAAGACTATACTGCAAATTTGGTGAATAAATTCAAAAAAATGACTGTTATGAGTGTGCATTGCACAGTTTCTACGCATGCTCGTAACTTTGAGAATTTTTTATATTTTCACTCCAGATTTTCAGTGTTGTCATTTTTTCACACCTCCTTAAGAACAGTGCAGCTGTCATTTTTCACAGCTTGCCCAAAATGTGTTTTCGCACATGTGGCGCACAATGGTGCAGTCGCTGTGGGAAATCAACGTTTGGGACAAATTAAGAAAATCACTGTGACACTGTTCATGAGTGGAGGTCCCAAAATGCCTATGTTGAAATTGTGGTGATATATTCCACACAATGACTGTGTTATTGCATGTTGCTTAGTTTCCACATATGTCTGTGAATTCAAGAATTTTTTATATTTCACCCAGATTATCAACATTGCCATTTCTTCACCCCCTTATGAACAGTACAGCTGTCATTTTTCACATCCTGCCTAAAATGTGGTTTCACACATCTGGCTCACTGTGGGACATCAATGTTCGGGACAGATTAACAAAATCACAGTGCCACTATTCATGAGCAGAGGTCCCAAATGCTTTCATGAGGTGGGGTCACGAAAAGCCCATGTTGAAAATGTGTAGTGCAAATACCAACAACGCCCAGGGTGTTAGGGTTTCTAACCATAATGTCCCACCCCGTAGAGACTGACCGGCATCAGGGGTGTGCTTTGGATTGTCGGCTGTAATGCTCATGCCATTCCACCCCAACCCCCACTCTGCAGCCACTAACAGGCATCAAGGTGTGCCTTGGACTCTTCGGCCCCAGAGTTCACCCTGTTCTCCTACACTGCACCCATCTCAATGTATTTCCTGATGGAATGGGGTGAGCATAAGGCCTGAGGACCCCAAGGCAAAACGCAATACTTGTCCGCAGGGTAGGGTGAGGTGAAATGGCATGAGCGTTTTGGCCGATACCCAAAGGCACACCTCAATGCCTGTCAGTCTCTGCAGGGTGGTGTGAGGTTAGCGTCACTTCCATACTTCACTGCCATTCCTATTATGCACCTCTGTAACTCCTACACTACCAATACCAATGTCAGCAAGACAACATTCAGCATTGCAAATGCTTGTTTCTATTACCTGTTGTGTCTTTTATTTTGGGGGTATTCTTGTTTTTTCTTGTTTTGTGTTTTCTGCTAGGGAAGTTTCATGCTGGTCTCTCTGGCTGGAGCTTGGGGATTGGCCTCTAGCAGACCAAAGGTTTATGATCATGCATCGGCCAATGGGAAGGCAGAGGATTACCCATTTGTGAGGATTTATGAGCACTATAAAGGTTGCAGGTATAATCACCTTTACTGGGTGAGTAAATACCATTGTTCCTAGTCATGCAGTACATTTTATTACACCACACAGATCTCAAGTTCCAGGCCAGGTCAGAACACTCTGTATCCTGCCATATGGCTGTGGGAAAGTGATTCAATTACTGTTGTGAGGTAGTTGTTGCCTAGCCATGTAACACATCATCATACTCTGCTGAGATGTACTGCAGCCTGACATCTGATATTACACCCTAGAAACCATACTGTTCAAGTAGGTGAACCAGTCCATTTCTCTCGTTAAACTGTATGTTTTGTAGTGGTAGGTGAACTACCCATTTCCCCTAGTGAAACTAAGCAGAATTTTTTTTGTGTTCTAAAAGCATCTATTAGGCTTTCAGTGCAATTCAATATTGTTTAGTGGGTAATGGTTCTCTTCTAGGTTCTTCGGCCCCCAATCTAGGCTTTCAAATCCAAGAAAAAAAATATGGGAACTGTTGGGGGGCCCTTTGAAGTAAACACTCTTTGCTCAAGTTATTGTTCTTCAATCTTTCTTTTTATTTCTCTTCCCCTTACGTTTCGCTCGACTTGAAGCTTGTTCACGGGGTTTATTCTTTGTTACACATCTGCAAATACATTTATTTTATGTCACTGATCAGCATTTTTTTAATATGATATTGTTACATTTTTAATTCTTTGTTGTATACACATACCATTCAATAAAGATTGTTGCTTGTGCACCCTTGTATATATTCTTAATTTTTCACAGGGTTGGTTTATTTGTACTCGTTTAGATCCTAAGTTGCATCCTAAAAAGACATACACAGTATGTTAGTGAACACAGTGCTGCTAACAGCTTGGAACAAGGTTTAACTACTGCCTGTAAGGCTTGTTCCCCATATTTCTTGGTTTGCAGCATTCCTTATATATATTACTTAAAACTTCTTGTCTTTCTTGTAAAGTATATTTTTGGGTCTGTAATGACATAAACATCATTTTTTGTAAAACTTTGCTGTTATCATGTTGTTTAATATTATAATGTGGCCACATTGTGGCTTCTATTTACTTATTTTGTTAACAGCATACCTTAAAGGAGGCTATGAGCTTCTCAGAGTGGACAACAAAGAACACTAATTCCACTCTAAGAAGCTCATAGCCTTCTGAAAAATTAAGAATATATACAAGGGTGCACGAGCAGTAATCTTTATTGAATGGTATGTGTATACACCAAAGAATTAAAAATGTAACAATATCACATTAAAAAAATGCTGATCAATGACATAAAATAAATGTATTTACAGACGTGCGACAAAGAATAAAACCCCGTGAACAAGCTCCAAGTCGAGCAACACGCAGGGGGAAGAGAAATAAAAAGAAAGATTGAAGAACAATAACTTGAGCGAAGAGTGTTTATTTCAAAGGGCCCTCCAACATTTCCAATATTTTTTCAGTGCAAGTCACCTGAGCAATAAGCAATAAGCAATAATTGAGAGGCAGTATAGCGCAGTGGTTTAAGGCTCTGAGCTGCAAATCTGGAGACCTGGGTTTAAATCCCACAGCCCCCACTTGCATACTGTGTGACCCTGAGCAAGTCACTTAACTTCCCTGTGCTCCCTGGTCACACCTGTAAACAAGTTTTCAGCTTAGTGTGTTTCACCTGGTTAAATAATTCGATAAAAAAAAAAGATGTGGCAGATGCCATGGGCAACACTGTACCTCTCAATGGTAATTGAACAAGTTTGTACAATAGGTCTTACAAAGATGTGTGCACCCTATGCAGAGGACCTAACAACTCAGTACAGTTGTACTGCAGCCTAATAGCAGGTGTTGCATTATGGAAAACACTGCTCAAGTTGGTGAAGTGCTCCACGTTCTCTAGTGAAACAGTAGCGTGTGTGTGTGTGTGTGTGTGTGTGTGTGTGTGTGTGTGTGTGTGTGTGTGCTGTAATAACTACTACCAGGCAGCAGCACACAAGTCACCTGAGTAGTTTATGTGCTACGTATGGATCAGCAGTAATTTTTTCATACTGTTTGGAAACAGTTTGCTACTGTTCAGAGTAAGTGCGATGTGACAGCAGACCTGATAGCTCTATTACATTGTGCTTCAACCAACCACGATTGGCTTAACTGATTGAAACCCACCAAAATAAAAGCTCAGTTCACACGGCCAACTCTGAGCCGTTGTTTGTGGTGCACTGCAGCCAGATCGGTGCCACTGGGCACGTCTCAGTGCCAACATTTTCTGGATTTCTTGTTGCGTGGAGTTGTAGAAACATAGAAACATAGAATCTGATGGCAGATAAGGACCGCTTGGCCCACCTAGTCTGCCCATTTTCCTACCTAACAGATAAGCTGCAGATCCTAGTTAACCAACAGCTTACTTCCTCCTACCCCCCCACTAGGACTGCCTTATGTCTGTCTCGTGCATTCTTGAATTCCCCCACTGTTCTTCACTCCACAACCTCCTCAGAGAGGCTGTTCTATGCATCCACAACCCTCTCCATGAAAAAATACTTCCTCACATTACCTCTGAGCCGTCCCCCCTCTTTCTTCAAATTGTGTCCCCTTGTTCTTGCACATCTCTTTTTCTGAAAGATGCTACCCTCTTGGACTTTGTTGATTCCCTTGAGGTACTTGAAAGTTTCTATCATGTCCCCTCTCTCCCTTCTTTCCTCAAGGGTATACATATTAAGCTCCTTTAGTTGTTCCTCGCATGTCTTCTGGTGCAGACCCTACACCATTTTGGTTGCCCTCCTCTGGATAGCCTCCACTCTGTCTATGTCTTTGCAGAGATGGGGTCTCCAGAACTGCACACAGTACTCCAGATGGGGTCTCACCAACTGTCTGTACAGAGGGATAACAACTTCCTGTTTTCTACTATTGATGCCTCTTCCTATGCATCCCAGTATCCCCCCAGCCTTCCTTACTGCCTTCTCACATTGCTTGCCCACCTTTAGGTCATTTGATATAATTACCCCCAGGTCCCTTTCCATTTTTACTGTTGTCAGTATCTCACCCCCCATTGTGTACTCTTCCCCTGGGTTTCTGTTTCCCGTGTGCTTTACTTTGCACTTCTTTACATTGAATCTGAGCTGCCATACATTTGGCCATTCCTCCAACCTTGCCAAGTCCCTTCTCATCCTTTCCACTCCATCTTGTGTATCAACCCTGTTGCAGATCTTTGTGTCGTCTGCAAAGAGACATACTTTTCCTTCCAGTTCCTCTGCAATGTCACTTATAAAGAAAAGGACCAGTCCCAGTACTGAACTCTGCAGCACCCCGCTAGTAACCCTCCTTTTTTCACTGTGTACTCCATTTACTACTACCCTTTGCGTCCTGTTGTCTAGTAATTTTGTATCCAGGCTACCACCTTGGGCCCACTCAAGGCTGGCTAACTTGTGTATTAATCTTTTGTGTGGGACTGTATCAAATGCCTTGCTAAAATCTAGGTAGGCCATATCCATAGCCCCTCCCTGGTCAACTACTTTGGTCACCCAGTCAAAGAAATCTATTAGATTCGTCTGACATGACCTTCCCATCGTGAATCCATGCTGCCTTGGGTCCTGTGCCCCACTGGCCTCTAGGTACTCAACAATTCTTTCCTTCAGAAGTGATTCCATCATTTTCCCTACCACTGAGGTCAAACTAACTGGTCTGTAGTTTCCTGCCTCTGTCCTGCTCCCACTTTTGTGAAGAGGAATCACATCTGCCCTCCTCCAGTCCTCAGGTACCACCCCATCCTCCCATGATTTGTTAAAGAGAGTAGTCAGCGGTGCCACTAGTTCTACCCTTAGTTCTTTTAGAATTCTTGGGTGAATCCCATCAGGCCCCATTGCTTTGTCCACCTTCAATTTTATTAGTTCTTTCAGAACCCTTTCTTCTGTAAATGGACTGGTATTGACCCCTGTCTTCAGAGTGTTTCTCTTGTTTGGTTTAGGTACCTCCCCCTCCTCTTCCTTTGTGAATACTGAGCAGAAATATTCATTTAGTATCCCTGCTTTTTCACTGTCCCCCTCTACCCACATTCCTTCCCCTTTATTAAGCCTCAGTATCCCTCCTTTGGTCTTTCTTCGCTCCCTAATGTACCTATAAAGGTCTTATCCCCTTCTTAACAGAATTGGCTATCCTTTCCTCGGTTTGGGCCTTTGCTGTTCTGACTGCCTTCCAGCCTCTTTCTGCTTTTACTGACAAAGTTTTCTGTCCGCTCCTTCTGTGTTTCCTTATATTTCCTGAATGCTATCCTTTTCTCCTTAACCTTCCCTGCCACCTCTTTTGAGAACCATAGTGTTTTTTTCCTTTGTTGTGTTTTATTGATTTGCTTTACACAAAGGCTTGTTGCCTCTGTGATGACTGTTTTGATTACTCCCCATTGTTCCTCCACCCCTCCTTCCTGCCTGTTTGCTAGTGCTTTTCTAAGGCACTCTCTCATTTTCCCAAAGTCAGCCCTCCTAAAGTCCAATACTCTTGCTTTTGTATGGCTTGATTGTATGGCTGTGTTTATCGTGAACCACACTGTTTGGTGGTTGCTTGTTCCCAGATGGCTACCCACCTCTAAATCTGAGATTCTTTCTCCGTCCCCATTTGAGAGTACCAGGTCTAAGATTGCTCCCTCCCGAGTGGGTTCCAATACTAGCTGTCTGAGGCATGCCCCCTGTAGGGCATCAAGAATGACCCTGCTCTTGGATGTGCCTGCAGCAAAGGTGCTCCAGTTAACATCTGGCATATTCAGGTCCCCATCAACAATATCTCCCCTTTTTCTGCCATTCTAAGGAAGCCTTCTATCATTTCCTTGTCCATTCCCTCCCTGAGATGAGGGTCTGTATACAACCCCCGTGCGGATTGTGGTGCTATTTCCTGTCTTTAGGGTGACCCAGAGTGCCTCATCTGCTCCCTGTTTACTCTTTAGTTCTGTTGCTTTGATCCCTTCCTTTACATAGAGAGCTACTCCTCCTCCTCTTTTACCCTCCCTGTCCCTCCTGTAGATTGTGTATCCTGGTATGTTGACATCCCAGTCATGGTTCTCTCTGTACCATGTTTCTGTGACTGCCACAATATCCAGGCAACCCTCTTCCATCAAGGCCACTAGTTCCGGGAGCTTGTTACACAGACTGCAGGTGTTGGTACTCATCACCCTCCACTTTTTGATAGCCTTACCCCTTTTAGCCCCATTTCTGTCCTTACTGCCTTTGCCTTTTTTTACATTTACCTCTGTCCTGCTCCCTAATAACTTCTCTACCTTGGTGTTTACCTCACTAATTACCATGTTTTGTGGGGGGAGGCTGGGATTTCCCTGCTCCTTTTCAGTGCCTCCCCCCTTGGCTAGTTTAAATGCTTGCCAATGAAGCATTTAAACCTCTCACCTAGGATCCTGGATCCCCCTGGACAGATGCAGACCATCACACCAGTATAGGTCTGCATCCCTTCAGGTGGCTCCCCAGTCCCCAATGAAGCCAAAACCCTGAGCTCCACACCAGTTTTTCAACCACTCATTGAATTCCCTGGTGAGGAGTGCCCTAGCATCACCCTTGCCATAGACAGGCAGCACCTCCGAGAAGGTTACCGTATGTGCTACTTGTCTAAGGCCCCTCCCCAACTCTACAAACTCCTCTTGCACTGCTCTGATCCCATTCCTAGCCAGGTAATTTGTCCCTAGGTGGACAATGACATCCAGCTCCCTCCCTCATGCAGCTCCTCCCACGATCCTGAGGATTCGCTTCCTGCCGCTCCAAGCTGTGGTGCCAGGAAGGCACCTTACCCCCTCTCCCCTTCCTCCCCTATTTCTACGCCCTAATGATTGAGTCCCCCACCAGGAGTTGTTTCCTTCCCCTGTGGGGTCCCATGCCACCCTCCTGTGGGTCTCCTTTGTGAAGGTTCCCAGCATCCTCCTTGGTCTCCACTGCAGGTGCCTCCATAGAGGAACCACTATCCACCAGAAGCGAATGAATTGTGGAGAGGTACAGCTGGAGGATACAACTCTGTTCCACCACCTCTCCCTCCTAAGCCCACCTGGTCCAGCCTCCTCTTTCTTGGCAACCTCTGAGGTAGTGGCATTGGCCCTGCTAGTCCTTGGGTGGGGGAGGAGGTTTCACGAATCCTAGCCAGGTCAGCCTGGAGACGGGCAACCTCCTCTCTCAGACCAGAGAGGTGCCTGCAAATAGAGCAGCATCGCAGCCTCCAGAATGTCTCCCGGAACACTGCCGCCCCACAGCCATTGCATTGCACCACTCCTATCATGTGACCACGATCCCTCTTTTCTTTGGATCGTGTAGTGGTGCAGGCATTTTACATTGGTCTGCTCAGCTGTGTGAACAGCCGGCACCACCCACAGCTGTCTCACAGCTGCAGTGCCTGAAGGCAGAAGGCTTCAGACCCAAGTTCAGCTAGAGGTTGCTTTTGGTAGTTTAAACACAGCTGAACTTGGGTAAGTGGTTCTTTTTGTAAACCGAGGGCAAAAAATTGCTGATGTAAATTCTTGTCATGTGAATGAGGTAACACTGTTTAAGTAGGTGATCCAGCCCAGTTTCTGTATAGTATGGTACCTGTCAGGCTGCAAGCCAAGTTGCGTGAGCAGCAGTAACCACACAGATGCATATTTTCTACCCTCTACCTGCCGATTAGGGCACCATTATCATGCAACTGAGAGAAGTTAAACTCAAAGGAGTACTGTAGTTGCAGCACGTTGTCATAATGTTTCTACACATGCTGTTACAGAATGTAAAAGAAGAACATTTTGAATGTATATTCAGAGTCTGAATACAATATTTGTGTTGCTTGAGGGACTTCTCATTACACATTATTGTCTGAAAGGGCACAACTGAATGTTGTAAGGTATTATGGTTTACCCAGGTATTGTAGGACACAATTTGATAGTCAGTTGCAATGCATTCCACTATTAAATAGAAAGTAAAGTAATGACAAGTTTATAATAACTGGGTCTTCCCTTTTTGCTATGGCGTAGTTTGCCGTTATAAAGGAGCATTTATAACGGCAAACACGTGCACGGTTCCCCTCTCTTTGCACATGCATCCACTGCAGTGTTTCCCTTCCTGGCTCGCCACATCCTTCTCGACCGCAAACCCAGCCACCAAAGAATCCGGCGTAAGTTACATTAAACAAAGTTATTCTCTACAGGATACAGGATTCAATACAGTTGAAGTCGCTCAAACAGGATGGCTACGGGCAGGCAAAACTTCTCATCCCAATTAAAGGAAGCTGGTATTTTGCATCACAGCAACCATCTCACATACCCACCAACATAGAAAACACAGACACAGAACAAAACCAGCACACACCACACATTAGTGAATTACAGCTCTTTTTGATTGTGTGTTTGTTGTGCTGTTTGCAGTTAAAGGCATCTTTATTTTGAAGGCCATACTTTGCAGCATAATTTTAAAGAACTTATCTGACTGTTGTTGCGCATGGTTCCTCACTCAGATTTGACGGGGATTTATCGGCTAGAGGCAAAGTAATCTGTAATTTTACTTTGCTTCTTCTCCAATGTGAGCTGGTGATGCACGATTGTTTCCAGCTCGAAGATCAGCTCCGTAATGCATCTGGTTGTTTTGTAAGCACCAGTCTCTAAGTGAGCTTGCATGTAGCAGTGCTTCCTCACTCGTGACATTGACTGGTGGAGCATCATCATCACCATCTGGACATTCCTGCCTGGATACGCTGCTGTCCTGTAATGAGGAGCAAATGTCATCCAGGGAAAGCTCATCTTCCGTGACCTCTTCATTGTCGACCCCACAAAGGCCTGAAACTCATCGTGGGACATCCAGTCTGGGATCAGGACATCAGCTAGTGGATCATCTGCTCCTGGCTCTTCTGCTGTCTCAGGTGTGTAAAGGCTGTCAGCCGGTACGTTACCTTGCAGGGAAAAATGAGTTTTTCAAAAGCAGTTTGCGATTGCAGGTTCCTTGACAGTGACCATGCCTTGGCCATTATGTAGATTGCGTCCAGCAAATTTACTGCTTTTGCAATCTCAGTGGCCAAGGCAGAGGAGCCACTGTCAATTACACCCACAATGCGTGCTGTGAACAGGAAGCGGTAATGACCCTTGAAATTCCTAATCACCCTCATGTTCATGGGCTGGATAAGACTGGTGGTGTTGGGGGGAAGAAAAATTTGATTTATCTGGCTAGATTTTTCACCAAATGTGGTAAGGTGGGCACTGCAGTTGTCGTCAAAAAGCAGCACTCTTGCCCCATCTCCAGCCTGGAAATTCTTGAGGTTATAAACTCTCTCCCATCTGATAAAGCCCCGGGACCAGATGGTTTTCCCTCTAACTTTTATAAAGCCCTAGCTAAAGAATTGGCTGCCGTTCTCCACCAGGTGTTTTCTTTCTTTTGCCAGAAAGGTATCACAGATTGTTCCCTGCTGGAGGCACTAATCATTGTTTTACCTAAGCCAGACAAGCCTATAGATAGGGTCTCCAGCTACCGCCCAATTTCCCTCATGAACTACAATATGAAGATATTTGCTAAAGTTCTCTCTTCTAGGATAATGAGAGTATGGGAAGGGTTGATTGGACCTGAATAAGTTTCATTTCACAGAGAGGGTAGTGGATGCATGGAACAGCCTTCCTGAGGAGGTTGTGGGGTCTAAAACTGTGGGAGAATTCAAGAATGCATGGGACAGACATAAGGCAATTCTTGTGGGGGGTAGGAAGAAATAGGCTGTTGGTTAACTAGGATCTGCGGCCTATCCTGTAGGTAGGAAAATGGGCAGACTAGATGGGCCAAGCGGTCCTTATCTGCTGTCAAAGTCTATGTTTCTATGTTCTATGTAAGTTGGTTTCATGAAGGGTAGATCCTCAACTGATCATCTGAGGAAACTGGCACATGTTTTCTCTGCGTCTGAGGAAGTGAAGCTGCCTATGGCCCTGGTCTCCCTAGGCGCAGAGAAGGCATTGACAGGGTTAGGTGGGACTTCATGTTCTTGGTACTGAGAAAACTTGGTTTCCCAGAAACTTTTATAAACTGGATAATGTGTACTTTACACTAACCCACAAGCAAAGGTGTACTGTAATGGTGTGCTCTCAAAGGTATCTCCTCTCCTCAGGCACTCAGCAGGGATGTCCTTATCCCTCTGCTTTTAACTTATATATGGAACCACTGATTTACCTCCTCAAGACTTCCCCACTAATCACAGGTATTCCTGTTGGAGCCTTCGCCCTCAGAATCTCTGTTTGCGCAGATGACATTTTATTGCATCTATCTAGACTGCATTCCTCCATGCCAGAAGTGCTCTGTATCATTGCTGCATTTGGGAAATTCTCCACATACAAGTTCAACATAGAGAAAACCACTATAATGCCCTTGAATTCTAAAACTGTCCCAGCCGATTATGCCTACCTAGGACTAACCTGGGTAACTGGCCTGAAATAGCTTGGCATTCTCTTATCCCAGAAACAGTCGCTAGTGAAATAGTTTAACCTGAATAAAATAGTAGAAACCATTAAACAAGATCTTGACAGATGGAATCTTCTCTCTCTCTCTCTCTCTATCTCTCTCTCCTCCTCTCTCCCCCACAGGCATGCAAGTGTAATCAAAATGAATGTGCTTCCTCACATATTTTACCCTCTGAATATGTATTCCTCCCGCATATCTGATTTCAGCATCTTCACTCAATCATTTAATGTTTCATCTGGAAGGGTAAATGCCCTTGCAGGTTCTTCACTAAACTGGGGGCCCCCAAGCACCTAGGAAGACTTAAACTTCCTAACTTTTACATCTATTATTTAGCTAATCACCTTTCCAAATATGCATGATGGTCCATAAATGATCCGAATCCCCCTACACCCTGATCTGGCTATAAATTGAAACACAGCAACTTCAACTCCTAAGCATAGCCCCAGCCATTCTCTTTTACATATCCCCCAATAAGCTACCAGTTAGTCTCAAAAACACAGTAATTAACACCTCTCTATGAGTCCATACTCAGTTAAGCAGAGCCATGCAGTACAGCAAATCACATGACATCTCCCAGCCATTATTGGGGAATCCAAATTTTAAAATAGGGGTGCGATGCTGTCCCACCAAAACTTTCCTGAGCTGCAAGAAAAATTGGTTGTGGACCTTCTGGTGGTGGTGGGGGGGGGGGTAATTCCCAACAGCAGAGATCTTTTGACTCAACTCCATCTTCCTATGAGAAGCATTTTTAAAATATTTCAATTAAGGCATTTACTAATTGCCTGGTTTGGGTCAAACAATTGGACCATAGATTGTAATGAATTCCTTAACCAAATAACCTCCCTGGTGTCGCAACCTCATGCAGTCTCTCAGCTGGTCTCATTATTGTTTGAGCAATTATCCCCAGATGCAGCAGGTAAATCTGACTACTGGAGATCCAAATTTCCCAATTCTTCCCTTAACTCATTGCCTCCACAGGTGCTCTCTGAAGTTGCATCACTTGTCTCCTGTATACCATTAACAGTGAATCCTGGGCCTTTCTAAGCAAAATCAGGCTATAGTCAGCATGCCACAAAAAATCCTAATAGCTCAAGAACCATAAGTGCTAGACACAAAGTATGAGTGGCAAATTTATTCAGCACAAAATTACCTTTCCAATGGTGGTATGCAAATAATAATATGTAATTTTGTTGTTTTTTCTGTGCTGGTTGAAACAGCAAAAAAAATATTTTTTTCACTAAAATAGGCAACATAAGCCATACAAACCATATCATAAACAAATGTGAATAACTCCTAAAGTACACATGATATGCACAAAATGTCAGTGGCAAAGTTGTTCAGCACAAAATTACCTTTCCAGTGGTGGTATGCAAATAATAATACATAATTTTGTTTGTTTTTCTGTGCTGGTTGAAACAGCAAAAACAAATATTTTTTTTTCACTAAAATAGGCAACATAAGTCATACATACCATACCATAAACAAATGTGAATAACTCCTAAAGTATACATGATATACACAAAATATCAGTGGCAAAGTTGTTCAGCACAAAATTACCTTTCCAACAGTGCTATGCAATCAAATATGTATTACATTCTGTTATATTATATATTAAAATATATAAGTGACATCTCCAGACATTGCAAGGCACACAGACTTCCTTAGGCATCCTCAGGACACACCAGTGTATTTTACTGACAACTACATGTGTCTGCTAGGAGACAATGAGTTAACTGGGATAAACTCTGGACAGATATGTACCGATTCATATCAAATGACAAGTTACGCCCACAGTTCTACATCTTGCATGATATATACTTTACCCCACAACACTTATACAGAATGGGCAAGCTCCCCACTAATCAATGCTCATATGTAACATGACAGAGGGCACCTTCTTCATAGCCTTTAGAATGCCCCAGAGTCACACCTTTGTGGGAAAAGCTCAAAGCAAATTAGACCCCTGCTTATTAGTGTACAAGACTATTTCACCCCAAAATTTGCATATTGGGTAATGTGTCTGATATCTCAGTATTAGAGAGAAGATTCCATATCTCATTAATATCAGTATCTGTGAAAAATTGATTTTACCTCACTGGCTTGATTAAAGCCATTACTTACCCAGAATTGTTGAATGAAATCTTGTTTAATAATAATAATATTATCTTTACTTATTAAGCCTTTCAATTATCAAGGTGCATTACAAAACTTAAAACAACAAATAAAAACTGCAATATATAAATACACAATAAAATCCAGAATTAACGTTACTAATTACAGCATACCCTGCTCCATTAGTAGGTCTTCGTTACCTGCTTAAACCCCCATGCACGCGCACTACCTAAGCCGATGGGGTGAGAATTCAAAGGCTGGGGCCACGACATAAATGTACAGGCCCTGAGGATTTTAAAACTACCCGGAATCTCAACAACCTCTCATCGGCCAAGTGGAGCAATCGCTCAGGGCAGTAAGGAGACAGGAGCTCTTTCAGGTGTTTAATCTCAGAGTAGAGAAAACTATTGCTAGTATCAGACACCGTCTCCCAACATACACCAAAAAATGGGGTGAGCCAGAAGCTCTTTTAATAGCCAGTTCCCACACCTGAGCGAAAGTATCAAGAAATGTTCTTTAGACTTATGTTTCTATCTCGAGAGCCTTTTAATCATACTGTCAGTGAATATGGGTGCAAGGGTATCTTACTAGTTGTCGGTAAAACCTATTGTATAGCAATGGCATTCATATTATTTTGAATCACATCTCTGGGAGGTGGGGGAGGGAGATTGGGGGTGGGGAACAGGGTGGGTGGTAGGTGTGTTGTATATTTCTTGTATTGTGATATTGTCCTCATTGTGACACTTATTATTATCTCATGAATTCCTGTGCTCTCTATATCTTAAAAACTGTACTGATGCATGTATGCTTGTTTATGTTTATGAGACTAAAATAATAAAGTACAATAAATAAAAAAAAGGCAGCACTCTCCTACAGCGCCTTCGCAGCTTGCTGTTCCAAGCTGAGAGCCACTCGTGGAACAGAGCAGAAGTCATCCGGGCGTTGGCTGAGTTGCGGTAAGTGACTGGGAGAGAAGCAAGGTCCTTAGGTAGACATTGTGGATGCTTGCTCTTCCTGATCGCCAAAAGAGGCAACTTTTCAGACCCATCCACGTTCGCACAGCACAGGAGGTAAACGTGATCTTTGGACTTCTTGCCTCCTATAAGCTGTGTTGCTTTGTGTGTATGCCCACGGTCCAGGAACCCACAGTAAAACACCCGTTCATCTGCATTAACGATGTTAACTGGCGGTACTGGCCAGCAGACCAGGGAGCACATTGTTGACCCATAGAGATGCAGAAGGAGCATCTGCATCCAGCTGTTTGCCCTGCTCACGCTTCCATGCTATGCTGTTGCAGTTCTTCCAGCGTGTTAGCCAGCCATCTGTAGCATCAATGTTTTATGGCCAAGATGTTTGGCGATCTCTTCAGCCTTCTGCTTTAGCACAGGACCAGTGAGTCGAGCACCTCTACTGATGGCATGATTAAACCAGGCCAGAAAGCCTTCCTCAGCCTCACTGTCCTTACCTTCCCTTTTTCATTTGCGGGTGGGTTACTGTTTAGCTGCCACTCAGCCATCAGAGACTCTGTTTTGGCTTATCCTCCCAGCCTGGCTCTTGGAAATTCCAAACTGCTTTGCAATCTTTGCCAGGGAGGAGTTTGGTAGCTGAAGGCATTCCAGCACCTTAATCTTGTCCAGCAGAGAGAGACCTATTCTTTTAGAGGACGCCATTAAGCGGCAACAAACAAAACAACAGTTTCACAACTGAGAACAAAGATCAGTTCATTGTGACCATTTATATAATGAGGTGTTAACAAGCATTAATGAATAGCTTAACAGGCACAGCTGACAACCAATCATCTCAATTAAGCGATTTAAGGGTCCTGATTAAAGGGAATGGGCATACATTGAATAACATGGGATGAAATCAATACCCTGGGAATCATTCCTACAAGGGTCCATTCCTTTAAGCAGGTTCCTTTGAGTGGTGCTGACTGTAATAAAAAAAAAACATGTGAAACCTCTGAAAATGAAACTCTAAGGACCGTCCGAAAACTGAACTGGAGCACGCTGCTGCACTGGAACTGCAGCTCTTTTATATAATTGCTGTAGCCAAAAAGCAGAGACCCAGCAATTATATAAAATCAATTTTGGGGTGGTGTGCATGTAAACTCAAAGTTTACAAACACCCTCAGGGTTAGATGTTTGCACAAACCCCTCAAGCTTCGCTCTCGGGGTTTATGTAGTATCTAACTCCCCGGGTGTGTGTAAAGTTATCATTACACACACAACCCCATACTTTATTCTATATGTTTTACACTGCTTTGTTTGCTTTGTTCAATGCTGCCATTACTGCTGTCTTACTGACACTCTTCTGGTCCACTGACAGCTTCTCCAGTCAGTATTACTGAACAGTTTGAACATACTTCTTCCTTTGAAATTCTGCTCCACTTTGTTACCTTCTATCAGATAAGCTCCAGGAATACTCTCTGATTCTGACAAGTTCTACAGATTGAGTTCTCTCTGCTTCCTCAGCAATAGCCATGAGGTCATCAAGACGTTCTTAGCCCATTGTTCTTAAATGATTTTTGATGAGTTTCAAAGCTAAGAAGCTTCTTTCATTACTACATGTCATTATAGGGAGAGTGAGAACCAGTCTGTAGAGAGTTTCTATTTGACTGTATGCATTTTGCATATTAGAATTACAGATAAATCAATATATGTCACCAATTGTGACTGGTGGTGTTTCTCTCGATAGCCGACGGATCAGTAGCTTACACTCTTGTTCTACAAATGCATCTATGTCTCCACTGTAGTATTCTGTTAGCTGTTTGAGGTGGTCTAGCTTTGCAAGAAAAGGATTTGTTAGGCAAGTAAGATATTTTAGCAATGGAAGTGTTTTAGAGCTAAATCTGCCACTTTTTTATTTAACAAATGGAAAGACCTTTGAGTTAAGGCTCTTTTACAGAGGTTCGACGTCAAGTCACAAGAATAGCAAATTACAATGGTTTCAGTAAGTAGTACAACATGAAGAAAGTAATTACATAAACAAAAGAAAAATATGGCAAGATAAGTATTGTGTCAAGTGCAGCCAGTGGCCTTGTCTGAAGAGGGGTGAAAGGGATTACAAGGAGAGAAGGACAGGGGTGAATTGGGGGTGGAAGGAGCAAAATAAGAGCAAGGAGAGATTCCACAATGGAGCTTGAGCAGGAAACAGGGGGGCAGGGGGGGGTAGAGGAGAGAACAAGGTGAGGAAACAGAGGAAGGAAGTGGAAGTGGGAGTGGAGGGGTAAAGGAAGGGGGGATGAGGTAGGATGAAAAGAAGGCAGGAATAGGAAAGGGATAAGGAAGGAAGAGCTGTGAGTGGAATAGTACAGCAACAGCATAGGGCTATACAGGGGCAAATGGTAAAAGAGGGAGGGCCCAGTGCATTTAGCTGTCAGCAGAGATTAGGTATAGCAGTCACAAGATACTCTGGAAACTAGGAATTGATGCAGCTTCCACGTAAATGGTCCCAAGGTTGCAGTCGTTGCAATCTCAGGAGGAAGGGAATTAAATAAAATATCAGCTCTAACTGCAATGGATCACTGTCACAGTGAGGTTCGACAGCGAGGGACAGTAAAAGTTTGGCTCACAGAACTTCGTGTGCTCCGAGTGCCCTGGAAGGGAATATCAAGCCAGAAGGCAGGCTTGATATTCAATGCGAGCCTGGAGTTGAAGCCAGTTTACTTGTTCTTAAAGGTCACAAGTGTGAGTACGATACACTGCACCAGTTAGTAGATGGCATGTCTTATTCAGAGCTGTGGTGAGCTGATGTAGGTTTGTGTCTGTGGCGGAACCATAAATGACCAAATCATAGTCAATAATAGACACAATTGAACTTTGGATAACCAATCTGAGGGCTTCGGTAGTGAGGCAGTGTTTATGTGTAGAATGCCTAAGTGAATGTTAACTACCTTGGCAAACATTCTCAACACAGATGGAGCAGGAAAGCTGCATCATTCAGAGTAACTCCTAGGTATTTAAAGATTGAGTCTGGTCAAGGATAATACCCACACTGTTTTTAATCACCAGTTGTTTGGCTTTGTGCTTGCTGTGGGTACCATGGAAGAGTGTGACCTTAGTGTTTTTGCAGTTAAGCACCAACTTATGAGAGATGAACCAGGACTTGGCTTCAGTAAAACTTTTCTGAAGCTGGGCCTGAAGGAGGGTAGGGTCAGCAGTCTTTGAGAAAATGACCGCATCATCCATGTAGAGGAGTATTTAATCTATCTATAACAAATATCTGGTGTTGCAAAGTAGAACTCGCAGCAGACTTTATCTTTACCAGTTGTACTGGATTCATTTTGCCACATCTGATCAATTCTCCTCGATACCTTTCCAATATGTGGTTCCTCATACTCTAAATGTATTTTGAAAGCTGGCTCCTTGCTTGCCCTTCATATTTCCTCAGACTTCTCGTCTGATCTCAATGCCATTAGCTCAGCTTTACAGTCCCTGTCATCTCAGCTGGAACAGATATATTTAAATCAATAGACTGAAGTTATTTTGAGGCTGAATTTGTAACAGACAAAATCTTGTCCGATGATATCAAATAGATGCAACATTGAAAGTCTATGGATCTATTGGGTCATTGCTGTACTAGCAGTCTCTCTCTCAAAACAGTCATTGTGTTGAATGTTTTCATGGATTTGCATGACAGACTCAATGGTTGCAAGCAGTGCTCGACAGTTGTCAATTCTGCTAGACCAGTGTGTCCCAGAAAGTGGTTTCAGAGCGTATGTTCTCTATGTGAAGCATTGCCTTTAAAACTCTTCCTGTACAGTAAGAAACAGATTGCGTCTTTTAGTTGAATTTTCAATGAAAGTGGACAGCTGTTCAAGGATGCTAAAAATTACGATTCTGGGCAATTTGCTGCATGTGTCAACAACAACAAATTTAACCGATGTGCATAGCAGTGAACAAATTATACTTTATCTAATGATAGCCTGAACTCCTCTGTTAGTCCCAGACATTTGCTGCACAGCCGTCATATCCCTCACATTTGAAATGGTAAGGTCGTTGCTTCAAACTTTAACAAAGGTAATCTGCTGTAGTGGTTCCAGTACCTGTTTCTGCATGAATAATGTGAATTAATGATTCATGAATTGCAGCATCTCCAGAAACATAATGTAGAACTACAGATAACTGGTCTTGATTAAGTAGGTAGGTAGCATTTATTTATATGAAAACACAAATTGCACATACCCCAATAATGCAAAACATCATGAGAAACATATGTAAATGCCCATGGAATAATTCATGGGCATTTGCATATGATTCCCATGATGCTTTGCATCACTGGGGTATGTGCAATGTGTTTTCTCAAATGTGGCTGTAGGGGAGCCTGCCTGCCGGCACAGCGGTTGGATTTCCACTTGCAACACCAGCGACCCAGGTTCGGGAACGAGCCCGGGAGCTGGAGGGCCGGCCGGGGGTAGGAGGTCTGATCGTCCCAAGGATGGCTCATTCTCCGGGGGGGGCTAAGGCTTGGCGCATGTCTGACCTCGGGTGGAGACTGGAGGTACAACAAGCCAAAGCCAGAAGGGTGGCATGCTGGACATCAGCACTTAGCACCTTGGCATCAGGGCACACAGCACGCCAAAAGAAAACAGTGAAAAAAAAATGGCCGCGGCATCTCCAGTAGACAGAGCGCTAGCCCTGATCCAAAATGCCTCCTACCTGCCACCGAACCAGCATCCCGACAAGAGAGGAAAAAGACGGGATGTCAGGGCCCCACCTAGACCCCGCCTGGGTGGTAACCAAGGCTCCATGGGGGATGAGATCGCTCGGAAGGTCAGGTAGGAGAGCGGGGACTTACAAGCCATAAGCAACTCCCGAAGAGTGGAGTGCCAATGGCCAGGGTGAGTATAAAGAGAAAGTAAAAAAAAAAAATGTGGCTGTAGGGCCAATATCCTCTGGGATAACCTATGCCCCAGTGCAGTTTCTCACGGATTCTTTTGTATTTATTTACATGGCATCCAATCCCAGGGGCTTTAGACACCTTACATAACAAACAGGCAGGGAGATATAAAACAGAATAAATTACAAACATAAATACATTAAAACAACATACAACATATAGTGCAGCTTTAAAATCAATAAATACAGTCTTAAAATATAAAAGTACTCCGATTTGTCCAGGAAGGTCAATCTGAAAAGGTGAGTCTTTAGACCCCATTTAAAAAAACTCCCTACCAGAGACTGGAAGCGAGTTCCTGAGGACTAGGCCAGCGACCTCATACACTTAGTCACCAGATGTTTTCAACCTGGTCCTCGGAACAGCAAGGAGGCCCCTTGTGGAGGAGTGGACTGAGGTGGCAGGTGTAAGGTGATCAGCCAGGTAGCCAGGGTCCAGTCTGTATGAGGTCTTATAGAAGAGCAAGCCCACCTTGAAGATGATCCTCCACCTGACAGGCAGCCAGAGCAGAACTCGCAGGACCGAGGTCACAGCCATGACCTAGGCAGGCCATCAGTAACCTGGCCGCCTGTTGCACTCACTACTGAGCCAGCGGAGGGTCCCTCCACTGATCCCAAACTACAGAGCATTACAGTAGTCAAGCCTGGTTAATAACAAAAGCGTGTACCAGTATAGGCAGGTCTCTGGGTGGAACTAGGGGTTTAATCCTGGTGACACTTCTTAAGTGGTAAAACCACTTTGGACAACAGATGATACCTGAGCCTCAAGTGTCCATCCATCATCCAGGAAGATGCCAAAATTTCTCACTCTAGAGGAAGCTATTAATGGAGTGGTTCCTAGGACAATTCCTGATGCCACTCCAAAGGCACTCCCATTATGCACTTGACCTGACTCAATCACTAGGACCTCTGTCTTGTCAGGGTTCAGTCACAACCAGTTGGAGGACATCCAGTCATCGATCTCTGCCAGGCAGTTGTTTAGCACATCCATGGCGTCATATGCTCCAGGGGCAAAGGACATATACAGTTGGGTATCATTTGCATAGCAGTGAAAACCCTCACTGTACTGCCTAATGAGCTCACACAGAGGTAGCATGTACACAGCAAATAACATTAGTGACAAAATTGAGCTTTGAGGAACTCCACATGGCAGGAGCTTCAGAGAAGAGGAGAAATTCCCCATTAACACCCGTTGCTTCCTGCCCAAGAGATAGGAATCAAACCAGTTGATGACAGTACCAGTGAGTCCACAATATTCTCTAAGGTGATCTAAAAGCACAACATGATGCACGGTGTCAAATGCTGATGATAAAGGAGAACGAGAATTAACCAGTCTCCTCTATCTCTTGCCCTGAGGAGGTCATTTTGCACCCTAATCAATACCATTTTGATGCTGTACCTAGCCCTGAAACCAGACTGGAATGTCTCATAGATGTCAAAGGCCATGAGGTGCGCCTCGAGCTGCCAAGCCACTATTTTCTCAACAGCCTTTCCCAGGAATGGAAGGTTAGAGATAAGTCGATAATTCACCAGGACATCAGGGTCAAGTAATGGCTTCTTCGGGGGGGGTCTCACCAGTGCCTCCTTCAGTGCATTAGGAAAGACTCATTCTGACAATGAACACTGGATAATCCTGGTGAACACTGGTCCAACAGTCTCGTTAGAAGCATCAGGAGTTGTATCAATGAAAACTGTGAAATATACAGACTGTTTGACTTCCTGAATAATTGTGTTGCACACATCTTTTGCAATGCACATGATTAAGTAATTTTGACTTTGAGTTGATAGGTAACTGTGGTGGGTGGCCCTTTGGATTTTTAGCAGCCAGTTCTAAGTGGTCTCTAAGCACTGGGACATATTGTGCAAGAAAAGCTGTGATTTCTCTGAACACACCCCATTCTTTGAATTCTTACCCTCGTCATAACCTTTAAACAGTAGTCTTAAGTGAATCACCATAGCACTAATGTCAACACGTCTGGTGACAGCATTGTACCTATTCTCCCTCGGTTTTGATTTTAGCTGTACTTGCTTTGCCCTCTGTACAGATAACTGTTCATCTAGTGGCATAGTAATCAAATGCAGTTGCCATTTTTCCATATTTTCAATATGTTGTTTGATGTTGCTATGTTTAGAGAAACCTTTTCCAGAGTTTTTTCCAATTTCTAAACCCTTCCACCAAGAATGCTCTGTCACACTTTGCTGCATCAATGCCAAATACATAACATGGGAAGCAGAAAGCTGCATCTGATGTACTGTCATATTCTAGCCAGTTATATTTAGAAACCCATCCTTTGTTAAAAGATCTTCTCTTGGCCAGCCTGGTGGTGCTGAGGGTTGAGCTGCTGTCGCCACACCTCATGCCACGCCAGTGACCTTGGGTCGGAAGCCACCTCTGGTTGCTGGGGATCAGCAGGGAGGGAGGGAAGATTGAGTGTCTGATGGACTGCTCTCCTCTCCTAGAGAGGGAAGGTTGTCACCCACTCCTTGGCTGCCCCTAGTAGAGGCCAGAGAGCAGCGCCAGAGTCAGGGAGGCACAGGAGCATGGGTACATGGTGTGCACATACCTCCTCATGTGCACACTCATGCCGTGAGGGACAGGGGGTGGGTAGAAAACAGGAAAAAGTGGAGACTGGCAGGCTTCATGATGGCCTGGCTACATCCCTATCCTGACGCGCCCCTGCATCTGGATTGTGCGCAGGAGGGGAGGGAGCCAGCACTCCTCCCTCTGGTCTCACCATGGAGGGGTAATCCTTGGAGGAACCGCCAGAGTAGGGCTGGATCAGGACTTCTAGGTTCTGAAAGATGAGCCCTATGAGAGAGGTCCGGAGCTGCCTGCCAGCCCCAAGGAGGAGAAAAACATAAAAAAGCAAAAAAAAAAAGATATTTCCTTGTAGCCAATCATTGTCTGTGAAAAACGTTTTTAAACATTTCTGAATAGGCCCTTTTTTGATGTACTCTTCCCTCCCTAGATGATCCTGAGGCACTGTGAAATTGGACCCCAACTGTGTATTAGAGGAAGCTGCCCCTGCTAATGAAGGTAAACATAGTCTTAACTACAGATTTTTTGGAAAGTTTTTTGTCATGCCTGAGCCACCCCACCCCTACTGAACACTAACGTACCTTGCTGCAGTTCTGTATTGACGCCAACATGACTAACTGTTGTGTTGATATTGTCTTGGCTGCTGAGCTGTCGGTTGCTGTTGTTGTTGTTACCAGTTTGCCCTTGCCTATGAGAAGTGGCTGGAGTACATGTGAAAAATGTAAATATAGTAAGGCGCTGCACTGTTAACTTGTCATAAATGGCATTGCTTCTTCCGGGCAAAGAAATGCAATCCTTTGTTTGTCTAATGCAAATACGTGGCTGACTGTGGAGTAAAATCAGATGTTATCTGTGGACTGTACACACAAGTTATCACAAACCAGTTTCTCATGTCTGCTTACATAGCTGCAGATTGGAGAACATACCGTCATTGTAAATATTTGACTATATCAGCAAGGAAACAGAGTGCTGTAGTCGACAGTGTAACAAGACAATATGAAGACATTACTGCTGCGCTGCCTTAACTGAGACTGAAGACTCATAAGTTTACATAACTGGAGCCGAACTGAGTGATAAGGTTCAATTTGCCTGTGCAACTGGTTTCATGCTTGTATAATGTAGATAAACCTTGGCTGTTTGCCTCTCTATCCATGGAACATACTGTCCTGTAGAGGTACAAAGGCAAGGAACCTTAGGAGAGGTTCCACCCTTGAGGTGCCATAAGACTGATTCCCTTGGATAAAGGTACCTTAGGAAGAAGCCCACAGGAGAGAAAGGCATGCCGCTGGAGAAGGAGGGGTGGATGATGGGACAAGGAAAAAAATGCTTGTGAGAAGTGAGGAGACCAGCCCTTAAATAGGGCCAAAAAGTAGGGGCCAGTTGCACTGCCCCCGTGAACTACATGCTATAGCCTTCCAATTCAATGTGCCTGTGCAACTGGTTTTGTGCTTGTGTAATGTAGATAAACTTTGGCTGTTCACCTCTCTATCCATGGGATATACCATCCTGTAGGGGTACGAAGGCAAGGAAGCCAAGGGGAGGGTTGTACCCCTTGAGGTGCCACAGAAGTGGTTCCCTTGGCTAAAGGTAGCTTAGGAAGAAGCCCAAAAAGAGTGTCAAGCAAAGTACACAATGTAGCGAACACATATTGGAGTCGAGGACCTGTATGTAGGTCGTTTGATAGTATTGGTTGAGTTGGTAGCATGGGTCAGTTGGTAGTATTGTTTGAGTAAAGTAGACAGGAAACAACAGGTGACTAGTGACCCACTTGGAGGTCTGACAGTAAGGCGTGGAGGCCTGGCTTTGTAAGGAAAGAAAGAACAGCCAAAGGGGAGACGGGACACTTACAGGATGGCCACCCACTCCGTCCAACAGCAGAAACCTACCTAATTGACCTAGGGATTATTGCCTAAGGCTAACTAAATATTATGACCTGTGACATAGAGGAGAGAAAAACGATCCTTTGAGGAGGAAATCTCTAGGGATCGAAGGCCTCTGTCACCTTTTCTCCAGGCATGGGTTAGTTCGTTTAGTAACGGCACTGCTGCTGCAATTTGACAACCCAATCAAAGGGGTTGGAAACTATTCCAATTTGGAGAAGGCTCTCACACTATCCCATGAAGGGTTGCAAGTGACCTCTACGACACAGCTTCTCCAAGGTGGAAAGAAGAGAGCGACGACGACTGCTGAGGCACTCAGCTGGCTTACCAATCTAAAAACAAACCAAGTGAACAGAGGCAGTCGTGGGGAATACAGCATAGAAGGTGCCTTCACTAGCTGGTGCTGCAGCTAAAGGATAGCAATATATCCTCCCTTTGCAACTTAGTCAAAATTTGACATCAAGAAGCACCGATGTGCACAGATTTTTAGACCTGATGGCTAAAGCGCCACCTGGAGTGAGGACATTCCCACTATGGGCCAGAGAGGAAGGAACCTACACCAGGCATTACACGCTCAGTATGCGAACTAGGGTGCAGAGCAAGACCGTCTGCTTTGAGCGAGCTCGAGCCAAATTGATGGGCATGGTCAGCTAATCTCATGTAGCAATGGAGCAGGCCACACAAGACACTGAAGAATATATCGTGTACTAAGCAGCAAAAGAAACACAGTAGGTATAGTACAGGCAGCAATAAGTAGATGGTAAGTATGTGAAACAATGGAAGCGCTGAGTGTTGGAGACCATACATTGGTCAGACATGTTTTAAAGCAATGTTCAGCACAAGGTAACTGGGGCCTTTAGTGGTGTGGGACTAGCCAACCAGTCCATCAATGAGTGCCAAATAAAGGTGACAAATACCAGAGGAGTTTAGCAGTGGAAGCTAGTTGGCAGACAAAAGGTCATTTGGCCACAGATACGGCTCTTCAACAAAACCCCAGTCCCCTGCCATAGGAAAACAAGAAAGCAAAGGGAAGCATCATGACCCACATGCAGATTTTAAAACTAGTTTATAGCAACAGCAGTAGCTGGGCTGACCTCCAGAGTATAATAAAGCAGTGTGCAAAAGTAACTGAGCAGCATCCAGCAGCAATTAACTATAGCTTGTAGGGGAAGCAATCTGAATGAACATAGAACTGTAGGGAGAGGTAATGCACTGAAAACAGCAGCAATATTTGCTTGGTATAAGTTCAGGAAGCAGGATTGAGCTGCATGGACTAGGTTGCTTAGGCTAGTGTGAAGCAGTAAAACAGGGAGCAGTTGTTAGCTAGGCAGCAAAGCCATGAACCAGGTGTAATCAATTAAGGGAAGCAAGGCAGCAGATTGCAGTGTGAGCTGAAACAGACAATGGCAATAGCAGGGATTGAGGCTTGTTAGGCAGAAAACAGGTTGAGCTAAAACATACAGAGAACAATGCAGTAAACAGAGAGCTGCAATAGCAGGTGAGAAATGGAACCTGGGGGTACAGGCACAGAGCAGCTTGAGACAAGGAAACACAGAGTGTAACCTGAAGCACAAGTAGCAATGTATTCACAGGGCACTAGTAAACCAGAAAACCCAAAAGAAACAAAACAAGGCAAGCACAAGGACAGGAGGAGGAATCAACCAGCACACACAGAAGCATGGAGCAGCCAGAGGCTAGTATTACAAACCAAAAGCAGGAGAACAGAAAAACAGAAGTCCAGCACAAACTAAGCAGAGTCCAAGCATGCACGGGGGGATGGGGAGGGAAAGTAGGCCCAAGGAGAGAAAACAGACCGACAGAAGCTCTGGCTACAAAGAAAAAATGCTTGTGTGTGGAGTGAGGAGAGCAGCCCTTAAATAGGCCAAAAGGGGTGTGTGGCCAGTTGCACCACCCCCTTGAACTACAGGCTATAACCTTCCAAATATGCAGCTGTTCATTGTCAGGCAAAGATATACAAAGATAGGAGTCTTAGTGTGACCAATAATGCCTTCACTTTCTTTCACTAAACGACCATGACTGGCAGCAAAGCACATGCAGGAGAAAAGTGGAAGAAGAAACCCCATAGTTGTATACAGTAGCAGGTCCTCGAGCTCAGTACTGCTGAGACATAGATGATCTGGAAAAAACTACAAAGAGTACTACGTTGACAAATACTATGAGCTTGCGTGATGCCTTCACTTTTTATCCTGCATGAAGTGTGACTGACTGTTAGCAATGGACCTGTGGGAGAGAAGTGGAAGATGAAACCCCATAGTTGCATACAGTGGCAAGGGTCTTGATCACAGCTGAAGACCATGAACATTATCACATTGATAAATGCTAAGAGCTCAGATAAAGGCATAATGCCTCCCTTTCCTTGCATGAAGCGAATGTCATCCACATCCAGGGACATGTGGAAGAAGATTCAAAGACAACACTCAAACACTTCCGTCCAGTTGCGGGGTCCCATAATACAGCAATCTTGACCAGTTGTCAAGGACAGAAGCACAGCAGTATCTGGAAACACAACAGAAACATAATCCTATCCCTGCAGGGAGCAACTACCTGTATGTTGGAGTGGTTCCGTACAACAATATGCAAGAGAGAGAAACCAGTGGTGGGTTGCCAGATTCCAGTTAGACAGCATATGGCATGATGTCTGACTGGGCCCTGTACTGTTTGTATTCGCCACATAGGAGGATCAATGTTGCTTTTCAGGATAAACATTCACAGTTGCCTAGATACAAAGCATTCCTGATAAAGTAACACAATTTATTTGGTCATTACACATAATGTGTTTCTGATTGCTGTATAGGAAGAGCTTCTGTAAAAATACAATATATTTCAGAAACTAACTGTAGCAAAATGGTATCCTACAATGACGACGCAGATGAGATGAACGAGGAAAGTGGCACTGGCTGTGGAACTAAAAGAAAGATGTCATGGGTTATGCAAGAAGATGATGACACAGATGCACATGGACTGACCGGAAGGACTAGTTTGACACTGAGTGAAAACCAGTGGGCAGCCAGCAGGTAACAGACACCAATGAACCCTCCTGGTAAGTACAGCTTTACATATCAGTTGGTTAATACTATTAAACAGCCTGAAATAGGCTGCACAGATTGTGCCACTGTCACTGCCAACCATTGCCTGGTAAATAGGTTGCAGTGTGGCACAATCTGTGCTGCCTGTATAGGCAGTTTAATGTTATTGAGCAAATGTTATGTAAAGCGTTACACTAGTGAGTTATTCTGCTTTAAAGCAACAGGCCTCCACTTCTTTGGCAGGCTGTTTCTTCAAATCAAACTTGCAATTACTTTACAGTTCTAGACAGTGGGATGTATTGCAGTTGCCTCTCAAACTGGTGTCATTGCAATGGTGCCTGTACTTCATTTTACACTTCTGACCTGGCCTGGGGCTGGGCTACATAGCTGCATAAGGTAATTACAAGAGTTGACCGAAACAAGATGGGGGGGTGGAACAGAGGAACAGTGGGAGACACTTAAAGGAGCCAAAGCAGAGGAACAAGCCTCTGAAAAAGCAAGTCAACAAATCAAAAAGAAGACAAAAACACTATGGTTTTCTAAAGAAGTGGCAGGGAAGGTTAAGGAAAGAAACAGACATTCAGAAGTACAAAAGAAACACAGAGGAGGAGACAGGGAACTGTATCAGGCCGTTTTACCACAATGGGTCATATATGGTATTTGCAACATTTATGGCAACCCTTGGGAGGGAGTAATATCCAGTGTCTGAAACTGGGGCCAGTTGAAGACTCCTCCTAAGATTGTCTTTCAGATTTTGGGCTCACCTGTAGGACATTTGATCGGCTTCTAGATCAGTGGGGCTAAACAAGGTTCAGCTCTCATAATGCCTCAGTTTTTCGGTATGACACTGGCTACCTGGGTAGCCTGGGCACTTAAAGTAGTTACAATCAAATGTAAGCTGCTATACTGAGGATTAGGTTGCAGTGGGCGAATATAATGGGAGGACTAAAGCCCGAGGTTCAATGTGGGGGAATAGCTCCTCCCACATTCCCCTTAAAGGCCACTCTCCTTCAGCAGTCCCCTGCTTGGCACATTGTGAAACACTGCACTCTGGGCTCCCTGTGTGGCTCATGGGTGGAGCATCCTCCTCTTTTCCCTGCTTTTGCTGTTCCTTCTTGTCCCCCCCCCTCGCTTGTCTCTTTATGCCTGTTCCTTCTGTTTGTTTCGTGGTTGTGGTTCCGCATTGCTCCCAGATCCAAATAACCATTTCCCTGTAACAAGCCCTCATTATATTTTCCCAGTAGAGGCAGAATCAAATCCCTGTATAAATCCCTGTAGATTTTTCCATAAGCCACTGGTTCCTTATTTATGACTTTGTTCTTTATTTAATATGTTGGCAGCCTTTTATCAGGAAAAGAGCTCTGATTTGCTGTTAGGTATTAATATTATATGTCAAGATGGCCTTGGAATGATATGGATTTTCATGGCATACATAAGGCAGAATGGGGGAATTTATTTGTTGAATTTTGTTGACCGTGTAGGTCCACTGAGACTAGAAGTCCCTTTTTCAGGGGTGACGGGGGGGGGTTACAGATGGTAAACAACTGAAATCGAACCAGATTAAGCTGTTGGTGGTATTTTTAGTGAATGGGGGAAATTTGGCCAGGATACCGGGAAATTCCCTACTCTTTTCAAAAAGTGTCATAGAATCTTTAATGTCCACCTGAACAACCACCAGAACAGGCAGGCGGAAAGAAGGCACCTCAGGGTGGCACCCCTTCATGTTACTACAGTGTCAGTACTGGGATTTAATCCAAGTGTCTGGTGTGGGATGGAACCCACAGCCTTCTGATCGTCCAGCCTCAGAGGTGAGTGTGCAATCTGCTGAGCCACTGACTCTGATATGAAATATGATATGATATGAATATATGAAATAAAACACTGCACTCATTATTTCATGAAGTATACTCAAAATTAGTAATCACAAGTCAGCCAATCTTTCAAAAGATAATAGTGATGCCCGTATATAAATTTCTATTGCAAATAAATTAGAGAAATTTATATAGGAGATTATGGCAAAAATCTGAGCTCAAAATTGTTAAGTTAGCTCACAGTGAGACAGCAGGAATCAGTGTTAGCTGAGCAGTATTTCAGCATTTCAGCCCACCCCCCAACCGGGCATCAGAGTGCCAGATCTAGCCCCAACTCACCCCCATCACATGTGTAAACAAGCTGAGGTATAGGAGAATGGGGTGAGAGTTAGGACCGATGACCACAATGCACACCCCAGTGCCGGTTGGGGGTGGGCTGGAGGGTGCAAGGAAGGCTTTCAACCCTAACACTGAATTTCCTCACTTTTGTCACTGTGAAACAACCCTAACTGATGCATTAAATGGATTTTTGCCATGAATTCCCTTCTTTTGAGAATGAAGACTATAAATAGTGAATGGAATATGGTGGTGAGGCAGCGGGCCCTTCTGGCCCTGCACTCACACCACTGATTTTTGTGTCATAGTAATGGTAACTGCAATGCAAATGCAAGCACTAATGGTTATGCTCATGGTGACACAAACGCAAATGGTAAAAGCAAACGTTAATAGAAACATGCAAGTGAAAAGTGACACCAAAGCGAACAGTGATGCAAATGGAGCACGCAAGCATACACGGAATGCAACTGGTAACACGTGACGGTCACAGTACCGCTACTGTAAATGCAAATGATAACCGTAACTGCAACAATAACGCCAAAGGATACAGAAATGCAAACGCCAAACGAAGCGCATACGGAAACGCAGCGTAATAACACACGGTGATGGTACCGCAGAATTGCAAATGCAAATGGTAACAGCAAAATAATGCCAAAGGAAACAGAAATGCAAATGCAAGCTCATATGGAAACTCAAACCGAACGCCGCATGATCACGGTACCGCAATTGTAAATGCAAATGGTAACGGTAACAGCAACAATAATGCCAAAGTAAACAGAAATGCAAATGCAAACACTTACGGAAATGCAAACTGTAATGAGCACGGTCACGTTACCACCATTGTAAATGCAAATGGTAACGGTAACAGCAATAATAACGCCAAAGGAAACAGAAACGCAAACACAAGCACGTACGGAAATGCAAACTGTAACGCGCACGGTCATGGTACTGCAATGGTAAATGCAAATGGTAACAGTAACAGCAACAATAATGGCAAAGGAAACAGAAATGCAAATGCAAGTAGAAAAGCAAACCATAACGCGCTTGGGCATGGGAACGCAATAGTTAACTCAAACGGTAATGGTAACAACAACAATGATGCAAAATGAAAGACAAATGCAAACGCAATGGAAGGGTGGCTGCACATGCAAAATAGTAATCGCACAGTGACACAAAGTGAAACACAAAGACAAACAGTAGTGGAGACACAAATGGTAACAATAACGCCAAATACAGTGCAAACAGAGCAAAAGGTACGCACAGTGCACGTGCAGAATGCTAACGTGCGGGTGAAGCATGAAGTGGAAATGCTACGTGTAACACTAACTGGAGCTCACACTCTGGTTTTCCCAACAGCTGCATAGAAAACACAGTGACTACAAAGAATGTACGCATAATAATGGCCTCGGACCACAAAATGAGAGTCTTGAAATGCTAAATTGCATATCTCAGGAGCCGTATGATGTAGAAAAACAATTACAATTTCACATGATTCATGACTTTCTTGGCTAGATTTTCAGATGAAAAATCCGTATCTCACACCATTTCAAGATACAGGCCCGAAAGGCTCAGCGGACGCCGCAATGTTAGTCTATGGGAAAAAGTGCCAACTTTGGAGTACTGTAACTTTGCATCTCTACAATATTTTTCACCAAACTACCAAAAGGCACATGTGTGGGATGTTGGCTTTCTTCCCTCCAAATTTCAGCCCAAAAGACCAAACCATTCTTTTGCAGCAGGGTGGCAAACAATTCCTGTCATTTTGGCCATAGTGTTGCAAAGCAGTGTCATGATTTGCGACACTTTCACAAAAAAATCTTGAAAGTGTCGCAGGTGCGACACTACTTTGCGGCACTACTTTTCGCAAAAATGTAAAAAACATATTTCTGACGTGTTTAACCCCAAAATAAAGACATGCCTAGCATCCTCAGGGCTCAACTAGTTAAACACAAAAATAATCGTGTCCCTAGATGGTTCCAATTTTAAATGGCAAGCATTTCTGTGATCAGTAACTGAAAAAAACTGGCTGACTCATGACACTACGGGGTAATTTGTGACACTAAAAACTGCATTTGCGATACTGTCCAACTTTTGTTAACTCCATTGACTACAATGGAAACTTGCTTTGAATAACTTTTGAACCGTTCAATATTTTTACGGAATCTTCAAAGGCACATCAGGGACCCTGGTTTAACATTCCTGAAGTTTTTGGACTGGTCGCACAAACTGTGCGACCTGTAGGCACGAGCAAAGAATGCTAAAAGCAGCAAATGTGCCCCAGAATGTCACTTAATAGCTCCACAGCCGTATATCCAACCAGTATGAAAGTTGGCAGATCCCAATATCTATTGTTGTGCCCTGTGCTTGCCAAATTTCAGGCAAATCTGTTGAACAGTGGCAAAGTTATTATGGTGCAAAATTTCACCATTTAACCATAAATGGATACTCCACCCAAACTATGGTAGCACTATTGTGCTACCATAATATATATATAAATATATACATATCTATATATATATATATATATACACACACACAAAGATGCTATTTTGCATCTTTCATTTGTTAGTTTTTACACAAATTCTCACAGATCACCTGATGGGCTCTTGAATGAGTTGCATAAATGTTATTTTTCAAGGCCCTGACTACAGTGACCCTGAAGTGCAAAACACACACCAACAAATGTGAAATGCAATCAAATAAGTAGAGCAACAACAAAAGAAAATTAAATGCAAACGACAAATAAAGCAACAAAACCAAACCTTAAGTGTCATACCACAAAAAAAATGAAGTAACAAAACAAAAAGAAATGTGAAGAACTTAAGAGTGAATGCAAACAAAAATGCCAGCACAACTAAAAATGGAATACAAATAAAAGAAGCACAGTACAACAAAAAAGGGAATGCAAACAAAAAACACAGCACAACAAAAAAGTAAATGCAAACAAAAAACACAGCGCAACAAAAAAGTGAATGCAAACAAAAAACACGGCACAACAAAAAAGTGAATGTAAACAAAAAAGCATAGCACAACAAAAAAGTGAATGCAAACAAAAAAACACAGCACAACAAAAAAGTGAATGCAAACAAAAAACACAGCACAACAAAAAGGTGAATGCAAATAAAAAACATAGCACAACAAAAAAGTGAATGCATACAAAAAACACAGCACAACAAAAAAGTGAATGCAAACAAAAAAACAGAGCACAACAAAAAAAGTGAATGCAAACAAAAAACACAGCACAAAAAAAAAGTGAATGCATACGAGAAAGAATAGCACAACACAAAAATGAATATATTCAAAAAAGCACAACACAACAAAAAAGTGAATACAAACAAAAAAGTACATTAAAACAGTGAATGTAAGCACAAAAGCATAGCACATCAAACAAGCATTTGTCAATGCCGAATGTTTGCTTGCTGGCATTGGCAGTGGTAGTGTAGAAGTTACAGAGCTGCGTAATAGGAATGGCAGTGAAGTATTGAACTGAAGCCAACCCCACCACCACCCTGCAGAGTGACAGGCATTGGGGTGTGCGTTTGGGTTGTCAGGCATAACTGCCCGCCATTTCACACACCTACCCTGCAGACACTGACAAGTGTCACAGTGTTCCTTAGGGTCTTTGGCCTTATCGCACCCATTTCATTAGGAAATATGGTGAGATGGGTGCGATATAGGAGAATGGGGTGAAGTTTGGGGCTGAAGAGTGCAAGGTATACCTCGATGCCTCACTGACTGCAGGGTGTGGAATGGTATGAGCATCACAGGCAAGAATCCCAAATCACACCCTGATGCCTGTCATTCTCTACAGGATTAGGCGTTATGGTTGGAAACCTAATACCTCAGGCATTCGTTGGTATTTTCCTCCAAATTTTCAACATGTTTTTTGTGACCCCACCTCATGAACAGGGGAATATCAGTTTGTTAGCGGCTGCTTATGCACAGTGACTACGGCATTTAGCACCACAGGTGCAAAACATTCAAACAGGATGTAAAAAATGACAGCTGTACTGTTCATGGGGAGGTGTAAAAAATGGCAATGTTGCAAATCTGTAGTAAAAATATAAAAAAAAATGGTGAAGTCACGAGCGTACATAGAAACTGTGCAACGCACACCCATAATATAATTAGGTTGGGAATTTTTTACAGCAGATTGTCAACTCAGGCATTTTGGTGCCTCCAATCATGAACAGTGTCACTGTGATTTTCTTCATCCATGCCGAACAATGATTTCCCACAGCGACCACGCATCTCTGCGCTGAAAGTGTGAAAACACACTTCAGCCATGTTGTGAAAAATGACAGCTGTACTGTTCATAAGGAAGCGTGGAAAAATGCCACTGGTGAAAATCTGGACTGAAAATATGACAAAGTCATGAACTAATGAGGGTGCGTGGAAACTGCGCAATGCTCACTCGTAACACAGTCATTTTATGGACTTTTGTCACCAAATTTTCAACATAGCCATTTTAAGACCTCTGCTCATGAACAGTGTAACTGTGATTTTCTTAATCTGTCCTAAACATTGCTTTCGCACACCAACAGCACCATTGTGCGCTACATATGTGAAAACACATTTTGGGCGACATATGAAAAATTGCAGCTGTACTGTTCATAAGGAAGTGTAATAAAATGGCAATGTTGAAAATCTGGAGTGAAAATATTAAATTTGCAAACTTACGAGCATGCATAGGAACTGTGCAACGCACGCTCGTAACACAGTCATTTTTAGGAATGTTTTCACCAAATTTTCAACATAGCCATTTTAAGACCTCTGCTCATGAACAGTGTCACTGTGATTTTCTTAATTTGTCCCGTACATTGATTTTGCACACCGACTGCGCCCTTGTGCGCTACATGGGTGGAAACATGTTTTGGGTGAGATGTGAAAAATGGCAGCTGTACTACTCATAAGAAGGTGTGATAAAATGGCAATGTTGAAAATCTGGAGTGAAAATATTGAAAATTCGCGACCTTACGAGCGTGCGTAGGAACTGCACAACGCACGCTTGTAAAACAGTCATTTTTTGGAATTTTGGCACCAAATTTTCAACATGGGTTTTTTGGGACTCCTTCTAATGAATGATGTCACTGTCATGGTGTTATTTGGGCCCAAAGGGTGATTTCACGCAGTGACTGCGAAATCACCCTTCAGGCCCGAATAACGCCATGACAGTGACATCATTCATGAAAAGGGGTCCCAAAAACCCTATGTTGAAAATTTGGTGCAAAAATTCATAAAAATACCTGAGATATGCAACAAAGTTGAAACCCCTATCAAGCCCATTATACAGCTTACCGGCATTTCCTCAGTTGGCGGTCGGCTTTGAAGAGTGCAGACGTGTTCCGGTCCACCAAAGATCGTCGCCCGAGGTCCGGAGGTAAATATGGGGTGAGGGGTGTGGGAGGCAGGTGCACAGTGGGTGGGTGCGGGTTGTGGGAGGGGCCAGGGAGACTACGTGGGACCGTTTTCTTTACAGGTAAAAAAAAACGATATGGGACATTTGCCACGCTGGGTGGGCTCTCCCAGCGTGGCACAAGGATGGTTGGGGGGGCGTTCAGCCGACGGGATTGGGCACCCCGTCGGCTGAGAGTATGGATTGCCACGCTGGGGTGGGCTCCAGCATGGCACTTAGTACTCGGGGGGTGAGGACAGTGGGCCGACGGGGATTGGGGCACCCCATTGGCTATATCATTACTTGCCACGCTGGGGTGGGCACCCAGCGTGGCATTCCAAAGCTTTGGGGGGAGAATTTGGGGGAGCATGGCACAGCCGGCGGGATTGGGCACCCGTCGGCTATTCAGTGCGCGGCGTGTGTGCGAGGGGAGGCGGCGCGCGCCTGCGTGGCGTCTGTGTGTGTGGGGGGAGCTGCGCATGAGCAAGCGATATCTTATTGCTGCTCACTCAAGCGTAGCTCCCCCTTTGAACTGTATGCCACTGCATTTTGGAGCTTGTCATAGACAGCTCCAGAATGCATTGGCTTACAGGGGCCGCGCCTGCCAACACACTGACTGAATTGGAGGAGGAGGTGACACACCTCCGAAATCTCCGATGATGGCACTATGTTTCTTGCACATGCGTGCAAGCAAACATAAAAATACATACAAAAAGATACAACACAACAAAAATGTGAATGCAAACAAAAAAGTGAAGAACTTAAAATCTGAGAGTTGCCATCTTTCTTCACTCCTCCCTGAGCCAAGCAGTAAAAAAGCACAACACAACAAAAAAGTGAATACAAACAAAAAAGTACAATAGAACAGTGAATGCAAGCACAAAAGCATAGCACATCAAAAAATACATACAAAAAGATACAACACAACAAAAATGTGAATGCAAACAAAAAAGTGAAGAACTTAAAATCTGAGAGTTGCCATCTTTCTTCACTCCACCCTGAGCCAAGTGTAGTGTTTAGTTTGCACCCAAACCCAAGACGTAAAAAGCAAATTCCAGTAGGGAGGGTGATGAAGCATCTATGCAGATATTTTCCTTCCAGGTAGGGTCAAAGTGCTGTCCACTCCTACAGTGGCTCCTGGTGGTTGCTTGAGGTACTATGCATGATGTGAGTCGCCACACCTTGAACACACTCCTGCCCCAGGATAGACATGTCTTAGGGAGGAAGGCAGTGTCATAATAAAATGGGAAAATGGTTGGCACAGCTTTTTTGGATGACTGTTTCTGTGCACCCAAGCCACCAGACCCTGCTTGGCAATGCACATGCTCCCCAGCCCTGGTCTCTCAGAACTCAAGAAGCACCTTCTGTATCTTTGGTGCCACAGAGGGGTTGGTGGCCCCCAGGAAGGGATATACCCTGACCAAGGATAACACTGGAAGTCAGGTGACATGTGCTGGTGTTTGCAGTGAGCCCAGTGGGTGGTGTATGAACCCATATAAGGCCGGAAAGAGAGAAGCCCCTGCTGCCACGGGAAGGAGGAAAAGTAATAACAAAAAAGCCTCTTTTCAAAAAAATATATTACGGCATTATATAGTTGCATAAAACCATGCCATACAAGTGCTTCTCAGGGACGACTGGCAGTGCCGCTGGAAGTTCTCATCCACCTGCTCTCCTGAGGATTGCTCCTTGGCTGCTGTTCAAATGATTTCTTTGGTGGTCCTGTGATCTTCACAGTTAGCCCAATTACTCCCCCACTTCCCATATTCTAAGAACTAACTGCAATCCAGCAGAACTTCTCTTCCTAGCCTGAGGTCCCTCACTTCATGGTCTGCCAACTGCTCGAGCCTCTTTATTGATCCTTTGCCAGATACCAGCATACGTCTGGTGGGTTTATGCCAGTTTGACCCCTACTACTTTACTGGCCTTACCCATCTGCCCTGGCTACCACTATTACCTGAAGCACCCTTCCATCTGCACATCCTGCCCTCCCCTCTCATGTTGGGGTTTGAAAGTCAAGGGTTCCTTTCAGTGCACAGGTAAGTATGGAAACAGGAGGCTACAGTATGTAGGGCAAGTGTGTTGGGAGGCATCCTGCAGACCAGGCTTTTCCCACTTTTTCTTTCCTGCCCAAGGACACTATTGGTGGATGGGGTCTCCACTGTATGCAGGTATACTCCATACCTACAAGCAGAGCAAAGGCCTTGTTAGTTAAGCCATGCTTTGACTTGACTGAAATTAGATGCTAAAATATAAAAAATATGTATTTAAAAGATACACCTACTATTTTCTATGAGGAACCTCTATGCTTTCCAAACCCTGACATCACAAAAATTAAATGCTAAAATATTAAAAATACACATTTAAAAGATACACCTACAATTTCTATGAGGAACCTCTGCGCTGCCCAAACCCTGACATCACAAAACATCGCAGAGCGGTAGTAGAGGAGCTGCTGTGGGGAAACATGATGACTCAGCCCTTGGCTTCCCCCAGGTGGACACCAGGGGAAACACAGGAAGTTTGATTAACATCAAAGGGAGTGGCCACAGTGCCATGGTATGTGGGCACCACTATGAGTGCACAGTTACATGCTGCCATGGCAATGGATCCAAGTGGAGAAAATGGAATCATGGTTGACATAGGTTTCAAGAAGCGTTGCCAACCCAGATCCATTCATCACCACCACTTGGACAACCAGACCAGTTCTGGCTGGAGTCACCTGGAGTTAGGAAAAATGGCCCTTCCCTTCCCAGCTCCTCTATGGGGGGGTCCAATCTGTGGGGAACTTCAGGTTCTGTTGTTCTGCGGGAGGTGGGAACAGAGCTGATGGCCTGCCTGCATCACCGCCCCCCCCCCCCCAAGACAAACAGCTTTATTAAAACAAACAAAAAAATGCTGCGGTATGTGTCTCCGTAACACACACACACGCATGCACACATTGTAACAGGCATGGCTACACCATTACAGTCAACCCAACAAGTGTAGGAAATACTGTATAGCCGGAAATATTAGCTTTCAGTTATTTTTACTATATTAGCTTAACTGACAAAAGCGCTAAAATAAGCTGATCGCTAATATTACAGGGAGCATAGTGCAATAACTGGACATGAAGCTGATGTGCTAATTTAATCAGGTGCTATATAGTACTGCACCCCTCTCTGCACTAAATAAAGAGGGCACTAAAATAAGCTGCTATACAGTATGTAAATGGTCTCTTACCTGGGTTCTAGGGATCCTAATGTATGAGTCTTGAAGGGATGACATCCGTCGGACCTGTAAAATAAAATATCGGAAAGGCATCACAGAGGATCTGTAGTTCTTAGGGAGTAAATAGGAAGCATGGGACAGGTTAGACACAGAGGAAGACTTATCTGGTGGGGAAGGAGTCAGCAACCTGTCAGAACTCGTAAAGAAAAAAAAAAAAGGTTAACATGGAGAAAATATAGTAGCGAGAGCCAAGACAGAGAGTAGAAAAGGGGTATAAGGCAGCATATGATTTAAAATAAAAGGAGCTTTAGATAAAAAGTTACAGTTGGGCAAAACAAGAAGATACAGATACAGAGAACAAGATAGAGATATGGAGAAAGAAAGAAATCTAATCAACAGGAAAGGAGAAAGTGTCGTTTGGGAGGGCACAGCAAAACCACTATCACTCCCCAGATGGCCTAGTGGCCAATAAAAGTAGCTCGGCTACTGTGCTGGTGACACTGATTCAGAAGTAAGCCTGGGAAGTCATGTCAGAAGGCTGTAACTGAGACAGCTGCTGCTTAGCATTAGAGTTGTCAGAACTGGTTCTAGAAAGATTCAAACCCTGCTCAAACTCTGGTGTTTGAGTTCTAATTTAGAACTTGAACACCAGAGGTTCTAAAGGGTTCAGAACCAGCATCCATTGGTTTCCTTATTGACGTGGCTCCCAACCGCACACAGCATGCAGGTTGCCCACATAACTGTCACTCCTCCCATGGCCTTTCTGTTGCCGCTTCCATGCCCTTACACATGCACAAAAACAGCATCTCAGTTTTGGCGCTTCATGCTTTGGCCGACGGTTATCTTTTCCACCTCTGTGGCGCTCAGTAAAACTGGAAAGGACAGTGTGCGTGGTGCTCCCTCACTGATCTGGCATGGTATTAGGAGCAAAGTGGGCTATTGGAGCTCCGGGGCTGGAATGACACCAGTGGCGGCAGTGGATGCAGAACATTTGACTGGTCGGGCAGCAGGTGCCCACCCGAGAGCTGAGGATGGGAGAATGATGGCGAGTGGTGAGCCCCGAGGGGAGACTGGAAGGGCAGCAAGTGAGCGCTGCTGCTGCTTGACATAGAAATGACAGTATGTTTTATGTATGGGCTAAATTAATAGAAATATGGAATATATCACCAAATAAGGATTGTTGCCTTGGTCCACCATGTCTGTGTACAGCAAGAAAGTAGATTTTTTTTAAACTGAAAATATTTATTAGTTTATTTATTTAATATTACATTTTTATAGCAGTTTTCATTTCATTTAGAAGTCCCAACTCTCACAGTTTTGCTTTCTGCAGTTTAACTTACAATACCAGTTGCAGTAACACTTTCAGCAGCATTTAGAGGAGTAAATTCCCTTTACTGTGCTTTTCAAGACATGTCCAAGGGCTCAAATAGCTTTTAACAGCAAGATGGAACTTACATATTTACAAATTAAGGATTGAATGCATGCTTCAGCTAAAAAAAAGACAAGATTTCTGTAGGAGTCAAATCAGTGATCATTATTCTATGTGTGGCAGTATTTTTAACTTAGAAAAGAATGCGTTTTTGAGTCTTCTTCACTCACTGATAAGAGATGAAGTTACCTTTACAGTGTTATCTGATTTATTACCCCCACCTCAATTAAATCTTTTATGGAGTGTAAAAAGACTAGTTGCTGGAATCAATGTCATGGCATCATCTCGAGAGGCTGAATCATTCGAAGAGACACATGCGGAGGTGTTGGAGGCAGGCACCCATAGTGCCTAAGAAAAAAAAAATGTTGGGTAGAAGAACTGCAAGAAGGCAGGGATTGGGAAGGCACTGGTGTGCCAGGCAGTGGCATAAAGTGAGATGGCGAAGGTCACTGCTAGTAGTGCCCAACTAAGAAATGTGCAAAGTTCAAAGAAATACAAGGCAAGGACTGGAATTTGGGAAGAGAGTAACAGATTGGTGGAACAAGCAGCAGTGGTGTAACGCAAGATGGGTTGGGAACTACAGGAGGATCACTACCAGTGCAACTAGTACTGACCGACTGCCCAAGAAAAATACATTTGTTTTAAATGCAAAGAAAAACAAGGCAAGGATTGGGATTTGGAAAGGCATAAACTGAGGTGGGGAACTCGGGAGGGTTGCTGTTGCCTTCTTCTCCCAGAAATATTTTGGGACTTGGGGAGGAGAGAAAAACAATTTCTTTAAAAATATCTGTGACTTCTATGTGGCATACTGGCCATCATTCCTGCTGTACTCTTTTTGACTGCACTGTGCCCAGTGTTTAACCCATGTGCCACCTGGCACTCATTGTGTGGTATTTTGAAAGGGAAATGTCCATGTGCCAAAGCCCCACACCTCTGCCCCCAATTAGCAGTTTGCATAATGAATATAATTTTACCTTAGTGGCATCTTATGGCTTTGTACTTTATCTGTTTGATCCTGCCATAAGTACCAAAAACAAAAGTCCCTGCTTCTGGCATATTGAACTGAGTTCCAATAAAGGCACACCCACAACCTCGCAAGTCTGACATATGAACCAGGGAGCAGCCAGGGAGAGTGTATAGTACAGCTTTGTGGCCAGACCCATTACAGCTCTGGTTTAGGATGTACGGATCTGGGTATTATACTGTGACCAGCTATAGATCTACAGTGACAGTCAACATACTGGTGGGAGGGACGGCAGGATCAACCAGATAAAGTACAAAACTATAAGAAGCTACTGAGGCAAATTATACTTAAGGGAATCTGCCAATCAGGGGCGGCTCCACACTGAGGCATAGGGCTTTGGCACACGCTTGT
Organism: Neoceratodus forsteri; assembly: GCA_016271365.2. Classification (NCBI taxonomy): domain Eukaryota; kingdom Metazoa; phylum Chordata; order Ceratodontiformes; family Ceratodontidae; genus Neoceratodus; species Neoceratodus forsteri. The sequence goes on from CM028133.1 coordinate 1,071,152,295, forward strand.
TTCTCTTTAAATAAATCACAAAAATATTTTGAGTGACAGGACTCGAGGAGGGGAGAAAATTCCCTTATTTATTTAAAAATATCTGTGACTCCCACTTGGCATATTGGCCATCATTCCTGCTGAGCTCCTGTTGACTGCACTGTCCTAGTGTGTGACCAGGTGAATGCTGGTGATGCTATAGTTTTCAAGTGAATAAATAAATGTAGTCATTGATTTTTTTTGCACTCAGGAAGTCTAATCCAGCTGCAGCAGGAAAACGTTTAACATATTGGTGGGTGGGTGGCCCTGTTAGCACCTGTAAGTGGCTGGCTGTAACAAACAGAAGAAACCACAGATAAACCTAGTTATAGTCATGTCAAATTCACACACAGTATCACTTCTCTTTCCCCCTATATTGAACAGATTTTATTTTAATTTTGTTCACAATTTCATGATAAGTATTTCACTATTATCGTCACTATTTACAACCCAATTAAAACAATAGGGTTCGAGTTCTAAAAGTTCTAAAAGATTAGAACCTAGAACTTTTCAAAGTTCTAGACTAGAACCAGAACCCAGAACTTCAGTGGGTTTTGGCAGCCCTACTTAGCATTGCATCTCAGTTGGGTAGGGTGTGCGTCTCAATCTGCACGCCGCAAGCAACCCCTGCCGCTGGACAAGGAATTTGCTCCTGCTGCGTGGGGGACACTGTGGCTGTGCCCAGTAGTACAGCCTTTACAGGCACTCATTCCAGAAACAGGTGGAAGGAGGAAATTAAAGGGGGAAAAAAATCCCAGTAGCTGTATGAATGATGACCAGGTTTGACCTGACCTGGGTATATCCCCACACTGACGAGCTACCAGCTGGAAAGAAATATCTCTAAGAAAAAAAAACTGTGGCTCAGAAGAGCTACTGGGAACTGTTTGGGGCTAATGGCCAGGCATTATTAAATTAATTTAGCATTAGTGGTGGGGGTGGCAGAGTTGTCCCAGGGAAGTCAGGGATTTGTATAATACATGTAGTGGTCTAGTTTCCCTAGTGACCAGTTGCCAATTTTGTTTAAACATGTTAAGAATCTGTTCCCTGGGGTCTGGCGGGGGGGGGGAGTGTTAGCCAGGAGTGCAAGAGGGTGAGCTGGGGCTGCTGCTGCTGGTAGTGCAATCCCGTAAAAGTGCCATGGGGGGCTTTCTACTTCCGGCCCCTATGGAGCTTAGGCTGCGGCCTGCTCTGTGCGGACAGGAGATAGGAAGACAGGAGCTTGTTGGGAGGTGAAGGAAGCCAACGCAGGAGCACATCCCTCCATCTGCCCGAGCCATTTACTCCAGCGGAAAATGAAGTTGCCCTGAGGTGCTTGGGAGCAGGACAAGTATCTGTGCAGTTGTGGCTGCAGCACTTTAGAAACGAATATCGAAAACTTTGTTCAGAAGCCACTTCTGCATCGATCCTGGCAGACCTAGCAGCTCCTTACACATACATTTTAAGGGATGAAGACAGATCCATGCAGAAGTGGCTTGTGTACAATGTTTTCAGCATTTACATTGTTTCTAAACCGCTACAGCCACACTGCATAAATGCTCACAATGTAATAACTGGAGCACCGGAGCATTTAGCCATGCTGAACCCACCCCCACCCTGGAGCGAACAAGCAGAAGGGTCGTGAGGGTCTGGAGGTTCCTTAAGGGATACGAGTATCTGAGTATCAGTAGACCTTGTACCAGCAGCTCCCGTATGCATTTAATCCACTACTGCCTATTGTAAACTGTGCTTAGAGCAAACTGTGCTACTCCTGAGATTAATTTCATAGCCAACAGCATGTATAGCTTAATGTGCATCAGCTAGGTATATTGTGATAGTTCATACCTGTTGTTCAGCCCCGCCTCTCCGGCAGCATATAAATTGTTCTCTCCCTCCTTATCTCACAGCAGAAAGGTCGTGAGGATCTGAAAATGCCAGCCCTCCCCAGGAGGACAACGAGGGTCGCGAGGGCCTCTTTTCTGCCTGCTCTCCCCAACGGAGCACCGGAGCATTTAGCCATGCTGAAATCCTCCCCCCTCCGGAGCGAACAAGGTACCGGATGCCCACACAGGACCAGCGCCAGCTCCTAGGAGTCGGCGTGTGTTTATTTTGGTGCCAAAATCAATTTCAAATTTATGATGAACTTTGCCTTACAACAACGTTCTTTGCCAGAACCTTGCCTTTAAAACATCGGCATAGCTCTACAGATAGTTTATTTCTGAGCAGATTCATTACATTAGTTCACCATTTTTAACTGTCTTTCTGTGGTTCCTTAAGGGATACAAGTAGATGAATATCAGTAGACCTTGTACCAGCAGCTCCTGTATGCATTTAATCCACTACTACCTATTGTAAACTGTGCTTAGAGCAAACTGTGCTACTTCTGAGGTTAATGTCATAGCCAACAGCATGTATAGCTTAATGTGCATCAGCTAGGTATATTGCGATAGTTCATACCTGTTGTTCAGCCCGCCTCTCGGCAGCATATAAATTGTTCTCTCTCTCCTTGTCTCACAGCAGAAGGGTTGTGAGGGTCTGGAGATGCCTGCCTTCCCCAGGAGGACAATGAGGGTCGCGAAGGCCTCTTTTCTGCCTGCCCTCCCCAACGGAGCACCGCAGCATTTAGCCATACTGAAACCCCCCCCGGAGTGAACAAGGTACAGGATGCCCACACAGGACCAGCGCCAGCTCCTAGGAGTCGACGTGTGTTTATTTTAGCACCAAAATCAATTTTAAATTTATAACGAACTTTGCCTTACAACAACGTTCTTTGCCTGAACCTTGCCTTTAAAATGTCGGCATAGCTCTACAGATAGTTTATTTCTGAGCAGATTCATTACATTAGTTCACCATTTTTAACTGTCTTTCTGTGGTTCCTTAAGGGATACGAGTATATGAGTATCAGTAGACCTTGTACAAGCAGGTTATCAATTGTTCTCTCTCTCCTTGTCTCACAGCAGAAGTGTCGTGAGGGTCTGGAGATGCCAGCCCTCCCCAGGAGGACAAAGAGGGTCACAAGGGCCTCTTTTCTGCCTGCCCTCCCCACCGGAGCACCCGGAGATGTTAGCCACACTGAACCCCCCCAGATGTGGATAAGGTATGGGACGCCCAAGTGACAGTGACCAGTGCCAGCCTTAGAGTCAGTGTGTGTGCTTATCCCGCCCCCACCACCACCCTTGGTCGGTGGCTGTTAGCTTTATACGTAGTTACGTGACTGTTCAAACTGCAGAACCAATCAGCCCAGTCTCCCACTAGCAGATTATCTGCTGTCACCACTAACGGCTGCTACACTCAGCAGAGCTACAACTTACTGCCCTATCTCTACGACCAGACATCTTCATAATATCAGAGACTTGGTTAAAGCCACACCATGTGGACTCTGCTGTAGCCATTCCTGGCTACTCGCTGATCAGCCAAGACCACCTGGAAAGATAAAAGGTGGAGGAACTGCCATGTTCATCTCCACCAGGCTACAGTTCACCCCAGTCCAAATCTCTGCACCTACCCCTCAAATAGAATCCTTACTGGTCAAACTAGCACTCCCTTACTCCACCCCTGTGTACGTTGCGGGGTCCTACTGCGCCCCTACTACCCCCCTGCCTGGTGTCTTAGACCACCTGGCCACATTAAAGGCTGCTGCTACAGGAGGTGAACTACATATCCTCTGCAATTTCTATTTCAATTGGCTAGCCAAAGACTGCTCTAAACTGAGGCCCAAAATAAATGCTCTAAACCTCTCCCAGCTAATCGTCCAACTCACCCGGCTGAACCCCAAAACACTTAACCACTCCCTCTTGGACTGGGCCTTCACTTCCCACCCACACAAGATTATTGAAGCTGGACTTCTCTCTGACTCCCTAAGCGATCACCATATGGCATACATGGTCAGGAAAGTGCATAGACCCACAGAACCCCCCTCTAGGATGCTCCTCATGAGATCCTTCAAATCCCTATTTCTACCTTCTGTCCTAAATGACCTGGCCCACATGGACTGGTCCTTCATACAGAAGGCACCTTCCATTGACTATGCTTTGAGACTTTCAAGACCAGGTTTCTTTCTGTATGGGACTATCATGCCCTCTAAGAAGCACAAGATTAAGGGCTCCCACCTTCCTGGGTCTCCCCGATATCATTAGCAGATGCCGCACCAGAGACCTAGCTTGGAAAAAACACAAGCTAACATGCTCCCACGAATCCCTACAAAGTTACCATACTCTCCACTACTCCTGCACCAAAGCTATATGACAGGCCAAAAAGAACCTCTTTACGACGGCTCTGAACTTCAACCTTAACCGCCCTACAAACTTTTGGAAAACTATCAAATCCCTTCTCTTGCCACCAGTCCAACAACCTATCCCGACCCTATCCATACAAGGCACGCCCGTCTTGGACCCCGGTGAAGTTGCCTCTACCTTCAATACCTTCTTCACCAGCAGCGCAATGTCTCTCCTACCCAGTCTCCTGCCCCCCCCCATGCACACCAAGCACCTCACCGAAATCTCTGAACTCCTCCCCTGCCACCAGTTTCTCTTTCCGTACAGTAACCCAGGCTGAAGTCCTCCAAGCACTGAGAGCTCTTGACCCTAATAAAGGCAAATGTCCCTCTGGCCTGGATGCCAAACTACTTCACTTATCCGGCCCTGCCATAGCCGCCCCATTAGCAGACCTCCTCCAACTCTTCTTCTCTCTGGCCAAAATCCCAGCAGCTTGGAAGCAGGAAGTTGTCACTCCCTTCCCTAAGGGCGGTGACCCCTCCATGCCAGGAAATTACTGCTCCATCTCCCTACTCCCAATACTAGCCAAACTTCAGGAACACCTTGCCCTTGCCCAATTCTCCCAATACCTTGACGCATCCTCCTTCTTCACCCCTTATCAGTCGGGTTTCCATCAGTCTCACTCCACCATCACCACCCTATTAAGACTCACTGATGACATCCTCACATGTATGGATAAAGGGCATATCACCTGGGCCATTTTCATCGACCTGGCAAAGGCCTTCGATACCATCTCTCACCCTATGCTACTAGCCAGATTAAATGATGCAGGCCTCCCCTGTCTTGCCACTAGTTAGTTTCAGGCCTGCCTGACAGGCAGACAACAATCAGTGAAAATTGGCCCCATATATCTACCCCACTCCCAGTCACTATGGGGTCCCCAAGGCTCAGTCCTGGGCCGCTACTCTTTCAATATTTCTAAATGACCTCCCATTGGCCCACACACACTCATCTATCCAAATGTACATGGACGACACCGTACTGTACGCCTCAGGCCCTTCCACTGGAGTAGTGTCCAATGCACTACAGCAGGACTTCAATGCCATACAGCAATGGTTCCGGTCCAACCAGCTCTTCCTAAATGAAAACAAAAAGTCTCTCTAACCTTTGGTATGCAACCTCGATTTTCCCGGCTAGCGGTTCGTCCCTCTTTCCTTACCCTAGATGGTTCCCCCCTGGAGTCCTGCACCTCATTCAGATACCTAGGAGTCTGGCTTGACCAACACCTAGATTTCTCCTCACACATCGAATCTTTGCATAAAAAGCTACACCCCAAACTGGGTGCTCTATATCGCAGCAAAGGATGCATGCCCACTCTGGTCTGGAGGGAAATTGTTCAAAAAATGATTCTCCCAATACTAGACTATGGTGACGTGGTCTATGGCACACACACCTCCTCAAACCTGGCCAGCCTAGACACACTTTTTCAGTCCTTCTGTCATTTCATCCTGGACTGCCCCCAATGACCCCACTGTGACCTATAGCTCCCTCTATCTCTGAAATAAAACAAAGAGGCAGAAGACACTGCAGAGCAGGACACTGCAGCACAGGAGCTAGCACAACAAAACTCACCAAATCAGGAACCAAAACAAAAAGCAAATCCAAAAACTTCTGATCATAGGAGACTCCATGATTCGGGGAGTTGATACCCATCTCCAGCCAGTGGTAATGGCCAGATGTCTCCCAGGTACATCAGCATGGAGAGACACTGACCGCATTGCTAAAATTGTTCACAAAGCAGGAGAAAACATTAATGTCCTAGTACACATAGGGACTAATGATCTCGCCAGCCGGTCAGTTGTGGAGACCAAGGAATACCTGACCAGGCTGGGTGACAAACTATCATCCATTTCATCTGGCATCTCCTTCTCTGAGATCCTGCCAGTCTGAAAGAGGGAGGCAGATGGACGGAAGGTCATAGAAGGGGAGATAGGGGAGCTAAACACGTGGCTCAAGGGCTGGTGCCAGGAAAAAGGACACAGATTTGTAGGGAACTGGCAATAGTTCTGGGAGCGAAAGTTCTTTAAATTTGATGGACTGCATCTGACTAAGGAGGGAGTCAGTGCATTTGGGCAGAAGTTTGATGTCTTTGCAGAATATTTAAACTAGCAAATGGGGAGAGGGGTGCAGCACCCTATACGTCGAATGGGAAGAACACCCCTCCCCCCTCAGCTAGTGGTCAAACAGGGATTCAGCATGTTTGCAGTTCATTTGCATCACCAGGTAAGAAAAAGGTTTGTCTCCCCATACGACGCACAGGGGTAATGCCAAACCTCACCCAACAACTAACACACTGAAATCTGTCCAATGGAAAATCATGTACACAAATGCTCACAGCCTGGGAAATAAGATCCCAGACTTGCAGGCAATAATGTCAGAGGCCAAACTGGACATAGTAGCAATTAGTGAGACATGGTTTACCAGTAACCACACTTGGGAGACTTCAGTACCTGGCTATGTATTGTTCAGAAGAGACCGAGGTGCAAAAAGGGGGGGAGGAGTGGCCCTGTATGTCGATGAAAATATCAAAGCTACAGAAATTCAGAATACACATAAGGAGCCAGAAGAACTGTGAGTCACCCTGAAACAGGAAATGGGACAGCCATAAGAACAGGGTTGTCTACAGGCCCCAGACCAGGGGAGGACATAGACACATTACTGTTAGAAGATATAGAAAACATGACAGCTAAAGGGAGGTTCTGATAATGGGAGACTTCAACATGCCGGATACAGATTGGTCAATACCAGCAGGAACATCTGCCAGAACTAGACACATAGTGGATTCCCTGCAGGGTAGGGCCTTAAACAACTGGTACAACAACCCACAAGAGACAGGGCTATCCTAGATCTAGTACTGACTAACAGGGAAGGGATCACAGATCTCCAGGTAGAAGGTCACCTGGGGGCCAGTGACCATCACATGGTATGGTTCAATTTGGCTACTACATCTAAATCATCCCATTCCAAGGCAAAAATATGGAACTTCAGAGGAGCTGACTTTGATAAGATGGCCAACAGAGTTAAGCTAGCCCTGGCAAAAAGAAACACAGGTGAGGGGTACAGGCAAAGTGGGCAAGCATTAGGATGCAATACTTGAAGCAACATCCCATTGTGTTAGACAGAAAAGAAGTGCAAAGAAGGAAACCACTTTGGTTCTCAAATACAGTAGCAGAAAAGTCAGAGCTAAAAGGCTGGCCTTCAGGAAATATAAGGGAACACAGCGGATGAAGATAGGGAGGCATACCAAACTGCCCTAAGGGAAGCAGGAAGGCAGTAAGGCAGGCAAAGTCCCAAACTGAGGAAACACTAGCCACGAACAGTAAAAGAAGGTGACAAGACTTATAGATACATTAGTGAAAGGAGAAAGTCCAGAGGGGTATTGCTAAGCTTAATGGAGAAAAGGGAGCATGTGAGGAGGAGGACCCTGTAAAAGCATCTATCCTAAATAGATACTTTTGCTCAGTATTTACTGAAGAGAAGGTAGGGCAGGATCCACAGCTCAGCATCATGGACACAGGGGGGAGGGAGGTGAGCACTACTCCTTTCACAAAAGAAAGGGTCCTACAAGAGCTTGCTAAGCTCAGGGTGGATAAGGCAATGGGACCTGATGGCATACATCCCAGGGTACTTAAGGAACTAAGGGTTGAACTAGCAGAGCCATTAGCAGAACTGTTTAGTGAGTCTCTGAGCACAGGAGAGGTCCCAGAAGACTGGAGAAGGGCTCATGTGATCCCGCTCCACAAGAGTGGTAGCAGGGAGGAGGCAGGGGACTACAGACCAGTCAGTCTTACCTCAGTAGTGGGCAAGATTATGGAGGCACTCCTTAAGGAAAGGATAGTGCAACACCTGGAATCCATAGGGGCACAGGATCCAAGACAGCATGGGTTTACAAAAGGAAGGTCCTGTCAAACTAATCTCATAGATTTCTTTGACTGGGTAACCAGAGTGGTGGACCAAGGGAAGCAGTTGATGTCGCCTACCTTGACTTCAGCAAAGCTTTTGACACTGTTCCACATAGAAGATTGATAAATAAGCTGGTAGGCTCTGGGGTCAAAAGTTGGTCAACTGGGTGGCAAACTGGTTGACGGGCAGAAAACAGAGAGTGGTGGTAAATGGTATACAGTCAGAAGAGATGCAAGTCACAAGTGGGTACCTCAGGGATCAGTCCTGGGGCCAGTCCTCTTCAACATCTTCATTAGTGACCTTGCAGATGGACTAGAGGGTAAGGCTTGTCTGTTTGCAGATGACACCAAGATCTGCAATAGAGTAGATGATCCAGATGGGGTGGGCAGAATGAAAAGAGATCTGGATAAACTAGCAAAATGGTCAGAAGAGTGGCAACTGGGATTTAATGCAAAGAATGCAAGATCATGCATAGGGAAGAGAAATCCTGAAGCCACCTATAGGCTGGGAGGAGTTGCTAGCAGTCACAAAGGAAGAAGAGACTTGGGCATCATCATCACTGATGACCTGAAATCATCCAAGCAGACCTCTAAAGCAGTAGAGTAAGGCTAGGGGGTGTTAGGGTGTATTAGTGGGGTGTCAGAAGTCGTAAGAGGAGGTAATAATCCCTCTTTACAAGATACTGGTTAGGCCCCATCTGGAGTACTGCGTGCAGTATTGGAGGCCACACCTTCACAAGGACATTAACCAAATTGAGGCAGTCCAGAGAGGGCAACCAAAATGGTGCAGGGACTGCATCAGAACATATGAGGACAGATTAACAGAGCTCAATATGTATACCCTTGAGCAAAGGAGGGAGAGAGGTGATATGATCGAGGCATTCAAACACCTTAAGAACATTAACAAGGTGAAAGAGTCTAACATGTTTAAATATAAGAAAAATAGCAGGACAAGAGGACACAGCATGAGATTAGAAGGGGGCTGATTAAGGGGGGAATGTGAGGAAATTCTTTTTCACAGAAAGGGTGGTGGATGCATGGAATGGCCTACCTCAAGAAGTGGTGGCTATGAATACAGTGCAGGGCTTCAAACAGGCATGGAATAGGCATAAGGCTGCAATACAAATGAGTATGAATAGATAGGCCACTGACAGAGCAAAGGCTGATGGCACATTTATAAGGTAGAAAAAAGAAATGGGCAGACTGGATGGGCCTTGCGTTCCTTATCTGCCGTCAACTTCTATGTTTCTATATGTTTCCCTATCCCTGCCCTCACTCACGACCCGCGGACTGATCCACTGCACCAGAGTCGCTGCCAAATTCTGGTCCCAGACCCTTCCCCCTTATGTTGGTTCTGCATTATCGGCTCAGCCTTCCCCCTGCCTACTCACTCAGAAGCACAGACTCCAGGCTTCTCCAAATCCTATTCATGCATACCACCAAGGGCCAATCAGCTTTTAAATATCGTATGACCAAACTATGGAATGCCTTGCCTGCCGACATCAGGTGCACCACAAACCCTAGACACCTAAACCCGCTCCTCCACGCACACTTCTCCACCACTCGCTCCTGCTCCCAGCAGCCATAAATACAATGCCCACATGTTCCTCTGTTCGCGCCACCTGTCTGACCTATTATAGTAAGCTGCTGCACTGTAGGGTCTGTAAGGTCTTCTAGTATTGTAGTCCTGATTCTCTGTGTGTTTACTTGTTCAATATGTAAAAGTCTAGGGTATTCAATGTCACTATTGTATTGTCTCTGGCTGTAACTCTGTACATTATGTAAATCCTGTACTGTATGAAAATCACCCTATGTATTTCCCCCAGGTCGCATCTGGAAATGAGTGGTTCCCGCTCAGTATGCCTGCCTGGTTAAGTTCTTAAATAAATAAATAAATAATGGTTCAGGACTTCGATACTGATTTTATTGGTGTAATTTACACCTTTTCGAAAACACTGCCTGTAACATGAAGAACTGTACAAAAGCTAATAGAAACATAAGCACAAGAAGAGGGCTCACACCTTATTATTACAGTCAGTTGCTTTGTGTGCAAACACCCAGGGTTATAACATCCTAAAATGAACACAAAGAGCCCAATTCTAAAACAATCCCTTTGAGCGATGAAAGTTGCGATGCTCCAGGGATATAGCAATACCCCTGTGCTGGATTCTGCAAAAAAAGCAAGGTCGTGGCACCAAAATCCCCAGGTTTGTGGCAAGTACAGAACAGCACTCAACCATCGGTGCAGCTGTGGCACATGCTGCAGTGATCTGGCTCCCTCCCACCAGCGCAACACAGGAAGGGCCAGCGTTGGTGGTAGTAGCGAGGGTGTATCTACTTGCCAGGAGGGGGTCATGGAGCTGGAGGGGTATGGAGGGCATATGGTGAGTTGGAGAAACAGTGGGGAAGTAAGGCATTGTTTTAGAACCAGGCAGGGTGCATATGCCTCTGTATAATATATTCAGAGGTATATGCACCCCCCCGGGTGCCAAAGCAATCACTTACTTCCCCGCTGTCTCTCCATTCCACACTGTCCCTTTATGCCCCTCCTGCCCCAGACCCCACATGTGGCTCTCCCCCCATAGTGTCCCACACTGGCACAAGGGGCTTAGACCACCTCCTGGCAGGTCTAAGTTAAGCCCCTTGCTATGGTCACAACGGGGCTTTTAGAATGCCCAATAAGAGGATGTTGCAGCCCTGCCATGGTGCAAGCCCCCTTGCAACCTGTCATACCCTGATGCAGGTCGCAAGGGTGGTGCAGTGCCCCTTTGCTGTAGTGGCATCCCATTCTGATGCAGATCACATTTCAGAACTGGGTTTGCCACAGCCTATGACACAAGGTGCAGATTGCATCACTGATGTTTGATGCAAGTACCTTGCATTGCCCGTGCTGCTTTTAGAACTGGGCCCAAAATCTCCACAAAGTGGGTTTCGTGTCAGCACCACTTAAAAGGAAAAAAAACAGACCATAGACTCCAATTGTATTAAAAAAGTACAGCAGTTTTTTTTTTATGCATTTATATCCAAACTGGTCTACCTTTTGTACTGTCGACTTGACTATATGTTAACTGCTTGTATTAATGACTAATGACATGGAACCTTTGCAAATGAGCTTCCAGCACAAAGGTTGAATAAATGAATAAATAAATAAACAAACTATTTACATCTGGGAACATGACCAATAACTCACGAGCAAATTCAGCTGCAGTCTTCTTAGCTCAGTAACTCATTCACGCCAGAAATAACTTCATATTCAAGTCGGTAAAGGCATATTCCATTTCATATTTTAGCCAAGCAATCAGAAACAAAAATTAAAAAATAAAATGAAGCGCTGTGAGAATGAGGAAATAGTCAATATGTAAGTGCTCATGCAACCACCTGGATGGCACGACCGATGAGTGTTGATGCTACCATTATTTTTTCTAGTTTCTGGTTCCTTGGCTAAAATATGCAACGGAATGCTATATGCCTGTACCAGCTGAAATGTGAAGTTATTTCTGGTGTAAATGAGTTGCCAAGCTACAACTGGAGGCTGCGGTCTGTTTTTTTGTCCTTTGAGTGGTGCTGAGCCGAAACCTACTTCGTGAAGCTTTTGTGTTCATTCTCAGCTAATAGAAACATATGGTGACCGATAACCAACAGCTCATTTAGGATGAGGAGATATTCCGGGAGGAAGTGGGGGTGGGAGGGATGGAGGAAGGGGCAGAAGAACTTTGGAAAAATATCAAGGGGGGGGCTCCTTAAAGCGACAGAAGAATGTGTAAGGAGGGTGAGGAAGAACAAAAGAATGAGGAGGCCACTGTAGTTCAATAGGGAAGTGAGGAAGACAATGGGGAGAAAAAAAGGGCTTTCAGAGAATAAAAGAGTACGCAGGGGATGGAGAACAGGGAAACTTACAAAGAAAAGCTGAGGGTGACAGAGGATTTGGAAGGCTAAATCAGAAACAGAGGAGAGAACTGCTAGGCAGGCCAAATGGGGGGACCAGACCTTTTTTCGGTACATAGGGCAAAGGAGGACGATACGGCAGAAGGTAGTAAGTATTAAGGGAGAGGGGGGACTGCAGGTGGAAGGAGATTTTGAGAAAGCTAGGGTGTTGAATGGATACCGCAGCTCTGTTTTTACAACAGTGGGGGGAAGGAAGGGGACCAGTGCTGAGTGAAAAGGGAAAGGGGGGGTGGATCCTAGCCCAAACAGTGCAGAAGAGGTAATGAGAGGAATTAGGTAAGCTGAGGATGAACAAGGCCATGGGCCCATATGGCCTACACCCTAAGGTACTTAGGGAATTAAAGGGGGGTATTGGCGGAACCATTGGCGGAGCTATTTAACTAGTCCCTGGATACAGGGTGGGTACTGGAGAACTGGAAGAAGGCAGATGTGGTTCCACTTCATAAAGTGGCAGCAGGGAGGAGGCGGGCAATTATTGCCCAGTCAGTCTCACATCGGTGATCGGTAAAGTAATTGAGACAATATTGAAACAAAGGGTGGTCAGCTATTTGGAAGAGAAGGGGCTGCAAGACATTTGGCAGCATGGCTTCACTCGGGGTCAGTCATGCCAGATGAACCTGATTGAATTCTTCAATAAGGTGACAAGGGCGGTTGATCAGGGTGGGGCAGTGGACATAGCCTACCTGGACTTTGGGAAGGCCTTCAACACATAGAAACATAGAAACATACAAGTTGACAGCATATAAAGACCGCAAGGCCCATCCAGTCTGCCTATTTTTTCTACCTTATGAATGTGCCATAGACCTTTACTCTGTCAATGGCCTATCTATTCATACTCATCTGTATTGCTCCCTTATGCCCATCCCATACCTGTTTGAAGCCCTGCACTGTATTCATATCCACCACTTCCTGAGGTAAGCCGTTCCATGCATCCACCACCCTTTCTGTGAAAAAGAACTTCTTCACATTACCCCTTAATAAGCCTCCCTCTAATCTCATGCTGTGTCCTCTTGTCCTGCTATTTTTATTATATTGAAACATGTTAAGACTCTTTCACCTTGTTAATGCCCTTAATTATTGCAGATCTTGTTGAGACATCTGACCTGGCTTGTATCACCGAGACCGGGCTGGATGAGAATGCTGTTCCGATATCAGAGTCAGCAGTTCCAGCCAGGTACTCGGTGATTCACTGCCCAAGACTGGATCATAGGGGTTGGGGTGTAGCCATTTGTTTTAAGATGGAACTGGGCCTTGTAGAGGTTCCAGTGGGGATCACCTCATCCTCCGAGTGCATCATGGGAGCAGATGTGGGCAGCAGGATTCTTCTCATCTACCGTCCACCCAGAGATGGGAAAGTTTTCCTGCAGGAAGTTGCAGACTTCATGGTCGACATGGTATTGGAATCCCCCAGGTGGTTGGTCCTGGGGTATTTTTACGCCTAGGTCGACGATGAACTCTCGCATTTTGGTCACAGCTTCCTCCAACTGATGATCTCGTTGGGCTTCACACCGGCAGTTACCGCTGCAACCCATTCTCAAGTCACTCCCTGGATCTGGTGTTCCTCCTGGGTATGGAGGCTGCTGACTTGGTGGTGGAACCAGTTGGATGGTCGGACCATTACTCTCTAAGGTTCAGTTTTGTGGCTCCCCCTGTGAGACCTGCCCCTCTGGAGATGATTCAGTACCGCTCTTTGAGGGCTGTTACCCCAGAAGGTCTGATGGCGGTGCTGGACCTATTGAGTAGGCCAATGGAATGCTTGGATTCGGGAGACCGAGTAGGACACTATAATAGTATGGTGTTGATGGCCCTGGATTCCATAGCTCCTGTCCGTGTTCACCCGCTCCCTCTCCATCCTCGGTCCCCCTGGTTTGATGGGACTTTGAGGGGGTTGAGGAGAGCGGGACAAAGGTTGGAACGTTGTTGGCAGAAATCTGGCCGGGAGGAGGACAGACTCGGGTTGATGGCCCACTATTCAGACTATCAATCAGCAATCTCCCGTAAGAAGGCACAGTTCCTGTCCAGGCAGTTTACTGCAGCAAAGAATCTACTGGCTCAGCTCTTCCAGACCATGGACAGGCTGTGCAGTCCAGCCTGACTCTGGGGCTGGAGAGCTTTTTCACAATTAAAGTGTGATGAGTTTGCTCAGTTCCTTGCAGCTAAGGTGTCCTCCATCAGGTCGGAGATCTGCTTGACTTGTTCAAATGAGTACGGCGGTGGTCAACGTGAGGGTACAGGCACCCGGTCTGTCTGGACAGATTTCGACCAGCCAGCAATCATGGATATCGTGAAGATTGTTCAGAGCTTGCGACCAACTTACTGTAGTCTGGATCCTGGTCCAACTCACCTCCTTGTGGGGTGTATGAATGTCATCGGACTGATCCTTGCTGAGATAGTCTAGTGTTCATTGGATCGGGAGGTTTCTGGACCCCCAAGAAGGAGGCTGTGGTGACTCCCCTTTTAACGAAATCTTCCTGTGACTCAGACTGTCTTGCGAACTACAGACCAGTCTCTAACCTACCCTTTCTGAGGAAGGTAATTGAAAAGGTAGTCGTGCTGCAGCTTGAGAGCTTTCTTACCACCCACGAAGTCTATGATCCTCTCCAGCCTGGTTTCAGCAAAAGGCACAGTACCAAGATGGCGTTAGTTTGAGTACTTAGTGATCTCCTGATAGTGAGAGATCAGAGAAGTCATTCGATTCTGGTCCTCCTTGATCTCTCTGCAGCATTTGACACTGTGGATCAAGGGGTGCTGCTAGAACACCTGCGGCTTCTCAGTGGACTTTCTGGGACAGTCCTCAGGTGGTTTGAGTCTTTCCTCATAGGCAGGAATCAGAGGGTGGTGTTGGGGATTTTTTTCTCTGCATCCTTCTCCCTGCCTTGTGGGGTGTCGCAGGGTTCAGTGCTGTCCCCCATGTTGTTCATGGTGTATATGTTGTCATTGGGAGACACTATAAGGTGGTATTGGCTTCATTTTCACAGCTATACATATAATTCTTAGCTCTACATGTCCTTTGTACCCGAACAGGACAGTGCAATCTCAGTCTTTAACAACTGCCTCGCTGAGATCCAAGACTGGATGAGTGCTAACTGTTTTTTTTTTCTTAACTTTCTCTTTTATCCTCCTCCCTCCTTGTAGCCCCCACTCTTCGGGAGACACCTAAGGGCCTTATCAGCCTTCGCTCACCTACCTGGAGCCGGTGCAGTCCATGCCCCATGGAGCCGTGGCTATACCCCCCAGGCGGGTACGGGGTGGGGCCCTAACCACCCGACGTAACATGATCTTCGTTGGCATACTGTCCCGGACAGGTAGGGGCATTGAAGGTCGGGGCCCTGGTGCTCCGTCTACTAGGCGGCTGCAAGGGTATTTTTCCCTGATGTTTCTTGACGTGCCAGATCCGATGACGTCAAGGCGCCAAGACGCCGACGTCTGGTACGTCACACCCCTACTGTAGGAGCATCGGGCTTGCTGTACCTCGGGTCTCCACCCGGGGTCAGACAAGCACCGAGCTCTGGTATCCCCCCTCCCCCCGGAGAGAACGAGCAGTCCCTGGGACGCTCAAGTCCTCCCCTTCTGGCCGGCCCTCCAGCTCCCGGGCTCGTTCTCGAACCCGGGATGCTGGCATCGCAAGCGGAAATCCAACCGCTGCGCCGGCGGGCCAGCTGAGTGCTAACTGGTTGAGACTGAATCCAGATAAGACTGAGGTGTTGGTGGTGGACCCAGGTCAGCGGGTAGAGAAGTTGACTCCTGGACAACCGTCTGGCCTTGTGCTAGGAGGTAACTAGTTCAGACCTTCTGAACGGGTGCGGAATCTGGGTCGTTGTGCTTGATAATGAACTGACTCCAAAAGCGCAGGTGTCAGCAGTTGTCAAGTCCTCATTTTATCATCCATACCTAGGGTTACTGGGGGTGGACCTCCGTTGCCTGCAGATGGTGCAGAATGCTGCAGCCAGGTTGTTGACAGGGTTGTCGACAACTAGCCATGTCGCACCTATGCTATGCGAACTGCACTGGCTGCCAATGCGATGGAGGGTCACCTTCAAGGTCGCGTTGCTGAACTATAAGACCCTGCACAGACAGGGACTGGGTTACTTGCAAGACCTCCTTCTGCCCTACTGCTCCCTCCACTCTCTCCGCTCCACTGACGACAGATTGCTAGAGGTTTCCAGAGTCCATTTGCAGACATCAGGTGCCAAGGATTTTTCTTTTGCAGCCCCGACTCTGTGGAACTCTCTACCTCATCAGATTAGAGAATGCCTGTCCACCGAGACCTTTAAATCCCTATTAAAGACTTATTTATTTGAAAAGGCTTTTGGGGATAATGTTTAATTCTGGGATTGCTGTTTTTATTCTATATGTTATTAGACTTGATGTTTTATACTGTGTATGACCTTTGATCGATGGAAACGCGCTTTAAAAATAAATTTGACTTTGACTTTGAATTTGACTTAAGATGCTTGAAGCTTTTGATCATATCACCTCTCTCCATCCTTTGCTCCAGGGTATACATACTGAGCTCCATTAATCTGTCCTCATATGTTTTCTGATGCAGTCACCGCACCATTTTGTTTGCCCTTCTCTGGACTGCCTCCATTTTGTTAATGTAGTTGTGAAGGTGCAGCCTCCAGGACTGCATGCTGTACTCTAGGTGGGGCCCAACCAGTGTCTTGTAAAGAGGGATTATTACCTCCCTCTTATGACTTGTGATACCCCCTACTAATACACCCCAACATCCCACTAGCCTTACCTACTGCTTTAGTGGTCTGCTTGGATGATGTCAGGTTATCGGTGATGATGATGCCCAAGTCTCTTTCTTCCCTTGTGATTGCCAGCAACTCCCCTCCCAACCTATAGGTGGCTTTAGGGTTTCTCTTCCCTATGTTCATGATCTTGCACTTCTTTGTGTTAAACCCCAGTTGCCACTCTACCGACCATTTGGCCAGTTAATCCAGATCTCTTCTCATTCTGCCCACCCCACCTGGATCATCTACTCTGTTGCAGATCTTGGTGTCATCTGCAAACAGACAAACCTTACCCTCCAGTCCATCTGCAATGTCACTGATAAAGATATTGAAGAGGACTGGCCCCAGGACTGAACCCTGAGGTACCCCACTTGTGACTTGCATCTCTTTTGATTATATACTGTTTACCACCACTCTCTGTTTTCTGCCTGCCAACCAGTTTGCCACCCAGTTGACCAACTTCTGACCTACCCCAAGCCTACCCAGCTTATTAAACATGGTGCTCCACAAAAGACTGGTCAATAAGTTGGGGAGTCTGGGGCGGTGCAGAAAATAACAAGACAGGTGGAGAGCTGGCTGATGGGTAGAAGCCAGAGGGTGGTGGTCAATGGGGTGCACTCTGGGGAGACAAGGGTTACAAGTAGACTCTCACAGGTGTCGGTGTTGGGGCCCTTTCTGTTTAACATCTACGTCAGGAACATAGCTGAGGGGCTTCAGGAGAAGGTCTGCCTTTTCGCGGATGATACAAAACTCAGCAACAGGGTAGACACCCGGGGGGGGGGTGGAGGCAATGAAGAAGGATCTAAAATTGCTGGAAAAGTGGTCAGAAACATGGCAGGTAAAGTTTTCAATGACAGGAAATGCACAGTGATACACTTGGCGAGGAGGAATTCAAATACCACATACACGCGGGGTGGGGGGGGGGATAATGGCTGCAACCAGGCAGGAGAAGGATCTAATAGTTATAATCACTGTTAACCCAGTGCAGTAAGGCAGTCAGCAAAGCAAACAGGATGCCAGCGTGCATAGGGAGGGGGATAACCAGCAGAAGGAGGGAGGTGCTGATGCAACTCTACATCTCCATGGTTAGGCCACACCTGGAGTATGGGGTGCAGTTCTGGAGGCCCCATCTGTGGAAAGACATAGATGGCATGGAAAGGGTGCAGAGAATGGCCTCTGAAATGGTTCATGGGCCAAGTGGGAAGATATATGAGGAGACGTTGAAGGAGCTGGACTTGTATCCTCTGGAGACAAGAAAGGAGAGAGAGAACATGTTAAAAACATTCAAGTATGTGAAGGGGATCAATAAAATGGAGGAGAGCTTATTTGCAGGGAAGGTAGATACAAGAACTAAGGTGCATGGACTGAGATTGGGCGGGAAGGTTTAGGGGAAATGTTAGAAAGTATTACATAGAAGCATAGAAAGTGATGGCAGAAAGGGACCGCATGGTCCATCTAGTCTGCCCATAAGCCTAACTCCCCCCCAAACTACTATTCAGTGTTATAATACCTTTGTGCCTATCCGATGCCTTCTTGAATGATCCGATTGACCTAGTCTCCACAACCTCTGGTGGAAGGCTATTCCAAGTATCCTCCAACCTTTCTGTAAATAAGAACTTTCTTGTGTTACTCTTGAACTTGCCTCCTTCCAGCTTCATGCCATGCCCCTTGTTCTTGCATGATTCTTGATCTGAAATTAGTCCTGAACCTGGACCTTTTTTATTCCCTTCAAGTACTTTAAGGTTTCGAACATGCCCCCCCCCCCTTTCTCTGCGTTGTTCCAGGGAGTACATGTTTAGGTCATGCAGACATTCCTCGTATGTCTTGTGGAGTCCAAGTATCATTTTTGTAGCTCTCCTTTGCACTGTCTCCAGCCTGTCTATATCCTTTCTGAGGTGCGGTCTCCAGAACTGCGCATAGTACTCCAGGTGAGGCCTTACCATTGATCTGTACAGTGGCATAATCACCTCCCTCTTTCTACTTGTAATTCCTCTTCTTACGCAGTCATACTGTTCACCTTAAATGCTGCTTTTTCACACTGCTTGGATGTTTTCAGGTCATCTGTTATAATCACTCCCAGATCCCTTTCCTGCTTTGTGGCTTCCAATTTCATTCCACACAGGAGGTATTCCTCAAAAGGATTTTTCCTCCATAGGTGCATGACCTTGCACTTTTTGACATTGAAATTTAATTGCCAAGTTTTTGTCCATCTTTCCAGTCTCTGAAGATCAGCCCTCATCCTTTCCACTCCCACCATAGTGTTTACCCTATTACATATATTTGTGTCATCTGTGAATAGACACACCTTGCCTTCTAGGCCCACAGATATGTCACTGATGAAAATATTGAAGAGGATAGGCCCCAGCACCAATCCTTGTGGCAGACCACTAGTTACCTCTCTCTCCTCTGATAGTTGGCCGTTTACCAGTACCCTCTGAGTCCTTCCACTAAGACAGCTTCATACCCAGTTTACCACTTTATGCCCAACTCCTGTACTGGCAAGTTTGTTCAATAGTCTTCTATGTGGGACCGAGTCAAAGGCTTTGCTGAAGTCTAGGTATATTACTTCCATAGAGCTGCCCTGATCTACTGTCTTTGTTACCCAATTGAAGAAATCTATTAGGTTTGTCTGGCATGATCTTCCTAGGGTCACCACCTTTGGATGAGGTAAAAACCCAACGCTAAACCATGCCCCAAACTCCGCCTCTGGCTCCACCCCCTTTTTATGACTGGCGAGTATATCGCTCCTCCTGCAAAGTCATTTGTAATGTCGAAGTAGACATTACTAGTGATAGGAAATCATTTTTATACTGTTATTTATTCAATTTATTTGTTCAGTTATTTATTTTTATTCTTTGACAACCAGGTTAACTCTGATAGGTTCCATAGCTCATTTTACAGGAGTGACCCAGGAACACAGGAAGGTTAAGTGACTTGCTCAGGGTCCCACAGTATGCAAGTGGAGGCTGTAGGGATAAGGCTCAGGTCTGCTGGATGTGCCAAGCTCATTCACAGCTTATTGCTCAACCCTTTGTTAAACACGCTCCCATTTTCCTTTCCATGTCAGTCATGTATTCTGATATGCTTTAACAACTTAATTATTGGTGTTTGTGGTACCCTTAATACTGCACTGTGTCCCCCTTTACCTCAGCAGCTACTGCTGTTTCTTTTCATATTTCTAAGACATTCATAGATACATAGATACATAGACAGTGTCGGCAGATAAGGGCCTATGGCCCACCCAGTCTGCCCATTTGAGCTTGTAAGTTCAGTTTGTTTTCCTAGAAGTCTGTTTCCCCTTACCCCTGACCTCTAGAATTCCTTTATGTCTATCCCATGCATTCTTAAATCCCGAGATTGTTTCAGCTCCCACCACTTCCTCTGGCAGGGTGTTCCACTTGTCCACCACCCGTTCTGTGAAGAAATTCTTTCTCATGTTTCCTCTGAATCGTCCTCCCTCCAACTTCATCCCATGCCCTCTAGTCCTGGAACATCTTTTTCGCTTAAAAATAGTGTTTTCCTGCACTCTGTTTCTCCCTGTAAGATACTTTGTATGTCTCTATCATATCCCCTCTCTCCCTCCTCTCCTCCAGGGAGTACATGTTCAGTTCCTTCAACCTGTCTTCATAGGACTTGTGTTGCAATCCATGCACCATCTTTGTTGCCCTCCTCTGAATCTTCTCTACCCTGTCTATGTCCTTACGTAGGTATGGTCTCCAGAACTGTACACTGTACTCCAGGTGGGGCCTCCCTAGTGTCTTGTATAGCGGAATTATGACCTCCTTTTTCCTGCTGGTGATGCCCCTGCCTATACATCCCAGCATCCTATTTGCTTTACCTGATGCCTTGTCATACTGTTTCCCTACCTTGAGGTCATCAGAGATGACAACCCCAAGATTCCTTTCCTGCTTGGTGCATGCTATATCCTCACCCCTCCACAATTTCAGACACACAATTCCATGCTATTTATCTGAATGACCTGTAAAAGTGCAATTAATATCATGGAATGTTCAGGTAATACAAAAAATGAGAGCAGATGTACTGATGAAGGCAATAAAAGTTAGATTATTAATTTAACAAAAATGGGTCTATAGGACAAACAAAAAGAAACACATCAGAGCACATAAAGGTATAAAAGCTGTTTCCTGTCATAGCAGTAAAAGACCATACCTAAAATTCAGAGTGGAAAAGATTAGGTTAATTTACTGCTAATGATCTCAGTGCCCATGCTTTACACCTCCCAGACAGACTGGTTTTACAAACAAATGCAGGTCTGAATGACATCAGAACTTCTTTGTAACCTGGACATGCAATGCAGCCAAAACAGTGACTGATTTGATAGAGCAGCTTTAAGAGTATGTGAACACTCAAAATGGCCCAAAAACCAGACTACATTTAATCAAAACCAGATGACTGGATAAAAACCCTAAAAAACGGATTATCTGGTCAAAAAACAGATAGGTGGCAACCCTAGATCTTCCTGTGGTGAAGCCATGCTATCTCGGGTCCATTATATCATTTTCTTTGAGAGAGGATATCATTCTTTCTCTAATTAGGGTTTCCATCATTTTGCCAACAGTTGAGGTCAGGCTTACTGGGTGGTAATTGCCAGCACTTTCCCTACTGCCATTTTTATGAAGAGGGACAACTGTGGCCTTCCTCCAGTCCGCAGGAACTTCCCTGACCTCAAGCGAAAGGTTGAACAGTTCAGTCAGTGGTGCCGCCAGGTCTTCCCTAAGTTCCTTCAGTAACCTGGGGTGTATTTCATCAGGACCATGGCCCTGTCAACCCTAAGTTTTTCTAGCTCCTTCAGGACACTATCCCTTGTGAAAGTTGCCGAATTCATTTTGCTGCTTTCTGCTCTTTTTTCTGTCAAGATGGGACCACGACCTTCTTCTTCCTTAGTAAATACTGAGCAAAAGTATCTGTTAAGGATTTCTGTTTTGTCCTTGTCATCCTCTGTGCATTCCCCATCTTCCCCTTTAAGTCTGACTATACCTCTACTGGTTTTCCTTTTCTCCGTGATATATGTAAAGAAGGTCTTATCTCCCTTTTTGACCTCTGCGGTGATCCTTTCTTCTGTTTGCGCCTTAGCCGCCCTGATTTGCTTTCCTGCTTCCTTCAGTTTCTCCTTCTATGTGTCTCTGTCCTTTTCACATCTTGTTTGCTTGTATCTTTTGAAGGCCATCCGTTTCTCCCTGACCTTGGTGGCCACTTCCTTTGAGAACCATGTTTTTTTTTTTTCTCTTTTTGGCTTTACTCACACATCTCATAGAAACATAGAAACATAGAATTTGATGGCAGACAAGGACCACTTGGCCCACCCAGTCTGCCCATTTCCCTACCTGATGGATAAGCTGCAGATCCTAGTTAACCAGCAGCCTACCTCTTCCTACCCCAACCCCCTAGAATTGCCTTATGACTGTCCCATGCATGCTTGAATTCCACCACTGTTTGTGACTCCACAACCTCCTCCAGAAGGCCATTCCATACATTCACCACCCTCTCTGTGAAAAAAATACTTCCTTAAATTACCTCTGAGCCGTCTCCCTTCTATCTTCAAATTGTGCCCCCTTGTTCTTGCACACCTCTTTTTTTGAAAGATGCTACCCTCTTGGACTTTGTTGATTCCTTGAGGTACTTGAAAGTTTCTATCATGCCCCCTCTCCTCCTTTCCTCAAGGCTATACATATTAAGCTCCTTAGCCTCTCTTCATATGTCTTCGGTGCAGACCCTGCACCATTTTAGTGCCCTCCTCTGGACAGCTTCCATCCTGTCTATGTCTTTATGGAGATTAGGTCTCCAGAACTGCACGCAGTACTCCAGATGGGGTCTCACTGGCTGTCTGTACAGAGGGATAATAACTTCCTGTTTTCTACTGGTGATGCCTCTCCCTATGCATCCCAGTATCCCCCCAGCCCTCCTTGCTGCCCTCTCACATTGCTTGCCCACCTTTAGGTCATCTGATATAACTACCCCCAGGTCCCTTTCCATCATACATTGTTTTGATGCTCCTGTGATAGCTTCCTTTAGAGATGCCCAATACTTATCTACTCCCTCTGTCCGTGTTAATTTAGTCAGGTTAAGTCTGAGCTTTTCCCTCATTTTATCAAAATCTGCGTGTCTGAAGTCCAAGATTTTAGTTTCAGTGTGCTTGATTTCTTTTTCTGTTTTAACCTGACACCACACCATCTGGTGATCGCTAGATCATAGGTTGCTCTCGACTTCTACCCTTGATATGATGTTACTGTTAGTGAGTAACAGGTCGAGGATGGCTTCCCACCTTGTGGATTCCTTGACAAGCTGTCTTAGGCCTGATAAGTGCCCAGTGTCAAGGAAGTCTTTGCTTTTTGTTGTAGCAGCAGAATGGTTTCCACAGTTTATGTCTGGTAAATTGAAGTCGCCCACCAATATTATATCCCCCTTAATACTCGTACTGTAAATGGATTCTAGTATCTCCTTGTCCCCCCGCAAGCTGATTACCTGGGGTCTGTGCAATACTCCTACTCTAGTAACTGCACCTGTTGCGCCTTCGAAAGTAACCCAAAGAGCATTGGCTTCAGTGTGAGTGTCCTGGGCCATGGTAGCTTTTATTCCCTCCCTAACATGCATTGCCACCCCACCCCCTTTCTTTTCCAGGTCTGTCCCTTCGAAAAAGGCAGTATTCCGGAATAGTTACCTCCCAGTCATGGTTGTCCTTAAACCATGTCTCCCTGATGGTGACCCAGTCCAGATCAGCCTGTGCAACAATAACTGTAAGGTCAGCCATTTTGTTTGCTAGGCTGCGTGTGTTTGTGTACATGGCTTTCCAGGCCTGGTCTTCCCACTTTTTGGGGCCCTGTTTATTATGGTGGCCCTGAAGTGCAAAACCAAAAAAACAAAAACATACACACCATTCAAATACATAAATTGCAGCACACACAAACTAAAAAATAAGGCAACAACCAAAAATTAATCCAAACTGAATACAGTAAAGTGAAGCAACAAACAAATAAGGAAATAAAATGTACAACAATAAAATAATTGCCACAGACTAAAAACTAAAGCAACAACCAGAAATACAGGTAAATCCAAACTAAATATACTAAAGTAAAACAACAAAGAAGGAACACAGACAATACAGCACGGGGCAAGAAAAACAGCAAAACTGCAACCCAAAAAATGTAAACAACAATCCAAAAATAGTTAGGCAAAAACAACAACATAACACACAAAGAGATAAGTAGGCAAACTATGATATTTGTAATATAGAATGTGGTATGTGAGTGTCTCACATGAGACATCCTCTGCTCCTGGGTGATAACCCCCTCTCCCCACCAGGTTTTAGTGAGAATAACAGGATATATTAAACAAGGAGGTCTCTGTAATATGCATTTTATAGCTTTTTTTATGACCTCCTGCCTCTGAAGGTGGAAAACTAAAATATACATTTTATGACTTCAGATAAGCTGTTTCCTGTAAAGCTATATTGCACCTAAGTGAGGTATGGCAGAGTTGTATAAAACATTTGATGTCCTTGGGAAAATAGGAAGCCAGCCTCCAGTTTAAAGGAAAGGGCTTGATTAAAGACGGTCATAATTTGGGAAATTAGTTTTTGCTGAAGTCACAGTATTTAATATACCTCCTGATAGGACATCCTGTTTTGTATATATTTTTATATTCAACAAGGAAGAGCAAGATGACACACAAAAGGGGTGGGAGATAGAGACAGTTTAAACTAGGACTTGTGTCTGATCTTTGTGACATATCTTTCTGGGTTCTTAAGAAACAAGATCTAACTATAAGCACTATAGAGGTAATATATTAGATAGAAAAAGTCTAATTGTATTGTAGTAGGAGTTTATGTGTTGTACTTTAACCACCTTGTTCTTTTAAGTGATTGTATGCTTTTTGTTATAGTGTTCTGTGTTTACATTTTACATATTTTTATCCATTTTAATAAAAATATTATTTTGAACGACTGCCTGGGTGTGTCTTCGAAGTTCTTTTTGTCATGTAACGTACAGAGGGTTAAGACTGACAAAAAAACTGTTCAGTGCTTGATGGTGTTACTAAACTGGGAAAAGGTAAGAAAATACCTAAGGTCTTTTATAGAGTTTTACGGGTTCATTTTGGATACCTGGTTAGGTGCCCTTAAGCCCCCACCCCCAAAGATCAGCTCATCTGAGCCTGTACATTTGCGTACGCTAGCATAAGGTTCACAGTTTGAATCCCCCCAGAACTTGAGACTAAAGGTGATTCAGACCCACAAGAAAACAGGAGGGTTACCCTGTCTGTTACCTGTTCACAATACTGTGCTCAGAGGTTGGCACGGTGGGAGCAGAGGGCCTGACCTGCTGAGTGCATTTGTGACAGATTTGGTTGGCAGCGGTGCAGATAAAGAATTTGGTAACACAAGCTTTAACTGTTCACTGTGTCAGCTTAATACTGTACAACTCACTTGCAAAATAAGGCAGTGATTTATTTTTAAAAAGGAAACAGAACTATTTCATTTTGCTTACAGTCAAGTTCCTAACTGTTTTATTTTTTTTCTTAAGTGCAAGTTAGAGTAGCTGTAGTTAGGGAAGAAGATGGCTTCCAATTACAGTGGGCACACTGTAGACTACTTGAGGCAGTTGTGCCAGGACAGAGGAGTCCTGTACGAGGAAGAGAGACCCACCAAGCAGAACCTCATGGATGCCCTGATGGCAGCAGATGCCCAGAGCATTGAGTCACAGACAGTGACTGTAAAGGACCAAACATTGAGCGTGGAGGGGCCGGTGGCCAGTGCAGTGTCCAGATGTGGTGAGGATGACAGCAGGGCCAGAGCCAGTGCCAATGAAGAGCCACAGCAGCAGGGGAAGGTCACCAGCATTCTGGAGCCAGAAGCAATCAGGCTACAGATTGAGTTTCACAGAATGGAGCTGGAGTTCCATAGAGAGGAGAAGCAAGAACAGCGAGCCGCAGAGGAGAAGAGGGAGCAAGAACAGTGAGCTGTAGAGGAGCAGAGGGAGCAAGAACGACGAGAGGCGGACCATGAACAGCGAGAGGCGGAGTGTGAGGAGTGTGAGCGCCAGAGGTGACATGAACTGAAGAATTTCCGACTCCAACCACCAGCACCAGAGCAGGTAAGTGGCTTGGGTTTAACTGAAACTATAGGACTGGGTTACAAATTGAATTCCAAATTGATAGCTGAATTTAAAGAGGGGGAGGATATGGATGCCTTTTTAAATTCCTTTGAAAAAGTTTGTATTCAGGCTAAAATTCCTAGAGGGTCCTGGAGCTTCCAGCTATCCATCTACTTACAGGGGAAGCTCGGGATGCATTGAGTCAAATGGACAATGAGGACAGTAATGATCAAGACCCCTAGAATTCTGCGGCCGCAGAATTTTGTGCAGAACTTGCAATCTACCACAGAACTTCTGCAATACCGCAGAATTCACTGTTCTTGGTGATTTTTTTTATAAATAATTCTGTTTATCCATAGAACCTGGTTCCCTTCCCCTCTTTTTATATCCCAAATTCCTCTATGCTCAGAATGTGATGTTATCATTGTTATAACATCATAAACTAGCTAATGAAATAGCTGCATTCTGCAACAGAAATGAACAATCACTTATCTACCACAGCTCCCACTGCCAGAGGCGATGGCACAGTACATCAGGCATGGTGATATTTGCTCAACCTGCACTACAGCCTAATCCAATTTTCAGTCTTACGTTATTGTACTAGGGCCAACTTAAACGAAACCTTGACAATAGCATAGACCTGTTAAGTCCATACCTCACTTTGTACAAATGTATTTGTGCCTTTAAGGTATAGAGATGCCATCTGAAATGAATAACTGGTAAAATGAATTTACCTGTCATTTTTAAGAAAAATAAAGTAATTATGCCCAGAACAGTGGAATATAATAATGTGAAAATCAAATAAAAGGGCTCGCAAAAGGAAAACATAGGAGGTACTCTTGGTAAAATCAGAAACATTTCAACATCATAACCAGACACTCACCCAAACCACCAAAAATAAGGCTGAATCAGCTTCAGCCTTAATTTTGGTGGTTTGGGTGAGTGCCTCGCTATGATGTTGAAAATAATATAATAATGTGTAGACCTGCTGAAAGAACAGACCTGCTAAATAAATAATTGCGCTGTACACATTTTTGCCAGGATTATTGATTACATATTGTCACTGGTTGATAGTCACCCAAAAGTTATGGAGAAATGTGTTCAGGGCCAGCTGTTGGGCCAGAGGGTAGCATGTTAGGTTTCTGTGCCAGCAACTCAGGTTCAGAGATTAGCTCTGGGAGCTGGCTGGGCAGCACAAGGATTGGGGGAACACATCACTGCTCTGAGCCTGGGAAGGTATGGCGCAGTGTTCTGTTACACGGTGGACACATTGTGATGGGCTGGAGAGCTCTATCTCACAATCGGTTCACATGCATGGCATGGCCTGATGGTGTTACGTAGTGTCAGGGGAAGCAGGCTGGCATGACAAATGAGTTTTGCAATACTCCTCTATTCTGTTTATTCCATATCCAATGGGACTTGTATGAATGAGGATGCAAGTTCATGGAAATTAAAAAAAAACATATATATATTGGAGCCCACTCGAGAGGGAGCAATCTTAGACCTGGTTCTCTCAAATGGAGATGAAGAGAGGATCAGATGTAAGTGGGTAGCCATCTGGGAACTAGCGACCATCGAACAGTATGGTTCACAATAAACACAGCAATAGAGTCAAGCCATACAAAGGCAAAAGTACTGGACTTTAGGAGGCTGACTTTGCCAAAATAGGTGAGTGCCTAAGGAATGCACTAGCAAATGGGCAGGAAGGAGGGTGGAAGAACAATGGGGAATAATAAAACTGCCATCACAGAGTAACAAGCCTTTGTGTGAAGCAAATTAACAAAACAAAACGATGTAAGAAACTACTATGGTTCTCAAAGGAAGTGGCAGTGAAGGTTCAAGAAAAAAGAAACATTCAGGAAGTACAAGGAATCACAGAAGGAGCAGGACAGGGAACTGTATCAGTTAAAGCAAAAGGAAGATGGGAAGGCAGTCAGAACAGCAAAGGCCCAAACCGAGGAAAAGATAGCCAACTGTTAAGAAGGGGATAAAACCTTTATAGGTACATCAGGGGAGAAGAAAGACCAAGGGAGGGCTAGTGAGGCTTAATAAAGAGGAGGAGGGTGAGCAGAGGGTGACTGTGAAAGGCAGAGATACTAAACAAATATTTTTGCTCAGTATTTACAAAAAGAAGTGGGAGGTACCTAAAACAAACAGTAGAAACACTCTGGATACAGAAGTTGATACCAGCCCATTTACAGAAGAAAGGGTTCTGAAAGAACTCTTAAAACTGAAGGTGGACAAAGCAATGGGGCCTGCAGGATTCATCCCAGAATTCTAAAAGAACTAAGGGAGAACTAGTGACACCACTGACTACCCTCTTTAACAAATCATGGGAGGATGGGGTGGTACCCGAGGACTGGAGAAGGGCAGATGTGATTCCCCTTCACAAAAGTGGGAGCTAGGCAGAAGCAGAAAACTACAGACCTGTTAGTTTAACCTCAGTGGTAGGGAAAATGATGGAATCACTTCTGAAGGAAAGAATTGTTGAGTATCTAGAGGCCAGAGGGGCTCAGGACCCAAGGCAGCATAGATTCACAGTGGGAAGGTCATGCCAGACAAATCTGATAGATTTCTTTGACTGGGTGACCAAAGTAGTAGATCAGGGAGGGGCTGTGTACATGGCCTACCTAGACTTCAGCAAGGCATTTGACACAGTCCCACACAAAAGATTAATATACAAGTTAGCCAGCCTGGGAGTGGGTCACAAGATGACAGCCTGGGTAAAGAATTGGCTGGAGAATAGGACACAGAGAGTAATAGTAAATGGAGTCCACTCTGAAAAAGGGGGTTACTAGTGGGGTACCACAGGGTTCGATATAGGACCGGTCCTCTTCAATGTCTTTATAAGTGATATTGCAGAGGACTGAAGGAAAAGTATGTCTTTGCAGATGACACAAAGATCTGCAACAGAGTTGATGCACAAGGTGGGGTGGAAAGGATGAGAAGGGACTTGCAAGGTTAGAGGAATGGTCAAATGTATGGCAGCTTAGATTCAATGCTAAGAAGTGCGAGTAATGCACCTGGGAAACAAAACCCAGGGAAGAGTACACAATGGTGAGATACTAACAAAACCAAAAATGGAAAGGGACCTGAGGGTAGTCACATCAGGTGACCTAAAGGTGGGCAAGCAATGTGAGAGGGCAGCAAGAAGGGCTGGGGGGATACTGGGATGCATAGGGAGAGGTATCACCAGCAGAAAACAGGAAGTTATTATCCCTCTGTACAGACAGTTGGTGAGACCCCATCTGGAGTACTGCGTGCAGTTCTGGAGACCCCATCTCCGCAAGGATATAGACAGGATGGAGGCAGTCCAGAGGAGGGCAACTAAAATGGTGCAGGGCCTGCACCAGAAGACATATGAAGAGAGACTTAAGGAGCTGAATATGTATAGCCTTGAGGAAAGGAGAGAGAGGGGGACATGATAGAAACTTTCAAGTATCTCAAGGGAATCAACAAAGTCCAAGAGGGTAGCATCTTTCAAAAAAAGAGGTGTGCAAGAACAAGGGGGCACAATGTGAAGATAGAAGGGGCGGCTCAGAGGTAATTTAAGGAAGTATTTTTTCACAGAGAGGGTTGTGGATGCATGGAACGGCCTTCCGGAGGAGGTTGTGGAGTCAAAAACAGTGGTAGAATTCAAGCATGCATGGGACAGTCATAGGGCAATTCTAGGGGTTGGGGGTATGAAGAAGTAGGCTGCTGGTTAACTAGGATCTGCAGCTTATCCATTAGGTAGGGAAATGGGCAGACTGGGTGGGCCAAGCGGCCCTTATCTGCCATCAAAATCTATGTGTATATATATATATATATATATATATATATGTATACACATACACACATATACAGTATCTCTCTCTCTCACTATACACACACACACATATTTGCATGTATGTTACATATTGCTTATAAATATATAAGTGATACACAGTGGAGACCTCATTAGTGGTATAGCTACCATGCGTATAGAAATACCTTATTTATCACACAAGGTCCCCTCTACATATTTCATTTATGCAATAGGCCAAGATATTTGTTTTGCTTTTTTAGGCATAAAATTATTTCTATAAGTCTATTATTTTTTGAACTAGTGCTACTGTGCTTTCCCCCATCCCGATTGCTATAACCACTGCCATGAAGCTGAAGTCAGGATGACAAGCTGACACTGTGATATGGTAGTGTGTTAGTGCCGCAGAACTTCCGCAGAAATTACAAATCACAGCCACAGAAGTGCTGCGGCAAATGATAGTCTTGCCGCAGAACTTGGTCCCACTGTGCCGCAGAAAAGTAGGGGCCTTGATAATGATTACAGCAAACTTAAAGCTGCACTTTTAAAAAGTTTGATTTAACTGCTGAAGCATACAGAGATAAATTCCGTAGGCTCGGGAGAAGCCCTAACATGAGCTACAAAGAGCTAGCCATGAAACAACGTCAGTTTTTAAAACGTTGGTGGGAAGGAATTGAAGCAAACTCTGTAGATGAAATTGAAAATGCTATTTTGTTAGAACAGGTTTTTTGGGCACGCACACCAGAGTTGAAAACCTGGCTGGAGGACCAAGATTTCAAAACAGTGCAAGAGGATGCTGAACTCTCGGACCGCTATGCCAAGAGTAGATCTGCTCTGAAAGTGAATGGGGTAGGCGTAGCAGCGCAGAAAGGGAAAAGTGCACCTTCAGGGCAGCTAAAACCCTCACTGCCTTCACCGAGACCAGTTAGCTCTAGGTTTCAGAGAAAAGATTTCTCTGAGAAAAGAAATGAATGTTGGGTCTGTAAAGAAACTGGGCATATTGCCAGACAGTGTCCCAAAAGGGTTAGCAATACACAGAATGGGGCTAGGAAAGAAGTGGGTTGTTTGTGTGTCCCTGGAAGCATGCCTGTGAACATCAGGGAACACGTGCACCCAGTCACGGTGAACGGTGTAAAGACAGAAGGGCTGAGGGACACAGGCGCATCCCTGACATTGGCAAAAGGGAATCTGGTAGAGACTGGTCAGCTTACCCAATGAATTTGTAACTGTACAAGACTTTTCTGGTGAGGAGAAAACATTGCCCCTGGCTTTTGATCTCCTAGACTGGGGTTAAACAGGAGGAACTGTGCAACAGTTGGCTGTAGCCCAAACTTTAGCAGTGGATGTCATTCGTGGCAACAATCTCAAACGGGATGGTGTGTGCAGTTACCCATAGCCAAACAGCAAGGGAAAATTGTAGTTCCCCGGATCCCATAGAAGCCATTGTGGAAACCACTGGGAGGCTGCTTCCCCAGCCTGTGTCACCTGACATGGAGACTAAGGAAAAGGGGGTAGAAATTTAACCACACAGCTATGGAGGGTTACTCCGAAGAAGGAGGGGTGACCATTGTCAGAGGGTTAGGGATCACAGTGATCATGAGTGCCCAGATGCTAGTGCAAGGGACCCTAGTTTATTTTTTTTGAAATTCAGAATCTTTATTGAATTTTAAAGAAAACACACCCACAATAGACACTGAGAGCGTGGGCTTCTTACAGGATCAAACCTATTTTCAAAGTTACAATTGGAATGTATCGTGAACTTACAATCTAAAGAAACATCAAACCCCATGCCCCCCCACCACTATTATACCCCACAACCCCCCTCATAGATCCCTTCTCCCCCCCTCCCCAAGGATGTGCCTTATTGGAAAACATCTATTCGGAGACATACCAAGTGCTAATCAACATACAGTAACTAGCATCAGGAGAAACTTGATACAAATCAAACAATCAGAGGTGTTCCCATGTGAGACTTAATGCAAATACAGAGCATACAATTTGCCCCATTTCCTTTTAAAGGATGTCAAACAGTTCCGAGTACTCGCATTAGCTTCTCAGTCTTAAAATAAAGAGATATTTCTTTGATCCATTCCTCATACGATATGACTAATTGGTCCATCCAATGTCTAAGAACCAGTCTTTTAACTGTTATCGAAATTAAGGCCATATGAAATCTACGTTCCAGAACTTGAATATTAATAAACTGTCCTAGAATATAAACTCCTATAGTAAACAAATCACTTAGTCCCAGAAGGGGATCCAGCTTGGACTGAATTAAAGACCATAGGGGAGCCACTTTGTCACAGTGCCAAAGAATGTGTACCAGGTTACCTTCAGCGATGCCGCACCTTGTACAGGTGTTCAAAGGCAAACTACCTAATCTGGCCAATTTGACCGGTGTATAATATAGATTATTTAGAATGTGGTATTGAGGAAGCCTATGTCTATCTTGGGTGAGGTATTTATGCATGTCTCCCCATATCTGACCCCAAATCGTGGGAGAGTCTGGCAGAAGAGTGTCCCAGATCTTAGAGCCTTTAAGGGGATCCAGATACTTAGCATCCAGTAAATAAGAGTATATCTTAGATATACTATGGGGGTTGTTCGCAAAGTCTTGTATCTGGTTTAGAATAGGCCTGACTTGGGATGGAGTAAATATAGTGCCAAAAAAAGAAACCATGAGGTGTCTCAATTGGAAAACCTTAAATATAGGTTTCTGAGGTATATTAAACTTATTCATAATCTCTGTTGAGGAAAGAGGAGATTCCTGAGAAAAAAGACTTTCCACACAACAATCTTGTAGCTGAGGAAACCAGTCTGGGGGGATGGGAGAGCCACCAATTCTGATACTGGGGTTTAAAGTAAGAGGCTGAGCCATATCTTTTTTAACTGAAGTATTAAGGAAGTTCCAGCACTGAGTCAACACCTTAATAGAAACCCCTATGACACTACTTTGTAAGTGAGGGGGTAGGACGGAAGTGGAATAATAGAAAGCTCTGGATAACTGAAGCTTATACTTATCCAGCATCCTTCTTTCCAGCTGCAGCCATACAGGAAGATATACCTCAGAACTTACATCATACCACCTCCCCATTTTGGACAAATGACACGCCCAATGATATAGCATAAAATTAGGGAGACGAAGACCTCCTCTTTCCTTAGGTAGGTTAAGTTTGGAGAAGGCTCGCCTGGGTTGTTTGCCCTGCCAAATAAATTTGATAATAGCAGAGTGGAGCTGCTGGAAGTAGGACATGGAAAGGTAAATATTTAGTAAATTTAATGGGTAGAAAACCCAAGGTAACACATTCATCTTAATAATACTCATACAACCCCACAGTGACAAAGGGAGGGTGGACCATCTCTGGAAATCTTGTTGTATCCTTGAGACTAGGTCATCCAAATTAAGTTTTCTGAAGGCCCCAGGGTCTCTAGTAAGGTATATACCTAAGTATTTGAATGAAGAGGAAGTCCATTTCATACCAAACTGAATAAAGTTGACACGAGGTGTGCTATTGTTTAACGGAAAAATAACTGACTTGGATAGATTAAGCTTATAGTTGGCCACCTTGCCAAATTGGGCAATAATTTGTAAAACGGATTTTAAGGAACATTCCAGATAAGCTAAGTGTAAAAGGATGTCATCCACATAAGCCGAAAGGGTCAGAATTTGTTGATGTACTGAACATCCTGTAACCTGGGGAGAACTTTTAATACTAAGCAGAAGGGGGTTCTAAATATAGATTGAACAAAAAAGGAGAAAGAGGACACCCCTGTCTAGTGCCGGTAAATAAAGGAAAATGGGAAGAAAAGACCCCATTACAGTAAATTCTGGCAGTGGGAGACTTATATACCATCCGAATCCACTGGATAAACATGTCCGGGAAACCCATGTTCTTAAGGGTAGCCCAGAGGAAATTTCAGTGAACTCTATCGAAGGCTTTTTCTGCGTCTAATGAGACTAAGACCATGGGAGCTTGGGACTTTTGGGCAGACTCAAAAATGTGTGATAGGGTACGTAGATGGTCAGCAGAGGATCTGCCTTGCACAAACCCCACTTGTTCGGGACTCAACAAGTTAGCCCAAATCTGCTTAATTCTGAGAGACAGGACTTTAGTTAGAATTTTCATGTCATAATTTAGTAGTGAAATTGGGCGGTAACTGGCTGGTTCATTCTGGGGTTTATCTGGCTTCAGGATCAAGACAACTGGGGCTTCCAACAGAGAGTGGTCTAGGAGATCATAAATAAACATATACTCAAACAACTTCAAGGAAGAGGGGCAATCTCCTTGCAAAAAACTTTGTAAAAGTTAGAAGGGAAGCCATCAGGACCTGGGGATTTATCCAGAGCTAGCCCCCCGATCGCTTCTTCCACCTCTGCCAGCGTAATGAGAGAGACCAAAAGCTCATGCTGGTGGGTCTGTAGGGAGGGGAGTTGGAGGCCATCCAAAAATTGTTCAATTTGGGAAAGGGAAGGCCAAGAAGGACCAATACTATAAAGGTCCAGATAGAAAGATTCAAAGATTTGAGAAATATCCCAAGGAGAAGTCTTGAGCGAGCCATCCGGGGAGGACAAAGCAGGGATCCATCTCGAGCCCTCTATCTCACGCAATCGGAGGGCTAGCATCCTGCCTGGTTTGTCCCCTTTGTCAAAATAGCAAGCCTTGGTCTTGAGGATAGCAAACTCCACCTTTTCTCTTAACAGGTCTGAATATTCATTCCTAAGTTTCATTAGGGCTTCTAAGTCCGTCTGGGAAGATGTTGAGGATAGAGTATTTTCGGCGTGTCTAATCTGGCTTGAGAGCACCAGAATTCTAGCCTCTCTCTGTTTTTTCCTTCTGGACGCTAGCTTAATAAATTCTCCCCTAATGAAGCACTGAAAGGAGCACCAAATCAGGTCTTCTCGATTGATTGAACCTGAATTGGTTGCCATAAAAGACGAGATAAACGACTTAATATGAAAAACTGTACGCTCCTCCTTTAAGAGTTGTGTGTTTAATTTCCAGGAGGAATCTCTTTGGACCTGTGAATCTGGTGAGATCGAGATCCATGCCACCGAATGGTTGGATATAACAATTGGCTGTTTTCCTGTCTGTAAAATACCAGACATAAGGGTATTACTAACCAAAATAAAATCGATTCTGGACCATGACCGATGAACTTGGGAATAAAAGGAAAAAAGTTGACCAGAGGGATTAAACAAACGCTATGGGTCGCATAGCCCCAATAAGTCCATGAAGTCCCTTAGAGCAAGCTGTGAAGGGGAAGGTGGTTTTAGAGGCCTATAAGATCTATCCAAATCTTGAGACAGAGCAATATTCCAATCCCCTCCGAGTATTATCGCGGAGGGCAGGAAACCACTCAGTTTGTCAGCTAGTCTCATAAGGAAGTCCGAATCCCCTCCCACGGGGCCGTAGATAGCACCCAATACCACTTTAGTATTATTGAGGGTGCCCTTAACTATAACAGATCAACCTTCTTGGTCTACTAGGCACTCTTCTGCCAGAAATGGGACATGTCTTTTCATCAATATGGCCACCCCTCTACTTGCAGATGACCCACAGGAAGCAAAAATCTGAGAATACCCCTGCCGGCGTATCCCACTGATTTCTGAAGTCATTAAATGAGTTTCCTGTATCAGTAGGATATCAATATTCAAAAGGGCAGAATTTTTGAGAACCTGGTATCTCTTAGATAAAGCCCTGGCACCTCTGACGTTCCACGTAGTAATTTTAAATGACACCATAACCATTTAGTTTGTGTTTGAAAAGCAAACATATGAACATCTGTACAAGAGAAAATCATCTCCAAAGGCACATCCTCCTTCCCCCCTTCAAATTCTTAAGGCATACACATCTAGATCCCCATCCTCCTACTCCCATTATTACTTGTAAAATTAACACAAACAGGCTTGACCCGATTGGCGCTGAGGTTGAGATGCTGGTGTCCACCTCACTCCACGCCGTGACCCGGGTTCGGGAGGCGGACTTGGGTAGTCGGTGAAATCGGCCGGGGAGATAGGCTTGAGCATCCGGACGACAGCTCGCCTGCTCCGGGAGGATTCGCCGATGTCTGCACTATACGACCCCGAGCGGAGGCTCGGGAACCGCAAGCCCCACTAGGGGATGGCTGGGCCGCTGAGCAGCACGGCCGACGCGCACGCCATGATGACAGGGAGGTCGCCAGCTGCTCGGGAGGGAGAAAGAGGAAAAGAGCCTGCCTCATCCGGGAAGATGCGAGGACCTTGGGCGTGCCGCAGTGTGCCCGTGCCGCCCAACAGACCACGAGACTGACGAAATGTAAGTTACGGGGTTAGAACCCCTCCACCTTGTCCCCGCTCAGGGGGTAAACCGCGGCTCCATGGGGATCTGCGGTCTGTGGGGGCAGGGTTCCGGGCAGTGGGATGTCCAGAGGTTATCGCTGAAGGGTCGGAGGAGGCAGGCTGTGAGGAGGATAAAAGAGAAATTTAAAAAATTAACACAAACAAGAGTATCTTTAACCATACAGTAACCTCTCCAAACAGAGCAGCGAGAAAGAAAGACGGCGGTGTCTCGAGAGCCCCCTCCTCCCCAATCCCTTCCAACTATATACAAAAAGACTCCCAATCAGGACCTGAAGTATAAGAGTTTCCCTAAATTTTGAATTGGAAAACCTAAACCCGTAGATACCCTTCCAATGGGAGGCAGCTTCTGTGTGCAGGTAACAGTGCCAATAAACTGAATGCCTCTCCATCCCTAACCATAGCCACAAAACACAGACAAAAGTGCCAATATTGAAAAGTCCCCCAAAGAAGGTGCCATCCATCCCTCGCTTTAGTGTGCAGTGCTGACCCTCCAGAGAGAGTTCCAACCCGGAGCTCCCCTTCCCAGCAACCCCTTTAGGTGAAACAGAATAGCCCTACAATTCCATCGAGAAATCAGGAAGCCAGAAGTGAGACGGTGGAGACCATGCTGTTAGTTGAAAGCCCTTTACTTTCAGCTATTACCCAAACAGAGGAAAACTGTGGATTAACTGTTTAAACCTACTTGGAAGCAGGAGGGATTACTGTGGAGAACTCCAGATAGAGCTTCCCTGCTCTTCCCGGATTAAAATTAGAGGGTGGGCGCCTCCAAAACCCCGCTTTGAGTCGCTGCCTTCCCAAGGGTCCCAGGTCCCTCTCCACCCATACAGGAACAGGGAAAACAACCGGAGGGCCAAAATGTCAAGAGGACCAGAATGTCCAGTCTGTTTAGCATCCCCTGGGAACACCGACCAGAACAAAGGTTCCTCCCCTCTCACCGGGAAACGTAGCTCGCGCTTCACTGAACAGGCCCAAGGCCTACTAGGCCACTCTCCGATCTATCCATCCCCCACCCCCCACCAACGAGAAGTCAAAGGAAACAAAGAAGGGAACTAAAACCAACAAGCAGGTGAGAATATAATCTCTCTACCACGAGTGACAGTTATCAGTCTAACATTGCAGTAACTGGTCAGCCCAATTTAAACAAGTTGGGCAGCTTGAGCTTGAGATCATTTGAGGCTTGATCCGGAGAATCATAGGTATGCCAGGTCCCATCGATGGACACCTGTAGCTTAGCTGGGTAATTCATTCTGAATCAAATGCCAGCAGTAATCAGCTTGCTGACCATCGGATGGAAAGCTGATAGTTTCTGCCGTGTTTCATAGGGGAGGTCTTGGGTGACACATAGTTTAGAGCCACTCCACAATATTGCTTGCAGATCCCTTGCCTTGGCCAAGACATGTTGCTTCTCCAAAAAACTCAGAAACTTAAAGATGATAGGTCTTGGAGGTGTGCCAGATGCAGGTTTTGGTCGAAGGGAGCAATGAGCTCGCTCTATATGGTATTGTGGGTTGAGGGGAGACGGACCGACCACCTTAATCAGAAACTTTTGAAGGAAGAGGATAATGTCGACGCCTTCTTCAGTCTCAGGGAGGCCCAATATCAGCAGGTTATTTCTCTGACTTCTCCCCTCTAAGTCCTCCATTTTTAGTTGGAGTTTCACAATTTGCTGCCTCATCTGAACAATCTCTGTGTCTGCTTTCTCCTTCCACCTCTCTAGAGAGGAGATTCTTGCCTCCGAATCTCCCATTCTAGTCTTTAGTGTGCTGAGGTCCCCTCGTAGTGACTTTAGCTCCGTCGAGATATCCTCCAACATTTCTTTAAATGGTAACAGCTCTTGGAGAAAGTGATCCTCGGTAAGAGGAATCGGGGAGCACTGGACGAGGTTACCTTAGAAGTAGTCCCCGAACCTTGACTCTTAGTTTTTTTTGTGGATTTTTCAGGAGTTGACGGTGGGGTGTGTTTTATACCGACCGGCTTCATCTCTGCTTCCATCTCTGATATGGGCCAATAAAGATGCTCAATTTAGCCCAAAAACCAGTCCGTGAATGCAGTTACGATGATTGAACTTGTAATAAGACCACTGCTCACTTTTGATCGAAGTAGGGAGGAAAAAGAATGATATATAAAAGGGTGGTGAATGGGAGCTCCACAGAAGTGCTGCTTCTAGCTGCCCTGCATCACGTGACCTCCCAAGGGACCCTAGTTTGGAAACTGAAGGTGACTTGTCCCATGTCTTGGGAATGTGTAAGGAGTTTGCAGCTGCTCAGAAAAGTGACACTAGTCTAAAGAAGCTGAGGGCTTGGGCAGACTCTGACGGAGCACAGGGAGGTGACGGTAAACATAAAGTTTATTGAGAAAATGGACTGATGTATACTCAGGCTGTGAAGACAGAGGGAGGGGTGATAGGCAGGCAGCTTGTCGTTCCTCAGGGGTATCGTGACCAGTTGTTCAAGATTGCACATGATATTCCCTTGTCTGGTCATCTGGGAATCACGCGCACTACACTGCAGTTGGCCCAGAATTTCTATTGGCCTAACATCACCCAGCAGGTGAAGGAGTATTGCAGGTCTTGTCATCAGTGCCAAGAAATAGGGAAGGCGGGTAAGAAAACCCAAGCCACCCTAATTCCATTGCCCATAGTGGAAGAGCCATTCCAGAGGGTGGGAATGGATATTGTGGGGCCCTTAAATATCCCCAGCTCCTCCAGGAAGAGGTACATCTTGACTGTGGTGGATTATGCCACCAAGTATCCCAAGGCAGTTGCCCTATCCTCACTGAGGACAAAGTGGCAGATGCCTTACTTGGGATTTTCTCCCAAGTTGAGTTTCTGCAGGAGGTTATCACTGATCAAGGGGGTTCCTTCATGTCGGACCTGATAAAATGTTTGTGGGAGAAGTGTGGGGTGGTGCAGAGGTGCACGACACTGTATCACCCGCAAGCCAATGGGCTTGTGAAAAGATTTAGCAGTACCCTGAAGTCAATGCTCCAAGTGTTTGCTGAACAGCATAGGAGGGACTGGGAGAAATACCTTCCCCACCTGTTGTTTGCATACAGGGAGGTGCCCCAAGAGTCGACAGGGTTTTCCCCTTCAAACTCTTATATGGATGCCAGGTATGTGGGCCCATAGACTTAATCCAGGAGGACTGGGAAAGCAACCACGCCACCAAGGGAACTCCCATAGTGGATTACATCCTTAGGTTTAGGGAAAAGCTGAAGGAGCTTATGGGAACAGCCTAGAGCAACCTGGCAGCTGCCCAACAGAAACAAGAAGTATGGTATGACTGCAGAGCATGAGCTTGCTCGTACATGGTGGGTCAGGAAGTCATGGTCCTTATTCTGGTCCAGAAAGACAAGCTGCAGACTGAGTGGACAGGATCATACAAAGTACAGTAGCAGCCACAGACATTGCCAGCTATTTCCAGATATTTTACGAAATTTCTAAAGAGTTCCTCTTTGCTGCCCCTACTGTGGAAATGCAGAAAGCAGGAGATTTCTCTAGAAATATCACAGAAATTTCAGGAAATAGTTGGTAATGTCTGTGGCTACTAATGTAGTTAGAAAGGTAAATGATGTGAACTATATCATAGAGTTACCTGACAGAAGACAGACAGAAAGAATGTACCATGTTAACATGATGACACCATATGCTAATAGGGCTGACATGGTGTTTGCAGTATGTAGTCCTGGGGAGGGGATGAATGAAGGAGACCCCCTCGTTCTGGACTTGCTGGAAGAAAGCAAGCTGGAGTCCTCTGTGGAGGCAGTTAAATTGTCACCCCAGCTGGCCGTGGACAAGATTCAGAAAGTAAGGGAGGTTTTAGCAGACTTTGCCCCCCTGTTTAGCACCAAGCCTGGACTAACCCCCTTAGCGACGCACAATATGGAGACAAGGATACAGATGCCCATATGGTGGACAGCATATCGGATGTCGGATGCTGTCCAAAAGGACATTAGGAGGAAGGTGGAGGAAATGCTGAATTTAGGGGTAATCCAGAGATCCCACAGCCCCTGGGCCTTATCTGTAGTCTTTGTGCCCAAGCCAGATGGATCAACTCGTTTCTGTGTGGGTTGTCATAGACTGAATGCAGTCATGAAGTCAGACATCCACCCGATGCCCCGGATGGATGAACTCCTGGACAATTTGGGAGGGGCGACATACCTTACAACTATTGACCTGACAAAGGGATATTGGCAGGTAGAGTTAACTGACAGAGCTAGGGAGAGGTCGGCCTTCATCACTCCAATAGGCTTATTTGAATTTAAAGTAATCCCTTTCGGAATGAAGAATGCCCCGGCCACTTTCCAAAGGTTGGTGAACCAGGTGTTAAATGGTGCTTAGGAGTATGCCGTAGTGTACCTGGATAACATTGCCATCTTTAGTGCTAGCTGGGAGGAACACCTATCCCGCCTTAGGGAAGTGCTGGGCAGGATACAGAGGGCCGGGCTCACTGTCAAAGCTGAGAAGTGCCAGGTGGCCATGGCTGAAGTGGTATACCTTGGGCATGTTGTAGGCCAGGGATAGCTCCATCCTAACCAAGTAAAAATAGAGGTGATTAAGGCATGGCCCAGACCAGAAACGCAGAAGCAGGTCAGGAGTTTTTCAGGGACAGCGGGGTACTATAGGAAATTTAGACCCAATTACAGTGCCTTGACTGCTCACCTATCTGACCTGGTAAAGAAAAAGATTCCTAAGAAAATTACCTGGGAACCAGCCTATGAAAAAGCCTTTACCAGACTGAAGGAGGCACTGTGCAGTGCTCCTGTGTTGACAAGTCCTGACTATAGCAGGCCCTTTATAGTCCAGACCGACGCCTAAGACATGGGTATTGGGGCACTACCGAGTCAGACATCCAACTAAGGGAAAGACCACCCCATAGTGTATCTGAGTAATAAGTTACTTCCCAGGGAGCAGGCTTACTACATCATGGAAAAAGAGTGTCTTGTCATAGTGTGGGCCCTGAAGAAGTTAGAGCCATACTTATACGGGCAGCATTTTGAGGTACAAACTGACCACAACCCCCTGGTTTGGCTGATACAAATGGGAAAAACTAATGGTAGACTATTAAGATGGAGTCTTGCCTTGCAAGGGTATGACATGACGATCTTACATAGGACTGGAGTAACCAATCAGAATGCAGATGGCTTGTCGCATCTATATGAGGAGTGAACTGACTTAGAGAG
This sequence comes from Neoceratodus forsteri, assembly GCA_016271365.2. Lineage (NCBI taxonomy): Eukaryota > Metazoa > Chordata > Ceratodontiformes > Ceratodontidae > Neoceratodus > Neoceratodus forsteri. Next base: position 1,071,193,561 of record CM028133.1, read on the forward strand.
CTCATTTCATGCAGGGGACAGAGCCCCCAAATTCAGTCTAGGTGGGGAGGATTGTGACGCTTGGCCAGCTGGTTATGATTATTGTATGATATTGGTATTATAAATAAATGGTCAGTGTATGAAATGTCAGTCTGTGAGATTTGGCCCTTTTAAATTACGAGGAGTCAGCAGCTGAAATCACAAGATGTATTACACACTGACCAGGAGATCTCTGTAATGTAATTAACTTGCTTGAGAAATTGCATTTTATGGCCTTTTTATGACCTCGTGCTTTTGATGTTGAACACTAAATATACATTTTATTACATCAGGAAAGGACGTCATTTAGCTGATGCCTGTTAGCTATCTCATACCTGGGTGACGGACTACAGGGTTGTAAACCTCAAAGGAACTGGTTGATCAAAGACTCATAATTTGGGAAATGGATTTTTGCTGATGTCACATTATTAACATACCTCCTGGTAGGAAATCATTTTTGTAATTTTATATTCTAAAAGGAGGAGATAGATGACTCACAGAAGGTGTGTGGAGACACAGAGTTTAAACTGATACTTGTGTCTGAAATGAATGTCGTATCATCTTGGGACTCTAGAGAAACACAGCCCTCTGACCTAATTTTAAAACGCACTTCCAGAGGTAATACCTTAGATAGCAAAGATCTAAATGTATTGTGGTAGGAGTTTTGCTTTATAATCTTCCCTTGTTCTTTTATGTAATTGTGAGCTCTTTAATATATTGTTCTGTGTTCACATTTTTCATATTTTTACCATCTTTTAATAAAGAATCTTTTCTTTGAAAGACTACCTGGGTGTCTGTCAGTTCTTTTTGCATGCGACGTATAGGTGGTTAAGTCTGACAACCATTCAACAGCTTGATGGTGTTACCAAGCTTGGTAAGAATATAACTAAGGTCTCTTATAGAGTGTTAAGGGTTCATTTTGGATACCTGATTAGGTACCCTTAGGTGAAAAATATATTGCATCCCCTCAAAGAGAATATTATCTGAGCCTGTACATTTGGGTACACTAGCCTAAGGTTCACAGTTTGAATCCCCCCAGAACTTGAAACTAAAGGTGATTCGGACCCAAAAGCATACAGAAGGGTTACCCTGTCTGTTACCTGTTCTCACTATTGTGCTCTGAGGTTGGCACTGTGGGAGCAGAGGGCCTGACATCCGGAGTGCGTTTATGACAGTCAAGGGTATAGCAGCTGGGTTTCAATACGAAAAAGTGCAAAATAATGCACTTAGGGCACAGAAACAAAGGGGCAGTGTACAAAATGGGTGAAGTGGCACTGATGACTACCAAGAAAGAAGCAGATCTGGGGGTAATCATATCTGGTGACCTAAACGTGACCAGGCTGTGCTACAAGGCAGTCAGGAGGGCTAGTGGGATGCTAGGATGCATAGAGAGGGGTATCACCAGTTCCTTTAGGATTGCGCCCCTGATCAGGCTACCCTGCCATCCAGCAGCTCTGAGCTTCTCTCTGGCCAGTCAATCCTCATCTCCCACCCACCTGACAGCACAAGACCCCCAGGATCGTGCCCCTGATCGGGACACCCTGCTGTTCAGTGGCTGCAGCTCGGAGCTTCTCTCCGGCCAGCCACTTCTCATCTCCTGCCCTCCAGACAGCACAAGACTACCAGGATCACACCCCTGACTGAGGAGGGACAGACTGCCATCCCACCTGCTAATCATCCTCTAGCGGCAGCTGGAGGAAGATACAGGTTGGGAGGCATACAGCCGGCGCATGACATCAGAGCAGAGAGGGGTCAGGGAGAAAAAGCAAAAAATGGAGTTGGCAGGCTCCATAATGGCCCTGGCTGCACCCGCGCTGAACCCTGGAATCTGGACGCTGGCTATCTGGGGAGGGGGGAAAAGTCGACATTCCTCACCCCTAGCCCTGTCGGGGGGGCCCCCATGGAGGATATCCCTGGGGGAGATCAGTGCGGGGATGTGTGGTCAGAGAGATGAGCTCCCCGAGGGAGGAGCCATAGCTGCCTATCAGCTCCCCTCATAAAAGAGAGGATTAAAAAAAAAAAACATTGTTCCAGATAGCAGACTAGTAAGCAAGCTGGGTAGCTTAGGAGTGAGTCCAAAGGTGGTAAACTGGAAAAGAAACTGGTTAAAGAATAGGCAACAGAGGGTGGTGGTAAACAGAGTTCACTCCAAGGAAGGGAAGTTGACCAGTGGGGTGCCTCAGGGATCAGTGCTGGCACCAGTCACCTTTAATGTCTGTATAAGTGACATTACAGAGCAGCTGGAAGGGAAGATCTGCCTCTTTGTGGATGACAACTAAATCTGCAATAGAGTGGACACTCTGAGGGGTGGGGTGGAAAGAATGAGGAGAGACCTGAGAAAACTAGAAAAGTGGTCAAGGGTATGTCAGCTGGGTTTCAGTACGAAAAAGTGCAAAATAATGCACTTAGGGCACAGAAATGAAGGGGCAGTGTACAAAATGGGTGAAGTGGCACTGATGACTACCAAGAAAAAAGCAGACTTGGGGTAATCATATCTGGTGACCTAAACGTGGCCAGGCAGTGCAACAAGGCAGTCAGGAGGGCTAGTGGGATACTGGGATTCATAGGGTGGGGTATCACCAGCTCATTCAGGATCGCACCCCTGATCGGGTTCCCTGCATTGGCTGAGATTGGAGGGGGGGGGAGATTCAGGAGGGAAATCAGGAGACACTTTTTCACAGAAAGGGTGGTAGATAAGTGGAACACTCTGCCTGAGGAGGTGGTATCATGTAGAATGGTGGGAGGATTTAACAGAGGGTGGGACAGAGTGAAGGGGGGTGGTTATGAGGAGGGGTGGGGTGGGGCAGCCACAAATTGAGGGGCTAGCTGCACAATCGAGCAGACTTGATAGACAGTGAGGCTTGTTTCTGCTGGCATTTCGTACGTTCGTATGAATGTTCCTGCCCGCCCGACAGCACAAGACCGCCAGGATCCCACCCCTGATCAGGCTACCCTGCCGTCCAGTGGCTGCGGCTCAGGGCTTCTCTCCTGCCAGCCACCACTCGTCTCCTGCTACCCGACAGCACAAGACCTCCAGGATCCCACCCCTGATCAGGCTACCCTGCCGTCCAGTGGCTGCAGCTCAGGGCTTCTCTCCTGCCAGCCACCACTCGTCTCCTGCTGCCCGACAGCACAAGACCCTCAGTATCACACCCCTGTTCGGGTTACCCTGCTGTCCAGTGGCTGCAGCTCTGAGCTTCTCTCTGGCTAGCCACTCCTCATCTCCTGCCCGCCCGACAGCACAAGACCCCCAGGTACAAATACATTAGAACTTGAAACTGGTTAATCCCATTGGTTCCTGCAGCCACAGCTCTCTCCACCATTAGCTACCGGTTCTTGCTCACTGCCTGGTATTGGCTAGCGCTTAGTCTGCTGCTATTTTATCTCCTTCTTTGAACTAGCTGCATTTTCTATAGCTGTTGTTTCTCCTTGATTTTTGTGACTCTTCTTTAAAATGTGAAGAAAATATTGTTTGTTCATACTGCATCTAGCTAATTGGAAAAACTAACCTGTGTTGTCTTTTAGCCAGTATTACAGTGTTAAAGTCCACTACTAGCCCTGCCTTTTAGACTGTATTTTTCCATCTGTGATAGAGTGTTACGCTCTTTTGTTCTTTGCTCACTTGTTATACTGCTATTTTCTTTACTACTGCTGCTATACTGACTACCTTTAACCCAGTCTCCCTATTTTTTCTCCACTATTGATAATCTGAGCCTCCTCAAATCTCTCCTGCTTTAAATCCAGTCCTCCCTATTTTTTATCCAGTTGCCTGTCTCCATCCTCTAATCCTTTTTCCTCTTCTCTTTTCTCTCCCCCCCCCACCCCAGCCTTCCAATCTAGACCCTTCCTTTTTTTTTCTTTCATTTTCCCATGGATCTACCCTACTAACATATTGCGTACACCTTCTTTCACACTCTAACTCTCCCACTCTCAGCCTAATGACCTAGATGCCCCTGGTGCCAAAGGCCGGGCCCTGGATCGGAACTGCTGAACATGGTTCCGAAGCTAGCCTGCCCTCCCTGAGAGCCAGCCCACCAGAGGCACCGGCCTGGAGCTCCACCTACCTCCTTGATTGCAGGCAAAGTACAGATGCTCCTTCGCCTGCCTGATTTCTGGAGCTCGGGCGGACATTTCAAAACTAGTGCCTCTGTATTCTCTCCCTATTGGCTCCTTTACTGGAACTGTGTGCTCTGAATTTAATATTGTGCTTTTAAAACCTCTTAGTGCTGCAACTGCCAGTTTCTGAGTTCGGCTAGTAGGGATAATACCTAATTTAGTTATTTTATTTATTAACTGAAGTTGAACTGTTCACTCTGAAATAATTTACTGGCTTTGATAGTCTCTCAGTGCTGCTACTGCTAGTGTCTAATTTCCACCAGCTTCTATATTTTAGGCTAGTGAAGGTTGTAGCTACTTTATTTATTCAGCCCCTAACACAGTGTCTGAAAGCCTATTCCCTTTACTTTTCTGCAGAATTTTTCTGTCTCTGTTCTCCACTCCCATCTCTGCCTCTGTCCTTGCTCTGAATCCTTCCCCCTATTTAGCATTTGGCCAACATAAGAACATACGAAAAGCATCAGCAGATGGGGATCGTGTGATCCATCTAGTCTGCCCAAGAAACTACGCCCTCCTTTTGCAGCCTTCATCCTAACTTGTCCTTTATGTCTGTCCCGTGCGAGTTTGAACTCCCTGATTGTCTTTGATGCTGCCACCACCTGGAGCAGGCTGTTACATGGGTCTATCGCTCTCTCTGTGAAGAAGTACTTCCAGAGGTTGCTTTTGAACCTTCCTCCTACCAGTCTCATACCATGCCCTCTCATGCGTGCTGTCGTGTTCTGTTCAAATAGGTTGCCTGTCTGAGCTGAATTAAATCCCCTCGTGTACTTAAATGTTTCATTCATTTCCTCTCTGTTTCTTCTCTGCTCCATGGAGTATAGGTTCAGCTCCCCAAGTCTTGCTTCATATGACCTGTGATGCAGTCCATGCACCATGGTAGCAGCCCTTCTCTGCACCATTTCCAAATGGTCGATGTCCTTCTTGAGATGAGGTCTCCAGAACTGAACGCAGTACTCCTAGTGTGACCTTACCAAGGACCTGTAAAGGGGCATGATAACCTCCCTCTTTCTACTAGAAAAACCTCTACTTATACATCCAAGGATGCAGTGCAGAAGGACTTTGTAGAACTGGGGAGAGGCCTAAGACAGGTAGCACACACAGTATCCTTCTCAGAGGTGCTGCCTGTCAATGGCATGAGTGAGGCGAGGGTACTTTGCACCATGCAGTTTAGTGAATGGTTGAAAAAATGGTGTGGAACACAGGGATTTGGCTTCATTGGCGACTGGGGTTCCACCTGGAGGGACACCAGCCTATACTGGCAGGATGGTCTGCATCTGTCCAGGAAGGGAACAAGTCTTTTGAGCAATCGGTTTAAATGCTTCATTAGCAAGCTTTTAAACTAGTCAGGAGGAGGCACTGATAAGCAGCAGGAAAATCCCAGCCTCTCCCTACAAAACAGGGTACTAAATGAGAAAAGACCAAGGTAGAAAGGTCAGTGGGGGATGCTGCAACTGAAGGTAAAGCCATCAAAAAATGGAAAGCAATGAGTACCAATGCCCGTAGTCTGAGTAACAAGCTTCCTGAATTAGTGGCCTTGATGGAGGAGGAACATCTAGATATCGTGGCAGTCACAGAAACATGGTTCACACAAAACCATGACTGGGACGTAAACATACCAGGATACACTATCTACAGGAGGGACAGAGAGGGTAATAGAGGAGGAGGAGTAGCTCTTTACATAAGGGAAGGAATCAATGCAGCAGAACAAAAGGGAAAACAGGGAGGAGAAGAAGCACTGTGGGTAAATTTGGAGACCGGCAATGGCACCACAATCCGCACAGGGGTTGTATACAGACCCCCTTCTCAGGGGGAGGAAATGGACAAGGAAATGATAGAAAGTATACTTAGTAAGGCAGAAAAAGGGGAGATATTGCTGATGGGCGATCTGAATATGCCAGATGTTAACTGGAGTGCAGTTGCAGCAGCCACTTCGAAGAGTGGGGTTATTCTAGATGCCCTACAGGGGGCATGCCTTAGACAACTAGTATTGGAGCCCACTCGAGAGGGAGCAATCTTAGACCTGGTTCTCTCAAATGGAGATGAAGAGGATCACAGATGTAGAAGTGGGTAGCCATCTGGGAACTAGCGACCATCGAACAGTATGGTTCACAATAAACACAGCAATAGAGTCAAGCCATACAAAGGCAAAAGTACTGGACTTTAGGAGGGCTGACTTTTCCAAAATGGGTGAGTGCCTAAGGAATGCACTAGCAAATGGGCAGGAAGGAGGGGTGGAAGAACAATGGGGAATAATAAAAACTGCCATCACAGAGGTAACAAGCCTTTGTGTGAAGCAAATAAACAAAACTAACGATGTAAGAAACCACTATGATTCTCAAAGGAAGTGGCAGTGAAGGTTCAAGAGAAAAGAAAGCTTTCAGGAAGTACAAGGAATCACAGAAGGAGCAGGACAGAGAACTGTATCAGTTAAAGCAAAAGGAAGCTGGGAAGGCAGTCAGAACAGCAAAGGCCCAAACTGAGGAAAAGATAGCCAACTCAGTTAAGAAGGGGATAAAACCTTTACAGGTACATCCAGGAAGCGAAGGAAGACCAAGGAGGGATAGTGAGGACTTAATAAAGGGAGAGGGGCAGAGGGTGACTGTAAAAGGCAGAGATACTAAACAAATATTTTTGCTCTGTATTTACAAAGGAAGAGGGAAGTACCTAAAACAAACAGTAGAAACACTCTGGATACAGAAGTTGATACCAGCCCATTTACAGAAGAAGGGTTCTGAAAGAACTCTTAAAACTGAAGGTGGACAAAGCAATGGGGCCTGATGGGATTCATCCCAGAATTCTAAAAGAACTAAGGGTGGAATTAGTGACACCACTGACTACCCTCTTTAACAAATCATGGGAGGATGGGGTGGTACCCGAGGACTGGAGGAGGGCAGATGTGATTCCCCTTCACAAAAGTGGGAGCAAGGCAGAAGCAGGAAACTACAGACCTGTTAGTTTAACCTCAGTGGTAGGGAAAATGATGGAATCACTTCTGAAGGAAAGAATTGTCGAGTATCTAGAGGCCAGAGGGGCACATGACCCAAGGCAGCATGGATTCACAGGGAAGGTCATGCCTGACAAATCTGATAGATTTCTTTGACTGGGTGACCAAAGTAGTAGATCAGGGAGGGCTGTGGACATGGCCTACCTAGACTTTAGCAAGGCATTTGACACAGTCCCACACAAAAGATTAATATACAAGTTAGCTAGCCTGGGAGTGGGTCCCAAGATGACAGCCTGGGTAAAAATTGGCTGGAGAATAGGACACAGAGAGTAATAGTAAATGGAGTCCACTCTGAAGAAAGGGGGGTTACTAGTGGGGTACCACAGGGTTCAGTATTTGGACCGGTCCTCTTCAATGTCTTTATAAGCGACATTGCAGAGGGACTGGAAGGAAAAGTATGTCTCTTTGCAGATGACACAAAGATCTGCAACAGAGTTGATGCACAAGGTGGGGTGGAAAGGATGAAAAGGGACTTGGCAAGGTTAGAGGAATGGTCAAATGTATGGCAGCTTAGATTCAGTGCTAAGAAGTGCAAGGTAATGCACCTGGGAAACAAAAACCCAGGGGAAGAGTACACAATGGTGGGTGAGATACTAACAACAACAAAAATGGAAAGGGACCTGGGGTAGTCATATCAGATGACCTAAAGGTGGGCAAGCAATGTAAGAGGGCAGCAAGGAGGGCTGGGGGATACTGGGATGCATAGGGAGAGGCATCACCAGTAGAAAACAGGAAGTTATTATCCCTCTGTACAGACAGCTGGTCAGACCCCATCTGGAGTACTGTGTGCAGTTCTGGAGACCCAGTCTTCGCAAAGACATAGACAGGATGGAAGCTGTCCAGAGGAGGGCAACTAAAATGGTGCAGGGTCTACACAGGAAGACATATGAAGAGAGATTTAAGGAGCTTAATATGTGTAGCCTCGAGGAAAGGAGGGAGAGGGGGAACATGATAGAAACGTTCAAGTACCTCAAGGGAATCAACAAAGTCCAAGAGGGTAGCATCTTTCAAAAAAAGAGGTGTGCAAGAACAAGGGGGCACAATTTGAAGATAGAGGGGGGGCGGTTCAGAGGTAATTTAAGGAAGTATTTTTCACAGAGAGGGTTGTGGATGCATGGAGCGGCCTTCCGGAGGAGGTTGTGGAGTCAAAAACAGTGATGGAATTCAAGCATGCATGGGACAGTCATAAGGCAATTCTAGGGGGTGGGGGTAGAAAGAAGTAGGCTGCTGGTTAACTAGGATCTGCAGCTTATCCAGTAGGCAGGGAAATGGGCAGACTGGGTGGGCCAAGCGGTCCTTATCTGTCGTCAAATTCTATGTTTCTATGTTTCACCCACTTTATGTGCTGCTTTCTTACATTGTTGTCCTTTAATTCATCAGTGATGATTATGCCGAAATCTCACTCCGTTTGTGTCTTCTCAAGTTGATGTCCTCCCAGTGTGTACTTTTTCCAGTGTTCCTCTTTCCCAAGTGCATTACCTTAAACTTTTTGGCATTAAATTATAACTGCCAGTCCCTGGACCAATCCTCTAGCCTTCTAGCATCAGCTTCCATGTTATCCCTTGTGTCCACTCTGTTGCAGAGTTTTGTGTCATCTGTGAACAGGCAAACCTTCACTTTTAGTCCATTCACTGTGTCTGCTATAAATATGTTAAACAGGATTGGTCCTAGTACTGTTCCTACGGGATGCAACTGGTCACCCTACCGTCCCTTGACAATGATCCATTGACTAGCACTCTTTGGGTCCTATCGTTTAGCCAGTTACTGATCCAGTTGACCATCTTCTGGCCAACTCCCATATGTTCCAGCTTGTTGGTTAGCCTTCTATGAGGGATGGTGTCAAAAGCCTTACTGAAATCTAGGTATACAATGTCCACCGCCCCTCCCTAATTCAATGTTCTGGTGACCCAGTTGCAGAAGTCGATCACGTTGGTTTGACAAGAGCGCCCTGCTGTGAAACCATGTTGCTTTGAGTCCATTTTTCCAGTATCTGTTAGGTACGCCACCATCCTCTCTTTCAGTATTTTATTTATTTAGTTTTTGTTGACCGGGTAAGTGCACTAGACAAATTCTAGTAGTGACTCCATCATTTTCCCCACAACTGAGGTCAAACTGACAGGGCGGTAATTTTATGCCTCTTCCTTGTTTCTGCTCTTGTGTAAGAGAACAACGGTTGCCAGTTTCCAGTCCTGAGGTATTTTCTCACTGTCTAGTGACTTGTTGAAGAGCACAGCCAGCGGTGTGGCCAGTTCCTCTCGGAGCTCCTTCAGTATCGTAGGGGTGTATGCCATCCGGTCCCATGGCTTTTTCCACTTCCAGTTTATTAAGCTCTTTTAGGACCCTCTCCCTCGTGAAGGGTCTAGTATATGCTCCTTGAGTATCTTTATTTGTCCTGCTCAGTGTGGGACCTTTGCCACTGTCTTCTATGGTGAAGACGGAGCAAAATAACTTGTTTTGCATTTTTACCTTGTTCTCATCAATCTCTGCCATCTTACCTTCCTTGGTTGCTCATCAGACTATTCCTCCCTTAGTTTTCCTTTTTTCCTTTATATATCCATAGAAGATTTTGTCTCCTTCCTTAACACCCTGTGCTATTTTCTCTTCCATCTGTGCATTTGTTCTTTTAAAAACTTTTCCTGCCTCCTTTAATTTGTTCTTGTATTCTTCCATGTCTGCTTCATGTTTTGCTTGCTTGAATTGTGTTTGATTTTGGATGCCACTTCGTGAGAGAACCAGAGAGGTCTTTTCCTTCTTTTGGACTTGCTGATCTGCTTAGTGCATACGGTTGTTACTGTAAGCTTAGCAGCCTTCAGAGTATTCCCACAGTCCTCTACATCTCCTGTGATTTCTCCATCTAGCATGGGTGCAATCATAGGTCTCATTTTGGGGAAGTTAACTTTTCTGAACTATGACCACTGGTCCCTAGATTGGCTCCCACTTCTGCTTTTGGGATCCTTGTGCTGTTTGTCAGTACTAGATCCAATATTGCTTTGTCTCTGGTGGGTGAGTTCACCAATTGATGCAAACCTGCTCCCCTTAGTGCAAAAAGGAACTCTGCTCCGGTCTGAGGATGCTGTGTATAAGGACCAGTCCACATCCAGTAGATTGAAGTCCCCCACCAGCAACAACTCACCCGTGTCCGCCATCATCGAGATGGCTTCCAAGAACTCCTTGTCTACGTCAGCCTCTTGGGATGGGGGTCGGTATATGACTCCTACCTAGATAGGGGCTTTGTCCCCAGCTCCTAGTGTAACCCAAAGGGCCTCTGCTTTACTGTGTTTTCCCTGGATTTCTGTTGTGCATATGTCAACTCTGACATACAATGCTACCCCCCTTTCTTTCCCTTGTGATCTTTCTAGAATAATGCATACCCTGGGATGGTGACATCCCAGGAGTGGTTCCAGTGAACCATGTTTCCTTAACAGCAACCCAGTCTAATTGTGCGTCTGCCATTACAGCTGTGAGATCAGGGATTTTGTTTGGCAGATTACGAGCATTGATGCACATTGCCACCCAGCCCCTTCTGATTTGGTCATTTGCATTTTTAATATGTTTTGGTTGTGTAATTTTGTTGAAATGCTTGATCTGAGTACATTCAGTGTGATGTTTGGTCTGAGTATGATTGGCACATCTTTTTGCTGAACGAGTTGGTGATGGGGGAGGGGCATTTGGCAACCCTTTTTGTGTTAGGGGTGTCTGTGCCACCCCCCTGTCCACCAGTTTAACTGACCAATGTGAACATTGAATTTTTGCCCTAATGCGTGGGTCCCCTCCTTTGAGAGGTGCAGGCCTTCAAATTTAAAGAACTCCCATTCCCAGAAGTCCTGCCAATTTCCAATAAAGTGGTGGCCTTTTTCCTGGTGCTGTTCCTTTAGCCAGGTGTTTAGCTCGGAGATGTCCCCTTCCCTGACCCTCTCCCTGCTGCCTCCTTTTTTCCAGACTGGCAGAATTTCAGAGACGGTGATAGTGGACAAAAGGGAAGCAAGCTTGTCGCCCAGCCTGGTGAGGTTTTGTTTAGTTTCCTCTACTGACCTACTGGCTAGGTCATTCGTACCTATGTGGAGAACGACATGTGTGTCTCAATCAATGCCTCGAACGATTTCCTTTACGCAACTGGTGTCCCTTCATGCCGATGTTCCAGGGAGGCACCTTACCGTAGTTGAAGCATGGACCTGCTGTCAGTGAGTCTTTACACCCCTAATCATTAAGTCACCAATTATTAGTACATTTTTGTCCTTTTTAGTGGGTTTAGTTGTGTGCTGTACCTCTGTGCACCACTCTGGGTTCACAGAATTGTTTTTGCTTCTTACGTGATTTGTCATGGCAGATAATGCAGTGTACCTAGTCGATGTTTGAATAGGTTTGGTACCTTCCTGTATTGAGGGTTTTGTGCCAGTTGTATGAGACCTGACTTGTTGCCAGCCCCCTGGCCTGTTTGTCCTTTGGGGGTAGGGGTACTGGTGTAGTCAGCCATGAAACTAAAGGTTTTACGATGTTGCCCAGTGGGGGCTGATTTAGTATATCATGGAGGTATTTTATCTCAGCACATGCTGCATGAAGTTGTGATTGGAGGTCTCTGATTGTGGAGCATGTTGGACAGTGCCCCACTCTGTAAATGAAGACCTTGGTAAAAAATGTGCCACAATTATTACAGTTCAAGTGGTTCATAGTAGCCTTTATTTCTCTATTTAAGTTCCTGGCGAGAGAAGTAGATTGTCAAGTGGGAATCTTCGGACGAAGGAAAAGGGATGCCTGCTATTTCGCTGGAGTGTTTATCTGCTCAGCAGGGTGGGTAGGGGGTGGCTGTTGTCCTGAGCTGTTATGGACAAAAGGAATATATGAACAACTAGAGGTAGAGTTTGATCAGCATAGGCACCGGGTTATATGGGCCTGTGGGACCCAAGCCCCAGCAATAATTATCTGTATCACCATTTTTTGTTTGTTTTGGCTTTTTTTTGGTTTTTTATTTTCTGCCATTTGTCTGCCTTGCTATGCGAAGGAGATCGAGTGGTGAAGCACCCCCCCCAAGCTGTGAAGTCAAGTGAGCAGCGATGCAGCCCCCTCCCCTGCTCTGCCTATATTTGGCGCTGTTTTTTAAACACAAAAATTCAGTGCACATGCACTAAAAGAGAGCGGGCCAATCCTATTTGGCCATTGGCAGCACCAGCGAGTTGAGTTGGGATGCCAGCAAAGTGCAGCGGGCATCGAGGTGATAACGGCAAAAAGAGTGGTGACCAGTCTGAGGACTCATGGATCGATGTGGCTGTCGTTTGTGGCGGGGGAGTAGTTGACTCCTGTACGTCGGCACTTGGCAGGCTGTGAGGGAAGTGGCTGAGAGAGTCATGACTTGTGCCGACAAGAAAGGAGAGCTAGAGCTCGGAGCAGGGTCAGCCTGAGTTGGAGGACTTAGGAGGTAGGACCGAACCAGCGATGAGCTAGGGACATTTTTTTGTCATTCACAACAAAGTTGCTTCCTCCTAATATAACAGGGATCATATTCACTATTGAAAGATGTGGTGGTGATGGCGGTGGTGTGAACAGCAAAACAATGTATTTTGCAATGTAGATAAAAAGTTTGCTCTGCCTTTGCAATTAGTCTATGTCTTGGCTTTAGTGTTTTTGTCTGCCCCTGGCCCATTCTGTTAATTGCCTGCTGGCAGCTCTGTCTTGCTTTTCCCCAATAAAGAAGGCTTGGCTCTCCGTTTTTACTTTGTCCCCAACAGTAAGGAGAATGCCATTGCCAACACTATTATTTCAGGTTCAATTTTTGTTTATTCAGTGGTTGCGTGCAGATATTTTATTTCAAAGCATCTTAGATGTGATGGTCACCCGGCATTTTAAATAATGTATCTATTAAATTGATGTTTGCTTAAATATTGTTGCTATAAGGCCCCTATTTGATATACACGAGGTTTCCATTTGTCTTTCAAAATGCCTTGGAATGTAAAAAAAAAACAAAAACATTTACGTAAGTGCCAACCATTACTAAATACAAAGGATTTGCAAGCTTTGAGAGATACATTTGATCTGAATATTCCTTTACTGAATTGTGTCCATTGCCCTTATCTTTACATGGCCTGGTTTGTACCATTCATAGTCTCAGCTTGTTGATCCTCCTGGGGTTCTTGTGGACTTGTGGTCTAGTGAAGCGACAAGCTAATACCTTTGATAGTGCAACAAAGCTGTGAACTTGGAGCCCTCCCAAGTATGAATCCTGCAGCCCCCAAAAAACTGTGTTGCCTTGAGCTTCATCTCTCTGTAATTACTATCTGATCTACAATATGGCATTATTTGGAATGTCTGTACTACTATTGCCCCCCCCCCCCGCCTAGTGGATGTAGCATTCTCTCCCCCTTCTAAACTGTAAGGTGCTTTGATATTTAAACCATGTGTCTTTTCTTGCACTAATGGTTGGATTGCAGGTTTTGAAATCATGAGACCAGGTTGAAATCCCACCTGAACCACTTATTAAATAAGCTTAATCTAGTTACAATAGAGAACAGATAAATTAGAGGCAATTTAATGTTCATGTATGACATTAGTAGGGACACCAAGCTTATTTAATTTTAATTTAGTTTTTGTTGACCGGGTAAGTGCACCAGACAAATCCTCGCCTATTTTCAGGCACAACCGGGGGGGGGGGACACAGATAAATGCCAGCTGACCTTGAACCAGATTGAGCTGGTGGTGATATTTTTAGTGAAAGGGGAAAATTTGACCAGGGCAACGGGGAAATCCCCCTATTCTTTTTGAGACATGCCATGGGATCTTTAAAATCCACCAGAACAGGCAGATGGGACCTTGGTTTAACATCTCATCCAAAAGATGATGCTTCAGGAGTGCAGCACCCCTCTCATGCTGCACTGCAGTGTCAGTATTGGTATACTAACCCAAGTGCCTGGCATGGGGATAGAACCCACAGCCTTCTGATCTTCTGGCCTCAGAGATAAGTGTGCTACCTGCTGAGCCACTGACACTGACACTGCTTTATGAGAGTATGGAAACTAAAACTGGGGAAATATATTGCACAGACCTAATAGACAATTCAAAACTACACAATTTAAACCAGTTAGGTGACGTTCTACTTCACACAGATAATAACAACAATATGGAACAGCCCGGCTGTCTAAGTATATTGTTGACAATAAAAATAATGAACATTTTGATAAAACTGATATGGAAGGTGTGAAACTGGAGTTCTACCACCAAGTTGTGGGAACCAGTTATAATGGGCTTCTAGTTTAATTCTGCTTTCAAAACTTTAGTGTAAACAAGCAGTCCTTGTATGGCCATTTGTTTTCATAGATTAAGTCTATACAGCAAGGTATTGTATTTCCTTCTCCTCCTCCTCCTCCTCCTCTTCAGGGCTAGCTAACAGCAGTCATTTAGCCTAATCTGAGGATTGATGACAGAACCCCTGCTCCTATAGAATGCTCCACATAATGCTAGTTCCTCCCCTAATCATGTAGCAAACCTGGCAATGGCATTGGAAAGGCTGACCTTGGGAGCTGGAGAACTCCTACTGACTGATATAATGTTAAATAACAAGGCTGGTGTACTGTGTGATATTGCTTTGTTACTGGGCTGGTTGTGCTCCTCTGAATTCAAGAGCTGATTGTGTCACTAAGGCCCTGTCCACACTCACAAGTCTATACCGTTACCACGGGGTGCAACCGTTACAGAGCCTGACAAAAACAGTGCACGTCTGCATTGGTAATGGTGCACAATGCGGTTTTACTTCTGATCGCGAGACCTGGTGGAAGGTAGTCTCGAGATCGGTAGCAGGAATGTTTGGCAGCTGAAAATGGTTACATAGCAGTGGACTCACCAGTGTGGATGGGAGAGTGTGGGTTCATCTAACCCTGGTCCCCCATGGCGGCATGACGCATCCCATGATGGAGTGCATCACCTGCACATGCTGAGCGCATGGGAACCAGGAAGCAATGACAGGTGGGCTAATGGCCAGATGCCACAGGTGATATGTGCTTCGTGTCAGCCAGACAGCCATGCAGGATACTTCAGGGGGGTTCTAATGATAGCCCTGAGTCATTGATCCCATGGCATGCCGTTCTGCTTGTTTCCGTTTACTGTGCCCATGGAAATGAGTGGCGGCATGCTGGGAAACGTTGAGAAGTGACACACAGCATTCTGGTATTCTGTGTGTCACTTCTCCGAATACGGATGATGGCGGCTGTTAGAATCACCTGGAAGACTCCAGTGTGGATGCAACATGATGGAGAGTGCACTTCTGGGCAGAACGCTGAAGTGTAAGTGCAGACATGCGGTAATGGTAGTGAAACGTGCAGAAACGGTACACTCTTGTGATTGAGTGTGGACGGGGCCTAAACTGCGACAGGAATCCAGATAACAGAGCCTTCTTTGCAGGTGTTTTTCATCTTGACTCACAGTGCATGTTTATTACTTTGGAAACATCAAATGAGCACTAGGTAGTTCAGTGTGGGAAGAATATCACAGATGGGGGGTATTGCAGGAGTACATTTGGGGGTACATTACCGGAAGAAAAAATGTCAAAAACTGGCATACAGTATATACTGTTGGTTATAAGAGAGGCTCTGCAAAACCTCCTGATCGATCCTTATGATGATACCAATGGGGTGACCTTCCTTAGTCCTGCAGGCCATGTTGACGTGTTGCAATTATGCACAGGGTTATGAGTAAATAAAATGCCTCAGCACTAACAGTGGGTGCCCATTTATAAGCTTTTTCTGCTGTGCTTACTTGCCTAGGTAAGGATCTAGCAGCACCTCCAATGAGAGAACACGGTCTCCTTTTAGATTTTTGATGGTACATTACTGGCAGCTGGTTCAGTCTTGTCAGGTATGTCACAAGTTGGTGTACTGGGGCTGGCATAATATGGGTGGTTAGGTACTGGTACATACGTTGAAGTATAAGTGATGCAGGTAATGTAGTGTGGACAGAATTCCACAAATAGGTGAGTGGAAGGGGTACATTACTGGCAGATGGTTTGGTACTGGTGGGTATACTGCAGGCAGGTGCACTGTGGTTGGCACTGGTATGTTGCATGTAAGTGCACTGTAGTTGGCACAGGTACATGTAATAATGCAGAAATGCAACAGTAGTTAAAGCCAAGTGTCTGGTGCAACTGATTGTTAGCTTCAGGGTCTCAAGCCGACTTGCAATTAAATGTCAGAATGTAGCTAGCTGCTATTGAGTATAATGTCTTGGTATAAACATCTCTCAAATCCTTATAAGACTGGTTAATGAATATCTCATATTGTAGGTGTCATACCCTTTTCCCTTCAGTTTTTTGCATCTTTGTGTGGATGTGTGCATAAAAATATCAACCAGCCTAACAGCTACATTAAAGTGTCATTCTTCTTGAGTGCTGCTGTTGATCAAATTATTTTTTGGCATGGTGCACTTGAGATACGTATATAATACTTGGCATACTGTGTGGTTCAGTCTTGAATGTTGTTGACAAAACAATTTATATCCTCTTACGTACCAAGCAGACTGTTATAATTTTCTACAGTACACTAAATATGCACAGTGTTTAGGCTGATTTTGTCAATGGCAACTAAAACTTGTCTGGCTTTGTTTAGTAAGTGCATATTCTTATTCATCTAACTGAGACAGCATGGGTAGGGGAAACAAAGACCTCCCCCCTCCGAATTAAACAAGAAACTAAATGTTGAAATGTGTCCTTCTCCAAAGTGTTTGTTGGTGTATGCAGTAAGGATGGAATTAAATTTGGATTCATATGGCACTTTCCATAAACTGCATCACAAGGAGCTTAATATTCAGGTGAAGGACACAGCAGAATGTGGCTATCATTTTTCAAAGCACAGGGAGATTCAAACGGCACAGAAAGATTAGACTAAAACAATACAGTGTAATTTTGTTGTGTGCTTGCTGCGCTAGGCACCTTCTTTCCTCGTGTACCTGCTGCTGATTGTCAGTTTATGAGTTGGTGGGATCTACCTGGCACCCCCCCTTATTTTGTTAACATATGGGTATTGGGGTAAGGCCCCCCCCCAACTCAAATAAACAAATAAAAATTTACCGACAGTCTAACCTCGTGTAGAGCATTACGTAAGTGAAGTTTGTCAATTTATCTGAGTGGTGGGGAGTTCGCCCCCACAGCCCCCCTTTTTTAACATAGGGTACAAAGCCCCTTAACTCAAATAAACTAATATAAAATAACTGACAGGGCAATGTGGCATGAAACATGCCATAAGTGGGCAAATAGTGTAACTTGAACTCTACACTAATAACAGAGGTCGTCTGGTGGTCCGGCTTAACCCCGCGACCCCCACTAGGGGCTTTGACCTCTGACGCCTGAGCCCCACCAACATTTTTACAAACCCGGCTCCTATGCTGATCAGTGAAACTCAGCAGACAGTAAGGCATGGGGCTGGACTGCTCTTGGCGTATGTCTCCCAGCAGTGCCCTTTGTGTCTGAGCTGTTGCTTCCAGCTGACAGCTTTCTATTAGTTGACCACTATTTCAGTAGTGGCACAGCAGTACAAATGCTGATTTACATACAGCAGCTAGGAATTCTGGGTAAGTGTTTCAACTGCTCCTTATGCCGAGAGAGCAGCCGCTGGCTGGGTCTGAGCAGGGCGATCGAGGAGAGAAGTCGCCTCAGCAGAGATAGGAGCCCAGACTGTGCACTCCAAGGGGGATTCACCCAAGAAGAACTGCTGTCAAAGAATCCCTGCTTCTGTACCTGTCAGAGTCTGCCTTCCATCTGTGATTGGTCTCTCTCTCTCAGTTGGTAAAGATCAGTGAAGCCCAGCAGACGGTAAGGTTAGGAGCTGGACCACACTTGGCGTACGCCTCCTAGGGTTGCCCTTTGTGTCTGAACTGTTGCTTTTGGTTGTTTCTGGCTGAGAGCTTCCTATTAGCCAATCATTAGTTCAGTAGTGGGTACAGCAGACAGTAAGGCTAGGGTCTGGACTGCACTTGGTGTATGCCTCCTAGGGGTGCCCTTTGTATCTGAGCTGTTGCTTCCAGAGAAGATCTTTCTATTAGTTGACCACTGTTTCAGTAGTGGAACAGCAGTACAAATGCTGATTTACATACAGCAGCTAGGAATTCTGTGTAAGTGTTCCAGCTGCTCCTTATGCTGAGAGAGCAGCCGCTGGCTGGGTCTGAGCAGAGCAATCGAGGAGAGAAGTCACCTCGGTGGAGATAGGAGCCCAGACTGTGCACTTCAAGGGGGATTTATCCAGGTAGAACTGCCGTCAAGGAATCCCTGCTTCTGCACCTGTCAGAGTCTGCCAATCTTTTGTCCTGCTAATTTTCTCCTTCCCCACCCCTTAGAATCTGTACTCAGTCTTGCTGTGTCTGTTCCCTCTTCCTTCAGGTACTCCTCGGCCCTGATTGGGCTTCCCTGAACTGGAATCGCTGAATACAGTTTCGAAGCTAGCCTGCCCTCCCAAAGAGCCAGCCCACCGGAGGCACCTGCCTGGAGCTCCGCCCGCCTCCTTGATCACACGCAAGGTACAGATGCTCCTTCACCTGCCTGATTTCTTTCATTCAGCAGACATTTTAAAACTATTGCCTGTTTAACCCGCCTGCCCTATCTGAGCAATTTGCTTAATAGCTGTGCCTGGTCACATGGGCTCTAAATTTTGTAAGTATCCATTTTCTCCTTATTCTGTTTTCCCACTAGGTGACTTCACATCTGAACCCTGTGTCATTTGAATGATTGCGTCTGCCTGCTAATCACCACTGCTTCCACTCCTCCTCTATTTAAGTGCAGCTTTTCTCCTTGACTTAATTTCTGCTTGTTCATACTCAATTTGACTCCCTTTCCTGTTCACTCTAATATCTAGATGTGACTATTTCACTTATTTCTTTAATCTATATTGTAGCATGGCCTTTCTAAAGATAATATTGTTGTTTATCTGCCTTATCACTTATTTTCTTCTGCCTTGACAGACCTCTTGCCTATATAAAAGACAAAGAACCTCTGTGCGCAAACACTGAGGCAAGGGTTACCCCTTCTGTTAGCACCCTTTGCAAACTGTGTGAGAGGCCTTTTGGCACCATGCAATTCTGCTTAAAGTTGGACCAGCATAACATTCTGTGGTGATTTGCATATGCAGCCCTTGATGCTTTGCATTGTGGGGGCATGTGTGATTTTGTATTCTCTTGCCTCTATACTGTATCTGGCATTCTACATCACTATTGGCTCCCCCTCACAAATACATTACCTTTAGGAACTTCACCAACCTAGATCAAGCTACATTCCTAAATGACATCTCCCAACTTTATTGGTCCTCCATACACTATGACCATTCAGTCTTGGCTCTCAAAGAACAAACTTGTCCTAAATACTACCAAAACACAAGCTATGCTTTTTGGTTCTGGTCAAACTGAGAAACAACTCAAACAATCTAAAAATCCACCATGTGAATGGTTCTTTGATAGACACAGTTAGTTAATTTAAATACCTGAGTGTGCTGCTTGATGGGACCTTAAACTCTAATCTCCACATCTCTTCTATCTGTAAATCAGTGAATGCTAAAATTAGGGGTTGCTTATAAGACTAGCTATGCACTTACCCCCTCAGTTAGACTACATGTGGCATGAGGCACCCTCCTACCAGCCCTCTCCTATGGTGCTGTTACCCTGTTAGGTGCTTTTAAAACCTCTCTACATAGATGAGACACAACTTACAATAACATTTGCTGCTACGCCTCTGCCTCCCATTGCGCAAACACCACTGCCAGCTCTATGCTGATCTAAAATGGCCCTCCCCATGTGATTATCGACTCCTCTCTCAGTTCTCTGACTGATAGTATCATCAGATCTGCAACCCCAGCATCAGTAGCCACTATGCTGTCCTGGCAAACCTCCTCTCCTGGCCTACGGTCTGCTGACCATACTCTCCTGCATATACCAAGGTGTAAAACAACCAAGAGTGTCCATGCTTTCTCCCTTGCTGCCCCGCGTAACTCCATTCCTCTAGATGTTCGGCAAGCTCCTATTCATGTCCTCATTAAAAAAAACAACACCTGGATTACCAGACCAAACTTGCCAAGTGTACATGCTTCTATTCACCTTAGGCCCCTTCCTGTACCCACTGCTGATAGCTTATACTCCCCTCCTCCTTATTATCTTTCACTACTTCCTACTCTCTGTCTCTCTGTCTCCCCTGGTCTTATCTTTCTCCACCCCATACAGGTCTCAGTCCTCCTCCTTGTCTCCTACTGCTCTCCTTTGCCCTGTTTTTCCTACTAGTTACCTTGCCCTCTATGAATGGTTTTAACAACTGGCACTTACTTTGTATTATAAAAGTACACTATGTAATATTTTGGTTGCCTTTTTGTCTCTGTTAATTATACTTGTATTGACCATTAATTATTTGTACTATTTTCTATTATTAACCAAGTGTTGTACTGTATGTCTGCTATCTTGTCATGTATTTCTCCTCGTTGAATCCTCTCAGGCAATAACGATGTGTTATATTGGACTCGCTGTAATCATCTGAGATTGTATTATATCATAAGTAATTTGCTATTGCATTGTATCATAATATCTGTTGTATCTCTGTTTAAAATGTGCTGTTCCTTCACTTGTTGCTGTATATTATATGTACTGTCTCCATGTCCCCCACCCAGGACGCATCTGGAATCGAAGCAATTGTCTAAGCAGTATGTCTTTCCTGGTAAAACATTTAAATAAATAAATAAAATGTCAGTAAGTAGGAACTTGTATGTTTATTGATTAATGATTATTTTGTACTGTTTTTCTATTGTAGCAAATTGGTGTACTATTCATCTGCTACCTTGTCATGTATTTCACCTTGTTGTAACCTCTGGGGTTATATCTGAAAATAGGCATTTTTATGTCTATCACACCTTACCCGGTTATCAGAACAAAGAAATAATAAATATGAACTGCAGTGGGGTTTTGTTTGAACTGTAGGGGGACTCTAAGTTTCATGAGCAGTGTTAGAAAGAAGGCTGAATAAAAATGCTGAATTGTGCAGTCACTTTACAGGGAACAGGGACTGTTACAATCCTGTGGGTTTATTGAAAAATAAATGTGTTTATCCAGGCTGCAAGGACACTGAAGTTGGGACCTTGTGAGAACTGCAGACAAACTGTTTTGACTGCATCCATATTTGCAGCCACGTGATCTTAATGTTACCAACCAAAGGGCCAGGATTGGCCAGGGGATTATGAGGACTGCTGAAACCACTGTTGGGGTTGGGGGAATCTGGGGAAAGTTTAGGTGCCTTTTTCTGCAGCTAATAAGGCATAGAGGGAGCCTCATACATATTCATTTTTGAGAAAGGCAGTGTCTCAAGCCAGTGGGGAGTTGCCAGAAAGCTCCCGAAAGAGATGGCTTTTGATTTCTGGGTCAGTTTGGTGGGACCCCCTCCAAAGGGAGGGGGACACCAGCCCCCATGCAGAGAATGGGGCTGCAAGGCTGGAAAAGGGCCTGCCTGGGGGCTGCCAGCAATTTGTCCCCCAGGGCTGGTCATGCCTTTCCCCATTTGGAGAATGAAAAGGAAGATTGCTCAGGCAGCTTTTCTGAGAGAGAGAGAGAGAGAGAGAGAGAGAGAGAGAGATGCAGTTTCCTGCTACTGGCTGTTGTGGTAAGAAGTTGCACCACAGCGGTGAAAGTGTTCAGAGAAAAGGTTGACTGGATTTGGAAAACTAATTACAGAAATGGACTGGTCTTGTGTTGAAGAGGATGCACCACATTGGTGAGACACCAGTGATGATTTGTGTGAAAATGATGAAAAGGAAAAAGGTTCTGTCCAACCCTGGGAAAGACAAAGCGTCTGAAGAGAAAAAGGGAAGGACACAAGGTTTAACGGCTGGTTTTTGGCAGTGGAAAACAGATCATGGAAAACAGACTGGAATTTGGCTCTGAGAAGTTGAAGAGGGATCCTTTTCAGTGTTCATCTGCACCTGCACGGTGAGAGAAATATTTGTTTTGCATCAGAGGGACTGAGAGAACCCTGTGCTTAAGAAAGAGATTTTCTGGAACTGTGTGTGAGCCAGAGCAAGAGTGGCTACTTTCTTGAGATAGAGAGACTGCGAAAGCAAAGAGATGGGTGGGGGTCCCAGGCTTCAGGGACCTGCCACAGCAGTTGAGGGAGAACTGAGGAAAGAAGCTGATGTTGCGAGGTTGGAGTCTCAGACTCTACTGCTCAGGGGTCTGCTGGCTGCAGGGTATCACAGGTTTATGCCCGAGTGCTAGGGCACGCTGACCTGAGAGGGAGCTGAGCTATGGAGCCACTCCTAGGTCTGGGTACTCTGTTGTCTGGTTGGCCTTGCACCAGTGCTCTATAACGGGCCTGAAAAGGCTGAAGGGGACAAGCTGTGAGACCTTCAATCAAGCTGGAGATCCAAGCTGCAGCATCATTGCCCCTTCTTCAAGTCTGTCCAGTCATCGATCCCAAGGGTTCTGCTTCTGCTGTTCCACCAACCCCAAGACTTCAGTCACAGTGCCACCAGAGACTGATTTCACAAAACCAAGAGTAAAAGGCAGATATCGCCCTGCACCTGGGGGTTTTATATAGTTCTCTGTTCAAGTTATGCCCACTGATGTAGAAGGGAATATCAAAGCGAAAGCCACGAAGAAAGAGTTAAAACTAATGTTTATTTTCATCAAGTGCGCCAACGCTGGCCGACCAGCTGCACCACAGGCCTGCAACTAAAGGTCTAGGTACCCAGGGACAGATTTCTGGGGGGTTGTCTGAACTAGTACCAGTTAGGGGTCTGTGAGACTTGATACCTGCAAAAGTTAGCTAGATAGATAGTGGATTGCTGCAATAATTAAAATGTGAGTTTGAACCTAAATTCAAAAGTGGAAAAGGATTGATCTAAAAAGGCTGATTCACAAATGCCAATTGCAAATGACAGAAAATGTTCTGCTTAACCTCTAGTCCATTCTCCCCATCTTAACCCTCCCTATGTAATTAAATATGGTGTTACTGTTTTGGGAAAGTTCTGACTCTACAGCCTGATTTTAGTGAACATATTATTACCTGAAGTTAAAGAATACCAAATGTTGAAGGTGGGGATTTTGGATTATGGTATCCATGTGTTGGGGTGATTGTATGGGGAGGTGGGTTGGTACAGCATCCCAGGGGGGTTGTACTGGTAAAAATCATACCCACTTAAATTGTACCCTGGGTGGACGCGCCACCATTTTATCTTCATTCTTGGGAAAGGACCTCCGATAACAGCAAAATGGGAACCCAGGCCCCTTAACCTTGTTCCGTCCAGCAAGGCAGGGGTTGTAGCCCTCATTAGGACGGCAGCAGGGCTACCTAAATAAAGGTCTGTATGTTATCAGAACTTCTTTGTAATTTGGACATGTAACCAAAACAGTGAATGTTTTGATAGTCAGTTTTAAGAATATGTGAGCACTCAAACTGGCCCCAAAAAAGGGACTACATCTGAGCAAAACTGTATGACCAGATATGGACCCTGAAAAATGGATTATCCAGTCTGAAACCAGACATGCGGCAAGCTTACTCATAAGTCCTTTTTGTTTGTTTTTTTGTTTTGTTTTGTTAAAGTAAGTCTGTAAGAATGTGTTACTGAAGATTTTATTTGCAAACTTGCATTATGAATTGCAAGTAGTTTGTAGTTTTTGGTTAGTAACGCAGTATGGGGTATACAATTCCAAATAGTGACTGCATTAGGGATTGTTGCATTTGTTTTAATAATTATGTATTTATGGACCTCCATTGATGCTTTACCCAACCCCCGATGAAGCGTCTTTGTTTGGAGGCAAAGCACCAGGGCATTTTCTGTCTTGCTCAAATAAACACCTGACTGAGAAAGGCTGCAGACATGTCAACCATGTGTTGGGTGCCAGAGACTCTGGTTGTACCCAGGTGGTGGGGGCACATGCTGTGTACCACCATGTAGCTGGCTGCGGAACACAAGCCAGGGGTGTACAGTGCAATATCCTGCTGTTAGCTCCCACCTGGAGATGCAGGTGCCACACTACCCTCGACACCTGAGCATGGCACAAGATCAGGGACACCTCACTGCAGCACGCATGTCAAGGTGTACATCAGGGAAACCTGCCAGTAGCCGGGTGGTACCTCAGGCATCCAGGAGATTTCCTGACCTGCCAATGACAGCAATGATTGAAGTTCGGGATTTGGCCACAACTGGAGAAGTGTGGCGGGACCACAACAGGAGGGGTTATTATCCCCTCAAGGGATACCTCCTGATGGCTTTTGGAAGCATTCGAGAGCCATCTGTATGGCAGGGTAACCCTGGGCACAGTAAGAAGACTATTCGGGTGGCCTGCAGATGGAGCTGCAGGTACTGCCAGTAGATAGGGGATAAAGGTAGTCATGGATATCCATAGAGATGGAATGGGGAATCCCCGAAGGTGAAAGAGGCACCTTCAGCCAGCTTGCTGGAATGTCACAGGATGCCCAGCATGGTGGAATGCTTCTGATACAAGTACAGTCACACAGATGGGGCCTCAAGAAATACTAGGGCACATGGACTTGATAAGGGAGTGCCAGTCTGTTGGGCCACATTGTTAAAAGCATTCTGGATTGCGGATACTTCCTCGATGTGCCGGCCAAGCCATCACACCAAAACACTCCCACAGGAAATGTCAGCGGTGAAGCTCATCCGGGACAAAAAGACCAATGCGACAGTGAAGGTGGGGATACAGATTTCACAGACACTGCGATGCCCACCATTTGAAAGGACAGGAAGAGCCTGGGAATTGTGTTTGGAAGTTCAAGTCACAGGGAAAGGGAGAAGGATAAAAAGCCACCATGTGGTGTTGCTCCAGATAAAGTTGGATATGCCATTATGAACTGTATAGCAGGTGAGCGTCTGCAGTCTCTGGGCCAGTGAACTGTGTTCATTACCAATTAATTTGACAGATGCCCCAGTAAAGAGAATCAAGTACATGAACCCCTGTTATCAGTGTATTTTGTTCACCCAGTATGGGTGCTCATGTTCCAGCATCCCCTGCAAGAGAAACAGCAAGCCCATCACTGAAAGAGTGCAAGTGGCTTTTGGCGAGCATGACACCTATACCCCTAGACATGAAAGCACCCTGGGCCATGCCTGTCCCCTCCAGGGCAGTGGCACGGGTCAGTCAGCATACCACCTGAAGAGGAGGTTGCAGTGCTTTATTCTATATTTTGAGGATTTTTCATGTACGGAGGGGGAGGCAGTAGAGAGTTGTGATGGGGGTGTGTCAAGTTGTTCGTCAGCTAGTTTTAGTAACCTGGATTCAGTTTCATCAGTGTCAGTGCTTTGGGATATATCCACTCATTTTAGTAGTTCCCAGACTTCTCCTTGAGAAATCTTGAAATAAGAGATAGGGATAGGTAAAAGGTTGGAAGTGCTGCCAGATGTGAAGATGGATTACGTGGATGTCTTAGGTGCTTCAGAAGGTACTGCAAGGTTGAAGCTGTGAAGTACCTATGCAGTGTCTTCATAGTTACAGCATAGAAACATAGAAAAATAGACTTTGACAGCAGATAAGGACTGCTTGGCACACTCAGTCTGCCCATTTTTCTATCTATTGGATAAGCTGAAGATTCAAGTTTACCAACAGCCTACTTCCTCCTACCCCCCACTATAATTGCCTTATGTCTGTCCCATGCATTCCTGAATTCCCCCACTGTTTTTGACCCCACAACCTCCTCAGGAAGGCAGTTCCATGTGTCCACCACTCTGTCTGTGAAAAATTATTTCTTCACGTTGCCCCTAAGCCGTCCCCTTCTATCTTTGAATTGTGTCCCCTTGTTCTTGCACATCTCTTTTTCTGAAAGATACTGCCTTCCTGGACTTTGTTGATTCCCTTGAGGTACATGAAAGTTTCTATTATGCCCCCCCCATCCCTTCTTTCCTCAAGGGTATACATATTAAGCTCTCTTAGTTGCTCTTCATACGGTTTCTGATGCAGACCCTGCACCATTTTAGTTGCCCTCCTCTGGACCACCTCCATCCTGTCTATGTCCTTGCATGATGGGATCTCCAAAACTGTACGCAGTACTCCAGATGGGGTCTCACCAACTATCTGTACAGAGGGATAACCGCTTCCCATTTTCTACTTGTGATGCCTCTCCCTATGCATTCCAGTATGCCCCAGCTCTCCTTACTGCCTTCTCACATTGCTTGCCTACCTTAAGGTTATCTGATATGATTACCCCCAGGTCCCTTTTTCCATTTTTGTTGTTGTTAGCACCTCCCTCCCATTGTGTACTCTTCACCTGGGTTTTTGTTTCCCAGGTGCATTACTTTGCAGTTCATTGCATTGAATCTAAGTTGTCATACATCTGACCATTCCTCCAACCTTGCCAATTCCCTTTTCATCCTTTCCACCCCAACCCCCCCATGTATCAACTCTGTTGCAGATCTTTGTGTCATCTACAAAGAGGCATACTTTTCCTTCCAGACCCTCTGCAATGTCTCCTATAAAGACATTAAAGAGGACCGGACCCTGTACTGAATCCTGAAGTACCCCACTAGTAACACCCATTTCTTCAGAGTGAGTTCCAATTACTATTACCCTCTGTGTCCTGTTGTGCAGCCAATTTGTTACCCATGCTACCACCCTGAGACCCACTCCCAGGCTGGCTAACTTGATTATTAATATTTTGTGTGGGACTGTGTCAAATGCCTTGCTAAAGTCTAGGTAGGCCTAAACCATATCCACAGACCCTTCCTGGTCTATTACTTTGGTCACCCAGTCAAAGAAATTGATTAGATTCGTCTGATATGACCTTCCTGTTATGAATCCATGTTGCCTTGGGTCCTATGCCCCGCTGGACTCTAGGTACTCAACAATTCTTTCTTTCAGAAGTGATTCCATTATTTTCCTTACCACTGAGGTCAAACTAATAGGTCTGTAGTTTCCTGCTTCTGCCTTGTTCCCACATTTGTGAAGGGAAATCACATCTGCTCTCCCCCAGTCCTCAGGTACCACCCCATCCTCCCATGATTTGTTAAAAAGGGTGGTCAATGGTGCCACTAGGTTCCCCTCTTAGTTCTTTTAGGATTATGGGGTGAATCCCATCAGGCCACATTGCTTTGTCCACCTTGAGTTTTAGGAGTTCTTTCATTACCCTTTCTTCTGTAAATGGAGTGGTGTCAACTCCCCTGCCCAGAATGCTTCTATTGTTTGGTTTTGGTAACTCCTCCTCTTCTTCTTTTGTGAACACTGAGCAAAAGTATTCATTCAGTATCTCTGCCTTTTCACTGTCTCGCTCTGCCCACCTCCCCTCCCCTTTATTAAGCTTCACTATCCCTCCCTTGACCTTTCTTTGCTCCTTAATGTACGTATAAAAGGTTTTATCCCCCTTCCTAACTGAGTTGGCTATCTTTTCCTTGGTTTGGAACTTTGCTATTCTGACTGCCTTCCCTGCTTCCCTCTGCTTTAACTGACACAGTGCCCTGTCCTGCTCCTTCTGTGTGTCCTTATACTTCTTGAATGCTATCTTTTTCTCCTTAACCTTCCCTGCCACCTCTTTTGAGAACCATAGTGGTTTTTTACTCCATTTTATTTTCTTTATTTGTTTCACACAAAGGCTTGTTGCCTCCATGATGGCAGTTTTTATTTTTTATCCATTGTCCTTCCACCCCTCGTTTCTGGCCATTTGCTAGTGCATTCCTTAGGTATTTACCCATTTTGCCAAAGTCAGCCCTTCTAAAGTCCAATATCTTCATTT
Organism: Neoceratodus forsteri; assembly: GCA_016271365.2. Taxonomy (NCBI): domain Eukaryota; kingdom Metazoa; phylum Chordata; order Ceratodontiformes; family Ceratodontidae; genus Neoceratodus; species Neoceratodus forsteri. The sequence continues at coordinate 1,071,221,373 of CM028133.1, forward strand.
TTGTACGGCTTGTCTCCATGGTTGTGCTTATTGTGAACCACACTGTATGGTAGTTGCTTGTTCCCAGATGGCTACCCACTTCTTAATCTGTGATCCTCTCCCCATATGAGAGTACCAGGTCTAATACTGCTCCCTCCCAAGTGGGTTCCAACACTAGCTGTCTAAGGTATGCCCCCTGTAGGGCATCGAGAATTACCCTGCTCTTGGATGTGGCTACAGTAAATGTCTTCCAGTTAACATCTGGCATATTCAGGTCCCCCATCAACAATATCTCCCCTTTTTCAGCCATTCTGAGAATGCCTTCTATCATTTCCTTGTCCATTTCTTCCCCCTGAGACGGGGGTCTGTATACAACCCCTGTGAGGATTGTGGTGCCACTCCCTATCTCCAAGGTGACCCACAGTGCCTCTTGTCCTCCCCCTTTGCCCTTCAGTTCTGTAGCTTTGATCCTTTTCCTTATGTAGAGAGCTACTCCACCTCCTCTTTTACCCTCCCTGTCCCTTCTGTGGATTGTGTACCCTGATATGTTGACACCCCAGTCATGGTTCTCCATGTACCATGTTTCCATGACTGCCACAATATCCAGGTGTCCCTCTTCCATCAGGGCTACTAGCTCAGGAGGCTTGTTTCCCAGACTACTGCATTGGTACTCATTGTCCTCCATTTAGTGGTGGCATTATCCTTTTTTCTCTCCCATCCCTGCCCTTATTGCCTTTGTCTATTTTTCTGTTTAACTCTGTCCTGCCCTCTGTCAAACTCTGTACCTCGGTGTTTACTTTACTAACTGCCATGTTTTGTGGGGGGAGGCTTGAAATTTCCTTCTTCCTATCAACACCTCCCCCTTAGCTAGTTTAAAAGCTTGCCAATGAAGCATTTAAACCTATCACCTAGGAGCTTGATTCCCTTCCTGGACAGATACAGACCATCTCACCAGTATAGACCTACATCTCTCCAGGTGGATCCCTAATGAAGCCAAAACCCTGTGCTCTGTACCAGTTTTGCAACCATTCATTGAACTACATGGTGTGCAGTACCCTAGCCTCACCCATGGCATAGACAGGCAGCACCTCTGAGAAGGTTACCATGCTTGCTAGGTGCCTGAGGCTCCTCCCCAACTCCACAAACTCTTCCTGCACTGCACTGATCTCATGCCCAGCTAGGTCATTTATCCCAAGGTGGATAATGATATCTAGTTCCCTCTCCTGTGATGCTGCTCCTGCAGTCTTGAGGATTCGCTTCCTGTCCCTCCAAGCCATGGCAACAGGCTATCACCTTACCTCCCTCTCCCCTCCCTTCCCCAGTTCTACTCCCCTAACAATTGAGTCCCTTACAAGAAGCTGTTTCCTTCCCCTGTGGTGTCACTTGCCACCCTTTTGTGGGTCTCCCTTGTGGTGGTTCCCAGCATCCTTCTTGATCTCCACTGAGGGTGCCATCACAGAGGAACCTTGCTCTGCCAGAATGGCATATAAATTGTGGAGAGGTACAACTTGAGGGACGTGCCTCTGTTCCACCACCCTCACCCTCCCAGAGCCCACTGTGGTCCAACTGCTCCTCATACTTGACAACCTCTGAGGCAGCAGTCATGGCACTGGTGCTCCTTGGGTGGGGAGGCTTCCCTGGTTCTTGCCAGTTCAGCCTGGAGATGGGCACCCTCCTCCCTTAGAGTTAATAGTTGCCTGCAAATAGGGCAGCAATGCAGTTTCCAGAATGTCTCCCAGAAAACTGCTTTGTCAGAGACCAGAGGCCCTATACACAGTCGCATGCAGGGGTGGCAGGCTTTAGGAGCACACAGTGGCTCTACATACTACCATCCCTGAAAACTGGTAAACACATCAGGCCAGTGCTGTCTGTAGGGGAGGACTCCCCCTGGGACAGTGCAACATGAGCTCATTATGCATATTGGTGATCCTGATGTTAGTGGTTGCACACAGGCTATGAGACCACTAACGTGGTGGACTATGACAGCCATAGGGGTTAGATCATTGCATGGAGTCATGCCCCGGGCACTCAGTGTTACCAGGATTGACCCACCCCTCCCCTTCACCCCATTCTTATGTGGCCATGTCTAGATCTATTTTTCTTGTCCCACAATGTTTCTTGAAACATCCCCTGCTATAACACTCATTCCCTGGTGCCCTGTGGATTCCTCCTCCCTAACCATATCCCCATTCCTCCCATTCACATTTTTCTCCTGCAGAAACATCAGTTCTGGCATGCAAGGCAGTCACAGCCTGAGAAAGAAATTCCTTCATACTTACCGTAATTTTCTTTTCTGTTAATTCCAACATTGTCAGTGGGTATTAATACATATGGGTAGTGTTGCTCAGATAGTATCCTAGAAACTAGAATACCAACAGATACTGGACCAGGGGAAGACAGAATCTCCACAGGAACACGAGCAGGGGAAATGGAAGTATAGGGAAAGGGTGGAAGGTAGTCCTGCTAAATGCCAGGAGCTTGGGCAATAAAATGCCTGAGCTCCAGGTGATGCTGAGGGAGAGGTGGATGTGGCAGCGGTCACTGAGTCCTGTGCTACCTCAGGGTATGACTGGGACCTGAACCTGGAGGGTTACACCATGTTCTGGAAGGACGGAGGGGAGGGAAGGGGAGGAAGGGTAGCAATAATAGTCAAAAACTGCATTGCCATAGGAGGAGTGGAGGAGGCGGAGGGAACTGTGGAGGCGATTTGGGTCACCTTGATAACAAGGGGGGACAAGAGAGTAAAATTAGGAGTGGTGTATAGACCCCCTGCGCTGGCGGAGGAGCTGGAGGAGAGTCTGGTGGCAGAGGTTGGGAGACAGTGCAGATTGGGAAGGGGAAGGGAGGTGGTGTTGGGTGACTTAAACATGCCAGGAACAGACTGGGAGACTATGACATCCTCGGTGGCCAGGGAACAGAGGTTGTTGGATGTCTTTCAGGACACGTTCCTGACTCAGCAGGAGGGGGAACCGACCAGGGAGGAGCGGATACTGGATGTGGTCCTGGCAGACAATGACTAGATTGGGGGTCTGGAGGTAAGGAACCCTTTGGCAGGGAGCGACTATGCCACGGTCTGGTTCTGCCTGAACCTAGGAGGGGTAGAAGGCTGCACAAAGACGGAGGTAACTGACTTCAGGGGGGAAGATTTCAAGGAAATGGGAAGGATCCTTAAGGAGCATTTGGATGGGATTGGGTCAGACATGGACGCTGATAGTAGGTGGTAAATCATCGGGGGGGGTGCAGGATGCTACCAGCACCTGCGCAAGAGTAAGGCGAAAATGCGGTAGGGGCCTGAAACCCTTCTGGTGGACCAGGGAGGTTCAGGAGGTGGTGAGGGGAAGAAGAGCTATAGGCAATTCAAGTGCTCAAGGAGGAAAGGGATCGAGGGAGTGCAGAGCTGATGGCCAGAAGGGCCACTAGGGTGGTGAGAGCGGCTAAGGCAAGGAAGGAGCAGAACCTGGCCAGGGAAATTAGGAGAGGGAACAAGGGTTCTTTAGATACACTGGGGAAAAATGAAGGTGAAGGGCAGATTAGCAGGATTAAAACAGGGAGGATGGGCACAAGACCTGGGAGCAGGCTGAGGTACTAAATGAGTACCGTCCCAGTTTTCACCAAGGAAAATGGGGGGGACCATCATACATGGGAGGAGATGGTGAAACTGAGGAGGGGGGGACCCTTACCGATTGGCGGGTCTGGGGAGGGGGGCATCACTGGCAGGTGGGGGGAAGGCAAAGCAGGGGAACAAGGTAGGAGGTGGAAATCACGGCAGAGAGAGTGAGGGAAGCCCTCAGGTCCCTTAAGACGCAGAAAGCACCAGGGCCAGATAAATTACATCCCAGAGTGCTGAAGGAACTGACGGATGTCCTGGCAAAACCTCTGGAGGAGCTCTTCAGCATCTCTCTGAGGACAGGGTGGGTGCCCCAGGACTGGAAGGTGGTGCATATAGTGCCTATCCACAAGGGGGGGGATCAAGGGAGGTGGCAGGAAACTACAGGCCCATCAGCCTGACATCGGTGGTGGGCAAGGTGATGGAGGGCATTGTCAAGGAGAAACTAGGGGGAGACCTGGAAAAGTTGGGGTGCCTGGATGATAGACAGCATGGATTCGTCCCAGGGAAATCGTGTCAGACAAACCTTGTGGAGTTCTATGACTGGGTGATGAGTCCCTTGGACCTGGGTAGACCAGTGGATGTCCTCTTTCTTGACTTCAGCAAGGCGTTTGACTCTGTTCCTCATGGGGGCCTGTTGGATAATCTGGGAGAAATGGGGGTGGTGAACCAGATGATCAGATGGATAGGAAATTGGCTCCAGAACCGGACCCAGAGGGTCATGGTTGGAGGGATAGTCTCGTCCCCAATGAGGGTCATTAGTGGAGTCCCTCAGAGATCAGTCCTTGGGCCCCTCCTGTTCAACGCCTACGTCTCTGACATAAGGAAGGGTATCAGGAGTGAGATGAGTCTCTTTGCGGATGACTCAAAACTGGGGGCAGTGGTGGATGAGGAGGAGGGAAGGGTGGCCCTACAGGGGGACCTGGAGGCTCTGGAAAGGAGGTCTAGAAAGTGGAAGCTGAGGTTCAATGCAGGAAAATGCAAGGTACTGCACCTGGGAGCAACAGACCCGGGCCAAGTGTACACCCTGAGGGGGGGGGAATGCTACAAGTCTCGATGGCTGAGAGGGACCTGGGGGTGGTGGTGGATGTTAAGATAAACAACTCGAAGACTTGTAGGAGGGCAGCGGCAAAGGCCAACAGGATGCTTGGATGCATCGCTAGGGGGCTCACCTCCAGAAGGAGGGAAGTGATACTCCCATTGTATAACTGCTTGGTGAGGCCTCGAGTACAGCGTGCAGTTGTGGAGGCCACATTTAAAGAGGGACATTGAACTCCTGGAGAGGGTCCCGAGGAGGGCAACCAAAATGATTTTGGGCTTGGGGGATAGGACCTATGGGGAGAGGCTCGAAGAGCTAAATATGTACACATTGGAAGAGAGAAGGGACGGAGGGACATGATAGAGGTCTTCAGGTACATGAAGGGGGTAAATAGGGGAGGAGCAGTGAGGGTGCTCCAAAGGAAAGGGGGGCAACTAGAGGGTATGGATGGAAGCTGGAGGGGGGGAGATCAGGGGAGAAAGGAAGAGGTGCTACTTCACTGAGAGGGTGGTGGAGCCATGGAATGCACTGCCCAGGGGGCTGGTGGAGGCAGAAACGGTGGAGGGGTTCAAAAGGGGGTGGGACAGGTACAGGGGAAGGGTTCTGGAAGCAAAAACCACTGCGGCGAGAATATCCGGGACTGGGAAGGCAGAAGCCAGAGAGGGAGAGGGGGCAGCAAGGTCAGCTCCCAGGGTGGGGGCTGACCAAACGAGCAGACACAAAAGACCGTTAGGCCTATTCTGCTGGCATTTTAGTATGTTAGTATGTTAGATACCTCCCATTGTGCCAGATAGTTGCTGTGGTAGGATAGCAGTGCTATCTGACCAGGGATCCGACCCTCTAGGATCCAGTGCAGTGCCTCTACAGTCGTGTGTAAGCAAAACTATAAAGTGTTCAAGGTATATTAATCCATCTTTGCATTAGCACCAACATATCACAGGTACAAAAGAAAAAAAATGAAATAATGCCCTGCCTCACTGTGGAGAATAGGATGATGTAAAACCACTGCTCATATTTTTCACTCTTGTTGTGTTGTCTTCAGTCCCAGTAGTCTCTTGACAAAAATACTGTGCCACTAGCAAAGCTGTTAACATAAAAGGTGTATAACAGCAGTAACAGTAGTAACAGTAGTAACTGCGTAACTGCAGAACAGTGCAAGCACTAACCGCTAACAGAGAGGCACCACCACATGTTCAGAAATATCAACCTGTTAACCTGCGTACCTGTAATCCAATAGACTGCAGCCTGTTTTCAGCTCACAGATAATCAGAACATGATGTCAGCAATATTTACAGACCATCATTCTGAAGAACAAGCAGCAAATATGCATATTAGACAATATTCTCCAGAATGAGCCAAGGCTCCTGGGAGAGGCACCATTGACAATGTTGGAGCTAACAGAAAAGGAAATTATGGTAAGTATGAAGGAATATCTTCTTTTTGTAGCGCTCCACATTGTCAATAGGTAATTAATACGCATGGGTTCTAATAAGCAGTACCCATTTTCCAACTGGGGGGAAGAATATTATCCCATGTATAATCCACACGGGTGATAAATAGATATCTACTAACTACAGCCTGCAGAACTCTGAAACCAAAGGCCGCATTGGCAGAACTTTTAACATCTAATGTGTAGTGCTTAGTGAACATGTGGATGGAGGGGCACATTGCCACCTTGCACAATTCTCACACAAGTGCCTCTCCTCTCTCCACCCAGGAAGTAGCCAGAGCCCCGGTAGAGTGAGCCTTGATGACAGTCAGAGCTTTCGTCTTTTCTGCCGCATAGGCCTTGGCGATACTGGCCATCACCCAGCTAGCCGAGGTGGCCTTGGAGGCTTTTTGACCCTTCTTTGCTGCTCCAAAGAGAACAAACAGACTTTTGGATTTTCTGAACCCTGCAGTTCATTTGAGGTATGTCCTGACTGCCCTGCACAAATCTAACTTGTGCAGGTCACATTCCTTAGCATAATCTGGCTTCAGACAGAAGGACAGCAGACAGATTTCCTGATTTACATGAAATGTGTAGGTATTTTATGTATAAAGGAGGGGACCATCTCTAGGACTACCTTTTCCTTATGGATGGTAAGGTAAGTCTTCTTTTGTGACAAAACTGTAAGTTGGCACATTACAATTAAAAAACACACCTTGTACGACAGAATGTCCAGTGGAACTGATGAAAGAGGCTTCAATGGTGGTTTACAAAGAGCATTCAACATCAGATTTATGTCCCGCGGTGGTACCCGGCATCAAAACAGCGATCTACTTCTGCTAACTGCTCCTAAAAATCATATGCCCTCCTGGTTTGTCCCCAGGGAGGTGCCCAGTGCTACTCCTAGTGCTGACACCTGACTTCTCAGGGTGCTTAAAGCAAGCCCTTTGTTTACTCCGACCTGAAAAAATTCCCCAGTCTGCAGAACCATTGCTTTAGAAGGCCTGATATGTTTCTCTCTCTGGCCCAAGCTGAAAAAGTGTTCCACACCTGATCATATGCTGCAGACACAGAGACTTTCCTGATGGCCATCAGGGCATCCACTACTTTCTTTGAAAAACCCTGTTTCAGTAATCTCCTCCTGTCAGGAGTCAGACCACCAGCTGCATTGCCTCTGGGTTTGGATGCCGAATGGGTCCTTATAAGAGAAAGTCTCCCCAGAGTGGAAGACAGAACAGCACGACTGCGCTATAGTTATTAGGTCTGAGAACTACAGTCTTCTTGGCCACTCTGGTGCTATCAGAAGAAAATTTCCTTTTGAGTCTCATTTTGCAAATGACCTTGTGGAGGAAACAAATATGGTATGAAGAAATCCCACATCTGGGACAGAGCATCCACTGCTTTTGCCCATGGACACCGGTACTGACCGAAGAACCTCAGTAACTGAGTATTTTGACTTGAGGCAAATACTGTAGGTCAATCTGAGACCGACCAAACTTTCTGCACAGCAGGTTGAATGCTTCCGGATTCAGCATCCATTCCTCAGGATGAACAGTCCCTTGACTCAGTCAATTGGCCTGGATGGTCAGTTCTCCCGCCAGATGAACTTCCGAGAGAGATAAAAGGTTCTCCTTTTCCCACAATAGCACTTCAGTTGCTTCTGCTAGCATCTCCTTGCTTCTTGTGCCTCCTTGATTGTTTATGTTTGCCACCATGGTAGCATTGTCTGACGTTACTTTCACAGGTTTTGATGAAACCAGATTGTGAAAGCGATGAAGGGCAAACCATATTGCCCTCATCTCCAATACTTTTATCTGATGCTGTTGTTCCTGTTCAGTCCAGCAGCCCTGGACCAGAACTTGGTCCAGGACCTTGCCCTAGCCAAACAGGCTGACATCAGTCATCAGAATCAATTCTGGTGGGGCTTCTAATGGGGACCCTTTGCTTAGGATCTCAGAACTCTCCCACCAATTGAGTGATTGCCGAAGTGACCGAGTAAGTGGCATCAGGGCTTGGTAGTCCTCTCGGGTCAGGTTCCAGGCTGCTAGTGCCCTGTTCTGAAGAGGTCTGTGCAAGCTGGCCCATGCACTAACTTTAACACTGCAGGTATCAGCCCCAAAATGTATAGTAGTCTGTGAACATAGGCCGACAACTGGCTTCTCAACCAATCAGCCCCTCATCTCACGGTCCCCTTCCTGGCTCTAGAGAGGGAAAAAGTTCCTCTTGTCCATCCTGAACACCACACCCAAGTGTTCCAGGCTCTGTGATGGGTTAAGGGGACCTCTTCTCCTGACTGACTACCCAATCATGTGTCTCCAGTATCACCAGGGTCCTGGACACTGATTTTCTTGCCATCCAGCCAGATGATGCTCAGATAAGTAAATCATCCAGGTAGGATGTACATGATGTCCCTCCTGTCTCAGCTGTGCCACATGTACTATGAGGATCTTTGTAAACACCCTGGGTACAGTTGCCAGCCCAAAAGGGGAACGCCTTGTGCTTGAAGTGCTGCCCCTCAGTCGTGAACTTGAGAAACTTATGGTGAGACTGGCAAATAGGGATGTGGAAATATGCATCCCTCAAGACCATGGATACTAGATAGTCCCATAGCTGGACAGCCCTTATGACTGACCGTAAGGATTCCATCTTAAAGGTCATGTGGTGGACAAACTTGCTTAATTGCCTCAGATCCAGAATTGGCCGGAACCACCACTCCCCACCCCCCATCCCCTTCAACTTCTTTGGAACCACAAAGTAAACTGAGTAGAATCCACAACCTTCCTCATTTGGGGACACCAAAGCAACTGCCCCAATCTGTCTGAGGTGGTTCAAGGTTTAAAACACCGCCTGTCTCTTCGCTGGGTCTTTGAGTACAGGGGATTGCAGAAAATATCCCTTTGTGGGTATTGTTGCAAAATCTATTGCATAACCTAGTGCCAGAATATCTAGTACCCATGCATCTAACTGTAACCCCCCCCCCCGCAAATGGGGGTTCCCAAAAGTCTTCCAGGAGCTTGCCTGAATGCTCCAAGTCTGGGCGGTGTTCGGTGTCTGAGCTGTTTAAATGTGGTTCCAAGTGAGTGCTATTTGAGCCTCCACGTACTGTCTCTTTAAGAGCTTTCTGCTTGCAGACTTAATTAGTTTGTATGGGGGGACTGTGTATTTAATGCTCGAATCCCATCGAGCTGCTGCCAATTTGCTCCGTTTCCCGTTGCTACATGTGCAGAGAGCCTTGTTGAAAGATATAACTGTTTGCCAGAAATCATTTAGTGACTGAGAAAATGTAGTTTGTCTAACCTGTCTTCATTTCAGCACAAACTGTTTCAGTGTAGCTCTTTCATTTTGGTCCTGAATTGCTGACTTGGACCAATCAGAATGATAGGGAGACCTTAAGATGGAGCCTGTGGACGAATCGGAACTTAGACTCTCAATTTTGAGCCAGCCACAAGGGGATTGTATGGGCAGTGACTCTGGGAAATGTAGTTTTGACCTTGGCGCCTTTTTTCACCAACAGAGGGGGTCTTATTGTGAGTGACAGCCGAACCAGCCAACAGAATAGTGTGGAGCTAAAGGAAATGCCCTGCTCTGTTACTGGAAAGCTCAGATCAGTTGTGACAGTGAAGAGAGAAGGAGCTCTATGCTTCTGCGGTGTATAGTGTCACGCAGGAAGCGCGTGTGAGGCCCTGAGTTTCGGCCTGCAGCCGTTGTGAGTGCCAGTTTGGACTGAATCCAGGTTGTGAGGAGAAAGAAGCACCAGAAGTGTGGAAACCAGGCTCACCCTGTAGAAGACTGGAGAAATTGCTGAGTCGCGCACGGTCTGTCAGGAACTGAAGCTGCTGTGTGTGCTCCTGGGTATTTTGCAATAAGTGCGATCGGGATCAAGAAGCAGCCTGCCTGGTATCGTACTTTCCTTTTACATATGAATGTGCATAGTGCTTGTGGGGAATCGCTATTTCCAATCCCCTGTGCTGTGTGCTGTGTGTTGAAGCTGGAAGCAAACCCCAGCTTGTCTCGGACTAAATCTGTTTGCTATAAACTGCAGTGGGGTCCAGTCACAAGGACCTTGTCTCCATGCCCTGTTGTTTCTGACAATCCAGAGAACATCCACCATCCGGTTCTCAGCTTGGGTATTGTGAGTACAAATTAGGGCATTCCCCTGCAGCCTGTTTTCAATCACAAGTGTGTCATCTAATTCTTGTTGTTTCACTGCTTCATGGACTGAGCCATCCGGCTCCGGATTACAATTGGGTGCTGTGCATATATTTTCTTCTACAGGGCCCTATCCATCTGCACCTGCCGGCCAACCCCAGGCAACGGACCTGGCCTTGCCCCGAAACCTGGGTACCCAGAGTGTGACTTTTCAGACCTTGTATGTGTGCACAGTACAGTGATTAATGCCACCAATTAACCTGATTTCCCCTCCGCATTACTGTCCCTAAATAAATCAGATTTGTTGTTGTTATACTATATACTGTCTGTGGTGTTGGTACTTATGGAAACAGTATTGTATTTCGCTGTGTATGTTGTTTAACCTTATTTTACAGGGGGTCCTCAGAGACGTGCTGCAGAATCAGTCTCGAGGGTAAGTGGTGCTTTATGAGTGAACAGTGTGTATACGTGGGGTATTGGGGCTGTAACTCCTGTGTACTGTGTGAGCCACTAGAGGGAACCAAAGGGGGTCACGGTGTCCCAGGGGGCTGTGATCAAGCTAGTCTAACCACTACAAACCCTGACCTCTGGGTGGATGCACCCGCCATAGAACCTAGGCCCCTCAACCTGTCAGTAGTCAAGCAGGCAGGGGTAGTAGCCCTTGGGATAGCGCCACCTGGGGGTTACATAACATTATTTGGGCCCATCTCATATAAAGTTCTGCAGTCTTTCACCAAGGGAAGGGGGCAGAAATTGGCCTGCGTACTTCTATTGTGAGTTACCTCCTTTTCATCCTGCATCTCCATTATGGCTATGGACAGAAGATCCTCTGTTATTGTTGCCCTTAAATCTGGAATAAGTTCCCCTATTCCTTTGCTTTCTGAAATTCTGAAAGGGATGAAAAACACCTTGAGACTACCTCTGTCAGCTGCCTCCTCGACCCCTTGGAGTCGAACTTGCTTTCAGTTGCTGCTTCAACACCAGAAGGTGTCCAGTTTAAACAGCTAGGCCTTTTTTTTTATTGGATCCTTTTTCTGCACCTCCGCGGACCCAACAGGGGCTACTACCCGTCCCTTGCAGAGGTACATCCACCAGCCCAACTGACCACTCCTGCCTGGTCCCCTCCAAATTTCCCCCATGGCAGGGAACAGGGCAAGGAGTACCCGGCTAACTCCCCCCACCCCCGGAACAGAGCAATCCAGAATCGGGGGGGGCAGCCGTACAGGAGCGATCGGGGCCATCATGGGTCCTGCCAGGTCCCGGTTTTTCTCTGTTTTTCTCCCACATCCTACACCCGTGCAATGGGCAGAGTGGCTATTTCCACCTCTGCGGAGGCAACCAATCATCCTGGGCATGGGCCAGCCCCTTGCGCTTGCATCTGCACTGATACCCAGTCACCGCTGGGCATCAGTCAAGCGCCAACACCCCTCACCCGAGGAAGGAGAGCAGTCCTCCTGACGCTCAGTACTTTCCTCCCCCAAATGACCCAAGTCATTCCCGTTCCCAAATCCGGGTCACCGGCGTGTCGCAAGGTGTGGCATCCAGCGTCTCAACCCTCAGCACCACGGGGCCAGAAAACTGCTTGGCATTTGACACCTGGTCTGCCACCCAGTGCCTGAGCCATACACCCTGCATGGCTGACACAATGTGATGAGTGGAACATGCTGATATTCATAAACTGTCCACTGATGCATCCCCTAGAAAGGTGGCAGCCATGGTTACCGGCTGTAAAATGTTCACCCCCTCAGAATCCAGGGGAACAAAAACTGCCCAGAGCCATGATCCATGAGTTTAGGGCTCTGGAGACAATAAAAAGATGCATAGGAGATGTATAGATTTGCTCCATTTGAGGGAAAGACTCTTCCACACACAGTGTCCGCTCACTTATCATGCATATAGGTTAAGGCCCCAGAGATCCTACCTCCTTCCCTGCCATCAAGCACTTCACCTGACTCCTTCCTGTTATTCCTTGCTCTTGCCCCTCCTCTATCTCATCCACACCCCCTTCCTAACCTACTCTGTTTCAACCGATATTTTAACTGCTGAAGGGTTTTGTATTTATAGTTCTGATGTGCTTGCCAGTGTATCCAACTGACCATATGTAACCCCCAGGTGGCGCTATCCCAAGGGCTACTACCCCTGCCTGTTTGATTACGGACAGGTTGAGGGGCCTAGGTCCTATGGCGGGTGCCTCCACCCAGAGGTCAGGGTTTGTGGTGGTTAGACTAACTTGGTCACAGTCCTCTGGGACACTGAGACCCCCTTTTATTCCCTCTCATGGCTCACACAGTACCCCAGAGTTACAGCACCAATACCCCACATATACACACTGTTCACTCATATAGATACCACTTACCCTCGAGACTGATTCTGCAGCATGTCTCTGAGGACCCTCTGTAAATTAAGGTTAAACAACATACACAGCAAAACACAATACTGTTTCCATAAGTACCAACACCACAGACAGTATATAGTATAACAACAACAAATCTGATTTATTTAGGGGGCAGTAACATGGGAGGGGGAAATCAGGTTAATTGGTGGCATTAAATCACTGTACTGTGCACACATACAGGGTCTGAAAAGTCACACTCTGGGTACCCAGGTTGGGGCTAACCAGATCCATTGCCTGCCGCGGCAGGCAGATGGATGGGGCCCTGTAGAATAAAATATATGCACAACACCCAGTTGTAATCCAGAGCCAGATGGCTCAGTCCATGAAGCAGGGAAACAAGAATTAGATGACACACTTGTGATTGAAAACAGACTGCAGGGAAATACCCTGATTTGTACTCACAATACCCAAGCTGAGGACCGGATGGTAGATGTTCTTCTGGATTGACAGAACAACAGGGCATGGAGACAAGGTCCTTGTGACTGGACCCCACTGCAGTTGATAGCAAACGTATTTAGTCCAAGCTAAGCTGGGGTTTGCTTCCAGCTTCAGCATACAGCACACAGCATGGAGGACTGGAAATAGTGATTCCCCACAAGCACTATGCACATTCATATGTAAAAAGAAAGTACAATACCAGGCAGGCTGCTCATCGATCCCGATCGCAATTACTGCAAAATACTCGGGAGCACACACAGCAGCTTCAGTTCCTGACAGACCAAGCGCGATTCAACAATTTCTCCAGTCTTCTACAGGGTGAGTCTGGTTTCCACTCTTCAGACTTCCTTCTTTCTCCTCACAATCGGATTCAGTCTGAACTGGCACTTACAGCAGCTGCAGGGGCCAACCTCAGGGCCTCACACGTGGCTCCCTGCATTGAGACACTACACTTGGAAGCACCAGCTCCTTCTCTCTTCACTGTCACAACTGATCTGAGCTTTCCAGTCACAGAACAGGGCATTTCCTTTAGCTCCACACCATTCTGTTGGTTGGTTCGGCTGTCGCTCACAATAAGACTCCCTCTGTTGGTGGAAAAAGGCACCAAGGTCAAAACTACATTTCCCAGAGTCACTGCCCATACAATCCCCTTGTGGCTGGCTCAAAATTAAGAGTCCAGGTTCTGATTCGTCCACAGGCTCCATTTTAGGGCTCCCTTAACCCAACTGGCCCAGCACAGCAGTTCAGGACAAAAATGAAAGAGCTACACTGAAACAGTTTGTGCTAAAATTAAGACAGGTTAGACAAACTACATTTTCTCAGTCACTCTAAATGATTTCTGGCAAACAGTTATATCTTTCAACAAGGCTCCCTCTGCACATGTAGCGATAGCAGAAACAGAGCGAATTGGCAGCAGCTCGGGCGGGATTCGAGCATTAAATACACAGTCCCCACATACAAACGAATTAAGTCTGCAAGCAGACAGCTCTTAAAGAGACAGTACATGGAGGCTCAAATAGCACTAACTTGGAACCACATTTAAACAGCTCAGACACCGATCACCGCCCAGACTTGGAGCATTCAGGCAAGCTCCTGGAAGACTTTTGGGAACCCCCATTTGCAGGGGGGTTACACATATATAATTTTTTATGTATCTTGTTTTCTGTTAAACACTTCCTGTTTTGTATCTTATGTATATGAGTCTTTGTAATCCCTCTGTTGGTATCATAACCCTGTCCCTGGGTCACACCTGGAAATGATCTTCGACATAGTGTGCCTTTCCCGGTTACCACAATGTTAGATAAATCAGTATAGCTGTATGCTTAACATAATTATGCTTAGCCTTATCTGTGGGGGGGGGCACTTCTGGGAGTTCTCCTCCATAAACGAATAAACGAATGACATCTCACATGTGGTCTAGGTAGATGTTTTCTCGGGTCCGTGACCGCCGATTCCTGTTCAGTAATCTCATCACAGTGCACAAAGTCTGGAAAACACTGCAGTACAGACGAGGACGCAGACAGTATTGGATTCACATACAGCGCCTCCATGGCTTGCACCTTCTTCAATTGTAATGTCCTACAAACCTCCTTTATGAGGTAGGACACAGATTCTGCATCAGACAGGGGCAGGATCTGAATCTTTCTCCAAGGTTCCATCCACTCACCCTCCTCCTCTTCACAGGGGTCTTTCTCTTCATCAAAAAGTACCTTTGGGTTAGGATTTTCCTCATGGCCCCCTGAATCATCATCTTGACCATCTATATAGTCAAGGTCGGGGTCTGCCTGCAGATCTGGATGAGTAGCCTTCTCCTGTTCTAGCGCACCTGGATGTGCTGGTATGCCCCCCCAGGTTCAGGTGTGCTGATGGGGGTGTCCTGCAGAACATCAGGAGTCAGTAGCTCATTTAGGAGCAACAAAAAAGGATTTGTGCAACACAGTCTTGCCACTGCCAGTCAGTATCCCAGGTACAACCCCAGCTCAGGGGTTCGACTTGGGGGGGGACTGAAATTGGCATGTTAGACTGTGTTACACAATTAGAGCAATAAGAGTCTAATACCCTGTTTGCACAGCCACAGCGCTTCACCTTTATTCCGCTGCCTTCCCACTGCGCTGCGACTTGCTGTGGGAGAATTTTGTTTACACTCCTGAGCCCGATGTGCTGCAGATCGCGCCAAAGGGAGTGTTTAAAGACACATGGGCAGAGTTAAACATAATTACATCTTGATCATCAACATAAAGGGATATAGCAGATCCAGCGCATCAGTTGTTTACACTGCGGGGTAATGCGCCAATCCAGTAGGCATCCCCACAGTTTCATCGGTTTAGAATCTGGTGTTGTGGAACACTTACGGTGATGTGTTGAGTGTCCACAAGACCGACTTTGCAGCGCATCAACCAGAGTGCATCTGTTGATGTGCTGCAAAGTCGGTGGTGTAAACAGGGCTTAAGGGTGAGGGTTTCATTACCCTCCTACAGGTCTTACACCGTTTGAATACCACAGGTCCCTGATAAGCCATGGTGCCACTAGCTTTGAGTAGCGATACACAAATAAATTTCGAATTCCACAAGAATATAGTGTGTAAAGCCACACAAGGCTCTTAAATGCCTTAGCCAACAGGGCTGCGTTACTGCTGATCCCCTTATTCCCCTTCTGTAAACTAAGAATTTTGTGAACTAATATATAATTTTGTGGTACTACCTCGGAGAAAATGCTTCCTGCTGGAAGTACCAGAAAAAAAAAGCATGTTCGTCTTGTAGTGATTTTAAAAAGCTCCCCCTACTAAAACAGTCTGATTATGCAGAATTAATAAAAGCTTTCTCTTCTGTAGGTGTACAAACACTGGGAGGCTTGTAGAATGCACAAATCAGTGCGTGTCAATTTGTTAACATCACACCGAAGTGTGTGATGTCATTATGCTGGATGAAGTGCGCCCAGAGGCTAGGGCACAAAAACTGATCATGGAGACACACCAGGAGTGCACCTGACAGAAACGGTGAGAATCAGTGCTGGCTAACTTCCAGCAAAGGCCAACACCCTGCATGGCCCAACAGAGCCCAAAAACATGCTCTGAAGTGTGACTAGTGAACAGAGTGCTGTGAAGCGCTAAAGGGGCAGAAGGCCAACCAGTTAATAAATCGTTCATGAAAAGGTCCCTGAGCCTAGAAAAAACATCTCAGACTTACCACCCCATATCAAAATATAAACCAGGTAGCCCAGGGCCAAAAATAAGCCCCTATCAGAATTATGCACAGTCTAAACATATAAACAAACACTATGCTCCTTAAAGTGCTAGTCACAGGCTATCATTCCTTAAAAGGTAAAGGAGTGGTGGGGGGCTGTTGTCAAGAGGCACTGTGGGAGGAACGAAAAGGAAAAGGAGTTTAAAAAAAGTTTATTTTTTACTAACTAAGCACTCCACACACACACACATATACAAAAAACACAATTTAAATCAATTATCTAAGTCACCATGGAAGAAAAAACGGAGACCTAGACAACACCTTACTTGTCCTGAATCCATGCACAGAAGCAGTGGAAAACAAGGAAAAATGTGCAGATTAGTCAGTTTCAAAGCAGCAGCTTAACAGGTACATTTTCTAAATTTGGGGGTGCTCCCTGCCCCAAGGTAGCCCCAACCTGCTCGACAATTGCGTAATCCTGATATGGAAATAATAAAATTAGCACTATATTCCTCAGAGAGAATCTTCCATGCTGTTGACCCATCAGTGATACGGCAAAAACTGGAGAGTCCTTGCTATCTGGAATGTTCATGTGTCCTGGGTTCTGTGTTGTTTTGGGCTGTACCACTACCCCTAGCAGAGGCGCACCTTACCCTTATGTATTAATTACCCATTGACATTGTGGGGCACTACAGAAACTGCTCTGCATAGTTCTACTGCTCTTAGGGTTACTGTGGATGCAGCTATGGGTGAGGACATCGAAGAGCCACTGTACACACCCCAGCACCTCCCTGCATATCAGTGCCCTCAGTACCAACGCCTCTCGTCGCCCCTTTCCCACTACTGTTGTACTGAGTATGCAACAGTGCGGGAGAAGACTTGTGACCGCTTTGTATATAGCACAAATCGGTGCAAGTTAGATATATGCCACAAAGTACTCCTTGGGACCATTGTTTAGGGGGCCCAACAGAGACTGTGTATAGGGCCCGAGGTTCCCCTTATGGAGGAGATGTGATATTTCATAGGCCTGGTCATTCCACAGAAGTGAATGGCTACTAGACACACAATGCTACACTACACAGCTGCATCAGGGGTCAAATGTCTATTTTTTGCTTCTCTGTAGGTGACTTGATTGTATAGCCTGCTTGTTCAAGAAAGCTTGACAAGTTCAAAAAAGAAACTGGCACCATTGTTGGAAACATATGAATAAAAAACCTCAGTCTCTAAGAGGCAGACCTGGCATGGCAGTTGCTACCTGTACAGTTCGGAACAGGATTTTATGGTTTCTCAATAGCCCAACTGGTTTCCCTGCATTCCAGCACTTGAAGTGGACAGCAAATTATCCTGTTTTATATCAAAAGAAAACAAGTTTTATTTCACTGAACAATTGGTGACAGCTATGAAGCACCTCCCTGTTCTTGTTTCTCCCACCTGCCCAACTTCAGTTGCTAGCCAGCCAGAGGCTTAAAAATTGGAGACAGCTATAGGCACCCCCCTGTCATGACATCAGACAGTTGTTAAACCAGTTGCCTGGTAGCAAAAACCATTGTCTTTTACAGCATTCGTCACCCCACCCCAGTGCGCACACACAGCATACCTCCATCAGAAATCAAATAAATTTCTCTTTGTTGGCCTAGCTGCTGAAGTTCAGTAAAACCTGCTTAAGACAACCTTATGCTTTTATGTGAAAAGGGAAGCTTATTAGATGGCAGCTGGCAGAGTGCCTGGATGGTGGAGGGTTTTGGTTTTTTAAACAAAAAGCAATTTATTTCTTGGTGTAAACCGCCTCTCTCTCCACCCAGCTTGAGGCCGGTTACTAAAGAGCACTCGAAGGGTTAAGCCTGATGCTGAGCGATGTTCTCTAGTGGGCCCCAGCTTGAAGACAGGGTGCTCAATTCTCAAAAGTGTTAAAATGTTGCAGGCCCCAGGGATGCCGAACACACGGCGCATGGGGGTTGCGGCATTCCTTGGCCTGCGATCAGGATTCTCAATCTCGTACGTCACATGCTGCCAGTTAGACCAGCTTTTGCTGGTCTAACTTTGCATACCTTTTTATGGGGTTATTTGGTGCAAGCTGCCATAAAGAGGGTAAAGTGTAGTAAATGCACGTGACCATTGTGAATTGGGCACAAGGCGAGGCAATGTGTTCAGCATAGCGCAGGGTTTCACACAGGGCTTGTGCAAGCCATGTGTCAACCTTTGAGAATTGAGCCCAGTATGTCTGGAGTTTGTGTCTAGACTAAGCCACAAGTGGGAAGCTGAGGCATGAATATTTATGGCCCTGACATTCCCTCTTTACACTATAAGAGGGGAAGGCAAACTGAGGGTCCAGGCAGAAGAAGGCAGAGGGGAGAAAGAAAAACAGCAAGGAGAGTCCAGGCACCCCAGCTGCAACCATGCCAAGGCGGCCTGTGGTTTCAGGGATGGTGGCAGGGTCTCTGGATTGGGGTGGCACAAGTTCCCCTGGTCCAGTGAGGTCTCCGGAGGTTCAGGACCCAGTCAGGGTCCCCCAAAGAAGAGCACCCCAAGAGCACCAATTGGGTAGAGGCAGACTACATCCACCATTCTGCCTTGAGAAAACTAGGAAGACTGCAACCCAATGGAACCAGGGAGTAGTGGAAACATAGAAACCTAGAATTTGATGGCACATAAGGGCCACTTAGCCCACCTAGTCTGCCCATTATCCCTACCTACTGTAACACAGCACACCCTACTCGATCTCCAGCTTTACCTTCCCTTTCCATACCACTAAGATTCCCTTTTGCCTATCCCATGCATTCTTGAATCTCATTACAGTTTTTGCCCTACCACCTCTGCTAGGAGTCTGTTTAAGGCATCCACCATCATTTCTGTGAAGAAGTACTGCTTCACATCTCCCCTGAGTCTACCCCTTCCAGCTTCATAACATGACCTCTTGTTCTTGTGCATCCTTTTTTCTGAAAAATGCTTCCCTCTTGAACCTTGTTTATATCCATGAGGTATCTGAAAGTCTCTATCATATCCCCCATCTCCCTCCTTTTTGCCATTGTGTACATATTAAGGTCCTTTAGTCTTTTCTCATAGGGCTTATGATGCAGACCCTGCACCGTTGTAGTTGCCCTCTTCTGGACCGCCTCCACTCTATGTCCTTCCAGAGATGTGGTCTCTAGAACTGGACACAGTATCCTAGGTGAGGTCTCATCAGTGATCTATACAGTGGTATCACCACCTCCCTCTTTCTGCCAGTGATACCTCTCACTATGCACGCTAGCATCCCACTAGACCTCCCCACTGCTTTGTCACACTGCTTGGCCACCATTAAGTCATCAGGTATGATTACTCCAGGTCTCTTTCCTGTTTGGTGGTCATCAGTATCACTCCCCCCATTTTGTACTCTGCCCCTGGGTTTCTGAAATCTAGGTAGGTGACATCCACCGCTCCAGCCTGATCTAATTCCCTGGTCATACAATAAAAAAAAAATCTATCAGATTTGTTTGACATGACCTACCCCAGTGAATCCATGCTGCCTTGGCTCTTGTAAGCCACTAGAGTCAAGATATTCCACAATCCTTTCTCTCAACAGTGATTCCATTAATTTCCCTACCACTGAAGCCAGGCTGATTTGCCTGTAATTGCCAGCCTCCTTTCTGCTACCACTTTTGTGAAGTGGGGCTACATCCGCCCTCCTCCAGCTCTCTGGAACCACTCCTGTCTCCAGTGAGTGGTTGAACAGGACTGACAGAGGTGCAGCTAGCACCTCTCTGAGCTCCCTCAATATCCTTGGATGTATCCCATCTGGCCCAATTGCCTTGTCCACTTTCAGGTTTACGAGTTCCTTCAGGACTCTCCCCTCTATAAATAGACTAGTGCCCACCTCCCTACCTTCGATGCTCCTGTCACTTATCTGTGGTCCCTCGTGTTGCATGATAGGCCTATATCCATTTATGTGGGTTCATATTGTATATGCTGTAACGTACTTTAGAATGAAGACACTGTCTCTTTAAAAGGCTTTAGGAATGAAAGTACAAAAATAGCCTTAATTGTTCTAATGGCTAGGGTGGATCTGGTAGATCTCCAGATAAAGGAGACAGTTTTATGGGGCCCGGAAACCATAACTCTTAGAGATAACTAGGTAGCTAGCTTCCAGTAACTCCAGAAAGGTAATGTAGTGACCTACGGATCAGGGGTTAAGCCAAATGCATGGACCAGATGTCACTGGGGTTAACATGAAACAGGAAAAGGTAAACTGTTGCACCCCATCACACTGTGGGTGGGGCTTGAAGACAACCAGCCTGTATATATAAGACACACATTTTGAACTCAGGGCAGTTGAATAGTGTTTAGGTTGGAGTCAGGGTTTCTGAACCAGCTGGCATATACTTGTACACCACAAAGTATATGTGTAGGCCTGGACAAATCTCTAAAACCAGACCTTAGTGTATGGGATTAGACTCTTCACAAACTGAACAGAAAATTCTGATTTTTAAGTCAGAATTTTGGAAACCAAGACTTTGCACCAAGGAAGCACCTGAAAACTTTTTAAAGAAGGACATTTCGGATAACTGATTGGGAATACACACTTGTTATACAATTGTTGCTTAAGGACTCATCTCTACAAGGACATTTAAAATCATGTCTGAACTCTAACATCAAAACGAGGTATAATTTAGAATATAGTGTAACCCCTAGATGGCGCTATCCCAGGGGCTACTACCCCTGCCTGATTTGCCACTAACAGGTTGAGGGGCCTGGATCCAATGGCGGGTGCCTCCACCCAGAGGTCAGGGTTTGCAATAGTTAAACTAACTTGGTCACAGCCCTCTGGGACACTGCAACCCCCCTTTCTTCCCACTAGTGGCCCACACAATATATCAGAATTACCTTCACAGTATACACTTACCCCAGGACTGGTTCCGCACTGGGACCTCCTGTGAAATGAGATACAGTGCAACAATCACAGTACAGTACTTTAACATAGACAAATACCTCAGGCAGTATAACTTTGCTGAAACAAGCAGCTCTGATTTATTTAGGGGATATAACAAGGACAGGGGAAATCAAGTTAATTAGCTTATCACTCTAATAATCTACCTATGGCTCTGTGCTGAGGCCTGTCCCTATCAGTTACTGTCCCTGGGTACCCAAGCCTAGTGGCTAGTCCAAACCGTGCAGCTGGTAGGGGCCCTTTCACACAGAGAAAGGAGAATTAAACAGTCAGCAGTACAGTAATTCCATTTGGATGTAATGTGGCAATTCAACAGGAGCGACCTCTGAATTAGTACTCACGACCTCCAAATAAGATAGGGTCCTTCAATGTCAGCAGGGCTCACTTGAGGCACACAAACCTCTTCACACATCCACACAAAGAAAGCACTATACCAGGCAGGCTGCATCTGTATCCCGATCGCAATTACTGCACAATACCGGGAGAACACACAGCAGATTCGGTTCCTGACAGACCCGAGTGCAATTTTCAGCAATTCTTCCAGTCTTCTACAGGGTGAGCCTGGTTTCTACTCTTCAGAGATCCTTTGATTCTTTTCACAGGACGATTCAGTCCTAACAAGCTGCAGACCGAACTCTGGGCCTTACACACGTTTTTGACTAAAACTGCACCTGAAAAGCACAGGGCTCCTTCCTTCTTCACTGCCAAAGCTCAACTGAAACTCCAACCGACAAAATCGGGCACTTCCTTTGAGTTCCTCCCAGTTCTTGACTGGATTGGCTGTCACTCACAATAGACTGCTGCTGTTGGTCCAAAAAGGCACTGAAGTCAAACTACATCTCCCAGAGTCACTGCCCATACAATCCTCTTGTGGCTGGCTCAGATTATGAGTCCAAGTTCTGATTCGTCCAAGGCACCATTTTAGAGCTAGCTTACCCCACACTGATTGGTCCAGTTCAGCAGTTCAAAACTAGAATGGGAACTAGCAGACACAGTTCTGACTGCAAAGAAAGCAGGTTAGACAAACTGTAATTTCATTATTACTGTAAATGATTTCTGGCAAACAGTTACATCTTTCAGATAGGTTCCCTTTGCACTCCTAGTGACTGCAAAAATAGAGTGAATTGGCAGCAGCTTGAGTGGTACTCAATCAAAGAAACACACAGTCCCCATACAAACTAATTATGTCTGCAAGCAGACAGCTCTTAAAGAGACAATACCAGAGGCTCTAAAAACACTCACTGATAAATGGCTTAAATGCCAAACACCATTCAGGCTTGGAGCATTCAAGCAAGCTCCTGGAAGTCTTTTGGGAACCCCCATTTGCAGGGGGGTTACACCCTTCCTGGCCTGGGAAAGCTTGACGTCCGCGTCAAGCAAGTACCCCCATAAGTTTCAACTGCAACCATATACATTTGCATTAGGCTCGCACATGTAATCATCAGTCAATATATCATTTTACCAAGAACACATTTCTGAAACATTGCAGTACGTCACTCTTTACACAGTATTACATACACATTGTACCATAACTCAAGTTATTACTTCTTGTACATGAAACCTGAAGAGGGGCCCTTCCTATCAGTTACCTTGGGGCTGGATGGGGCAAGGCACACATACTGAGAGGGCAACACAAGTAACTTGAGTTAGCACTGATGCTCAGTTTGGGCAATGAGCCCGGGGACACACATACACTCCTTTATGGACAACATTGAGAGGCAAGTCCACAGGCCTCCCAAGTGAATCATAACTGAGGTGCACCACAGGCTTTACAGCTCGACCAGTCTTTCTAGGGGAACTGTTATAGTCTCTGCACTCTGAGCCTCATTTTCAGCATTGTCCTCACTTGTCAGGAGTCTCCTGGGGTAGAGAGGCTAGAACTTGGGGCACTTTCAGCTCCAGGAGTTACAGTTTCTGAGTCCACAACATTTGGCTCGCATGGAGAGCTTTCGGACACTGGCAGTGGACTGTCAGGGCACTCAAAATACTCTTCTTGTTCGGGTGTATCACCAGTCTGCCCCAATCTATCATTTTCCTCCCTGAAAGCTCAAACAGTTCAACCATGCACAATGATTCCATTTCATCTGATCTGATGCTTTGCACTTAGCTTTCTGGGAGCACTGGCTCAGGGATGAAGCTGGGGCTTAGACAGTCCAGAGGCCCAGCTTCATCTCCAGTATTGACTAGGGGATTGCCCGAAACAATTGACTCAGTTCAAAGAAGGATAGTATTCAAAGTCACTCTCACTTTCTTCCGATATGGACTGACAGTCATGCTCAACTGGGACTTGTGGAGGAACACTTTAACTTTGCTTCTGTAGGTGCAGACTTTCTTGATCTTTTCTTAGCAGCAGCTCTAGTCACTGGTCCAGAGGGCATCTTCTAGGGGCTCAGACTCAATTAAGATTTGTCCAATGGGCAGTAAATGATTTCTATGCATTGTTTTACATCTTTGAATTATTCTCAGGCCTTACTTTGTACACTGGCAGATCATCTAGCTTGCCCACTACAAGCGTGAGGGAGATGGTGCCATCTGTCAGCAATCTTGTGCTTGCCATGCAGTCCCAGATTTCTTAGCAATACCCGATCTCCCTCCTGGAGTTCCTGTGCTTTCACCTTTTATCATACCTTTCTTTGTTGGCCAGATTTCTTTTGCCAGCTATGGTTTGAGCCAGTTGAGTACGCATGAGTTAGCTGGGCCTTTAACTTTGCACATACTGTAAATAGTTGTCAGCTTGAACCCCATCAGGAGAGACCCAAACACACATCTACTGGTAGTGAGCTTCTCTTCCAAACATCAGAGTAGGGGAGAATCAGTGGCATCACTTTTAGTGCAGTTATAAGCATGTACCAGGGTGCTAATTTGTTGGCTCCATCTAGGCTTGTCCTTTGGGTGCAGGGTGCCTAGCATATCTAGCAAAATGCGGTTGAAACGTTCAGGCTGTGGGTCCCCTGGGGTGGTAAGGAGTGGTTCTGGACTTTCACACTCCCCACAGAGAAAGCATCTCTTTGATCAGGCGACTCTCAAAGTCTCTCCTTGATCAGAATGGATTCTTTGTAGAGCCCATAGTGAACAAAAAGTTTTCTAAGTACTTTGGCCACAGTGGATGCTTTCTGGTCTTTGGTGGAAAGCTTGGGCATATCTCGTGAAATGGTCAGTGACCACCAGCACATTACTGATATTTCTTTGATCTGACTCCAAACTCAGAAAATCAATACAGACCAGCTCCATGGGTGCACTGGTGGTGATATTAACAAGGGGCAGCCCTCTGGGGCAAAGCTTTCCTCTGTAAGCAGCGACTACAAGTTGAATGTGTTGCTCCACATCAGCCCCATCTTAGGCCAATAGAATCTGGATCTCACCAAGTCAAGTGTTCTGTCTATACCAAGGTGCCCCATGTGGTTGTGCAAGGACCTCAGTACTGAGTCTCGAAGGCAGTGGGCAGCACTAGTTGTTGTTGTCTACTTGTCCCCTCTGTCTACTGTTTCTCTGTATAACAGTTTATTGATCAGTTTCAACTTAGGACCTTCTTTGTATAACAGTGCAGTTCTCAAATCAGTGGGCGTAATTTGGACACATCTTTTCCTGCATAGAGGGCTTCTAAAGCTGCTTTGATCATGGGATCATGAGTTGAGCTACTGCGAATACTGTCATTGTCCAGCAGGCAGTGCACCAATGTCTATTGCAGAAAAGTGGCAATAGCAGCAGGTATGCAATTCTCAGAGCTCCCAAGCAATCCACCATGCAGTCCCTGCGTCCGTGGACATTTGTTCCTCCCTGTCAAACTTCCGGCCAGAGTGCCCGAATGTCAGGTTCTGCCAATCGGACCCAATCATTCTGGGAACAGGCCTCCGGGAGAGAGCATCAGCATCTATGTGGTTCAGACCTGCTCGGTGATTCGAGAGCATAGTCATATGTAGATAATGCAGAAAGCCACCTATGGCCAGTGGCATCCAACTTAGCTGGAGGTCTGCACATAGGTCAAAGGATTATGTCAGTTTTACTAGTATTTTAGCCCCATACAAGTACTCATGGAATTGGTCAACAATAGCCCACTTCAAAGCTAGGAACTCTAACTTATGTACAGGATAGTTCTTTTCGGATAGGGTCAGGCTTCTACTGGCAAAGGCCACTGGTCTCAGGCCATTCTCGTGCTCTTGGTACAACATCAACCCTTGCAAGCTAGCATCAGTGTGCAGGGCCCGTGAGTTTCTTGGATCGGCATAGGCCAGCACTGGAGCATGGGTAAGTTGATATATGATCTCATGAAAAGCAGTCTCACAATCAGAGTCCAGCGGACTCCAAAATACTTTACTCGGATGAAAATACACTCTTTCAGTCTTGAGGCGCTGACTTTGGTATTTTTGTGGGTTGGGGATACCCTTGAGTAAGGTTAAGTAAAGGCGGATCCTCTTGAATAGTCCTTGATGAAGCGCCCGATAATAACCACAAAATCCCAGGAATCTTTGCAGTTCTTTTAGATTTTTGGGCTGTGGCAGGTGGTCAAGGCCTCAACTTTACTTAGGTCGGTCTCTATTCCTCAGTGGATACTATGTGTCCCACATACTTTACTGATGTTTGAAAGAATTGACACTTATCAATGGACAGTTTAAGGCCAAAGTCCTCCGTCGGTCCAATACCTTAAATAATCTGCTCTCATGTTCCTCCAGTGAGCTGCCAAACACAATAACATCATCTGGTATACCAGGCACTCTAGTAAGTTCATGTCCCCACTGCACGCTCCATCAATCGTTGAAAAGTGGCTGGGGCACCTGAAATCCCTTGAGGCATCCTCATGAATTCATAGAAGCCAGCCGGACAGATAAAGCCGTCTTCTCCGGGTCCTCTGGGGCCATCGGGATCTGGTAGTACCCACTGCGGAGATCAGCACAGAGAACCACTTGCTCCCGTTTAGGCAGTCAAAGCATCCTGAATGCGGGGCATTGTGTACTGATCAGGGATATCCACGCGGTTTAAGGGCGATAATCCACACACATCCTTACTGTTCCATTCTTTTCCTCACTACCACAATGGAGAAGCATAAGGGCTTCTGGATTCTTGTATTACACCAGCTAACATCTCTTGCAGATGCCGTCTCCATCATCTATGTCAGCAGGTGCGAGGCGTCGAGACCTCTCACGAAATGGTCTTTACGTCATGCAGCGGATATTGTGCTCAACTCCCTTGCGCATCCCACATCCCATTCCTTAAAAGAAAACACCTGGTCTCTCTGGGCAAGCTTCTCACTGATCCTCACTTTCCATTCAGCTGGCAGCGAGGAGTCGCGAAATCAAACAAGTCAGGCGTTACTCTGTCATTCTTCCTTGAACTCTTGCTGCTGGGTAGCACTGCAGTGTCTGCACAATGCACATTAGCCAGGATGCAACCTCTGTTTACTCGAATGTCTCTTTCAGACACATTATGAACTGGACCATTACCCTTCTGGCATAAGCATGGGCTCTAGCGGGCAAAATGCTAACTTGACCAGCAGTCCCTCTGGCAATTTCCATCGCCTGGTGCATCCAACATTAATATTTTATTCTTAACATCCTTTCTGATCGGACCTCTCCCTGTAAGGTACACTGGGCATTTGGCGCCAGGATCAGAGACTCAGGATCGGCTTCTTCCATACAATTCCAACGGTTCCTCTAGTTCCTGTTTTTCAGCATCTCTCTGTGCCTCAGGCCTTCTTAATTAAAAGCCGAACTCTTAAAGCTCTACTAGTCTTTTGACCCCTGTTTTTCATAACACAACTGTGCCAGCCTTCCGAACATATGAGCATTTGTTCCAATTAACAAAGGGACACCATCATACAGTCCAGTGGGGGGACACACTAGGCTAGGGTCTCTACTTGTTCGGCCACTCCAGCCACGGAGGTGGGGAAAGACAGCCAAATTGGATATACCCGGAATAGGGGTAGGCCTTTCACTAACCCCCCATACATGCAGTCCTTCTAATGGTTGTAAGTGCGTCTGGCAAATGCTTCTGATACCAATCCTGGAACATAATTGTCACTTAGGAGCCACTGTCTAATACAGCTCTTGTAGACACTCCATTCACCTTTACAGTGGTCTCCATGGAGGGACCCACTATTCTGGACCAGTCTGGAGAGGCAGTGTAGTGGGGGCCTGGGCAACTGACCTTGCCACAAAAGGGCGTGAATTAGCATTTTGGGTGCCCTCACTGGGATCATGTCGTGCACCTCTTAACCACTGATTTCTTCTCTGAAGCTCTCCTTGTAGCCTATATACAACTTTGTCAGTGTCTTTGGGGACTGGCATTCCCTTTCATGCCCATCTTTCCATAATTATAGCAAAACATACTTTCTGGAGTTTGAGCTGGCGGCCGCCACACTGGGAGCCAGGCGGGGGTAATGCTAACTGGAAACCTGGGTGCCATCTCTGTCCTGCTGGCGTGATAAGCATTTGGAGACAACTCGTCAGTTTCTCCACTTCCATAGTCAAGGATTTGAGTTTGGAGCTGTTATCAGCAGGAGATACATGGGTGAGATACCCCACCCCCATACAGATGCAGTCGGATATGAGGTCAGAGGCCCATTACTTGCAGGGCGTGGCCTTCATAAAGGGACTGTTTTGAATTCGGATCTCTCTCAACAGTTAGCCCCATTGTGGCATATCTTTTCCTTGTCAGGCACTCATTGACTGTCAACCTCTGCTCCTGAACTTCCTTGATGGGTCACCCTCAGTCCTCTGGAGTAAGTAGCCACAGCTGTTGGTGCAGGTACCTCCGAGGTGCCTTTTCCAACTCCTCAATTTCTCTCATTAACTCATCATAGGAGGGTGGGGATTCCAGTCGTTGCCAGGCGTAACTGAAGCAACAACAGTTCTGAGAAGGGGAGCAGACTTAAGGATTCTGTCCAGTCTGGTCGGTCAGTTAATCGTGGCAAACTACCCTTTCTGAGGCATTCTTGCAACAATTTTTCCAGCAGAGACATACACAGACAACAACTCCCCTTGGTACTGTTGTGCATTTCTTACTCTCACCATAGGTCCTCATCAGAATCTGGGCTCCCATACAATTCTCCAAGGCCTCAAGATAGGCCTGTGCAGTCGCTTCAGGTTTACTGGCCCGTTTGCTACGGATGGTAGCCAGGGCAGGACCTGGAGGCTCTCACTAACCCTCTTTCGCTTTTCACCTTCCGAGCATTGCCATTCTAGCACTTGGGGGCAACATAGTCTATCCAGGTCTCCCAGTCATCCTCCCCTTGGGGAGGTGGGGAGGTGCCAGAAGATCCTCAACCTTGGGAGGAGTCGTGACTAATGGCAGGTGCAGAAATAGGAGTCTGCATTGGTTCAGCCACCATTACGGGCACTGGAGCAGGAGAGGTGTGGGGGAGGAACACCCCAGGTGCAAGAATAGTTTCTTCAAGTCCTCCACAGTTTCCCCTCCCAGCAACCATTCAGCAAAATTTCTCCTCAAAGTTTCAGATAGTGGTGGGGCTGATTCCCCAGGTCTTTACTGTCATAGTTATCACTCTCCAAGCAGTGAGGGCTCCTCTGGGGTAATGGTCTGTGGCACTTTGGAGCTATCTATGGGATCCTTAAGCCTACTAGGGCCAGGAGAAAGTGTGGGTGAGCAGATTAGCATGCCGGCCCACCACCACAGGGTTGTAAACCTTCCACCTTGCAGAAAGTACTCCTGCACAGTGTCAGTATTGATACCCAGGGGATGTCCAGGATAAGCATAGCATTCTGGGGAGTGATCTCCTCCCAGTACACCCTCCACCAGCCAGGTGCACAGCCACTTCTGTCAGGTACCCATTTTTTTCTTAACAGTGGTTGATAAATATGGCCACTAGAGGACACACAATCCAGCAGTGAGCCTCAAGATGTAACCCTAGATGGGCGCTATCCCGGGAGGCTACCTACCTGATTTGCACACTAACAGGTTGAGGCCCTGGATCAATGGGGGTGCCTCCACACCAGAGGTCAGGGTTTGCAATAGTTAAACTAACTTGGTCACAGCCCTGGGACACTGCAACCCCCTTTCTTTCCCACTAATGGCCCACACAATATATCAAATTACCTTCACAGTATACACTTACCCCAGAACTGGTTCCGGCACTGGGACCTCCTGTGAAATGAGATACAGTAACAATCCACAGTACAGTACTTTAACATGAGACAAATACCTCAGGCAGTATAACTTTGCTGAAACAAGCAGCTCTGATTTATTTAGGGGATATAACAAGGACAGGGAAATCAGTTAATTAGCTTATCACTCTAGCAATACCACCTATGAAACCAATGCACAGGCCCTGCATCCTATCAGGGTTGCACAGCCACCGTAGCCCAAGCCCTAGTGGCTAGTCCAAACCGTGGCAGCTGGTAGGGCCCTTTCACACAGAGAAAGGAGAAGTAAACAGTCAACAGTACAGTAATTCCATTTGGATGTAATGTGGCAATTCAACGAGAAGCGACCCTGAATTAGTACTCACGACCTCCAAATAAGATAGGAGTCCTTCAATGTCATGCAGGCTCACTTAGGGCACACAAACCTCTTCACACATCCACACAAAAGCACTATACCAGGCAGGCTGCATCTCTGTATCGGATGTAATTACTGTGCCGGAGAACACACAGCAGATTCGGTTCCTGACAGACCGAGTGCAATTTTTCAGCAATTCACCAGTCTTCTTCTACAGGGTGAGCCTGGTTTCTACTCTCAGAGATCTTTGATTCTTTTACTGGAGCCAGTTCAGTCCTAACAAGCTGCCAGACCGGAACTCTGGGCCCTTACACATGCTTTTTGACTAAAACTGCACACTGAAAAGAGCACAGGGCTCCTTCCTTCTTCACTGCCAAACTCAACTGAAACTCAAACCGACAAAATCGGCACTTCTTTGAAGTTCCTCCCAGTTCTTGACTGGATTGGCTGTCACTCACAATAGACTGCTGCTGTTGGTCAAAAAGGCACTGAAGTCAAACTACATCTCCCAAGTCACTGCCCATACAATCCTCTTGTGGCTGGCTCAGATTATAAGTCAAGTTCCTGATTCATCAAGGCACCATTTCAGGCTAGCTTACCCACACTGATTGGTCCAGTTCAGCAGTTCAAAACTAGAATGGGAACTAGCAGACACAGTTCTGACTGCAAAAAAGCAGGTTAGACAAACTGTAATTTCATTATTACTGTAAATGATTTCCTGGCAAACAGTTACATCTTTCAGATAGGTTCCTTTGCACTCTAGTGACTCTAAAATAAGAGTGAATTGGCAGCAGCTTGGGTGGTACTCAATCAAAAGAAACACACAGTCCCCCATACAAACTAATTATGTCTGCAAGCAGACAGCTCTTAAAGAGACAATACCAGAGGCTCTAAAAACACTCACTGATAAATGGCTTAAATGCCAAACACCATTCAGGCTTGGAGCATTCAAGCAAGCTCCTGGAAGTCTTTTGGGAACCCCCATTTGCAGGGGGGTTACAATAGTATCTAGTGTTTTCTGTAAACCATCCAGTTTTACTTTTGTTGTCTGCATTTCAAAGTTCTGCCACACTGTAGAATTTTCTGTATTGCTTTTATTTTAAGTAAGCTTTTATGACTTTCTTATCAACTCTGCCTGGGGTCTGGTTGTGGGATTTAACATTGTAAACACAAGGGTTTTGAAAAGACTGTGTGTCTGAAAGATAGAACCGCTCAGCTATTGTAAAAACTACTTAGGCAAGACATAGCCAGTGGCCATGGTGGGATTCAAATACTGAAAATAGTGCAGAGTCCAGGGAACTCAAAACTACAGAATCCACCCTCCCACTGGGAAAAGGAAGGCTGGAAAGTCTTCCTGAACCCTTACTCCTGCTCACAAGTTCTTAAAAAGGGGGATCCTCTCTGCAAACAGGCAGTCCTACCAGGCTGCCCGAGGTTTGGGGGCCAGGGGCTCGTGGCAGATTTTATGCCAGCTACTGGGATCTTGAACGGTCTTGCAAAACCATCACACAATCAAAGGTAGAATTTGGAAAGGGGAAAAAGAAATTTGTTTTCAGACAATAGACCCTATCCTGTTTGAATTTTTTTAACAGAGTAGTGTAGATGGAAGACACTCTGTTCAGTACAGCAATATGAACTTGGAACAACTGAGGAAGCTCTGTGGGGAGAAGATCATTCCTAGTGAAAACAAAAATAAAAGGCAACTCATGGAGGCCCTTCTGGCAGCTGAGCTGGAGGAAGTGCCACCCCACTTAGTGCCAGAGGTGGTGAATTCGAAGCTCCAAAGCCCAGAGGAGAAGGAACCATCTACAGACCAAGAGCTGGAGCTGAGAAGGCTGAGGATGCAGGAGAAACAGATTGAGAATGAGCAAAAAAGGATTGAGATGCAGCAAAAAAGGGTTGAGATGGAGCAAAAGAGGTTCCAGATGGAAATGGAGGGCAAGCAGCAAGAGAGAGGAATGAGCGACAACAGAGGCCCAAGAATAGGCAGCACCAGAGGGAACATGACCTGAAAAAGCTAATGCTCCAACCGACAAAAACCCCTGAGCAGGTAAGTGGTGGCATTGGGTCTGAAACGCCAGGACTGGGGTACAAGTAAAATTCAAAATTAATTGCTGAGTTTAAAGAGGGGGAGGATATTGACTTATTTTTAAATTCATTTGAAAAGGTCTGTATCCAGGCCAATCTGCCCAAAGAGACCTGGAGCTTTCACCTGTCTCCACTACTTATTGGCAAGGGAAAAGCATTGGGACAGATGGACAATGTTGAAAGTAAACATTTACAAGTTAAAACTACTTTATTAAAAATATGATCTGAACCTGATGCATGCAAGAGCAAAGTTCGGAAACTCTGAAAGGGGCCGAGAATAAACTTTGAGGTAGGTAGACACAAAGCAGCATCAATATTTAAAACGTTGGTGGGAGAGGGTGAAAGCAGATTCTGTTGAAGCTATTGAAGGAGTGGTATTGCTTGAACAGTTTTATTGGATTTGCTCACCTGACTTAAAGCTTTGGCTAGAGGACTGAGATCCTAAGACTACCAAAGAGGCTGCAGAGCTGGCGGATCACTATGCTTGAAGCTGGGCTGCTCCCAAGGTGAATTCAGGGGTGAAAGGGAAAAGTGGGCATTTTGGGCAACCAAAAACCACAGCACCTCTGCAAAGAGAAGGGAATCCCCAGGTGCCCAAAAGGGATGTTGGGGACAAGAAACATGATGAATATTGGTATTGTCACCAGATAGACCATCTGTCTGGGCAGTGTACTAAGAAAGCCCAGAAGGTAAAGGGGCCTGTGCAATTGGAGACAATAGCCCATTATATCACTGAGGCTCTCCCTGACAATATGAGGGGGCACATTCACCCAGTCACGGTGAATGGGGTACACACTGGGGGGCTAAGTGATACAGGAGCATCCCTAACCCTGCTAAAAGGGGATTTGGTGGGGGCTGAACAAATACTGCCAAATCAGTTTGTCTCTGTGAGGGATTACACAAGGGAAAGGAAAACTTACCCATTAGCCAGTGTTACCCTGGATTGGGTAGATGCAGGTGAAGGGGTAAGGATGGCGGCTGTAGCTGAAAAACTCATTATGGATGTTATTGTGGGGAATTATGTTCCACAGGGAGTGGTTTGTGCTGCGACCAGGAGGCAGAAGAACAGAGGATCCTGTGATCCTCAGAAATTCAGACAGGAGAGGTTGGGAGACAGGCCAGCCAACCTGTAGCTCATATAAAAGAGGGTAATAACAGAGGGATGGAACTTCCCCTAGTGGCAGTTAACCCTACTGCTACTGAAGGCTGTTCTCAGAAGGGAGAGGTGACACATAGCCCAAAGGAGGGGGAAGGTTGTGATACTAAGTCCCTTACTGCCCCAGCTATGGACCTCAGCCTGGGAACTGATGGGGGCATGCCCCATGCTCTGGGTAAGTGGGAAGACTTAGCAGCGGCGCAATGGACAGACTCTAGCTTAAAGTAGCTGAGGGCCTGTGCAGAGTCTGCTGGGACACAGGGAGGTGATGGAAAACATAGAGTGTATTCAGAAAATGGACTGTTATACATACAGAACATGAGGACAGAGGGAGGGGTGATGGGCAGGCAGCTTGTTGTTCCCCAGGAGTATTGTGGGTTATTGCTCAAGGTAGCCCATGATATTCCCATGTCTGGACATTTGGGCATGGCTCGCACTATGCAGCACTTAGTCCACAATTTCTATTGGCCCAATATTACCAAGTAGGTGAAGGAATACTGCAAATCCTGTCACCGATGCCAGGAAATAGGGAAGGCTGGAAGCAAAGTTAAGGCTGCTCTGATTCCCTCATCACTTGTGGAGGAGCCATTTCAGAAGGTTGGACTGGATATTGTGGGTCCTTTAAATACCCCAAGTTCCTCTGGAAAAAGGTATGTATTGACAGTTGTTAATTATGCTACCCGCTATCCTGAAGCCATCACGTTATCCTCCACTAAGGCGGACAAGGTGGCAGGTGCTTTGCTGAGGATTTTCTCCCATGTTGGGTTTCCACAGGAAGTCATCTCTAATCAAGGGGGTAACTTCATGTCAGACCTAATAAAGTGTTTGTGGGAGAAGTGAGGTGTCGTACAGAGGCGCACAACACCTTACCACCCACAAGCCAATGGTCTCCTAGAGAGATTTAATGGGACCCTAAAAGCTATGCTTATGGCATTTGCAGAACAGCATGGGCAGGACTGGGAGAAATACCTGCCCCACCTGCTGTTTGCCTACAGGGAAGTGCCACAAGAGTCAACCAGATTTTCACCCTTTGAGCTCTTGTATGGATGCAGGGTGCCGGGGCCCTTAGATTTAATACGAGAGGACTGGGAAGGTAAGCATGCCACCCAGGGGACTCCAATAGTGCAGTATGTGTTAAAGTTCAGGGAGACGCTAAAGGAGCTTATGGGCATGGCCCAGAGCAACCTGGCAGCTGCCCAGCAAAAACAAAAGACCTGGTATGATCGTGGAGCCAGAGCTCGCTCATACGGGGCAGGACAGGAGGTAATGGTTCTGATCCTGGTCCGGAAGGACAAGCTGCAAGCTGAGTGGGCAGGGCCATACAAGGTAGTCCGGCAGGTAAACAATGTTAATTACATTGTAGAGTTACCTGACTGAAAACATACTCACAGGATGTATCATGTGAGCATGATGCAGCCATATTTTAATAGGGCTGATATGGTACTTGTGGTTTGCAGTCCTGTAGAGGAGCTAGGTGGGGAAGACCCCTTTCTCAACTTGTTAGCTGAGAGCAAGCAGGCAACATCTGTGGAGGCCATCATGCTGTCACCCCAGTTGACACCTGGACAGGCCCAAGAATTGAGGACCCTTTTACGAGAATTTGCCCCTTTAGTTACGGCAAAGCCTGGATGGACAGCGCTAGCGGTGTATGATGTAGACATGGGGACCCAAGCACCCATACGTAGGACAGCTTACCTGGTGTCAGAGACAGTCCTCAAGGACATTAGGAGGGAGGTGGAGGGAGATGCTGGATCTAGGGGTGATCCAGAAATCTCACAGCCCCTGGGCCTCACCTGTAGTCCTTGTACCAAAACCGGATGGGACTACACAGTTCTGCATAGATTATCGTGGGCTTAATGCTATCACAAAATCTGATGCCCACCAAATGCCATGCACAGATGAACTGCTTGACAAACTGGGAGAGGTGACATACTTAACTGCAGTAGACCTGACAAAGGGGCACTGGCAGATGGAACTGACTGACAGGGCTAGGGAAAGGTCAGCATTCATCACCCCAGTCAGCCTGTTTGAGTTCAAGGTCATGCCCTTTGGGATGAAGAATGCCCCTGCTACATTCCGGTGGTTAGCAAATCAGGTGTTACAGGATACGGAGGACTTTGCAGTTACCTACCTGGACGATATTGCTATCTTCAGCAGTAGCTGGGAGAAACACCTGATACACCTGAGGGAGGTGTTGGGCCGAATACAGGCTGCAGGTCTGACTATTAAGACAGAAAGGTGTCAGGTGGCCATGGTAGAGGTCACTTATTTGGGACATGTGGTGGGGCAAGGCCAATTTTCCCAAACCAAGCAACGATAGAGGCTATTGCATCATGGCCTACACCTGAAACCCAGGGACAACTCGGGGGGTTTCTTGGGACAGCAGTGTATTATAGAAAATTTGTTCCCGGCTACAGTTCTCTGGCCACTCCTTTATCTGGGTTGCTGACAAAGATTAAGCCTAGGAAGGTAAAATGGGACACAGACTGTGAGCAGGCCTTCACGCAGCTGAAAACCTGCTGTGTAGGGCCCCAGTGCTGGCTAGCCCAGACTACAATAGGCCATTTGTGGCCCAGATGGAAGCCTCAGATGTGGGAATAGTGGTAGTCCTCAGTCAAGTATCCAGTCAGGGAGAGAGCACCCCCATTGTATACTTAAGGAAGAAGCTGCTTCCCCGGGAACAAGCCTATGCAACCATAGAAAAGGAATGTCTTGCCTTAGTTTGGGCACTAAAAAATCTTGAACCATACCTTTATGGGAGGCATTTTAAGGTCCAAAAGGACCACAACCCATTAATGTGGTTGGGCCAAATGGGGAAAACAAATGGGAAACTTCTGAGATGAAGTATTGCCTTGCAGGCTTATGACATGGAGATTTCGCATAGGCCTGGATCCAGAAATGGGAACGCAGACAGCCTATCCCACATCCTGGATCTATAACAGAACTGAGAAGAACTGCCTCCAATAGGGGTGTGTTCCCCCCAGGTTCTCTTATGGAGGGAGGAATATGCATGAAAGGCCTATATCCATTTATGTGGATTCATATTGTATATGCTGTAATGTACTTTAGAATGAAGACACTGTCTCTTTAAAAGGCTTTAGGAATGAAAGTACAAAAATAGTCTTAATTGTTCTAATGGCTAGGGTGGATCTGGTACATCTCCAGATAAAGGAGACAGTTTTTCGGGTCCCAGAAACCATAACTCTAAGACATAACTGGGTATCTAGCTTCCAATAACACCAGAAAGGTAATGTAGTGACCTAGGGGTCAGGGGTTAAGCCAAATGCATGGACCAACCACAGTGACACCTACAGGGAAAGGTAAACCGTTGCACCCCATCACACTGTGGGTGGGGCTTGAAGATGACCAGCCTGTACGTATAAGACACACATTTTGAACTCAGGGCAGTTGAATAGTGTTTAGGTTGGAGTCAGGTTGTCTGGCCCAGCCGGCATATACTTTTACACCACAAAGTATATGTGTAGGCCTGGAAAAATCTCTAAAATCAGACTTGAGTGTGTGGGAATTAGACTCTTTACATACTGAACAGAAAATTCTGATTTTTAAGTCAGAATTTTGGAAACTAAGACTTTGCGCCAAGGAAGCGCCTAAAGACTTTTTTAAAAAGGACATTTCAGAGAACTGACTGGGAATACACACTTGCTATACAATTGTTGCTTAAGAACTTATCTCTACAAGGACATTTAAAATCTTGTCTAAACTCTAACATCAAAATAAGGTATAGTTTAAAATACAGTATCTAGTGTTTTCTGTAAACCATCCAGTTTACTTTTGTTATTGTCTGCATTTCAAAGTTCTTCCAAGCTGCAGACTTTTCTGTATTGCTTTTATTTTAAGTAAACTTTTATGATTTTCTTATCAACTCTGCCTGGGGTCTGGTTGTGTAATTTAACATTTTAAACAGAAGAAGTCTGAAAAGACTGTGTGCCTGAAAGATAGAACCACTCAGCTATCATATAAGACTACTTCGGCAAGACATAGCCAGTGGCCATGGTGGGATTCAAATACTGAAAGTAGTGCAAAGTCAAGGGAACTCGAAACTACAGTATCCACCCTCCCACTAGGAAAAGGAAGGTTGGGAAGTCTTCCCGAACCCTTACTCCTGCTCACGAGTTCTTAAAAAGGGGGATCCTCTCTGCAAACAGGAGGTCCTACCAGGCTGCCCTAGGTTTGGGGGCCAGGGGCTCGTGATACCTCTCTTTCCCCTTCTTCCGTGAACACTGAACAAAAGTATATGTTCAGGATATTTACTTTTTCCTGGTTCCCCTCCACACATTCCTCCCTTTCCTCCTTAGCCTTACAATCCCTCCCTTGGTCTTTCTCTTTTTGCTTACATACCTGAAAAATGTCTTGTCCCCTTTCTTTACTGCCTGGGCTATTTTCTCCTCTGTCTGAACCTTTGCACTCCTGACTGCTTGCCCTGCCTCCCTCTGCTTCTCCTGATACGCCTCCCTGTCCTTCTCCCTCAGTGTCTCCTTATACTTCCTGAATACTAACTTTTTTTCTGATTGATCTTTGAGAGACACATGAATATATCATCAAGTCACATTATATAAAGACATCTACATGTTTTTATAATTCTGGGCTACCAGACTAGTGCCTAAGGACACATTATACATAATGACAACATTGGGAGATCCTAAAGTAGGGAAACGTTAAGCCGCCCTCGGCTGTTCATCAAAGGTGGATGAGGTCCCGGGGGGAGTTTCAAACTAGAGACTATGGCCTCTCATCCCTACATCCTATTATCTGATGTTGATTGAACTGGATACATGTCTTAGTTTCGATCCACCTCCTATGGAGTGAAATCTGGTCTGTGTGAGGCTATAAACATGAACCACACAGCCCATCTGTGCATGAGTACTGGGGTCTTATCCTGCAATCTTGCTGTTATACTTTCCATCCTATAAATATCATAACCTGTGTTTTCCCAGCTTCGTATAGAAGGAGGATCTGCCTGTGACCATTTCCTAGTGATAACTTTATTTGCTGCTGCAAGGAGAATGCACACTAAATACGTCTGTTTTTTTTTATTGTTTAAACTGTTTAGGAAAATGCATCAGGATCGCTATTTCAGGAGTTAGCTCACCCAGGCCGAGGAAGACCTCCCTCATCACCTCACCCACTCCTCTCCAAAATTGTGTGAGCATTTGACAAAGCCAGAAAACATGTGCATGTGTTGAGACCTCACATCCGCATTGTCTCCAATATGAGGAGTTACTCCCAGGGAGGAACTTGGCTGTAATCTGTTGGGTGCGGAAGAACCTCTCCACCACCTTCCAAGCGAATTCTCTCCAAATATAGGAACTCGTGATTTGGTGCTGTCTATGCCAAATCTGGAGCAAGTCCTCAGGTGTCAGGTCCAACACCAGCTCCGCTTCCCAGTTAGAATGGACACCGTCCTTTAATTTTGTGGGAGAGTTGGTCAGGGCCTTATACAAACATGATACTAAGTGTCTCGGTGAAGCCTCCCCCTGGATCTGCAGCAGCAATGTTATAGAAGAAGGGAGCACCAAGGTGGTGGCATCCAGTCCCACCATGGAACTCAATAAGTGACGAGTCTGAAGATATCTATAGAAATCTCACTGGGTAAGAGAAAACTCCCCCTGTAATTGTTGAAATGATTTGAGGGTGCCCTCCTGGTAAAATTGAAAAGTGTGAATGAAACCTCTTTTAAGCCAGTTCTTAAATCTGTAATCCAGATGTGCTGGAAGGAAAGTAGACTCTAGAGCCAGTATGTCTACCTATCTCGCCCGTGACAAATTGTCAGTGTATCTGAGATAATTTGCCCAATTATTTATAATACGGTATTTGATGTGTACTGGGATGACTCCCACTGTAAGCTCTGGATCTCTGGCTGGAATACTATAATATAGAATAAGGGTAGTGGCGAAAGTACTCTCTCCATCTGGACCCTGCACGGAATTCAGGAGGGGGTACTCAACCAATGTGCCATGTGCATGAGCTGGGCTGCTAAGCTATGTAATTGAAAATTAGGATGTGCTAATCCTCCTCTCTCTTTAGGTAGCTGTTATTTCCCAAGGCACACCCTAGGCTTTTTCCCCTGTCATAGGTATGTGGAGACCATCCTGTTCCATCTATGCACTTCCCTCCCATCTAAAAGTGAGGGGATGTTTTGTAGTAAATATAATATCCTTGGTAAGATATTCATTTGTATGGACTGAGCTCTGTTTAGTAATGAAACTGGGAGGTGGAGCCATGTTCGTAAATCTTTCCTGGCCCTCGAGAACAACAAAACATAGTTGTATTTAACAACCTTACTAGGGTGGGTGGTTAAGTATATTCCCAAATACTTAATTTGAACTTGGTTCCATCTGAAAGGGTATTTTTGCACTTTAAGCAGGAGGGGGAGTCCTGTATTAAGGTTCCACCAAGCCGTATCAACAAAAGTTGTCGACGTGCAGCATGGCAAAATATTTGATACTGACAGGTGAAATTTCACCTGTCAGTATCTGCCAGTTTTTTGAGGAGCTCAGCTCCTTGCACCCCATATTACTAATATAATCAACTCTGAGTCAGAGTTGATTTTGAAGGGAGGAAACACCGGTGAAACTGGTGCAGCAGAACCCTTACAGCGACAACTTTGAATCTGTTCAAAAGTGTCGCTGTAATGGGTTTCGCTGTCCAGTTTTCGCTGTTCTTATGTGATATGCTGTATTCACAGTACTTCCATTTTACTCTGGTTCAGTTTGTAGCCTGTTAGTTGTTTTATTAAAATGAGACTTTTTCCAGAGCTTCAAGAGACGTCTCTGGTTCTGTGATAAATAGTAACAGGTCATCGGCATAATATGCTATTTTGTGTTTGTGATCTCCTATGGTGTAACCCATATTGCCTCTGTCTGGCATAAATATTGGGCAACTGGCTCAACTTAAAGTGAAAATAGATAGTGAAAGAGGGGACACTCCTACCTCATCCCACGAGACAAAGGGAAATGGACTGAATGGGAACCATTAACTTTCACCGAGGCTTCTGGGCCAGTGTAAATACCATTAATGTTTTTTAAGAATTCTTGGGGGAAACCAAACTTTGACAGGGCCCCCCCAGAGAAAGGGCCAAGAGACCCTGTCGAAAGCTTTCTGAGCATCTAAACTCAGGATCATTAGTGGGGTATTAGAATGATGGGCATGACTGATCAGGTACAGGCTCTCTTAACATTTTTTTTTTTTATTTTTTTTTATTTTATTTAAACAGCAGTTTGGAAAACCTTTGAGCCATAGGCTCATTTACAAAGGTACCTTGTCACAGTAAGACAAACCAAAATACACAGTATAGCAGTACAACACATAAGTATAACAGTAAAATTAAGACATAGATACAAACAAGCTGGTACAGGTAGGATGGATGCAAACAATACCAGAGTTATAAGTCGTCATAGCAGCTTAGTAATAAGCTTTGTCATAAGTATTGAGTACGGCTTTGACTAGTGGCAGTTACAGCATCGGGTGTTAATAAGGTGGTTACGTAAGGAAGTTTTGAAGCACGATATAGTTGGAGCTTCGGAGATGGAGGGGGGCAGTGTGTTGAACCAGGAGGGGGCCCTAAAGCTGGTCAGTGGTCTGCCTAGTTTTTGTGAAGCCTGATTGATCAGGGTGAACCAAGAGCAGAAGAATGTCATCCAAGCGATGTGCTAAAATACTAGTATAGAGTTTATAATCTTGATTTAAGACAGATATTGAGTGATATAAGTCACATAAGTGCGGCCGTTTATCTGGTTTCAATATTGCAGATATAGTACGCTTGTTTCCAGGAGATAGGGTATTCGACTGAAGTGTGTCCCTCCCTCAAGGCCGCAAGCAAGGGATCCTTTATTAATTGTAGAGTTCCCTTGTAGAACTCAGCACTATAGCTGTCTGGGCCGGGTCTTTTTCCATTAGGGAGATTTTTAATTGTGGTACATAATTCCTCCTCCGAAATGGGGCGTATTAACTGAGTATATTGATAGGGGGTTAGTGATAGGAGCTTTATGCCTGACAAAAAAGTTTCTATAGCCTGTGGTGTAGGGGGGTTGATTCTATATATACATCTTTGTAATAATTTGTAACACTGTGAAGTATCTGAGAAGTGGTATCGAACACTCTACCAGTTTGGGGGTATTTTATTTTTGATGTAGTTATCATTTGCTTTGCTTGCATGGGCTATATGCCAGAATCTTGGAGGCCCATGCTCCCCCCTCATAATATTTTTGGCAGAGCCACAATAGGGCCTGTACCATCGTGTTAGTTAAAATCTGTTGGATCTCTTGTTGTGTTTGGGAAACCTGTTCTCCCAGAGAGCCATTCCCCTGCATGTGAACATCTTGGAGGAACTTAAGCCTGTCCTGTAATTCCTGAAGGCGGGTCTTGGCTTGCTGTTTTTTCTTAGCAGCATAAACAATGATCTGGCCCCGCAGTCAGCTTTCAGAGTGTCCCACAAAAGTTGGGGGGAGGTCTGGGGGAAGTGTTATTTTGTATAATTTTTGAGATTCTGGTTTTCAACAACTCAATAAAGGCAGGGTCTTTAATGAATTGTTGAAGTGAAATATTCTGTTTTTTCCTTTTTCTCAAAATATTTAGCTCTAAAAGGATAGGCAGACAAATATTCCTAATTTCTACTAATGCTCCCTCTCCACACAAAAATAATCTAGTCGGGAGTAGTGTCTGTGGGATGTGAGTAGAATGTGAACTGTCATAGAGAGAGGTTTAGGTGGCGCAATAGGTCGACTAGGCCCATCCCCCTTAGCAGTCTTCTGAGATGCCTCTAGCCAGTTGTAAGAGACGGGGTTCTAGACACAGGTATCTAAAGACAGATTTAATAGACAGTTCTAGAATTCCCAGGTACTAATACAACTGTCCCCCTGTGCCTATCATTCTGTTAAGTCAATTCCACCATTTGGGTAAAACCAAATTTTTGTAGCGTTTGGTGTCCAGTCATTGAAAGATACATCTCCTGCAGCAGTAA
This sequence comes from Neoceratodus forsteri, assembly GCA_016271365.2. Classification (NCBI taxonomy): domain Eukaryota; kingdom Metazoa; phylum Chordata; order Ceratodontiformes; family Ceratodontidae; genus Neoceratodus; species Neoceratodus forsteri. The sequence continues at coordinate 1,071,263,187 of CM028133.1, forward strand.
AATGTCAGGTCTCAACTTTTTTAATGCTATGAATGTTCAATATTTTTTGATTGGTTCGCTCAACCCATTTACATTACAGGAAACTATTTTGAGGGGGACGCTCATTGCTTCCATTTAATCAAGCCAGCTATCTCTCCTCCCTTCCCCCACAGACCAAGTGCCAATCAAACCATGGTCTCCAATGTTCCCACCCCTCCCCCCAAAGTAGCAGCCAATGGCTATGCTGTGTAGTCAACATGTTGATCAGGATGTCTAGTGAAAATACGTAATAAAACCTTATCCATGTACCTGCATGTAACCACAAAGAAAAAACTAAATATATCCAACTTTGAACTATCTTGTTAACTAGAGGGAATAGGCAACATAACTGGCCTATTAGAGTAAAAGAAAAATTAGGCCAACTGGGCCGTAATAGTAACAACCTCAGGTAGAAGGGTTGGAACCCCCCTCTCCCCGTGTTTCTGGGACAACAGATCATGACTTCCAACAGCAAGGATGTAGTCTTTGACATCCTCATTTGTGATGGCTGGTAAGGCCATCTAGGGAGAAGTGCACTTCTCGTGGCGGAAGTGGCTCCCTTGGGGTACAATAGACCCCTAATGGGGGATGGTGTGGGAAGGAATAGGGGTAATAGGGTATCACCTATTAGAAAACATAAAAGGAGTAAGGGAATCAAGGAAGTGGGAGAGAACTGAAAAAAAAGGTGTGTCAGTGCCTTTGAGCCTGTGATTTCCCAACCTCCTCCCCCTTCTGGTATTAAATAAGATTAAAGGAAAGATAACTTGATGCACCTTTTTTTTTCAGTTCTCTCCCACTTCCTTGATTTTTTTTTTAACTTTTATCTAAATCCTACTTGTATATTACCACCCCTGTCTGTTCTCCATTTGTGCTATCCCATATGCCTTCTCCCCAGCATATTGTAACTCCCACAAGAGTTCCTGCATCTATCTGGTTGACACCTGTCCCCCTTGCCCTGTTGTTCCTGTTCTGTGTCTTTTTGTGGCCCTTCACCTCTCTCCCCCTTGTACTCCTCAACCCCCCCGCCCACACTCCCCCTTACTCCGCCTTCCTCATAGTATACCGTATACCCCATTCCTACCCTGAATACACTGACTGTCATGTTTCACAAGGCATTGCATGTAATCTATTATTGTCTAACTGTTATCCATGTATAGTTCACCCAATTATTGTTGTGGACACATACCTACATCTATGAAGGCATTGAACAGCTGTACTCCATTTGTGTCATTTTCAAGCTACTGTGAAATTGCTATTGTAAACTATTATGTGGATGCTTATGTTGTTGACTGTTTAAAAATTTGTATATCCTTTGTTCATGATCTAACCAGGTCAATCTTGTAAATGAGTTATGCTCAATGGTGTTCACCTGGATAAATAAAGATTTGATTGACTGATTGATTTACAGGTGAGACCATAAGGCCCTCTTAAATGCAGAGGCAGCATCTGCAGTTCATAAAGTGTTCCTTCAAAATCTTGACTACAACAGTTCCACAATATTAGTAAATCTTCATGCGAAGAGGGAGAGAAAAGAAAGATGAAATAAACACAACTCTACATGTCCCGGACCTTAGTGAGGTCTCCATGTGTCCTGCCCTTCCCAGGACTCACTATTACAATTGAATATTCTAGTCCCTCAAAGTGTAAAAGATGGTGTTTTTCATATAAATGACAATAGCTAGTGTACCCATCCTGGGTCACAGTTATCCACCACGGTGCTCCTCAGTGTGCCTGTGGGTATCATGGGTGCTGCCCCCATCCCCTAGATGGAGAGAGCCAGCAAGACAGGAGGTCAAAGGGGTCCCAAAAATTAAAAGAGGTCCCCCTCTGAATTAACGAATGGCTACTAGCAACAACTGGCTCCACTGTGGGTCCAGAACTCCCCCGGGCCCAGGTCCGATTAGGAGGGACGACCTCTCCAGAGTGCTCCCCAGGCTATCCATAATCTGTAACAGTGTGCGGCCCTCTTGCCCAGCCCCTCCCCACCAGCAGGCTTAGTGGGGAAGAATAGTGCCCCATGAGGCCAGAAAATGGGACCCAGCAACTCTCCGCCTCATTCCTGGATGCACAGAGGACAGGAACAACAGAAGAGCCCTGTCTAGCAGGATCCCAAATGGGTAGAGACCGTGGACCAGGCCGACCTTTCGATCCACTCTTATCACCACTGCTCCAACCTATTATCATATTAGAATAGGATAAGAAAATGTATCAGGGGATGGTGCCCAGGTTTAGGATTACCCTAATTAGCGGGCTTTACAAAGTATGTGGGACCCATGTGCACGAGTCCAGCTTCCTAGTACTCCACAAAGCTCCCTGCCCAAGGTTTATGCTCCAGGTCTAGTGTCATCAACCCTAGGTATGTAATGAGCCGGGAAGAGGAATCTCTATTTAATGAGCATCATCCCCATCCACCGGCTCAAACCTTAAGCGGTATGCTCGGGGTCCAGCATCTGCCCCACGAATGTAATATCAAGTCCCCAGTTTGGCACTTTTGTCAGTGGGCAGTGAAATTTGGGGGGACAGCTCGAGTGCCACACACCCGACTGTGTCACCTGTCGCACTTCTGAAAAAGTCCCACCCCCCTCAAGTGGACCCAAAGTCCCAAGGTTAGCCCTAGAAGGGCTCCGTCAAGTCGCTACTTAATCCTCCTGCCCCCGGTCCCCCCTGGGCCAGGCATAAGGAGGCAGACTAGCCCCCATTAACCCACCCACTAGGCTACTCACTGCGACCAAACTAAAGGTCCATCTGCTCCAGGACTCAGGTATCTGGTGTGGAAATTTGGTGTAGCATCTGCTTCAGAGCGTTCCGACAGGTTTGCTGGGCCCAGGGGTTCTGGGGGGCGGGATTCTTGCCTGCGCTGCTGAGAGTCAGTCTTTGCGGCAGGGCTGTGTGAGAGGGGACATCAAACCCACGCTTCTGCAAGTCCAGCAGGGCCTCAGCTGCGGTATCATAGTTTTGTTTGCCATTGGAGTACTGAATCACCAGTCCAGTGGGATATGGGGTCCAAAATTTCAACTTGTTCTTACGAAGCACTGCAAACAGGTATATATTGCCACTGGCGTTGCATTGTTGTTGGTGCATAGTTATTGCCCAGAAACACCCTGGTGGTGCCATAGAAGATCTTTCCTTGGGCCCAAGCTTTCTTTAGAATTAGATCTTTGGTTTGATATCTCAGAAATCAGACTACAATAGATCTAGGTCGGGCGTTGGGATTAGTGGGCTTGAGGCAAAATACCCGGTGTGCCCTGTCGATTTCCAGTTGAAAGTCTGAGTCGAGGGTTAGGGAGGTGCACAGTAAAGTGTCTAGAAAAAATATATCATTCCTCTCACTGTTCTCCAGGACTGAGTGTATTCTGATGTTTCTCCTACAATGCCTGTTTTCAGCATCCTCTTGGTGATCAACTGTGAGTTGACAAACTTTAATTACTTGCTGGAGGGTATTTTGTATCTTAGTAGTGGAAGCGGTTTGTTCTGTAGATATTTCCTCAATGGTATTTACTCTTTCCTCCAAGGCAGACAATATTCAGTCAGAGTGAAGTTAGCGTCTCTTTGAAAGTGCGAAATTCAGTTTTAAAGTCGGTGACTTCTTGTAGTATTTTATAAATTTTTGAGTCCATTGCGCTCATTTTTTTGGGCTGGGATTTTGGTTTAGATTGGGACTTTGAGGCCTTTACTGATGATTAACACGTGGACGACCGTGAAAGTTAGGAGGCCTCAGAGCCAGATGTTTCTTGGTCCAAATTCTCACCTTCATGCTCCAAAACATTGAATTTGCTGCTACCTCCCTTGTCTTTACTAAGGGCCATCCCTTGCCTGGTGAACAAAATTAATTTATTTTGATTATTTATGCTGTTTGCAAGGATTTTATCAAAACCGGGAGGAGAGCTGCCGTTTCAGGCAGCCATCAGCTGGGTGATGTCACCGGATGTCCTCAAGTTCCACCAGAACTTCATCTATCTCCCTTCCCCCTCCCCTGTGCCGAAGGTCTGTGGATCACTTCAGTGCAAACAGTGGCTCCATTCCCCATCTCTAAGATGATCCACAGTATCTCTGCCCCTCACTGTGTTCCCTGTGTCTCTGTTACCTTTATGCTATTCCTTACGTAAAGAACCCTCCTCCCCCTTTCTTACCCACCCTGTCCTTCCTGAATAGAGTATAGCCTTGTATGACTATATCCCAGTCATGGTGACTCAGTAATGGTGACAATGTCCAGTTCAGTCTCTGCCATAATGGCCACTAGGTCCGAGATTTTATTTTCCAGACTTCAAACATTTGCATACATGGCCTTCCAAATTCTGCTACCACCCTGCTTGTGAATCCATTTTCCCTTTTGCCTTCTCTCCTTACCCCCTCTACCCCTCATTCCCATTCCTCTTCAATTCTTCCATTTTTTTTCTTGTTATTCAATACACTTGGGGATTTCCCTCCTTTAGGGTTCTCCCTACTGACTACTTCAGCTTGCGGGGGAGGACAGTTTATGTTTCCCTGCTTCCTTCCGCCACCCCCTTGGCAGTTTAAACACTCACTAGTTTAACACTTAAATCATTCACTGAGGACTGCAGTTCCCTTACCGGATTGACGCAGGCCATTTCTTTTGTATAGGCCATTATCCCTCCAGGTAAGACCCAGTCCCAGTGTAGCTGAGCCCCTCCTCTCTGCATGACTCTTTCAACCATATGTTGAAGTTTGTGGTACAGAGTACCTTATCCTTCCCCCTGTCTTAGACAGGCAGCCCTCAAAAAAAGGCCACCAAGCATGCTACTTGCCTAAGACCCCTCCCCAACTCCTTGAACTGCTCCTGCACTATCCAAGCCTCGTGCCTTGCCAGTTCATTTGTCTCTGGGTGGACAATGACATCCAACTCTCCCTCCCATCCTGCTACCCTAGTAATCCTCAAGATCCGCTTCCCATCCCTTCAAGCCTTGGCACTGGGTAGACCAAACACAAAAGTCGGGCTTTTATGTTCATGGCCCCTACCCTCTGGAATTCTCTACCCCATCAGATTAGGGAGTGCATGACCGTGGGGGGATTCAAACAGGCTTTAAAAACTTTTCTGTGGAAAAAGGCATACGGTGATGAAGATTGTAGATTTTGATTATACTGTGAATTTTAATGGGATTATAAGAGTGTTTTATCTGTTTTAACTGTTTTAATTGTATTGCGCCTTGACATTTGAAAGGCACATTAAAAATAAAGTATATTATTATTATTATTGAATTATGTTCAATAGGTTAGGAATTAGGTGTCAGCGTGGCTCAGTTGGTAGCACATCCGCCTCTGGACCAGAAGGTCGTGGGTTCTCATCCCACACCGGGATTGGACTTGCACCTAAAAATTGCTGGCATCCGAGTGCAGTATTGGGGGGTGCTGTACTGCTGGGGTGCGCCGTCCTTCGGATGAGACGTTAAACCAAGGTCCCTTCTACCCATCCTGGTGTTGTCCTGGTGGGTGTCCAGGTGGAAGTAAAAGAACCCAGGGCACTCTTCGCAAAGAGTAGGGAACATTCCCAGTGTTCTGGCCAACATTCCCCTGCCCATAAAACTGGTTCATGCAATTATCCAGGCTGTGTGTGGGTGATGATGTGCGATATGGCCGCCACCACACATTCAGTCACTTCACTACCAGTCTAGCATTGCTTGTAAAGTGCTTTGGATGTATGAAAAGCGCTATATAAATGCTGATTCTTCTTCTTCTTATGTTAACCGGGTAGGCACACTGAGATTGAAAGCCCCTTTTTCAGGGGCGACCCAAATTAATTAGGATGAAAACACAGATAAGCAATGGACATGATTTAGATTACATACAAAACAGTACAAATTACAAATGAATCTTAGAAACACAGGTTAGAGACTTTCGAGTTGAACAATGCAAGACCTATCAAAGCACACGGATCTGAGTAAACAGGAAACAAAGAATTAACAATTCAAAAATGTCTCATTCATAAGACAGAGGAAGGATAAGATCTCAGTTGATGGGTCAGTTTTGAAATTAAAGCAAGCAGAGGAGAAACAGCTTTGTATCTCCAGAGGGAGATTGTTCCAAAGGGAGAGGTGGAGGGGGCCTGAAAAGTACTGGGGCCAGTAGTCCACGGGGATGGAACTGGGCAAGAAAATCTGTGTCTTTGGCACAGTAGAGCTACCAGCATGATATGCAGTGGAGGAATACACAGCCGGACCAACTATCCACTTTTTAGGAGTAGCTCATAATGCTGACGGACTGAAAATTAATTTAAACGGCAAGTAAGATGCGAACAGGTACGTTTGCCTCCAGGGTAGTGGTCGCCCTGTCTGGAACAGTGCCACTGCACCATGGGCCATGGGAGCATCAGGGCTCCAGGGAACCTGAAAATGGGAGAGAGGTTTATGGTAATTGAAGTCACAACAGCAGCAGCAGCACAACCTTTCATAGCAAAGAGAAGAAAGCCTGAAAAGGTACAGTGTAGCATAGCGGGCATAAGACATGCCATTAGTTACTGAATGTGGTTAATGGTAACAGTGAAAGATATGAACTGCAGAAGAGAGGATAATGCCATTATATGCTGTGTGCCAGCTTATTTCTGTGAGCTATGTTTACTGAAATGTTTAGCGTGGCAAGTTCATGCATACATTCAAGGAAAAGGGAGGCAGCAGACTGCTAGAGTCAGAAAACAGGTGCATAATACATAGCGAGGAAATCCCAGTGCTCTCCTTTCTTAGTGTACAGTGAATTTACAGCTGGAGTTAAATGTAATTTTCAGCATTACAGTTGATATCGACACAGTAGAAATTGAGAGGGCCCCTAGTGGGTGATTATGTTTAGTTTGTAGCATCCCATCTCCCCTTCACGTGGGGATGGAGTATCTTTCTAATGCACTGATTAATGGTGACCACAAGAATTCAAGCAACTCTTCCTGGTTTTTTGATTTCTATTGGGCTTTCTCCATTTTTTGACATTCTAGGAGGTTACTGGACCACTGAGCAGGGGTGTCTTTAACCCGGGGCAATGTGGTGGTGCTATGGAGATACTTCCTGCCTGGCCATCATGCCCCTTATGCCTGAGCGCTCCAGGCTGGTTCAGGGGGCAGTTTCATTGTCCACGGCCTGCCTACCTGTGCCAGCACCAGGCCACCTGCCAAAGAAGGAAGTAGCACACATCAAGACCAACCCTTCCACACACAGTCCAGAGAATTCACAGGCCATCCAACTGTTCTGGAAAAAGTCCTTTTAAGGGGTACTAGTGGACATAAGGGACATGGGTGTGGGCAGGACAGTAGTGTAGTGGGTAGGTAACTGTCTGGGTGGCAGGACACAGAGGGGGGTGGTAAATGGCTGTCACTCCACAGAGGGAAGAGTGACCAGTGGGGTACCACTCTGTAACAGAGTAGACACACCAGAGGGTGTAGACAGAATGAGAAGCAACCTGCAGAAACTTGAAGAATGGTCAGGGGTTTGGCAGTTGAAATTCAATGCAAAGAAGTGCATGATAATGCATATGGGGCACAAAAACCCTGGCACAATATATCAGTTGGGGGGTGAGGATATAGCATGCACCAAGCAGGAAAGGGATCTTGAGGTTATCATCTCTGATGACCTCAAGGTAGAACAATGTGACAAGGCAGCAGGTAAAGCAAATAGGATGCTGGGATGTATAGGCAGGGGCATTACCAGCAGGAAAAGGAGGTCATAATTCGCTATACAAGACACTAGTGAGGCCCCACCTGGAGTACAGTGTACAGTTCTGGAGACCATACCTACGTAAGGACATAGACAGGGTAGAGAAGGTTCAGAGGAGGGCAACAAAGATGGTGCATGGATTGCATTACAGGTCCTATGAAGACAGGTTGAAGGAACTGAACATGTACTCCCTGGAGGAGAGGAGGGAGAGAGGGGATGTGATAGAGACATACAAGTATCTTACAGGGAGGAACAGGGTGCAGGAAAACACTATTTTTAAGCGAAAAAGATGTTCCAGGACTAGAGGGCATGGGATGAAGTTGGAGGGAGGGCGATTCAGGGAAACATGAGAAAGAATTTCTTCACAGAACGGGTGGTGGACAAGTTGAACACCCTGCCAGAGTAAGTGGTGGGGGCTGAAACAATCACGGGATTTAAGAAAGCATGGGATAAACATAAAGGAATTCTGGAGGTCAGAGGTAAGGTGCAACAGACTTCTAGGAAAACAAACTGAACTTACAAGCTCAAATGGGCAGACTGGGTGGGTCATAGGCCCTTATCTGCCGACACTGTCTATGTATCTATGTGTGTATCTATGTATTTAAGTGCTAGTGAAAAGTATCTGTGGGTGATTTGGAGCCACAAATTATCGAATAAAAAAATGCAAGTGCCCACGGTAACACAGATGACCCTGCCTCATACTGTATGACAAAAAGAGCTTTTAAGGGTTAGTGTGGTGCTACAGTGGTACTAGTGGGCACTTTGGCAAATATTAAAAAGGAAAAAATATATAGAGGCAGCCACACAGTCCAGGGTCCCAGATTGGACTATACTGTTACAAATAAAAGTCCTTTTAAGGGCTAGTGTGGAACTAGTAGGCATTTTTTGCAAAAATTTACAAAAACAAATTAAACAGAAATACAAGCAACCAACCACAGTCTGCCAGTGCCTGCCTGTGCTGTGACGTCTGGAGGGCCTAACCTGACATTTTCTTCTGCTTGCCTACAGACTGCAGAATCTCGGCTGCAGTAGACTACACAGAGCGAGAAACGTAATTAAAAATACACAGTTACTATAGTACATTACTGTTAAAGCAATCGGAAAAACCATTGAGAAACAGGAAGTCAGAGATACAAGTAAAACAGAGCAATCCCATATGTGACCAACTTCATTGCTCCTTTTTTCTTTTTCTGGCTTGGGCTCTTTTGTATTGTTTAATTGCAAAAGGCAGTAAATTACTTGGTTTCTGAAATATAATAAAAAAAATCTGCAGGTGGACAGACAGTAGTACTGTGGCAGTGGTGCTCCAGCTGTGGTAACTGACTATTCATCAGGTAAAAAAATGTTGTAGGTGCCGTACTGGTCCTTTTAAGAACAGATCCCGACACAAATGATTTGATCCCTTTTATTGGACCAACATGGATGTTACACAAAAGAACAAAGTGCTCTAGCTTTCGGACCAACCAGGTCCTTCTTCAGAAGCATTATGCATAAAGTTTCTGAAGAAGGACCTGGTTGGTCCAAAAGCTAGAGCAGGTTGTTCTTTTGTGTAATATCCATGTTGGTCCACTAAAAGGTATTAAATCATTTGTATCAGGATCTGTTCATCAGCTAGACAGTCACTGACAGCAAGTGTGTTTAAGGGCTGCTATGGGCTTTTTTGTCTTGTCTTTCTTGTCTAGCCAAATCAACAAAATCAATCAACTACTGAGCTGGCATCTTTATTCATTACCTCTGCATACTTTAGTTTTTCTGGCATGTAGGCAGTTTAATCTGTATAGTACTGTAGAGTGTTATTTAACACTAGACTTTATTATGGATATAAGAAACTATTTCAGGAAGACTTAATGACCCATAGCCAGTATCTCAATCAGAACGTCAAGGAGGAGAAGAAATCGCGGTAACAGATGTAGCAGCACAGCAGTCGCATTCCATCGTGCTTTTCATTCATGATTTAGGAAGCAGTCATAGCCAAGGTGATAACCAGCAACATACAGAAGGGGGACAGGTGGGGCTGCTGGGGCAAATGATAGAAAATATTGCTCCATCACCAGCGGCAGAATACCGCGAAGATACAACTAGCAAATCTCCAAGTGACCTTGGCAGTAATGATACTGGACCTGTACAGCCACATAATTATAACTTCCCATCAACTTGTTCTGGTAAAAACACGAATGCACGCAAACGGTCATTTCAGTCTGATTGGTTTAAAACATTTTGTTGGTTGGAATACTCAGTTCAAGCCAATGCAGCATATTGTTTCCCTTGTAGAATATTTAGCACTAGCAATGCTAGGTCATTTGGAGATGCTCTACTTGACAAAGGATTCACAAATTGGAAAAGAGCTACTGAATCATTTAGGGAACATGGCTCTTCAGCTGTTCATTTGAGTAACATGACCCACTGGGCAGAATTTGAACCTACCAAAACACTTGCACTATAGAACAAGTCATTAACAGGGCAAGTGACAAAGACATCCATGATTGGAGAGAGTACATGAAATGTCTAGTGGAAATAACTAGATACTTGGGTAAACAGGGATTGGCATTTCGGGGACATGATGAGAGCCCAGACAGCATGAACAAGGGAAATGTTCTTGAACTCCTAGATCTCATAAAAATATGTGACCCCTTTCTTGCAAAACACAGACCACCAGGTAATGCAAGTTATACTTCACCAAATTCACTGAACAAACTAATTAGCAACTGTTCTATAGAAATACTTGCACGCATTATTCAAGAGATAATCTCAGCAGAAATGTTTTCAATCATGGCTGATGAAGCCAGAGATAGTAAAAAATGTGAACAGCTAGCAGTCTGTGTACGCTATGTAAACAGTGAGGGACAGATAATGGAAAGGTTTCTTGGGTTTACTAAAATGGAGAAGTTTGTTGGTGTCAGTATCACTGCTGCTTTATAAAACTGTTTGAAAAAAACATGCACTTGACAAACTGCTGTGTGTTGCTCAGGCTTACGATGGGGCTTCTGTGATGAGCGGCCATATAAGTGGTGTTCAAGGAAGATTTTGAATGTTTCATGATAAGGCAATTTATGTACATTGTTATGCCCATGAACTAAATCTTGTGCTTTGTAATACGTGCAAAGAATTGCCAGAGGCAGGTGACTTCTTCCACTCTCTTGAGCATAGCTTGGCAGAAGACACCAAGAGAAAGGACTGCTGTGTGACTGAACTTCTCTGCTGGGACTAAAGTAGAAGAACTTTTGTATTTGGACCTTTAATTCAGGGTAAAAAACTAACATACAAAACAAAAACAAAAAAAAGTGTGTGTTTGGGTTAACTGAACTGAATGGGTAACTGAAAAGTCATCTAGGTGTAAATCTCAGGTGACTGAAAGGACTTAACTGCTGTGGTTTAAATTACTTGTAGAAAGATCTGGTGAAGTAGGGGGTGGCTTAGCTAGAAAGAAGCTACATTTAAAGACTGCCTTAGAAAGATTCTGCTAATAGCTTGGCAGAAGACACCAAGAGAAAGGACTGCTGTGTGACTGAACTTCTCTGCTGGGACTATATTGCCCTCCTTCCTCCCTCCACCCCCACCCAAAGCTAGTTCTATTTTATAGGCACAGGATTTGACTGACAAAAGGAACTTCCTGTTTAGGGGCAGGAAGTGAGTGATCACAGAACCACCAAGGACCCGCATCCTAGAAGGGGCAAGAGTAGCTCTCCGGCCCCTCTAGCTGCTGGAGGTCTGCCTCTGAACAAGTAAGTGGTCTACTGAGAAATATAGGATATTCTTGTCTCAGAACAGGACAATCAGGAGATTAAAGGGCACACAGACAGAAAGTAAGGAGAGAGAGAAAAACAGAGCGAAAGAGTCAGGATTGCAAACAGTTAAGGGGTCAGAAATAAGACATGATTGGAGTGGTGCAGTGCAGTGGCTGTGGAGCAGCAGTCTTCCGGGAGATATTCTGGAGGATGCGGTGTTGTCCCATCTGCAGGCACCTCTCTGGGCTGAGGGAGGAGGTTGCTCATCTCCAGGCTGAGTTGGCCAGGATTTGTGGGACCTCCTCTTCCATCCAGGGACCACCAGTGCCACTGCCGTTGCCTCAGAGGTTGCCAAGAAAGAGGAGCGGTTGGACCACAGTGGGCTCAGGGAGGGTGAGGTGGTGGAACAGAGGCACATCCCTCCAGTTGTACCTCTCCACAATTCCTATACCATTCTGGCAAAGTGTGGTTCCTCTATGGAGGCACCTACAGTGGAGACCAAGGAGGATGCTGGGAACCTCCACAAAGGAGACCCACAGGAGGGTGGCAGGGGACCCTGCAGGGGAAGGAAACAACTCCTGGTGGGGGACTCCATTGTTAGAAAGGTAGAACTGGGCAAGGAAGGGGAGAGGGAGGTAAGGTGCCTGCCTGGTGCCATGGCTTGGAGGGACAGGGAGCGAATCCTCAGGATTGCCGGAGCAGCTGCACAGGGGAGGGAGCTGGATGTCATTGTCCACCTAGGGACAAATGACCTGGCTAAGAAAGGATTAGAAAGTGCAGGAAGAGTTTGTGGAGATGGGAGGGCCTTGGTCAAGTAGCACGCACTGTAACCTTCTCGGAGGTGCTACCCATCTATGGCATAGGAGGAGCTAGGGTTCCGTACCATGGGATTCAATCAGTGGTTGAAAAACTGGTGTGGAGCTCAGGATTTGGCTTCAGGGGACTGGGGTCCACCTGGAGTGATGCAAGCCTATACTGGCATGATGGGCTGCATCTGTCCGGGAGGAACCAGGATCCTAGGTGATAGGTTTAAATGCTTCATTGGCAAGCTTTTAAACTAGCCAAGGGAGAGGCACTGGAAAGGGCAGGAAAATCCTAGCCCCCAAACAATCACAGTAGTAAGTGTGGCAAACACCAACATGGAGGTGTTGATGGGAGAAAGGCAGGGGTAAATGGAGAAAGTGACAAAGGCAAGAAGGACAGGGATGGGGCAAAGGGGTAAGGCCATCAGGAAATGGAGGGTAATGGTACCAATGCCCGTAGTCTGGGCAACATGCTCCTGAGCTGGTGGCCTTAATGGAAGAGGGATGCCTGGATATCGAGCAGTCACAGAATCATGGTACACAGAGAACCATGACTGGGATGTTAACATACCAGGGTACATAACCTACAGGAGAGACAGGCAGGGAGAAGAGGGGAGGAGTAGCTCTCTATGTAAAGGAAGGGATAAAAGCAACTGAACAAAAGAGTAAACAGGGAGGAGAGAGGAGGCACTGTGGGTCACCTTGGAGACTGGAAAGGGCACCACAATCCACACAGGGTTGTGTACAGACCCCCATGTCAGGGGAAGGAATGGACAAGGATATGATGGAAGGAATTCTTAGAATGGCAGAGAAAGGGAGATACTGTTGATGGGAGACCTGAATATGCCAGATGTTAACTGGAGCACATTGCTGCAGCCACATCCAAGAGCAGGGCCATTCTTGATGCCCTACAGGTGGCAGGCATTAGATAGCTAGTTTGAACCCCACTTGAGGGGAGCAATCTTAGACCTCGTGCTCTCAAGCAGGGGCAGTGAGAGGGATCTCGGATCTAGAAGTAGTTGCCATCTGGGGACAAGTGACCATCAAACAGTGTGGTTCACGTTAAACTCAGCTACAGAGTCAGCCATACAAAAGTGAGGGTACTGGACTTTAGGAGGGCTGACTTTGGCAAGATGGGAGAGTGCCTCAGAAAAGTACTAGCAAACAGGCTAGAAGGAGGTGTGGAGCAACAATGGGGAATTATCAAAACTGCCATCACAGATGCAACAAGCCTTTGTGTGAAGCAAATAAACAAATCAAAACAAAAGAAAAAGCCACTATGGTTCTCAAGAGAGGTGGCTGTGAAAGTCAGGAAGAAAAAGATAGCATTCCGGAAGTATAAGGAAACACAGAAGGAGCAGGACAGAGAGCTGTACCAATTAAGGCAGAAAGAAGCAGGGAGGGAAGTCAGAATAGCAAAGGCCCAAACTGAGGAAAAGATAGCCAACTCAGTTAAGAAGGGGGATAAAACCTTTTATAGGTACATCAGCGAGTGTAGAAAGACAAAGGGAGGGATAGTGAGGCTGAATAGAATGAACGGTGGGTGGGCAGAGGGGGACAGTGAAAAAGCAGGAATACTGAACGAATATTTCTGCTCAGTATTCACAAAAGAGGAGGGGAAGTGCCTAATCCAATTAACAGAAGCACTCTTGATAGGGGGGTCGATCCCAGTCCTTTCACAGAAGAAAGGGTTCTGCAAGAACTCCTAAAACTGAAGGTGGACAAAGCAATGGGTCCTGATGGAATTCACCCCAGAATTCTAAAAGAATTAAGGAAGGAACTAGTGAAACCACTGGCTACTCTTTTAATAAATCATGGGAGGATGGTGTGGTACCTGAGGACTGGAGGAAGGTGGATTGATTCTCTTCACAAAAGTGGGACCAAGACAGAGGCAGGAAACTACAGACCTGTCAGTCTGACTTCTGTGGTAGGGAAAGTGATGGAGTCACTTCTGAAGGAAAGAATAGTTGAGTACCTAGAGGTCAGTGGAGCACAGGATCCAAGGCAGCATGGGTTCACAACAGGAAGGTCATGTCAGACCGAATCTAATAGATTTCTTTGACTGGGTGACCAAAGTAGTAGACCAGGAGGGGCTGTGGACATGGCCTACCTAGACTTTAGCAAGGCATTTGACACAGTCCACACAAAAGATTGATAGTCAAATTAACCAGCCTGGGAGTGGGTCCCAGGGTGGTAGCCTGGTAAAACATTGGCTGGACAACAGGACACAGAAGGTAATTGTAAATGGAGTCCACTCTGAAGAAAGGCGGTTACTAGTGGGACCGCAGGGTTCAGTATTGGGTCCAGTCCTTTTAATGTCTTCATCAGTGACATTGCAGAGGGACTGGAAGGAAAAGTATGCCTTTTGCAGATGACACAAAGATCTGCAACAGGGTTGATACACAAGGAGGTGTGGAAAGGATGAAAAGGAACTTGGCAAGGTTGGAGGAATGGTCAGACATATGGCAGCTAGGATTCAATGCAAAAGTAAAATAATGCACCTGGGAAACAAGAACCAGGGAAGAATACACGATGGGTGGGGAGGTAGTAACAACAACAAAACAGGAAAGGGACCTAGGGGTAATCATATCAGATGACCTTAAGGTTAGCAAGCAATGTGAGAAGGCAGTAGGGAGGCCGGGGTATACTGGGATGTATAGGAGAGGCATCAGCAGCAGAAAACAGGAAGTTGTTATCCCTCTGTACAGACAGTTGGTGAGACCCCATCTGGAATACTGTGTCCAGTTCTGGAGACCCCATCTCTGCAAGGACATAGACAGGATAGAGGCAGTCCAGAGGAGGGCAACTAAAATGGTGCAGGGTCTGCAAGAGAAGCCGTATGATGAGAGACTAAAGGAGTTTAATATTTATACCCTTGAGGAAAGAAGGGAGAGGGGGGACATGATAGAAACTTTCAAGTACCTCAAGGAAATCAACAAAGTCCAAAAGGGTAGCATCTTTCAGAAAAAGATACTTGCAAGAACAAGGGGACACAATTTAAAGATAGAAGGAGGGCGGTTCAGGGGCAATGTGAGGAAGTATTATTTCACAGAGAGGGTAGTGGATGCATGGAACAGCCTTCCTGAGGAAGTTGTGGGGTCTAAAACTGTGGGAGAATTCAAGAATGCATGGGACAGACATAAGGCAATTCTTGTTGGGGGCAGGAAGATAAAGGCTGTTGGTTAACTAGGATCTGCGGCCTATCCTGTAGGTAGGGAAATGGGCAGACTAGATGGGCCTAGCGGTCCTTATCTGCCGTCAAAGTCTATGTTTCTATGTTTCTATGTTTCTTGAGTCTCTGTATGCTTTTTTCAGTGTTTCAGTGAAACAACACCAGCAGCTTATGAATGCACAGGGGGACCTTGGCTTAGCACCATCTGAACTTGTGCAGATCTTGGATACTAGATGGCCTGCAGACTGTAATCAATCAGTGCTGTGCTGAAAACTTTTGATCCACTTTTAAATTGTTTGTCTATGGTGTCTGATGCAACCGCTCATGGATTACGAAAGAAGCTTGCAAGTTGGGCAACAGTTTCCTGTCTCTTTGTGTTTCAGACACTACTAAGCACAACCAATGGGTTGTTTATTCTCCTGCAGAAAGAATCCCTTGATTTGTCAACTGCTGTAACAGCTGTTGAAGCTGTCACAAGTCTGTCAGACATGCAAAATGAAGCTTCAACCAATGACGTATATAATAAAGCCCATCAGTTTTGTGAGAGACTTGATATACCAATTTTGCAGGTTTCAAAACATCGCAAGCACAAAACAAATCCCAGGTTTAATCATTTCTTTGAAACAGCCTCTTGATCACGTGAAGTGACCCATAATGAAGAAAGTTTCAGATCCAAACTGTGATATCCTTGCTTGGACAGAATGATTGCAGAATTTGAGAGAAGGTTTTCTACTGTAAACAAATAAATATTAACTGGCATTCAAGCTTGCTCACCTTCATCATCAAATTTTTTAAACCTTGTGTCTCTGCAACATGCAGCTGATCATTACGGAACTGACTTTTCACATGAAGAAGTTGTGTTCACTAAGAACTTTGTGAAGCACTTTCAAAATGAGGTGAAAGTTATGACAGCGTTTTATAACAAACTAGATATTCTAATGTTTCCTTCCCTGAAAAAATTAGTCAAAGTTGCAATGACTATCCCTATCTCACGTTATTCATCTGAACATGGATTTAGTGTTCTGAGACATCTGCACACTTTGCTTCATTCAACAATGAACTAGGAGGGGCTTGATGCTTTAGCAATCATGACAGCTGAGCAAGAGTCATTAATTTACAATTATACAAAATCACAATTGTACAAAATCAATCTCTGCTGATACCATTATAGACAGTTTTGCGACAATGTCAAAGAGACGACACAAACAGTTTTGCGACAATGTCAAAGAGACGATACCAGCAGACCCATTAACAGTATTGCCATCCAATGATCCACTATTGAACAAAATGAATACTCTCTCTCTATCATGTCAATACATATCTGTACCAGTTATAAACACCTCAGGATAATCTGTACCAATAAAAAGATGCAATTTTTCACAGTCTCATTAATGAATCACGTTGAAACCCTGGACATGACCTGTTTGTTGTATTTCTCATCTTGGTCTGTAAACTCACTCCAGACCAGTGGTGTCCCCTTCGAAAATCTGTGCCCCAATTTTGGTTCAGAAAGGCAGGATCATCCTGATTTACCTCTTAACTTTATATTTCAGTATTGCCATGACCTATTCCACACAGCATTTCAAGGGAGTTACATCAAAACCAGTCATAAAACAAAGCAGGACCAACCTCTATTGTCTCCCCCCTAGTCCAATGCAGTGTTATGTGCATAATAATATTGCGTAACATAAAAGCACAATCTCATTCATACCGAATACCTTGGAATGACATTGTCCACTTCTGGCCTGCAATATCACTCCAAGCCAGTGGCACCCTCCTAAATCTTTCTTCTATGAAGTCTGTGCAACAAGTTTATGTTTTTTCACCAATACACTAAACACAAACATATAGAGACTCAGAAGTTTAATTCTTAAGTTTTTATTTCATTGTTATCTTGACTGACTGTACAACGCATTTCATGGAAGGTGCATGCCCCACCAGTTGTAAGGAATTCATGAGCAACCTTTATTGTCACTCACATC
The DNA here is from genome assembly GCA_016271365.2 of Neoceratodus forsteri. Taxonomy (NCBI): domain Eukaryota; kingdom Metazoa; phylum Chordata; order Ceratodontiformes; family Ceratodontidae; genus Neoceratodus; species Neoceratodus forsteri. The sequence continues at coordinate 1,071,280,539 of CM028133.1, forward strand.
CCTAGTCCTATGCAGAGATATGTGCCTGTAAAGTCACAAAGAATCACAGTCTCAATCATTATGAATCCATGGGCCTTGACCTGTGTACAGCCCATAATAATAATACTACACTGCTATTATCAATTATTCACTTTCTGGATCACTATCAGTGTGTACATATATTGGATCACTATTAGTGTGTACATATATTGGATCACTATTAGTGCGTACATATATTGGATCACTATTAGTGTGTACATATATTGGATCACTATTAGTGTGTACATATATTGGATCACTATCAGTGTGTACATATATCTAGTTCCAAACACAGGAGGAGCAAGTAAATGCTGACAGATGCAGCTCAGCCCAATTGCCCATCTTATGAGAGGTGTTTCAAACTTTCCACTTTCATAAAAGGAGCACACTATCCATTCTTCAGATCCCTATTTGTAATGCTTGAGGGCTCAAGAGAGCCCAGATTTTCACCTTTGCAGTAAGTAAAACCTCAATGGCTTCAGGGGTCATTGCTCCCCCCTTTAGGGGTTTCACCCCTGGACCACGATTGGGGACCTATGTGGCCCCCAAACCCCCAACATGGTAATATACATCACAGGGACAGTGCCCCTGGTGTTGCATGACTCTACAGATGCCCCTGCCACTGAGCTACACTGAGTGCTGAGGAGACCATGCAATGCTGTGCAGTAGTCTTCTTTGCATTAATTAGGGCCCGGTCCCATAGACGGTGCTCTCAGGAAAAGTTTATTGATGATTCTGTCCCCAGCTGTAGCTTCACTGCAGAGAATGGCAGAGGTTTACCAGTAGTTTACTCAATCACTCTATGCACTTTCCACCAAAAACCCTTTATCTTAAGACATGTTAGTACAGTAAAAGGTATACAAAAGTACTTCCCTCTGTTTTGCATTTGGGGTAGGTAGGGTTGAGCTCTGGTTTCATTCTATGTAGCCTGCTAGACATACAGTAGGTTCTGTACAGAAAATTGTAGAAAAACATCAGAGACTCCTTCAGCACTGGTTGTAGGACACTGCTAATTGTTTATGTGTTTTGTTTCTGTGTCTCTTGCTGCAATCACCAAGAGCGGACACCGCCAGAAAGACAGCCAGAGATGGGATCAGCTAGAGACAGGATCTGCATTTGTGTAGCAGGGGTTAGTCAATCAGGAAGGACAACAAAAGGATGTACATTTTTAATTACTGTAGGAGCCTTAAAGGGGAACTGTCATCTACAGGATTTATTAATGTCTGAAAGCACATACCAAACTAATTTGAGTGAGCCATTGTATTTATCTGTGAGTCTTTGCAATCCAAAGTTACTCATATGTAAACCAGCCTGTAATTAAGGGCTGAAGGCAGCCATGTGTTTTAGGCTCCAGACAGGAAATGATGTCACCAAGGGTCATGGTCCTCCTTTGACTGTATTTGATTTGATTTTTATTTGTATACGAGTAAGCACTCTGGGATACAATCCCTTTTACAGGTATGACCCATGGTCAAAAAATATATAAACACATGATACAAAAAACAACTTTTACATTACATACAAGTACATAAATAGGAATGCAAATTCCATATCATAATAAAAATAATTGCTTAAAAACAATCACACTTTGATAAACCCTTGAGATGTAATATAAGTGCCTTTGCGCACAAGTTGTAGTTTACTATTCTTCTGATTTGTGCAGGAATATTATTCCATACCGTTGGTGCAGCAAAAGTGAAAGAACGCTGATCACTTGATGCATGCTTCAACGGAATTCTCAACAAGGTTTGGTCCCCTGTAGATCTTGTATGGAGCTCAATATTAGGTATCACAAGTTTTTTTTTTTTTTGAATTAAGGGGTATGCCAGTTTGTTGTACTCTAAAAATAAATTTGGCCATAACAAGCTTATGATATTGTTTTACTGGTAACCACCAAAGTCTTTCAATTATGTCACAGTGGTGAACAGTATTAGGTGCTAAAAGTGCAAATCTACCTAGTTTATGCAGTAGCACAGATTTATGCCTCACAATACTAGTGGGAACGTTGTCCACCACACTAGAGGCATAATGCAACGTGGGCAGCAAACACTGGTATGGATTTGCCAAACATGTTTCATCAGTAAGAAAACTATGAAGCCTGTATAATTAGGCAGTTTTTGAGTGTATTTTAGTTGTAGTTGCCTGAATATGAGAGGCATAATTTAGTGTTGGATCTAAAACAACACCCACATATTTAATGTTATTAACATTTTCATAGACAGTACCATCCATTGACCCAACAGGTTAAACTGGAAATCGTCTGTTTTATTAAGTATATTTTAAATTACAACACTTTCTACATTTATAATACTTGTTTTGTATGTGCACTGAAACTAGTGAGTTATCATCTTTACATTTCAACCTGTTAGTAAAATAATCCATCTTCAGGATTGTTTTAACTTTTAGACTATACTGCCAGCTGATCATCAAAAACTACACCTCTCAAGGCTGGTTCTATGGTGCCAACAGGTATTGGGGTCCCATATCAGGATTTCTAAACCCTGTCTGTGTTCATGTCAGTACAGCTTTCTGGGGCTGCCACAGCACTAACTTCTGTCTTTTCCCATTCCCTCTTTTACAGCCTTTTCTCTTACAATTTTGGGTGTGAACTCAGGTCTACAAGATGCAAATGTGGCTACATACCTACTGGCCTGGCATCATGAGGCCAGCCTTGAAATGTGTAGTTTTTGATTATCAGCTGGCAGTACAGCATAGAGGTCAAAGGTTAAAACAAAGAGCTGTGAACAAGTTTCATTTATCCAGCAGAATGGGTTTTGATTCCAACATGCTTTACTTGTATATTGTGTGACCAGTGAGTCACTTAACCTCCTTGTGCTCCCACAACAGACCCAGGAACAAGCTATTGCTCAGTGTGCCTTTCCCGGACAAAGACACTAAAAACAATCTGAGCATGTGTTACAATTCTGAAAATATTATGCTCTTTTCTATTCAGATTTGACTTTAAAAGAAAAAATTGGGGACACAATTACTTGTTTATTAATTGCAAAAGTACATACTGTATATGGACAACATTGTTAAAACATGCATAACCTGAAATGCATAATTAAAATATAGAATAACATATGGGTGGGCATGTGTAACCAGACTTTTAGACACACCTGAGGTGTGAGATACTACATAAACCCCGAGGGCAAAGCCCGATGGGTTTATAAAGGCATCCAACATAGAGGTTATGTGTAAAATTCTGTTTTTTTATACACACACGCACAATATTTTATTTAATTAATGATAATAATTTTTTCCCTTTCAGCACAGTTCAGTTAGTGCAGCACTTCTGTCAGAGATAGTGAGAGACACACACATACACACACACTGCCTGTCTCTCCCTTTTTTCATGTTACAGTGGTAATGGCATTCTGGAAAGTCACAATCTGTTGACAGAGCTGCACAGTGTAAGACGCGCTTGGAGGGTATGAGCAGCAGGATCAAGCAAACTGATTTTTTTTTTATTTTCAAGGCAGGATCAAGTAGATAGATATTTAAAAATATTTAAAATCTTACTTACCTTAACAGTGTGAGGCAAAGCTTGAGTGCTGGTATCAGTGTTCAGTAATGGAGCCACCATGTTGGGCAAGATGTTCAGCCCACCCACAGAGAAACTAAGTGCCAATTAGCTTTCTGCAGTGGCACTTGATTTACAGATGCTGATTACAACCAAGGGCGTAGATACCGATACACCTGGCATGCCATGGCGTGCAGCACACCAGCGGGGGGGTGGGTAGCAGCCCCTGGAGCTGCTGGCATGTCTACAGATTTCCTTTTTTTTTTTCCGCAGGCTTTTCCTGAACACTTTCAGTACTTTGGAAGTTTAGGGAGGTGGGGTGTTCTACCTGGCAAACCTGTTATCTGTGAAGTACAGCAGTAGCCCCGCGAACCTGATTGAGAAGTATATGCTGGGATAATTCTGCCATCTCTATTAGGTCCACTGGCGAGGAAAAGGGGCTTGGCGTGATGTGGCTGGTAGTAGGGGGCAGGTTGGTGGGTTCTTTAAAAAGCCCAGGTTGGAGACACGGTAGCTATCTGTTGCTTAGAGAAGTTCTTCTGATGACCAGCCTGCTTTGAGTTCTGGGAAGTCAAGATGAGGACTGGAGATGAGTGAGCCTTTCTCTGCCTGCCAGCCTGCCTTGAAGTAAGAAGATCACAGTGCGAGCCTGCCTGCCACCTTGCCCTGGCTTGAGAAAGTCAGAGTGGAGAAGGCGAACTGGCAGATTCTCGAAATTGGGAGGCTGGAGCTTTAGATTGTCGCAGCCCCACCGCACAAGTCCGCCGAGAGTCACAGAGAAGTCTGAGCCAGGAGTCTGGACCGGTCTGACTACAAACTAGAGCACCACCAAACTAGCGCCTTGCCTTGTTGCAATTTGCCAATACTATTCGTGCTGTCGCTACTGCTGCCGCATCGTTTAATGAAGACCAGCACCACTGCACTGCACCGTCGGCAAGAAGGCACTTCAGTCATCATGTCGGTCTGTTGGTGAAGCCAGGAGGAGACCATTCACAGCCCACAACAGTCAGGTAAGGGCAAGGCAAGCAGCAGGTGTTAGATGTAGCGTGTGACTTGGGCAACCAGTTCCACAGATAATAAAATGGAGGTTGACATTCTTGAGCGCCGTTTAGAAATTTTATTTTAATGAATTGCCTCACTTTAATTTATTTACTGAAGCAGATGGGGTCAGCAACAAGGTTCCCCAAAGTCTTGTGTGCATTATTTGGTGGTATTGGCTTACACCCCAATTAGTAAGGGCTGAAGCCCTGACTGACTTCTGCTGCTGCTGGCAAAGGGCTCCTTTGCTGAGAGGGACAGGTGGTCTAGCTCAGAGTCACAGCCATCCCCAGCAGGACTGTCCTCCTCACTCCTCATTCCACATGGACCTCACAGGAACCCCTTAGATCAATAATTCTCTTAATGGAGCTCGTTAGAGGAACTGCAGTACCCATGGCTAGAGGGACGTCCTCATTCTGGTCATACTCTGCTTGGATTGCTTACATAAGTAGACAGCATTATCTGTACTGGAGTGTATAATATATGCCATGCCAAGGTTGACTTTGGCCAGCATGTGAAGCGGGGGAAAGTCCAGGTGGGGAATATAAAATCAGATATGACTCCCTCTGGCTCCTAGATACTCTAGAGTGTAGTGCACCCTATTCAATGGAGATCCATCCATCAGCACATGGGTTCAGTAGGATCTGTTTTTGGCAGGAGACATTTTTTCAGTCTGGACCACTTTATTCCTAAGTCAGGGTGAGTGCAAGGTATTTTATGAAAGTCTGCATTGAGTTTACAATTAATATGACTATTTTACTAACAGGATGTACTAGGTCACCTCGACATACAGTGTGATGCTTCAGGAGGTTGTGTCCGGCTGAGAGATTTTTTATGAAAAGGGAGAAAAGGATGGGATGTTAGTAATGTAGACACTTGTGCCTTGTGAGAAACCAAGCTTGATAGGAATAACATTGGACAGGGTTCCATAAGATTTGCTATCCTGTTGCCTGTGTAGTAAATGTACAAAAACTACACCGCTGCATACTGTGACAGGCCCAGAGCTGGCAGCTGAGCAGAGCAGTTTGTTGTCCCCTATGGCAAATGCCTTTTGATGTACATTAATGGTTCACCCTCACAGCTACAGTACTTTATCTCCATGCCTGTATTTGCGGTTGTCATGTTGCACCAAATGGACTCTGAGGACTGAGGACTAGGAGTGTTTTCTTGGTTTTATATCTATCTGTCTCCTGCACCTCTGCTACATGGTGCTTTTCCCTAGTGTTGTAGTGGTTTAGTCTACATAGAGTATATTGTGAGCCAGGAGATATGTCTGTTACAGTAGACGTTTGGGTGAAAAAAAAACTTAGTGAAGCAAAACCAGGAGGAGGCATTTGTTTATATTCTGCACAAACAAAGCTGCACAGAGAAGGCCATATACTCTTGTAAATCATTTGCTACTAAACTGCCTAGCACGAGTTGCTCATCAGGAAAACCTCCAGTCCTCTTGTACTGTGCTCAAGGTAATTCCTCCAGAGTGAAAACTTTGCTCAACTTAATTATTGTTCTCATTCCAATTTTTGGCATGAATTTCAGGATGTGACCTTTGACCTTCCAGGCTTCCTGTGCCGCACCCACCCTGTTGATGCATTACATCTCGACTGGTGGACTGCTTGTGCTTAACACAGAAATCCATCTGGTATTTTATTGTATTCATTTCATGGTCCTGCACCTCACAAAACATTAACTTGTGTGTATACATAATGCAAATGTACAGTATATTTATCCAGCTAATAACCTAGATGAGATGCAGCATCTTGCCTCCAGTGGAGTCCTCCGGCCCCCCCTGCCATAGTCCCCTGCATCCATTCACTTTCATAGCTTGCTAGATAGGAGCAGTGGGAAATTAAGTGACTTACAAACTCACACACAATGATGACCCTATGTTCTGTCTGGTTTGGTTTGCTCATGAGATGCAGCCGAGTGAGTAAACCACAACAGAATTGGGTAAATCCTGGCATCACCCACACCCTCAAGACTCAAGAGATATATTGCGATTATACAATTTGCCATTTTTTTTGTGACTATTAAAAAACAAAAGGATTTTGTAGTTTAAATGTTGTTTTGTATTTGCTGTGTGGCATAAACTAAGTAGATCTGTGTTACGGAGATGCTGTTGTCAGTTGTGTGCTGCCAGGGAGACACTACGTTTATTTGGTATGCAGTAAGCAGCTATAGTTTTTTTGGAACTTAGATTTTATTGTCAACCACAGCAGGATATCCATACATTTTCAGATCATAAACATTGACTTCAAAAGGATATAAGAAACATACAGTATATTAATACAGAGATTGTGCATTTTGAGTCAAATTAATCTGAGTGTGTCTTGTATTTTGTTTCTAGGTCCTCACCCCAGACTGATTCTAATTCCAGAGTGGTTTAAACTCAAGCTTCTGTGGGAGAGTCCAGTTTATTGGATAATCATGTATGATCTCCAGGGTTTTCCAGTTAAAAAACTATGTTTCATAAAAAAAAAGATTAACAACAATGTCTGCAACTAAATATATTTTAAAACTTGCAAACCACACTTATAGTGTCCAAGTTTTTGAGATAAGTTTTCTTGTTGATATAACTTGCTAAGATCATAAATCCTATTTAAAACCAAACCAAAATTCATCTAAAAGGAGACATAACAAGACCTAGCCAGACTATAGTAGCCAGTAATCATTTAGTTAGATGATATCCTGAATATAATTTCCGATACAGGGCCCCTCCCCATCAGTATGTTGTTGTTTTTTTTTTTTTTTTTTTTTATTAAAACCCCATATAGAATCTTTCCCCCTCGTCCATTTCTCGGCATTATGTCTCATTCCCACATCTTTTAGGTTTGAAGTAGTTAGTCTAAGACTGATTTGCCCTCTCTCTCGCTCTCTCTCTTCTAGGTGGTCCATAAAGGGGAGCCATCTCATATTGAATTTCTCGCTCGAGAGCCTCAGACGAGCAGTGATGGCCTCCATCTCCCTAATTTGTTGGACATTATGGTACCAATTAGCTATTGGGCGGGTCACTGGTAAGCCATTACTGAGTAAGTGCCTTTAGGGCTGCTGCTATCAATATGTAAAAAAGGTATCTCCCTGCTTGTGTCTTTATCTCTTCTGGGGTGGATCCCAAGACTAAATTCTTAAATCTCAAGGGAGAAAACCAAGCTTAAAATTGTTGTGATCGCTTGAGCTATGTCAGCCCAGTAGGAGGTGATTTCTGGGCATCCCCAAAAGATATGGTGATGGGTCTCTGTAAAACTACATTTTCTCCAGCATTTGTTTGAGGTGTGGTTAGCATAATGGCATGTTACAGTGGGAGTTCTAAAAAAGCATGTGTTAATTTTCCACCTAAATTCTCTCCAGGATGGAGAACTAGTTGTCTTGTGAGTTCCCTTCCAAATACCCTGCCATGTTTCCATTGATAAGTTTAAATCTGCCTCTGTATTCCAGCAATTTTCTATTCTTTGTATGGTCAGGGCCCCCTCACCCTCCATAAGCATTTGATATATCTGGGAAATATACGCTCTAGTGTCTCTCCGTACACTACTCTGATGGGTCAGTAGAACGGGGGCTGGAGGGGCCCACCTCAGCTCTGTGATCCCTATGTTAGTCTTGATATAATGTAAACATTGACAGTATCTGAAGGAGTCCGTACTGCTCAAATCGAACTCTGTTTGCATGTGCCCAAAGGACTTCAGGTGGTCTCCCTCCAGAAACTGCTGCAGGCATCTAAGTCCACCCGCTGCCCATCTGACAAAGCACATATCCCCCCTAGGAATGGGGAACCCTGGTAAATGTTAAAGAGGCAGGTAGCTCCATACTGGCTGAATTGCTCCCCAGCATTGTCTGATTTTTAGCCATATTGACATGGTGGGCCGGATATTCAAACTGCGCCCAAAAAGTGTGCAACAGCAGGAGCAAGCACAAGTCAATTGTGCACATGCGCAATAGATGCAATATTCAAACATGGAGCAAGCCAAATTGCGCAACAAGCCAGCGTCTGAATATCGCACAACCTGCGCCATAGCACAACCAGGAAGCGGAAGCTGAGCAGATATGATGCGTCATAGCGCAACAAGGGCAGCTCAGCTGAGCAGTCCAGAGGCACCATAGCACAAGCAAAGAGACCCCCAGCAGCAGAGCAATGGAACTGCACAACCAGGGAGGTAGGCAGGGGCCCACCACCCATGCCACAGATGGGCACAGGGACACACTGCAGAACCAACAATGTATCCCCACACCCCAAACACAGCATAACTGGGGGAGGGATGGAACAACCACCGGACCATGGGGACAAGCAAAGAAAGCACATCCCGACCGTGTTACTGCAGCACACCCACTGGCAAGCTGAGAGTGCCACACAAAGGGGGCGGACCACCCCAGTGTCCAGCAGCCCCCCCCATGTGCACAGCACTCCCAGCACTGTGACCCCAAGACACCACCCTTGTACAGTGACCAGCACTGCAGGAATCCCCAGGCCCCCGCCCGGCACACTGCAACCCCGTGAACCACAGAACTATACCAGCCAAACCCACCATGAGCACCCAGCAGGTGGGTGGCAGCACACGGCAATACTGACTGGAAGCCACACCCACACCAGAGACACCACCCCACACACACGCACACACATACCCATGACCATACCACACCTGATGCCATGCACACCACTGCAACTGAGCACCTATAGCCAGCTGCAAATCAGAGACCACCACAGTATTCATATCAAAATATAAATGTAATGCTGAAGATGAACAACAAGAACAACAAGCAACTATCAACATATTTACAAAGCAGGGGTGGGGGTATGGGTATGAGGTAGGGGTGAGTAAGGGACAGGGGTGAACAACCGGGAGAGGGAAGGTGGGGTGTGCTGTCCTTCAGCTAGCGCCTGGGCAGCCTGCCCTCCTCCTGCCTGGTGCTGTTCCTGTGGCCTCTGCCGGCACCACATCTCATGCCACTGCAAATCCTGTAGGATGGTGTGGCTGTCGGTGGCCACCTGAGTGAGCCTCCGCAGTCCCTGCTCAATACGTCTCAGGATCCGGATACCTAGGACAAGGGATCAGAGTCAATGGCTGTGACTGTCCACATCCCTGAATCCCACCCATCATGCATGGCATACAGCCAAGTGCCCCGCTCCTGTGATGGACTGCACCCACCCACAGTGACTGTGCACAAGACATGCCCAACCAGGCAGCAACAGCCATGTGTACCACTGCACACACACACCACCCATGTCCGTCACAGCACAACCAAGGCTGCCCAGTGACGTGGCTCTGTGGTGGGATGGCAGTGCCACAGCCATGTGCCCAGTGCATGCATGGACCACCAGTGATGCACATACACACAGGCAGTGCCACTGGACAGTGATGACTGTCACATGTTGCGTGCATGGTAATGTCGTCCATGGAAGGTGTCCGCCCCCCCCAGCATGCAATAGCATCCATGATGTAATGACACTCACCCTCATCAAGCTGCTGCTGCAGGTGCTGCTGTGGCTGCGGCTGCTGCTGCTGTGGCTGCTGCTGCTGTGGCTGTGGCACAACTCCTCCACCAGCCACCCCGGCACCGCCATCCCAGACCTCAGCCTGTGTCCGCCTCCACTCCTCCACGCTTGTGGGAGACAAATGAAGAGAAACACATCAGTGAGATCCCAAAGCAGACAGCCCCTTGCCCCATTGAGTGTGCCTGCCCACACAACCAGATGCAAACAGCACACACCTGCAAACACATTCACAGCAAACCATAGCCAAACCCACCCCCATGCGCTGGTCACATTACACAGTGTCACCCATGTGGACAATACCGGTGCATACACAGCACACCCACCTGCCTAGGCACAATGCCCCTCCTGGCACGAGACCTGAGGCACTCCAGTAGAGCATGCTCCCTCCTCCGCAGGTCACTGTAGCAGTGCCTGCACTGCTCAGGAGTCGTCCTCCACCCAGTGGCCTGCTCCAGGGCAGCAACCACCTGCTGCCACACATGGGTGCGTGCCACCTGCAGGGGCACTCCCGCAAACAGTGTGCCATGGTGAGGCTCCACCACAGCCACCAGGTTTGCAACCTCCAAGGCCCCCCACAGTGGAGCTCTCCTGCGTGCCATTTCCAATTTGTACAGTGGCAATATGGCGCTCCGCAGCGCAGCAACCCCACATGAAAATGTTGCACAATAGAACTCCATCAGTCCCTATTGCGCTGTTCGTACAGCGCCGTCGGTCCCCATTGCGCTGTCACCAAACAGCGCGATAGAGCCGTACACATGCCAGACGTACAGCGCCAGGGGGCAAATGTCGGGCACAAGGTCAGGGGTCAGTGGTGCAAGGCCACGCACAGCACCATCGGACGTCTACACATCCTGCGTGAACGGTCACCTGCATGTCAGTGCCACAGTGGACTTTTGCGCAGTTGTGCCACAGCGCCATTTGGTTCCCAGCGCTGTAGCGCCACTGGCACAATGGTGGCCGTGTCCTGAATTGCTGATCGCACACAGCACGTCATCAGTGCGGCAGACGCCTGCGTAAGCTACCTGGGCATGTGCAATGCGGTGTACTACACAGTCACGGAAATGCGCCATTGGCTCAGCTGGCTCAACCGTATTGCACAAAGCGTAATGGCGCGATATTCAGCTGACACATGCAAATCATCTGATCAGCCACTCAACGGCGCAGTGGCGCGATTTGCATGTCATTAAAGTTGAGCCACTCCTAATTTGCATGCATTGCGCTATAAGTACGTGACATTGGGCTACGCTGGCCAGATTAGGTTACTGCAGGTGAGGGGTGAGTTGCATGCTGTGTGAGGTTCTGGCCAATGGTCATGGGATAACGCTGTAGACTACACAGTGACAGGTGTCCACTTCCACCCATACAGACCGACATGACCGAGCAGAGCCAAGGAGGGTGGAGGATGGTAGGGCAAAGGAGGAGGCCCAACTTCACTCAAGGCGGGAGAGAGGCCTCTTCCAGGCCTACCTGGAAGAGGAGCCATTACTGAGTGGACAGCGGGGCACCCCTCAGGCCCATGCAGCTGCATGGGAGAGGGTAGCTCGAGCAGTGAACCTGCATGGAAGCCACCGGCGCTCCATGCAGGAATGCAAAAATAAGATGGGGACAGACCGCAGAAGGGTGAAGGAGGAGGTGGCAGCCCTCAGGGCGGCATGTGCTGGCACAGGCGGGGGACAGCCAGTGGTGGTGGAGCTGACCCCAGCTGAGGACCGACTGGCTGAATCAATGCAGCAGAGTGCTATAGAGGGCGTACCAGGAAGTGGATTCCAGACAGGTGGAAGCCCATCACTGCACGGTATGCCATGGTGGTGGTGTTTGGGGGGGGAGGTTGATCAGATGCACTAACCTGTCCCCACTTTCTGTTACAGATCCCGTTTATCTACAGGGGACGGTGGTGGTGGGACCATGCAGTGAGGAAGACCTGCCAGAGTTGGAGGAGGGTCCATCCACCTCTGTCGCCAGCCAGCATGCACTGCACAGGCATGCACGCCTGGCTGCCACCTCTGTTGTCAGTGAGTCAGGTGTGGGGGGTGCACAGCCTGTGTCTCAGCAGTCTGGCATGCAAGCATGCCAGCACGCTGTGACTGTGGCTGTTGCATGTACCTGCACCATTGGTGATGCAAGGACTGCAATGGCAGTGACACGTGTGTCCCATGACGGACACACAGCAGGCCAGCACGTGCCCTGGACCTAGCTGGTTCCAACGTATGTGCCAGCATGTCAGCACAGTCCCAGGCTGTGCCTGTCAGCACCGGTGGGGCAGCACCAGTGGCTGTGCAGGTCTCTGGCACTGTTGCGGCCACAGCAGTGGAACGACTGGTCCCTGGGGCACAGCAGTTGGAGGGGCAGCAGCAGCAGTCACCCACCAGGTCTGGGGGTACAGGGTCCAGTGATGGCACATGCACACCGCCCACTGATATGCCCATACCTGGTCCTGGTGAACAGTGCCCACCCTCAAGGGGTGTTGAGCATCAGGACCTTCCATACCCTGGGGGACAGGATGCCGATGTGGCACAGGACCCATTTGACGAGCACACCCGCCTGCTGTGGCAATCAGTACAGCAGCAGGGGCGGGTTGCAACATCTGTGGAGGCACTGTGCGTGGCTGTGGAGCAGCACAGCAGGGACATTGCTTTGATCCATGCAGAGATGGTCCAAATGCGGATGGATGTGATCGCCGCCATTGACAGGTAGACCCAGGCATTGGTCGTTGTCGTGGCTGCATTGGGCACACGGTCAGGTGCCCCTGTACCGCGCACCCCACACAGTACGCTCTCCACTCCCCGTTCCTGACATCATGCGACACCCAGCCTGTCGATGCCGGGTTCTGATGTGGCCACCCCGAACATCTCTGGTGCAGGTATGTTTGGCATGCTGCAGACCCCTGTGCGGACAAGGTTGCAATCGCACAGTGGGACCCCTGGTGGTCCATCGGTGCCACCCCATATGGCCCATGCTCAGCCTGCCAGTGCCGCTGGGTCATGGCGGGGCCACCCACGCATCCGAGATGGCCGTGTCACAGTGCAACATGACTGACCTGTCCCCCAGTGTGGGACCTGTCTGGTGCTGCCCTGTGTGCAATGTGTGTCATGGTGGGCAGTGCACTGGTGGGTGCCCTTCCCAACACGCCGACACATGAACCACCTGTACACCCACCCGACTGCTGTCCACAGGTGCGTGTGCATGATGATTCCTGCATTGTACTGTACACCAAGGTGCAAGGGTTCCCAGCATCTGACACACGTACTTGGACAGTACAGGTGGTGGGGGTGGTCTGTGGAGCTGTGTGTTTGACATGTCTGTTCCTGCTGTGCTGTGCACCTGCCCATGTATGCTTTGTGCCTGGTGTGTGTGTGTGTGTGTGTGTGTGTGTGTGTGTGTGTCCATATGACTGTTCACCCTCTCTGATGGTGTGTTCGTGTGCCTGGACCCTTCCACTCGCCTTGCCGTCATGCACCCCTGGTGTGTTACCCTGTGTGCCTGTGGGTTGCGCCTGGACAGTATTGGTTGCACACGGCCCCTTGACTTACCTGTGTTGTGCAAAATGCTCCTCCATGATGGTGTCCCGGTGCAGCTGGGCCTGCTGGATCAGTCGGGGGTCCCGCCTCAAGGGGCTGCTCATCACCATCATCACCACCGCCACTGGCGCCCCATCGCTGTCCCCTCCTCGACCTGTATGGCTATCCCACAGTCTTTGGCCATGTTGTGCAGGATACAACAGGCCAGGAATATCCCGCAGGCCTTTGAGGGCTGTGACTGTAGGGCACCACCGGAGGTGTCTAAGCATCGGAAGCATGCCTTACATCCCAAACACCCGCTCGATGATGTTGCGTGTGGTGGCATGTGCCTCATTATAGCATTGCTGCGATGGGGTCATGGGGTGCCGGTACAGTGTGAGCAGCCAGGGATGGAGTGGGTATCCGCTGTCACCTGTGTGGAGATAGTAGAGATAAGTATCATGTTCAGGTCCATATTGCCCATATCCCTGTGTGCCACTACCATGGCACCTGTGGCATTCCCACCTTGCCCCAAGTTTGCTATTCCTACATGCGCATCACCCACTAGATGGCCTGTGGGGATGTCCCCACTCTCGAATTGATGTCACAGTGCGGACTGATACCATATGAAGGCACTCATGCTCCGCCAGGTGTGTGGTGCCAGATATTGATTATGCGCCACCGCATCACCCACCACCTGGCAGTTGACACTGGAAAAGCCCTTTCTGTTCCTGTATGTGGCCCCATCGGGGCCAGGTGGTGTGTGAATAGCCACATGGGTGCAGTCTATGGCCCCTAGCATGCCAGACATACGTGCTACCCTGTGGAACTCCTGCATGTTTGCTGTATGCTCTGCCGCAGTTCTGGGGAAATGGATGTACTCCGCAGCATGTGGCAGCAGTGCGCTGAGGAATTGGGTGAGGAGGCATGACGTGGCCAACTGTGTTATGCCTGTGGTTTCCCCTGTCGGCCTCTGGAAGGTACCCATGGTGAGCAGGCACATGCAGGCTGTTACCTTTATCTCCACTGACAGAGCGTGACTCCGTCGTGAGGGTGCCTGCATCACATCACTACACAGCTCACAGAGCCGCCCAGTATTACCCTGTTCAGCGGTACCGCCCCACACCCTACGCCTGAATACAGCTCAAAGCTGATGCAGGCACGGTACTGCCTGTTGGGGTCATACTGCCGACGGGCCCTTCCATGGCCACGTCCCCCTGCAGCATGCCTTCTCACCCCCCTCATTACAGTCTCCATGTGGAAGCTGGCACTGTCCATGTCCCTGGCTTGTGTTCCCCCCCTGGCTGTTCTTGCTGTGCTACCCCCGCTGTCCTGCCTGCTACCTCCACTGCACCGGGTACACCTACTGGCCCTGCAGTCTGTGGCCCAACACACCCTCCCTTGTCCCTCTCCTCTCCTGTGCACCCCTGCCTGCACTTTCACTGTCGCACTTCGGTTTCTCCCTGCCTCATGTGGCTTCCTGTAGCGTTTTGCGCCTCTCCTTGAGCCTTTATTTTGGCTAATTTCTGGCATGGCGCACCTTCCAGTTTATCCGCTGTTAGCGCGCATTGCTAAAGTCTTTTGAATATCGATAGCGCTTGTTGGCGTGCTGGGTCCACCTTCGGTTGCGCATTCCTTCATTTGCATTGCACTGTTGCTTAGCCTGTTTTCAGTGGTGCAACTGCCTCCTGCTGAATATCGCAGAATGGCGCAACTTCGGACTTGCACATGCGCAACCCTATTGCGCATGGCGCAACTCTTTTGAATATCCCACCCGGTGTGTTTTGTAAATGTGTTAGATATGTGCTTCAGGTCTGAGGAGATAACTGTTCATGGCAAGACATCCAAGGGGCCCCACCCGCACTCTTTCTTCTCTATTTCCACCCACCCATGAGCCTTCCCAGGCATTAACATTTTGATTACATGGAGTAATTGTGCTGCAGTGTAATATGTAGGTAAGTCCGGTACATTGGGGAGCGGAGAAAAACTAAGGGCCATCTCAGCAGATTGAGATCAGAAGGAGGGTGGGTGGAAGAGGCGAGGGACCAGGCAGAGGTATTTAACCAGTACTTTGCCTCTGTGTTCACTAGGGAGGGGGATGGGATATCTACAAAGCAAGGCACAAAAGAGATAGAAGCGGCAGGGAGTGGGATCAGGGGAGCAACAGAAATGGAGCAAAAGGGAGGGAAAGGTACACCTAGGGGTGTCACATCTGGATAAGGATAAAAAGACCAGTAAGGTGGAGGGGACGGATGATGCCATCCCCACCAAAGGGTGTGGTTTGCCCTCAAGGCCCTAAAGAAAGACAAATCTCCTGGGCGGATGGCATTCATTCGAGAGTACTATGGGAATTGCGGACATACTGGCTGCACTCTGGCGAGCTTTTCAACAGGTCACTTGAGAGACAGGGAGGGTACCTAGGGATTGGCCAGAGGCACATGTGGTACCAATCCATAAAGGGGGAAGGAAGTACCAGGAAACTATAGACCCATCAGTTTAACCTCGTGGTGGGAAATTAATGGAGAGTATACTAAAGGAACGATTGGGGTTTACTTGGAGGAGGTGGGAGGTCTGGATAGTCGGCAGCATGGGTTTGTGCCAGGTAGATCATGTCAAACCAACCTTGTGGAGTTCTATGAATGGGTAACATCAGAACTGGACAGGGTAAGCCTGTGGATGTATTATTCTTGGACTTCAGCAAGGCTTGACTCTGTCCCCCACAATGGTCTGGTGGAGAAACGATGGGGTTAGGAGTAGGCCCTTTGATGGTCAGATGGATTGAAAACTGGATAGCTGGACGACTCAGAGAGTAGTGGTCTGTGGGGAGCTCTCGAACCCTACGAGAGGTCGGTAGGGGTACCACAGGGCTCGGTCCTGGGTCCAATCCTGTTTAATGCATACGTATCAGACATCAGGGAGGGTATAGGGTGTGAAATGAGTCTCTTCGCGGATGACTCCAAGATGGGAGCAGTAGTTGAGGGAGAAGAGGGGAGGTTGGCCCTGCAAGGGGACCTGGACACCCTGGAAAGCTGGGCTCACACATGGAAATTAAATTTCAATATCACCAAGTGCAAGGTGTTGCATCTTGGTCGGGGAAACCCTAAACACAGGTACACCCTGGGAGGGAGGTGCTGGAAGCCTCAACAGGGAAAAAGACCTAGGGGTCATGGTGGATACATGTATGAATAACACTGAGCAGTGCAGGAGAGCAGCTAGCAAGGCAAACAGGATGTTGGGATGCATCTAAGGGGATCACCTCTAGGAGCAAGGAAGTGATTCTGCCGCTGTACAATGGACTGGTTAGACTACACCTTGAGTACTGTGTACAGTACTGGAGACCACACTTGAAGAGGGACATCAGCTCCTGGAGAGGGTACAGAGGAGGGCAACAAAGATGATACGAGGGTTAGGGATTTGACTTACGAGGACAGACTTGAGGAGCTCTGCCTGTTTTCATTGGAGGAGAGGAGAGATAGGGGACATGATTGAGGTCTTCGGCACCTCAAGGGAATAAATAGGGTAAACATGGAGGGGATCTTTAGACTAAAGCAGGGAGGCATCACCAGAGGCATGGTTTGAAGTTGGAAGGTGGAAGGGTGAGGGGAAAGAGGAGGAGGTTTTTCACTGAGAGGGTGGTGGACCCTGGAATGTTCTGCCTGGTGAGCTGGTTCAGAGATCCACAGTGGAGAGCTTTAAGAGAGGGTGGGACAGACACAGAAAGTGGATGTATCAGATGATGGCCTGTCCCAGGGGGGTGGGGATGGATGATAGGGGTTTCTGGAGCACAAGGGATGGGAGGGTCTCGGCACCCAACTAAGGAT
Organism: Neoceratodus forsteri; assembly: GCA_016271365.2. NCBI lineage: Eukaryota > Metazoa > Chordata > Ceratodontiformes > Ceratodontidae > Neoceratodus > Neoceratodus forsteri. Next base: position 1,071,297,921 of record CM028133.1, read on the forward strand.
CTAGGTTCGAGCAGACTTGATAGACCATAAGGCCTAATCTGCTGGCAAATAGTATGTTAGTAAGTCTGGGAGTCCAAACACCCCCTTTCTCTCTGTTAATACTGCCCAATGCACTCTGGGACGCTTCCCTACCCAGATAAAGTGGGATATTTTTTCTTAAGACCTTTTCAATCCTTTACCGGAATTGACAGGAGAAGAATAGTGAAAAGCAAAAGGAATCTCGGTAAAAAGTTCATTGTAATTGCTTCTATTCTGTTAATGAAGGTAAGGGAGAGCAGCCTCCGTCTATGTAAGTCGGCGTATACTTGCTGTGTAAGGGCCTTATAATTGTACTTATATAATGACGTAATTTGTCTGGGGATTAATATACCCAGGTATCTTATTTTTTTATCTACCCACTTAAATGGAATCATTTTCTTTAGATCTTGGTCTGGGGCTCCCCCTATTGGTAGCACTTTAGATTTCATTGTATTAATTTTAAAACCCGAAATATCCCCAAAGTCTTTCAATCATTTTAGCAGGTGTGGCAAGGAGTTGTGGGGGTTACCCAAGTATATCAAGGTGTCATCCACGTAGAGTGAAATTTTGTGGGTAGTTTGTTGGATCTCAATTCCCTCAATGCCTTTATGTTGCCTTATGGCCTGGGCCAATGGCTCCATGCTGATGGCGAAGAGCAGTGGAGAGAGGGGGCACCCCTGCCTCGTTCCTCTTGTTAGTTTAATGGGAGATGATATAGCTCCATTTACTCTCACTTTTGCTTGTGGTTCTTGATAACACATTTTGACCCACTTTAAGAAATTTCCGTAAGAACCCATTTTCCCCAGTATCAAAGGCTTTCTCTATGTCAAGAAAGATGGCTAGGGCAGGCTTCAGATTTGAATTTTTTGCTTTCAAAATATTCTAGAGTCTCCTGATATTATCACTAAGGTGACGATAAGGGATAAACCCCATTTGGTCTGGGTGGATCAGTAATTCTATGTGTTTTTGGAGCCAAATTGAGAGAATTTAAGAAAATATTTTGAGATCTTGATTAAGTAGGGCTATGGGTCGAAAGGATTCACACTTTGTTACCTCCTTGCCCTGTTTTGGGATGATCGTTATCAATGAGTGCATCCAGGTCTCTGGCAGCTTACCTTCCTCCAGGCACCTGTTAAGTACTTCTGTCAGAAGGAGTGCCACTGATGAACCCAGTTCCTTGTAAAATTCCTCACTGTATCCATCCAGACCCAGGGTCTTACCTGTTGGCAACTGCTTAATAACTGCTAGTGTTTCTTCTGTTGTTATAGGGCAGTTTAATTCAGTTTTTACTGACTCAGGTAATTGGGGCAGCTTGAGGCTGTTTAAAAAGGCATTTGTTTTCTCCTGGGTATCCATTCCCACTTTGTCCTCTAGGTATAAGGCTTGATAAAATTTCTGGAATTGGGAGGCAATTTCCTTGGGGCTACCCCATTTCTTCCCCTGGGGCCCTTTTTTTTGGATATATGGAATGTACCTATCCGCCTGCGCCCTTCTGATTTGGAATGCTAATAACTACGAGGCCTTTCCGCCCATTTCATGATACTTCTGTCGTGTGACTCTTGAGAAACCCTCTACCTTCTTATTCTCAAAGTCTTGTAGGGCTTCTTTCACCTGTTTTAGTTCCCTCAGAACTTGTTTATCTGAGGGAGTGGCCTTATGCCGATTTTCAAGCACAGTTAGTTCACTCAAAAGTCTGTTGTGTGTTAAATTTGAAAGTTTTTTTTTGGGCAGAGGCAAAACCAATTATCTCACCTCTGATAACTGCCTTTAGGGTGTCCAATTTAAGTAATGGGGAGTGAGTTGTTGCTTGATGGATGAGGGAAAAATCTGTTATGTTCTGCTTTAGTTTCTTAATGAAGGCCTTATTATTTAATAAGGAGACGAGTCTCCACAGTGTCTGTCTCCCCTGTGAAGGGAGGGCAAGCTGGACTGAGATGGGGGAGTGTTCTGACAATTGCATTATGAATACGTGTAAAATAGATTCATTTGAGAATAAGATTGTTGTGGGTTCGAGAAAAAAGTATGATCTTTCTCTAGTGGGTGTTGGGCCCTCCATATTTCCACCAGGCTCATCTCTTTTGTCAGTGAGATCAAAGATTTGGACGCCATCCTGCTCGTCAATACTGCCCCCAAGGATCTGTCTCTTTGGGGGTGTGGGGCAGTGTTAAAGTTGCCATTGATTAATAAGTGTCCCGGTTGGAGGTCAGCTATTTTCTTGAAAATGATTTCAAAAAATCTTTCTTGGTAGGTATTTGGTGCATAAATATTGATTAAATGAATCGGCTCCCCTTGGGTACACACTGAAACCCTCATATATCTACCCTGCAGCCCTCCCTCCATTGACTCCTCTATGAGGTTCAGATCTCTACGGAGTAATATTGCCACCCCTGCCTGTTTGGCTCTGGGATGAGAGGCTGCTGTTACATGGCCCACCCAGGATTGTCGCACCTTTAAATGCTCATTCATCGGGAGGTGTGTTTCTTGTAGGAAGGCTACATCTCCCTGTATCTTTTTGAGTTCTTGTAATACTCTTGTATGCTATACAGAAGAGTTAATTCCTTTTACATTGTAAGAATAAATCTTCAGAAGTGCCATAATTTTGTTTCTAGCGAGTAGGGCAGATACCCCAAAAGGGGGGAGGCTCTGCTGTGCACTCCTCTGATTAGGTGGTCGATTCTCTTGTATGTCCTGAACAGGGGGGTTATGACTCTCTGTGGGTTCTATCTTAGTCTGGCTGTCTGTCTCAAAAAATAATAACAAAACATTTATCTGGGCATTACCCTTAACTCTTCGGGCTATAATATCTGCACAACCTTTATGCTACTAACAATAAACAATAGATCAGATATAGAAGTTTCAGACTTATGTTAAGATATAAAAGATAATATTTTTCTACTTCCTAGGTGAATTCTCACATTTCCTCCTTAACCCCAACTAAAATTGGGGGAATGGAGGGAACCCTATGCCCACTTACATTGAACAGTGCCGTTAAGCACTGATTGTCTCTCTCTGAGAGACAAGAGTAGCGCTATCTTGCTCCTGTATAGTTATAAATATGTCACTGGGACCAGGGCTATAACTTTCCCTCCATGGCCCGTCCAATTCAAAAAGTTTACACAATTATCTCTTCATCCATCCCCCTTCCCCCCTCTGGAATAGAACACCATTGTGATACTTAAAAGAAAAAGGAAAAAAATCTGAGATTTATACTAACCTTCCCCCCACCCTCTCACCACTTGGTGCATCTCTTTAAATTCTGGGCAAAGCTTTAATTGTTAGCGAGGCAAGGGGAAGAGGGAAGGCTAAAAGGAATCAGGTCGATCAGTGTTATTTTATAATATATTCCCCCTTATTAAAAGGGAGCAAGTGTATGTATTCACCTCCTGTAGCATTGCCCGTTCTGCCTCGCATTCAGGAACTTTTTGTTAGAGGTGAGTAGAGATCAGGGGGGATAAACCACAATTACCCTCATGTCCTTTAGTGATAATCTTTTTAGTGAGAGCAGTTTTTGTAATCTGATGTTTACTAGAGACGTCCTAAATCACCACCAGTTATCATATTTTAGGTTAAGCCTCTTTTAGTTACCCATTCCATCTATTCTATAATAGTTCATCTTGTTTCCTCTCAGCGGTGTGGTGAGGGCCTGGAAGAAGACATGGAGCCCGGTTTGTCACTTCTACCCGCTGCGTGCTACATTAGTCAAGCTGCATCCCTTGCGAGAGTCCTAGGGAAGGACGCTGGAAGCGCTCATTTCAGGCCTCGGTGCACTACCTGCCAGACTGTGTCTGCAAGTTTTTGTTCCACAGCTTCCTGCTCCAAGTCCAGTGGCATTATGCCCCATTCTTTCAACAATGAAGTGGCTTCTAATAAGTTAGTGAAGGTTTGTAGACCTGATTCCAGGTACAGCCACAGTCAGGAGGGAAACAGAAGCTGTGCCTTCACTTTCTTCTTCTCCTTTATGCTCTTGATCACCGTCACTTTCAGTCGTTCAGCTTGGAGAACTGGGGAGAAATCTCGCTTGAAGTACAAGTTGACACCTTGGTATTTTACATCTCGTAACCGCCAGGCCTCCCGCAAGATCCATTCTTTACTTTGAAATAAGGCCATCCAGATCATCCACGACCTGGGCCTTGCAATAGCATTGGTGGGCTTCAGGATTAGGGAGCTGTGGGCTCTATCCATTGTTAAAGCTAGGTCACAGGGAACGGAAAGTGTTGTTCATAGCAATTGTTGTATGAAGTCTATCGGCATAGCGAATCCCTCCTTGGTGCCCTCCAGGACCCCATGAATGTGGAAGTTATTACGGTGGGATCAATTTTCAATATCTTCGAGCCTTTCATGGATGTTCCTTTCTTTTTGAAGCAAGTAGAGTAATACCTTCTCCTCAGTATCCTGGGCCTCTGAGAGCGTTGAGATCTTCGCCAAATTCTCGGTAACTTTGGAGTTTATATTTTTCATATCCTGGCTGAGATTGGCTATTGAAGATTCTATTTTCTGCACAAGGAGAGGATTTTTTGCAGCGTACTTCTCAATTGCCTCGAGAAGGCTAGATCATCCTCTTCCATCTCTATTGAGGATCCTGAGGGTGTACGGCTGTGTCAGGAGCAGGCCGTGAGGCTCTCCATCTCGCTGGCTAGGGTAAGCTGCTTTAGCTTCGCTTGGGAGGCATTAGTCTTCCAGTTTTTTAGTTTATTATTTTTAGCAGCCATTCTTTGCAGCACGGACTAGCTTTTTATCAATTAAATAGCTAAGTTTGAAGGAGGATTACCAAAAATTAATCAGACAGGCCTTGGCACTCCAGAGATCAGGCTCCCATCAGCACCGTGACATCACCAGAAGTCCCAGTGAGATGTTATTGTATTGAAGTATTGAGGGGCACTCCTTCCTGTGGGGTACTATCAGGATTCACACGCAAGTCCTGATAGCCAACCAATTGGATGGCAGAATGTTATTACCATTGAATAATTTATTGTTGTAAATAATGTGGTGTGTGTGTGCGTGTGTGTTGTGCACTGTGACTGCACCCTAATGTCACAATTTCCAAGAATTGTATATTCAGGCAAAGATAATGAAGTACACAATTTTCACTGCCTTATTCTGCAGCTGTCAGGCACCAGGAATAATGCTTTACTGTGACCAAGTGCTATTTTTAATACAAAGTAACACTTAATAGGGCCTATAATAAAAGCTGTTAATGCTGTCCATGAGAACCTGGTTATTGGCCTAAATGTGATATCTCATTTTAATACAATTGCACTAAAAAAACATTATCCCGGTGCTGAAAGCTGTAAAATTACACAGCCTAAATGAAGCATTCATCATTGTCTTTGAATATTTCTTGGAAATGGAGACCATGCCAGAGGAACATATTGGTTTGCATCTTCTGCTGAACTGTGGTTTGAGCACTGCTCTGCCTCCAAAAGGGGCATTAAATATGAATCCTCACTCATCAGAAATGTAACTTTGAGCACTGCTCCTAGACTTAGGTGTGGTTTCTAATTTCTAATGCTGTTTATTTTTTGTTTTGAGCACCTAATGTGTTTGTCAGTGCTGTGGATGGAGTCCTTATTTCACGAATATATGAAGAAGCCAGCAGGCCAGTGGGTTTTATCTAGTCAACTTGACCTACTGCCCCACCCTCGTCCCTATCAATGGTCCTTTCCTTACTACCTTCCCCAACGCCTATCCTAGCCTCTCTCAAAGCAGCCCACTGTCCTCAACACATCTCTTTCCACAGAACAGTTCATGCCCACCACCTTCTACTCAGTGGTGCTTCCTGACCTCCCTCCAAAAACCTCCCACCCCCCCAGCTTAACACTGTGTCTCTGATCTTAGACTCTCTGTATCCACCTTGTTTATCCCTTTCCCACCTTATCTATCTCTGTCAAGTACTGTTTGTGCAGTGTCTGTCTATTTCCCTCTGCGTCTCGCTCTTTCTCTGTACATTTTCAGTGCACCAAATCTCTCCTCTCATATGCCCCAACCCTGCTGATGCACTTTCATCTTTGTATGTTTGGAGCTCTCCTCTGGACCTTCACCATGTCCTTTGGAAACATAGAAATTGTTGGCAGATAAGGACTGCTAGGCCCATCCAGTGTGCCCATAGACCCTATACAGTGTATGTGGCCACTGACCCTATGTGATCAATGGTTTAGCATCACTCTCTTCCCTCTCAGGCTTCCCTTGTGCCTGTCCCAAGCATGCTTAAACCCCTACTCTGTGCATGGCCACACTACCTCCTGTGGCAGACTATTCCATGTATCGACTACCCTTTCTGTGCAGAAAAGCTTCCTTACATCACCTCTTAATCTACCCCCTTCCAATTTGATATTGTGCCCCCTTGTTCTAGTACTTTTTCTACACTGGAAAATGTCCCAAGCTTGCACCTTGTTTATGCCCTTGAGAGGTACTTAAAAGTTTCAATCATGTCCCCCTGATGTCTCCTCTCCTCCAGTGAGTACATATTACGGTCCCTTAGTCTCTCCTCATATCTTTAGTGGTGTAAGCCCTGCACCATATTTGTTGCCCTTCTCTGGATAGTTTGCACCTTATCTGTCCTTGTGCAGGTGTGGTCTCCAGAACTGCATGGAGTACTCTAGGTAAGGTCTTACCAATGTTTTATAGAATGGCATCACCACCTCCCACCCCCTGCTAGTAATATCCCAGCATGCCACTGGCCCTCCCTGCCATGTTTGTACACTGCTTTGATACCCTAGGTCCCTTTGCTCTTTGACAGTCAGCTCCTCCCCCAACCTGTAGCTCTCCCCAGGGTTTCTTCTACCCAGGTGTATTATGTTGCACTTCTTTATATTGAACTTCAGTTGCCACATCTACGACCATCTTTCAAGCTTCTCCAGGTCCCTCTTCAATTTCCGCACCCCCTCTGGAGTATCCACCCTGTTACAGATCTTGGTGTCATCTGCAAATAGGCAGACCTTTCCTTCCAACCTCTATGCAATGCCATTAACGAAGACAGGGGTCGAAATTAGCACTGGCCCACTAGCCAAATGCTGGTAGGTTTTGTATCAGACTAGTAAGATTTTCCTTTAACTAGCCTTGTGGGCTAGCACTAGAGAAGGTAACATTTCAATAAGTACAATGGCTGGGCAAATGAAAAAGTCTATGGGACTAATGGATTCTTCTAGTCACTAGCCCTGCTGGATAGTGGCTGCAAAGTTCAATTTCGGCCTCTGCAAAGACATTGAACATGACTCGTCCTAGTACTGATCCTTGTGGTACCCCACTGGCCACCCCCTCTCCCCAGATTGTACCCCATTTACCACCACCCTCTGTCTCCTGTTAACCACTTCCTAACCCAGTTCCCCACCTTGTCTCCCATGCCCAGACTACCCATCTTGTTAATCAGCCTTCTATGTGGGACAGTGTCAAAGGCTTTGCTGAAATCCAGGTAGGCGAAGTCTACCGCCCCTCCCTGATTTAGTTCTCTAGTCACTCAATCAAAAAAAGATTAGATTCATTTGACATGACCTTTCTGCTGTGAATCTGTGTTGCCTCAGATCCTGAGCACTGCTGGATTCCAAATGTGCCACTATCCTTTCAGCAGTGTCACCATGATCTTTCCCACCACTGAGGTGAGGCTGACTGGCCTGTAGTTCCCCGCCTACTAATTACTGCTGCTTTTGTGCAGTGGGACTAAATGTGCCCTCCTCCAGTCCTCTGAAACAACACCTGTGTTGAGTGACTCTGAACAGGGCCACCAGAGGTGCTGCCTGCTAGTTCCCTTTGCAGCTCCTTTAATATCCTCAGGTTGCTCCATCTGGCCCCATGGCCTTATCCACCTTCAGCTTTGTGAGTTCTTTCAGAATTCTCTCCACTGAATGGACTGGTGTTCACCTCTTTCCCAAGCCCCATCAGGGTTGAGGGGTGTAGGCACCAGTACTGAACCACATGCTCTGGCTGAGGCCTTTCCAGGGACCTGTACAACTTCAGTATAACCACTCTCCTCCTACATTACTTTGGCAGTGTTCATCTGTGTGGTGTTACTATGGCAAAAGGAAAATGCTTGGGGCACTGGGCAGCTAACTCTTGCCTGTCTTGTTCAGTTAGGCCAGTATGGGTAAAAATGCAAGAGAACTTTCACGTACATGAAACACATGGATGCACATGGCTTAACTAAACTAAGTTGGCATTAAAGGATAAAAACGGTTTATAATCTATAAAATAACATTTCGGGGTGCTCTAACCCCCTACCACCTAGGTGCACCGATAAAGCTAACTATCTCAAAGACAATATTGTACTTCATCAGAGCATCCAGAACTGTGTGGGGGCAGAGTGCCTCCACAAAAAGGCTGCCTAATTTGAGTTTTATTTTGCTATAGTTGCTGCAGTGATTTCTTTCTGCAGGGGCACTCCACCCCCATCCCTTGGGTGTTCTGATTTCCATTTGCTGCCATAAGTTTTTGCAGTAGATGCTATCTTATCTCGAATGTGTTTTGGGGGATGATGTATTGAATTTTCCAGGTGCAGCTATGTCTTGACATTACGTCACCACATCGCAGCTGTAAAACAGACTTGTAGAAAAACAGACTTATAGAAAAAGTGCAGCAACAGGCCAGAGATGTACACAATTGCCCTTTTTTCTGTACACAGCAAAATAGCATTGTGGTTATCTGGAAGGGACCTAGGGTCCATCAAGTCTGCCGATAAGGGGAACATTGATGTAGTCTGTGCACTTTGTCTCAATGCAACTCACAGTATGATAGCTGGCATAAAGTTGTTGCTGTGCACAGTGCAGCAGTAGGAAACTAGCTGATGTTCCTTGGTCCCCTGTGCATTAATGTGCTCGGACAAGTTGGTTGTCTCGGTGGCACATCTAGTTTGCGCAATTGGAATGGTATTCAGGGTGGCCTGGGTTAAAGTCCCAGCTGAGGCACTTAATTTTATGTCTTTTTGTGTTTGTAAATGCTACAGGACTGGGTTACTAATTGAATTCCAAATTGACAGCTGAATTTAAAGAGGGGGAGGATATGGATGACTTTGTAAATTCCTTTGAAAAAGTTTGTATTCAGGCTATAATTCTGAGAGGGTCCTGGAGCTTCCAGCTATCCCTGCTACATACCGGGAAAGCTCGGGATGAATTGGGTCAAAAGGAAAATGTGGACAGTAATGATTACAGCAAACTTAAAGCTGCACTGTTAAAAAAATTTGATTTAACTGCAGAAGCATAATGAGCTAAATTCGGTAAGCTCAGGAGAAGCCCTGATAAGAGCTACGAGGAGCTAGCCATGAAACAATGTCAGTTTTTAAAACGTTGGTGGGAAGGAATTGAAGCAAACTCTGTAGATAAAATTGAAAATGCTATTTTGCTAGAACAGTTTTAAGGGAGAATGCCCAGCAGAGCTGAAAACCTGGCTGGAGGACTGAGATCCCAAAATAGTGCAAGAGGCTGCTGAACCCTCGGACTGCTATGCCAAGAGCAGACCTGCTCTGAGAGCGAATGGGGCGGGCATGGTAGTGCAGAAAGGGAAAAGAGCACCTTCAGGGCAGCTAAAACCCTCACTGCCTCCACCAAAACCAGTTAGCCCAAGGTTTCAGAGAAAAGAATTCTCTGAGAAAAGAAACAAATGTTGGGTCTATAAAGAAACTGGGCATATTGCCAGACAGTGTTCCAAAAGGGCAAGCAATATGCAACAGGGGGCTAGGAAAGAAGTGGATTGTTTGTGCGTCCCTGGAAGCATGCCTGTGAACATTAGGGAACACATGCACCCAGTCACGGTGAATGGTGTACAGACACATGGGTTAAGGGACACAGGGGCATCCCTGACATTGGTAAAAGGGGATCTGATAGAGCCTGGTCAGCTTATACCCAATAAATATGTCACTGTGCATGACTTTATTAGCAGGGAGAAAACATTGCCCCTTGCTAGTGTTCTCCTAGACTGGGGTGAAACAGGGGGAACTGTGCAATAGGAGGCTGTAGCCAAAACGTTAGCAGTGGATGTCATCCTTGGCAACAATCTCAAACAAGGAATGGTCTGTGCAGTTACACATAGCCAAGCGGCAGGGGAAAATTGTGGTTCCCTGGACTCCACAGAAACCATTGTGAAAACCACTGGGAGGCTGGTTCCCCAGCCTGTGTCTCCTGATATGGAGACTAATGAAAAGGGGGTAGAAATTTCCCCAGTAGCAGTTAACCACACAGCTACGGAGGGTTACTCCGAAGAGGGAGGAGTGACCCATTATCAGAGGGTTAGGGATGGCAGTGATCCTGAGTGCCCTGACATTAGTGCTAGGGACCCTAGTTTAGAGACTGAAAGGGACCTGGCTCCTGCCTCAGGAATGTCTAAGGAGTTTGAAGCTGCTCAGAAAAGTGACCCTAGTCTAGAGAAGCTGAGGACTTGGGAAGACTCTGACTGTGCACAGGGAGGTGACGATAAACATAAGGTTTATTGGGAAAATGGACTGATGTATACTCGGGCGGTGAAGACAGAGGGAGGGGTGACAGGCAGGCAGATTGTCATTCCCCAGGAGTACCATGAGCAGTTGCTCAAGATTACACATGATATGCCCTCATCTGGTCATCTGGGAATCACATGCACTATGCAGCGGTTGGCCCAGAATTTCTATTGGCCTAACTTCACCCAGCAGGTGAAGGAGTATTGCAGGTCTTGTCACCAGTGCCAAGAAATAGGGAAGGCAGGTAAGAAAGCCCAAGCCACCCTAATTCCATTGCCCATAGTGGAGGAGCCATTCCAGAGGGTGGGAATGTATATTGTGGGGCCTTTAAATACCCCCAGCTCCTCCAGGAAGAGGTTCATCCTGACTGTGGTGGATTATGCTATCCAGTATCCAGAGGTAGTTGTCCTATCCTCACTTAGGACAGACAAAGTGGCAGATGCCTTACTTGGGATTTTCTCCCATGTTGGGTTTCCACAGGAGGTTATCACCGATTGAGGGGGTTTCTTCATGTCAGACCTGATGAAATGTTTGTGGGAGAAATATGGGGTGGAGCAGAAATGCACTACACCATATCACCCACAAGTCAGTGGGCTTATGGAAAGATTTAATGGTACCCTCGAGTCCATGCTCTGAGCATTTGATGAACAGCATGGGAGGGACTGGGAGAAATACCTTCCTCACCTGTTGCTTGTATACAGGGAGGTGCCCCAAGAGTCAACAGGAGCTCCCTTTCAGCTCTTATATGGATGCTGGGTACATTGGCTCCTAGACTTGATCCGGGTGGACTGGGAAGGCAAGTATGCCACCCAGGGAACTCCCATAGTAGACTACATCCTTAGGTTTAGGGAAAGGCTGAAGGAGCTTATGGGGACAGCCTAGAGTAAGCTGGCAGCTGCCCAACAGAAACAAAAAGTGTGGTACGACCGCAGAGCTAGAGCTCACTCATACATCGTGGGTCAGGAAGTCATGGTCCTTATTCTGGTCCGGAAAGACAAGCTGCAGGCTGAGTGGGCAGGACCGTACAAAGTGGTTAGAAAGGTAAATGACATGAACTACATCATATTTTTATTTATTTATTTATTAAATTCTCGGATTACAAATACCTTTGAGCAGAAACTGCTCGTTTACAAAGGTCCACGTCAAAGGATGAGGGTCAACATACATACAGAGGTAGTAAAAGAATGCACAATAAACAACCAAAACAACTAAAAGAAAAAAATAAAGATACTCAGTTATAACATACTTTGAGATAATATTCATAAAACGAGCAGCTTGAGTAGGCAGCTGGCTGCAGTAACAATAAGAGAAAGAGGGCACCATAGGCAGTTAGTATTGCAGGCATGCGACCAGGACAGGAAGTTGGCAGGCTAATGGGCCACTGTCTGATGGTAGTGGAAAATGTCTTGTACCAGTGGAGATGTGAAGCAGGAAAGGAGTCACAAGGAAGGACCAGTGCCAGAGGGAATGAGATTGGGAAAGGGCGGGCTGTGAAACATGAGTGAGCTGTGAGGTGTTTAGAGAGATCTCTGTTCAACAAAGCAGTCACATTGAGTGGTAGAGGTGAGGTAAAGTTTGAGATTCCTTTTGAAGGGTCCAAGTGTAGTAGAGGAAAGTGATTCTTTATTGAGGGAATTGAACCATTGAGCAGCTCTATAGATAAAGGACCACTGACCCATGGAGGTACGACATCTGGGAACCTGAAAGGTTAGAGATTGGGCACCACGTGTTTGTTGAGTGCCACTGTAGGTAGTAAGGAGTAAGCTAACACCAGGTGGCATGAGACCAAGGAGAATCTTTTTGGTAAGTAAGCAGGTCTGGTATTGTATTCTTCTGCTTAGGGGTTGCCAGCTGGCCTGTGCATAGAGTTCACAGGTGTGAGTTAGTCGGGCTGCACCTGTCAGTAGTCTACAGGCTTTGTTGAGAGCAACTGAGATCCTCGCGGAGGGCACTTGTTGGGGCAGAACCATAGATGGCAAGGCCATAGTCAATGATAGAGGTGACAGAGCTGTAGATGGCTAGTTTAAGGGCATCCGCAGGCATACAGTACTTGTGTTTGTGTAGCAGTCCAATCCGAGTATTGGCGGTCTTGGTAACAGTGTCACATGCCGAGTGGTAGAGAGGGTACTATCCAGGTAATACCAAGGTACTTGAACTCCTTGACATGTTCGAGTGGGTTCCCAGAGTGGTTCTTGATGGTGAGGGACAGAGAGTTGTGCCTGCTCTGTCGGTTACAGAAGGACATGGCTTTAGTCTTGCTGTGGTTCAGAACAAGTTTATGAGAATTGAACCAGTCTTTGATGCGATTGAAGTCAAGCTGCAGCTGGGATTCAAGGACTGTAATGTCATGGTGGCTGGAAAACAGGACTGCATCATCTGCGTATAGTAATATTTTTTGGTGGCAGGCACTGGGGAGATTGTTGATGAAAAGGGAGAAGAGTAGAGGGCCCAGAATAGACCCCTGGAGGACTCCGGAGAGGACCAGTTTCTCATCTGAAGAGATCCCTGCAATCCTTACACATTGGATCCAATTATCAAGGTAGCTGGTGAACCATGGAAGGGCATCGCTGGAGATCCCAATGGAGGACAGTTGCTTGAGCAGTAAGGTGTGGTTAACTGTGTCGAATGCCTTGGTAAGGTCTATAAATACTGCCCCTCCACAATTCCCTTTGTCAAGCATGGCATGGATGAAGGTTGTAAATTCCAGTAGTGCAGTGGTGGTGCTGTGCCCTTTTCTGAACCCATGCTGCTCTGGGCACTGTACATTGTACTTATCCAGGAATTCAGCTAGTTGGTCCGACACTATTCACTCCAGCGCTTTGGATAGTGGGGAAAGGAGTGAGATAGGTCTGTAATTGGTGTGCAGTGTCCTATCTCCGCTTTTGTGAACCGGTGTGACAGTGGCTTTCTTCCAGAGAGAGGGGAAATGGCCCAAACTAAGCAAGAGATTAAAGATCTTTGTAAGTGGTTCTAAGATTTCATCGAGGACTTGTGCCAGCAGTTTCAGGTCAAGGGAGTCACCACTGTACCTTTGTTTGCCGATGGCCTTTGAATGTATTTTCGCTACTTGTGGTGGGACCTCCTTAAAAAACTTTGGAGTTGTAATGCTCCAGTTGGGGGGTAACTTGGGAGGAGCTGGAGAGGAGGTCATCGAAAAAATTTGGTGGAAGGACACTGTCCAGGTTTGAAAATGCATTATTAAAAGTGCTGGTGATGATACCTAGGTCAAGTGTAGGAGTGCCATGAAGGTTGAGCATAGTGGGTGGTGCTTTAGGATCCTTGCCTGTGAGTTATTTCATGTTGTTCCAGAATTTGTTTCCCTGGCCCCAAGAGTTGGTCAGAGCCTCTTTGTAATAACTGCGTTTAGCATTCCGTATTCTTCGAGTACAATCATTTCTGGCTGCTTTGTATAATTGTATGTTTACTTATGCTGGAGAGTCTACTGCGCACAATGCCAGAGGTGGTCTCTGTGCTTGAGCAGAGTTAAAAGGTCAGTAGTAACCCAGGGGTTGGTCTGTCCTTTGACCTTCATCTTTTTCACTGGTGCATAGATATCACAGGCTTCGTTGAAACGTTTGATAAATAGGTCCAGAGCTTTGTTGGTGTCATTGAGGAAGTCAAGCACTGCCCAGTTCAGCCTGGTTAGATGGGATTTTAACAGCTGGAGGTGCCCTTGTTTGATAACCCTGGCATAGATAAGCTTGGGAGGGGCTTGTGGTATCTGTTTGACCAGGAACAGATGACAGGCAAGTGGTCACTTATTGTATCCGGGAGTACAGAAACATTGGAGATGTGTTCAGGGTGGTTAGATAGAATCCAGTCTAGAAGCGTAAGGGAGCCTGTCCTATAGTTACACCTAGTGGGGGCATTGACCAGTTGAGTGAGGTGATGCACCGCGGCTGCATCCTTATAGGTAGCGGCCTCAGCGGAGAGCCAGTTAATGTTAAAATCACCCATGATTATGGTTTCAGAATTATGTTGCTGGACCCTTAGAAATTCCATGATGCTATGGAAGCCAGCAGCCTGGTCTCTTGGGGGTAGGTAAACCAAGATGACAGTGAGTTCCTTGTTATGTGCACCAAGGAGGATTTTGATTGTGAGGACCTGAGAGGAGTTGCTCAGGCTGGGGGATAGGATGATGTGACCCATAAGGGTATCCTTAAGATAGATGGTGCAGCCCCCTCCGTTTAGCAATCCTGTCTTGCCTGAAAATGTAGTAGCCAGGGATAGAGACTGAGGTATCAGGGATTTTAGGGTTTAGCCATGTTTCCACAACTGAGAGGACATCAGGTTGTGCTGTAGGATCCATGTTTGGAGGAGTCAAGTTTGTTGAGGATGCTGCAGGCATTGATGGATGCCATGGTGAGTGTCCCTGTCCTTCTGCTTGGTGCCACTGCTGGCTGCCCAGGTGGTCCTGGGTTGGGTAAACATTTCCTGAGAGCAGAAGCAGCATAAGGAGAATTTGTAGAGAAAGGATTTCAGCATCTTGTAGATACCTGGTGGTTAAGTCATAAGTCGAAAGAAATTATCAACAGCTGAGGTCCAGAGTCGCAGAATGTGTTAGAATTCCTGCAGGTGATGAACTGTGCCTGTGCATATGCAGGATGTGAAACTTTTGTCTGCATGCTTCTTTGTCATTCAAAGAGGTTGTTGAAAAGCCAACATACAGATCATGGAGCAGGTCAGACGAAAATGTGGATTCAAGCAGACCTAGAGTCACTGAGTTTGTCAGACTTAATTGCTTGACTTATGTTTTGCTTGGGATAGCTTCCAAAAAGTTGATTTTTAAATGAAAAATGCAGATACCTGGTTGTGATGTTTTGCAGAAATCCAGTTCAGGAGACTTTCATGGATGTAGTGAGCAAGAATGGTGTAGTTACTCCAAGCAGAAAACCATGTAAATCCACAAAAACTAAGCTACAGACAAGCAGCCACTACAAACATACCTCCAGCAAACACATATAGTTACCGGACATTTGCATATGATTTGATTTGCATATGCAGCCCATGATGCTTTGTATTGTGGGGGCATGTGTGATTTTGTATTTTCTAGTTACCTGACAGAAGACAAACAGAAAGGATGCATCATGCCAACAAGATAAAGCCATATGCTAATAGGGCTGACATGGTGTTCGCAGAATGTAGTCCTGGGGAGGGGATGGATGAAGGAGACCCCCTTCTGGACTTGCTGGAAGAAAGCAAGTGGGAGTCCTCTGTGGAGGCAATTAAACTGTCAGCTAGGCCCTGGACAAGATCTAGGAAGTAAGGGAGGTTTTAGCAGACTTTTCCCCACTGTTTAGCACCAAGCCTGTATTAACCCCCTTAGCGATGCACGATGTGGAGACAGGGACACAGATTCCCATATGGCAGACAGCATATCGGGTGTCAGAGGCTGTCCATAGGTGTCTCCTGAAGAGAGACATTAGGAGGGAAGTGGAGGAGATGCTGAATTTAGGGCTAATCCAGAGATCCCACAGCCCCTGGGCCTCACCCGTAGTCCTTGTGCCCAAGCCAGATGGCTATACTCATTTCTGTGTGGACTATCGTGGACTGAATGCAGTCACGAAGTCAGACGCCCATCTGATGCCCCGGATGGACGAACTCCTGGACAAGTTGGGAGGGGCAACCTACTTTACGACTATTGACCTGACAAAGGGGTATTGGCAGGTCAAGTCAACCGACAGAGCTAGGGAGAGGTCAGCCTTCATCACTCTGATAGGCATATTTGAATTTAAAGTAATGCCTTTCAGAATAAAGACTGCCCCGGCCACTTTCCAAAGGTTGGTGAACCAGGTGTTCAATGGTGCTGAGGAGTATGCCGTGGCATACCTGGATGACATTGCCAACTTTAGTGCCAGCTGGGAGGAACACCTGTCTCACCTTACAAGTGCTGGGCAGGATACGAGGGCTGGGCTCACTGTTAAAGCTGAGAAGAGCCAGGTGGCCATGGCCAAAGTGATATACCTTGGGCATGTTGTAGGCCGGGGACAGCTTCGTCCTAACCAAGCAAAAATAGAGGTGATCAAGGTGTGGCCCAGACCAGAAATGCAGAAGCAGGTCAGGAGTTTTCTAGGGACAGCAGGGTACTATAGGAAATTTGTACCCAATTACAGTGCCCTGGCTGCTCCCTTATCTGACCTGGTAAAGAAAAGGATGCCTAAGAAAATTACCTGGGAACCAGCCTGTGAAAAAACCTTTACCAGACTAAAAGAGGGACAGTGCAGTGCTCCTGTATTGACAAGTCCTGACTGTAGCAGACCCTTTATAGTTCAGACTGATGCCTCAGATGTGGGTATTGGGGCAGTACTGAATCAGACATTCAACCAAGGGAAAGATCACCCAGCAGTGTACTGGAGTAAAAAATTACTTCCCAGGGAGCAGGCATACTCTACTGTGGAAAAAGAGTGTCTTGCCATAGTGTGGGCCCAAGAGAAGTTAGAGTCGCATTTATGTGGGCAGCATTTTGTGGTACAAACTGACCACAACCCCCTAGGTTTGGCTGACGCAAATGGGAAAAACTAATGGTAGACTGTTGAGATGGAGTCTTGCCTTACAAGGTCATGACATGACAATCTTATATAGGGCTGGAGTGACCAGTCAGAACACAGATGGCTTGTCATGGGTTTATGATGAGTAAATTGATTTGGGAAGCTTAACCCATGCAGGGCACAGAGTCCCCAAATTCAGTCTAGGTGGGGAGGATTTGTGACACTTAGCCAGCTGGTTATGATTGTTCTTTGATTTTGTAATATAAAAATACAGTGTGTGATTGTCTCCATAAGACAGCAGTGCTATGGGGGCTTCTTCTCCCCCCTGCCAGGTTTCAGTTAAAATGACAGGATATATATTATAGAATTTTAAGGGTTCATTTGGATACCTGGTTAGGTGCCCTTAGGCGAAAGATATTGCATACCCCCAAAGAGCAGATTATCTGAGCCTGCACACTTGTGGTCGCTAGCATAATGTTCACAGTTTGAATCCCCCAGGACTTGAGATCAAAGGTAATTCAACCCACAAGCAGACAGGAGGGTTACCCTGTTCTGTTACCTGCTCACAATACTGCGCTTGGAGGTTGGCTGTGTGGGAGCCTGACCTGCTGAGTGAAGACTGCTGTATTGCAGAACTGGAGCTTGCTGGAACTGGAGATTGCTGGATTGTAGAAATAGAGTGAAAAGGGGAAGAAGAATAAGAGCCTGAACTGTGATGCTGACTCCCCAGGTATGGAAAAGTTGCTTGCTATTAATGGGAGAGACTGAATGCTGCAGAAACCCTGCACTGGAAAGCTGAAATTGCTAGGAAGACTGTGCAGATTGTAAGAGTGCTTCAGTCAGGTTAGGAGCCATTTGCTTGTATGGGACCATAAAAGAAATTCTGAAGAGGCAGAGCATCTCTGGTCGTCAGGGTGCTAGCTGAAGTTGTGTGTGTCCTGTGTGAACTGGTTAAAGTGGCCAAGAGCTGAGGCCTAGCAGCAGCTGAAGAAAAGGTTGGGAACACTGTTAACTGGAAAGTGTGCACTAGTTTTTGCTGAATTGCCCTGCTGTATTGCACTTGCACTCATCGAACTAATTGAACTAGAGGCTCACACCCACACTGACTGGCACTGGACTTTACTGGAGTGACTGCCTGAAAACTTTTCTCAGTCCAGGGACTGCAGGAGGACCCCCACCATTCAGGAGTGCTCACCCAGAACCAGGGAGGGAACTTGCTAACCTCTTCCAATTGGGTCTCACTGTCTCAGGAGGTCACCACCACTTGCTGGGGTGCTAGGGCATCTGCGACCTGTTGGGAGAGCTGGGCTATGGAACCTCTCCCAGGTTTGGGCCTTCTGAGGCTGGTGTTGTCCTGCCACAGCGCTCTGCAATGGGCCAGAAGTGGCCAAAGGTGGCAAGCGGCCAGAACTACAATCAAGGTGACCAGCTGCAAGGTCCTCAAGCAAGTTCCACCTAGTCAGAGGGATCCTGGCCAGCCTGTATGTGTTGCTAAACTAACTCAAGGAGCTCCATTTTTTCCCAGGTGCTGAGGTCATCTAATTGTGAGCACCCAGAACCTGGTTCCTGGACAGAAAAACAAAAAGAAGTTGTGGTGTTTGTCCTTAAATCCAAGTTCTTTCCAATATTTTCAGGGCCCCAACATCTGGCCATCCCACCGCACCATACCAGGCCTGCACCTAGTGGGTACCCGTAAGAAGTTTTGGGGGCACTGGTACCAGTGGGGGTGGTTTTGGCATGTGGGCCACAGTGTTTATTGGTGCTGCTTATTTTGACTAACCTGTTCTTTCTCCACAGCATGCTTTGTCCCAGTACCCCTTCCCTGGTACTTACCCCCAAATAAAGCTGTGGTTTACTGTTTGAAATTGTGTGTGTGCAGGAATTCTCTGAGTCTGTCAAATCATTACTGTTCATGGTTTATGGTGGTACTGAATTTTTGAGTATCCAGTGTCTGGGGTGGTTGGTAGGGGAGATGGGGAGGTGCAGCATTCCAGGGGGCTGTGCCAGCCAGTCACCTGACCCACTTCTAAATCTCTCTGGGTGGAGACACCATGCTATTTTTATTACCTTTGGGATAGGACCCCTGAACAGCACTGTAGCAGAACCCAGGCCCCTTAACCTGTTAGAGGGCCAACAGGCAGGGATAGTAGCCCACTGGCAAACGGCGCCTGGGCTACACATTACTTCGATGAACATTTAAACTAGCTGAGGGGAGAGGTGGAGACATAGAGGGAGACAGAATCTGCCCCCCCAGGCTAAGGTAAAGTGTTTAGAAAGCTGGGGTGGTGGCGAGAATCCCATCACAGTGCAAGTCAGTCAAGATGAAAGAGGTTTAGTGAAGGAGGACGGTCAGGAACAGGCTGCCTGGACAAGCCTGCATTTCCCACCTACAAAGACTGCACCAAACTGTGAAACATCTGCTGACCACTGTGGTGGGGATTAGTGGGGAGTCCATTCAGTGAGCATGTCAGTTGCAGGGGGCGGGGTTTTGCACTATAAAAGCTTGTGCTGCTCGACAGCACTTAGATCAGCCTGCACCTTACTCTCTGCCAGAACTGCTTTTATCTGCTGCTGCTGTCTGAACAAGCCTGCATTTTCCACCTACAAAGACTGCACCAAACTGTGAAACACTTACTGACCACTGTTGTGGGGGGCTCGGCAGCAAGTCCATGCAGTGAATGTGTCAGCTGCAGGGGCTGGGGTTTGGCACAATTAAAGTTCATGCCACCTGATAGTGTTTAGATCAGCCTGCAACTCACTCTCTGCCAGAACTGTTTTCATCTGCTGCTGCTGTCTGAACAATTCAGCCTGCATTTTCTGTCAACAAAGACTGCACCGAACTGTGAAACACTTTCTGACTGCTGCTATTGGGGGGCTTGGCAGCAAGTCCATTCAGTGAGCATGTCAGTTACAGGGTTGGGGTTTGGCACCATAAAAACCTGTGGTACCCAACAGTGCGAGCACTACTCTGGAAAAATGTTGCTTGATCTGAGCAAGTTTCCTGATTTGACTTAAGGTTGATGCTGAGATTGGTTTTAAAGGTTTTACTGCTAAAATGTCATTTATTTTAATCATAGGGGACCTATTGGGAATATTTGCTAAAGCGGAAAGTAAACTATATGTGTTACAGGAACCTTGCATGGAAAATGCTGACATATTTTTACCAAATGTTTATATAGGACTCTGTACCAGTTCAGTGTTTGCTTTTGACTGGGACAATAGTAAAGCTATCGTTAGGTATGTGCGAGCATACTTATGTAATGTGAACAAAACTGGTATATGTCTCATGTCAAACCCAAAAACTAAAAAGTTGTTCATGCCCTTCACCAGGCATTTTATTTTGTTAATACTGTTATCCTCTGGAAACGTGCATTCAAACCCAGGGCCTAAAGCCATGCAGAATCATTTTTATCTGCATGACTTTTGTACCTGTTCAAACTTGGGTATAATGCATTTAAATGCCAGGAGCCTTGTGCCTAAGCTGGATCATATAAAAACCTGGATAAACAGCACCAGCCCCGACATTTTTGTGTTATCAGAAGCCTGGTTAGACCATAAGATCTTGTATACAGATACTGCTATTGGAGGTTACAATATTTTTAGACAGGATATAACCATGAAAGGAGGGGCTGTAGCAGTTTACTTAAAGGATACTTACTGGCAGATTAAGTTAGCTAAAACAATTCCAAAACAATTGGATATGTTAATTATGCAAATTACGGGCTCACAAAATTTTAGTTTTTATTTAGCAGCTTGTTGTAGACCTCTATCTGCTACCAAGTAATGGGAGCAAGATATGCCAGACAGGAAAGGAGTAATGGGCAGACTGGAGGGACCAAGGGGTCCTTTTCTGCTGGCAGATTTCTATGTTTCCATGTTTAATGATTCCATATAGCTTCTGAGTTCATTAATTGCTCCACATGTTGGACACAAATGCATATTACTTGGTGATTTAAACTGGGATATGCTACATTCAACCACTGCTTTACTTAACCAGTTTTCAGCCCTGAATCTGACTCAGATTATCATTACCCAACAAGACCTCATAATCTTGTAGTGATAGGGATTCTCTCTTGGATCTGATATTAACCACTACACTGCAAAATATTTCTCAGCAGTATCTGACCCAGACATAAGTGATCACTGTTATATAGCCTGTATCAGACATCATATGAGATCACATTCACCTGCTTGCACAGTAATCACATGAACATTTGAATCATTCTGTGATCAAGCTTACACATTTGGCCTTAATAAGGTCAAATGGTCCTTGAGGTATGCCTGTCCTGATGTACATTCGTCCTAGTTTTTTTTTTAATTATCTTTGTTAGCTGTTAGAAACAAGCATGCCCATTTGTTTAAAAAAGGGGTCAGGACAACACCTACACCTTGATTTAACAATAATTTGAGGAAACCTAAAAGACAAAGATTGTTTATGGGCCAGAGCAAGGGCTACCAAGGACCCAATTGTTTATGGGCCAGAGCAAGGGCTACCAAGGACCCAATTGTTTATGGCCAGAGCAAGGGCTACCAAGGACCCAATTGTTTGTGGGCCAGAGCAAGGGCTACCAAGGACCCAATTGTTTGTGGGCCAGAGCAAGGGCTACCAAGGACCCAATTGTTTATGGGCCAGAGCAAGGGCTACCAAGGACCCAATTGTTTGTGGGCCAGAGCAAGGGCTACCAAGGACCCAATTGATTATGGGCCAGAGCAAGGGCTACCAAGGACCCAATTGTTTGTGGGCCAGAGCAAGGGCTACCAAGGACCCAATTGTTCATGGGCCAGAACAAGGGCTACCAAGGACCCAATTGTTTATGGGCCAGAACAAGGGCTACCAAGGACCCAAATGACAAACAGGCTTACAAAACGCTCAGAAATAGATGTACTTTTGAAATCAGGAAGCCTAAATCTGGGCACTACTATTAACAATTTTTAGACGCCTCTAATAACTTTAAAAAAGTCTGGACTGGTATTAAAGCATCACAGGGAAATCCACATTACCGAAAACATTAAACTACTTTAATATTACTTTATATAATCCAAAGGAACATGTTTCAGCTTTTAATAGGTTTTTCTCAGAAGCTAGTTCTGCTTTTGAAAGGGAATTTCCTAATACGATGGTGAGAATTTAGAGTAGTGGCACAGAGCTAATGCACAGGGCTTGGGGAAGTTGGGGTTGCTCACATTAGGCAGATAACAATGAAATAGGAAAAGTTAAACAAGGATGCGGCCCAGAATAAAAGGGGAATGGGAGTGGGGAATTAAGCACTTTGGCACACAGGGGTTAAAGGACTTGAGATTGTTGTTTTGGGTTGTACCATAGTAGGTCAATGTACCATTTTACAGAAGACATTCCATTTTCAACAGGCACATACAGGGGGGTTGTAATCGAGGGTTAGGAACTTGAGGCAATTAGCGGAGAAGCAGTTTAAAAAAAAAATTAAGGGGTCAATGGGACAATGCATGGGCAGGAGACAGATGTGTGCCGGGGGGAGGGGGATATGGCCATCAGGCACACAGAGGCACTGGGTTACTTCATGGGTGTCAAGCCCAGTTGCAAGGTTTCACTGGCAAGGACCGGTTATAGGGTAGGGAACAAAGAGGTGGTTGACAACAAATTGACCAGGTTGTTTTGTATTTTCCTCACAAGTTATTTTAACAGGATGGTAGACAACAGAGAGATCACAAGCATGCAGATGATGGAGCAGGCGGCAGAAATGATGCTGAAGGTGAATGAGATGCTGGAGATGGTGAAGAAAAAGGAAGTGGAGGAGGAGGAGGCAACACAGGTGAAGGCAAAAAACGTGCCAGCAAAGGGGCTGATGGATAAGGTGAATGAGCTGCAGAAGGCGGTGAAATGGAAGGAAGTGGAGGAAGCCAAGGGGAAGAGGAAATCTCTGGCAGGTGGATTGGGAAAGAGCCCGGCAGGGAAGAGGTCACTACAGGAGGTGACGGAGCAAGAGCCGGGGTTGGAGTATGTGGACAAAGAGGGCAGCAATGGTAAGGAAAGCGGACTGCAGGACCAAGAGGGTGATCTGACAGAGTACTTGGCAGGCATGCTGGGTAAATAGGGGGAAGGGTTTAGAAAGAATGGAGAAGGCATTCGAGGAATTAAGAGGAGCAATGGGGTAAAGGGAGGTAGTAAGGATATCACAGTAGGCAATGACAGAGTGCCAGGCATGACTTTGGGGGATCATGTACCCCAAACCATTAAGGAGAAGTTATGGAAAGGGGAGTATGTGGACGTTTTCTCATTGGTGGACAAGGAGACGGCAAAGAGGTGTGAGCAGAAAGAAACAGTGGGAAAGTCAGAGAAGGCCATGGCGTTAGTGATAGTTGGGAGAAAGCTAGATGAAACCACATATAAGGGGAAGAACATAGATACCTGGCAAGCAGTTTTCACTTTATTCAGTGCCATCCTGCTTGAAAAGAAGCCGAAATTAGCCATTCTGCTGCTTACCTACTCAGCTATCATAAAGGACGCATATAAGGCAAAGATAGGTTTTGGCTGGCTGAAGTCTGATGAAGCATTTAGGCAGAGGATGGCAGCCAGGGGTGACTTTAGGTGGGACTCTACGCACACGGAGCTATGGGTGAGGACATTATTAAGGAATGGGGGGCCTCTGGGGAGGGGTTTAAGCTAGGGGGAGGAAATCAGCTAGTTAAGACATGTTGGTGATACAATAAAGTGTCGTGCATGTGGACAAATTGCAAATTTTGACACGTATGCTGAAAATATGCAGGGCAGCATCCAGTGTCCTATTGCAGAACAATGGGAGATAGATCAGGCACACAAAATGGTGGGGGCAGCCCTTTTGGGGGACGTTTGGGGGACCAAGAGGTAGTTCATTTCAAAATGGAAGAGGGAGGGGTTTCCAAGCGAAGGGAGGTTTTAGTGTAGGCGGCAGCATGAATCAGTGAGGGGGAGACAAAGGGGGGGATCAGTTGGCCTGGATGCCAGTCAAGGCAGTGGTGGTAAGAGAATGGACAAAGGGGTACCCTGATACAGTGGCAGATAGGATGCTGGCTGAAGATTTGGAAAGCGGTTTCAGCTTAGATTACCAGGGTAATAAAAAGAGCATGGGAGCTAAGAACTTGGGGTCTATAAAGGGTAAGAAAAACACAGTTAACAAGAAAATCAAGGAGTTGAAAGCAGGATGGACAGAGGGCCCGTTTTCAAGTCCACCCTTCTCCATTTTCAGGGTTTCATCTTTGGGGATCGTGCCAAAGAAGCAGCACAGGGAGTATAGGCTAATTCATCATTTGTCATATCCGGAGGGAGCATCAGAAAATGATCACATGATTCCCGGGGAGTGTAGTACAGTGTCGTATGCAACACTAGAGCAGGCAGTGGAGCTGATAAGAACAGTGGAAGGGGCATGGCTAGCGAAAACTGACATTGAGTCAGCTTTTCGACTGCTACTGGTTAGGCAGGAATATTGGGATCTGTTGGGATTTTGCTTCCAAGAGTACTACTATTTTGATAAGGCAATGCCTATGGGCTGTTCAACAGCAAGAGGCGCACATGCTCCTGTCCCCATCCCAACATGGCTTTCGAGTCAAACATGGGACTGACACTGTCCTAACCAAATTCTCTTCAGACGTACTCAGAAACCTGGACTCGGGCTCCATTACAGGGGCAGTTTTCATAGACCTATCTAAGGCCTTTGACCGGGTGGATCACGGACTTTTACTCCAAAACTCCACGCCAGAGCCTCGATGCCCACGCCCAAATGGGTGGAAAGCTACCCGCTGGACGCCACAGAGGGTCAGGTGGCTGGACACACTC
The DNA here is from genome assembly GCA_016271365.2 of Neoceratodus forsteri. NCBI lineage: Eukaryota > Metazoa > Chordata > Ceratodontiformes > Ceratodontidae > Neoceratodus > Neoceratodus forsteri. Next base: position 1,071,322,633 of record CM028133.1, read on the forward strand.
TCAAACCATTGTCCCATAAGGAAGGTGTACCCTAGGGATCTATACTTGGGCCACTATTGTTCTCGTTGTATGTAAATGAACTGCGGAATCATTGTGGAAGCAGCAGCTTCATACAATACGCTGATGATGCCATCATCTACAATACCTTGGTCAACTTGGATGACCTTAGCACCTCTCTCCAAAAAGATATTCATATCATGGAGAAGTGGCTCATCAAGAATAAAATGGTCCTTAACACCGGCAAAACCAAAGCCATGCTATTAGGACCAAGAGCCCTTGGACTAGATAGAACACATCTACTCCAACTCTCGTCCCTTGAGGGTAGCAAGCTCAAAGTTGTCGCCTCAATTAAGTACCTTGGCCTTACTATTGACCAAGGTCTCACATGCAAACAACATGTGGACCAAGTCACGAGAACAATCCATGCAAAACTAGGATTACTGTATCGGCTCAAGGAATCGCTGACCCCAGAAGCTAGGATTGCTATAGCAAATAGTGTCCTACTTCCAACTCTAACTTATGCTGCCCCGGTCATTCAGGGTATCGCAAAGCTTGAGCTTGGTAGGCTACAGACCCTATACAACAAGGTGGCCCGCTTTGCAACCCTCATCCCACCAGGAGCTCCCACTGCGGGGCGATATTAAGCTTAATTGGCCAACCTTCGAATCTCGCCTCAGTTACTCTGTACTCTGCCTGGCAAAGAAGATAATTAGCGCCTTGCCTCCCCAGAGCCTTGGGGGACTCCTTACTGCAAAACTAAACCAGCGTAGCCTTAGATCCTCAGGCCACACGCTACTGGATGTCCCCAAGGTCAGGACTAAGGCAGGACAAAAATAATTTTCTCATACTGCTCCTTCCTTGTGGAATGACCTCCCTGTGGAGATTCGGGACACCCCATCACTGCTGTGCTTCCGCACTAGACTCAAGGCCCATTTTCTATCAACAAGCGTATGCCACTGCCTCCGCCCTGACACTATTGCAGCTACCACTGCAGACCGCTCATCTAACTATAAGTGTTAGCCCCTAACAATGTATGCTCTATCGCTTTCCTTCCCTAATCTGAACCTATTAATGCTCCTGAACTAGGCTTACCAAGGAAATCTACAGTACTGTCTCAATAATGTCTTTGTCAATGGATAATGTAATGAACAACATCTAACCAATGTCATGTCTGCTATGTGTAAACAGCTGAATACTGTGTACCGTGTTATTCTGTACTCCCACATGTTTTTCTACTGTATGTGTCTCTTAATGTTATTCCCGGGTCGCCCCTGAAAAAGGGACCTTCGGGGCCCAGTGGACTTACCCAGTCATCAAAATTCAATTAATAAAATAAATAAATAATGTGCTAAGTTTAAAGTGTTTAGTACATGGATGCAGTGGGTATTAGGGGAGAAGTATGGTCTCAAGATGGTAGTGCACCATTTAGATGACTTCCCATTGATAGGAAACAGCTGGAAGGCGGTGAGTAGAATGCTCGAAGATTTTAAAGATATGTGTGAACTTTTGGGGGTACCATCAACAGAAGGTAAGACAGAGGGGCCAGCAAAGAAGCTGGAGTCTTTGGGAATCGAGATAGACACAGAGAGGCAAGTATTTAGGTTACCTCAAGATAAGGTGGTGAGACTGAGGGAACTATTGAAGGCAGTCATGAGTAGGAGGAGAGTTCCTTTGGGACAAGTGCAGCAGCTTCTTGGGCATTTGAACTTTGCACATAGGGCAGTGGCCCCAGAAAGGGTTTTCACCAGGAAATTAGCCAGGGTGACAGGGAGGGCAAAGCTGCCACATCATTGGGTAGACATAACAAAGGGAATACAGCAGGATTTGGAGGTGTGGCGTCAGTTTTTAGCAGGTTACAATGGAGTCACTTTCTGGTAAGATGAGTGGCTGGGGATTAATGATCTGGAGCTGTATACGGATGCTTCGGGTTCAGTTGGGATGGGGGCATATTTTAGGGCGATGTGGGTTGCCAAGGTGTGGCCAGAGGCATGGAGGGAGAAGGGGTCACTGAAGGATATTACATTCTTAGAGATATTTCCAATATGGGTGGTGGTATTTCCTTGGGGGAGCAACTGAAGAACAGGAGAATCATTTTCTGGTGCAACAACAAAGCTGTAGTGGAGGTTATTAACAGGCAGGGAGGGTACTCTGAATCGGCAAATAGGGTATTGTGACAGCTGGTGTTGTTGGGGCTGAGGTTGAATCTATCATTTAAAGCTAAGCATATTGAGGGGATTGCTAATGACATTACTGACACCTTTCCCATTTGCAGTTGGACAAGTTCAGGTTCATAGTGCCATAAGCGGCCGCATAGAGAACACAGGTAACAGAAGAAGTGCAGAAAATTGGCTGGAAAGAGCTCAACTGCTATATAGGAGCTCCTGGCCTGCAAACATGCTAAGGGCATACAAGGGGGCATGGGGTGCATTTCAGGAGTTCCAAGTGCAGGAAGGGTTCAAGATAAGTGAGCCAGTTTCACAAGATCAGATGGCAAAATACATGGTGCAGAAATGGGAAGCGGGTATGGCAAGTAGGACAATATGGGTGCAACTAGCAGAGATAGGGTGGACTTGCAGTACAAGAGGAGGGGCGGAACCTAACATATTTAAGGTGGTATGCCGTATGATGATGGGTTGGCAGAGGATAAAAGAAGGGCTCGGTGATACTAAGAAACCAGCAGCAGCAGTGGGGATACTCCAGGAGTTATTGGGGGCTCTAGGGAAGATTTGTACTTCAGCGTATGAGGCTTGTCTCTTCAAAGCCATTTTTGCTATTATGGCAAAAGGAGTCTTCCAGGTAAGCGAAGTAGTGGCAGGCAACAAAAAAGACAGGGAAGGGGGTTTATGGGGGGAGGAATTGCATTGGGGCCTAGAGATGGTGGTGATCTGGATGAGGCAGTCAAAGACGGATCAGAAGAGAACAGAGGCAGAAATCATTGGAAAAACAAAAGGCGATAAAGACATGCCCTGTGGTTTATCTGTGGGAATATAGGGAAATTAGGCCGATTGGGAAAAAACAGTTTTTTGTGCATATGGACGGTAAGCCGGTTACATGCTACCAGATAACTGGGGTTTTAAACAAGGCATGACACATTTTGGGGAAGAGCCAAAGCATTATCTATCCCACTCATTTCGAATAGGCACTGCATCTGAACTGGCAGCGGAAGGGGTCTCAGAGGAGGAAGTGAAAAAGGTTGTGAAATGGAAATCGAATTGCTATAACAGATATGTGAGGAAGCTGTTGCAACATGTTTTTGATTTATCCTCAACAGGGCAGAGAAGGACCAGGCAGGTGTGGATCATTGGACATTCATACATTTATTGGGTGGAGAAGTGGGCTGCCATTCATCCAGGAGGAAAGCAGCTAGGTCAGGACCCGGACACAGTTAAACTACATTGGAAAGGGGTACAGGGCATGAAATGGGCACAAATCATCCAGATTTTGGAAGAACAGAAGCTAAAATGGCCACAAACGGATCCGCTAGTAATACATTTGGGGGGGAATGACCTGGAGGATAGGCCGTGGGGGGCATTGTGCAGGGATATTGAGAGAGATTTGGGGGTTATAAAGCAATGGTGGCTGCAGGTTGGGATAGCATAGTCAGAGATAATTTCTAGGATGGTTTGGAGACATGCTAGGGATATTAAGGTGGTGGAAAGGGCTAGAAAGAGAATAAACAGGAGGGTTGCGTTATGGATAGCTAAGGGAGAGGGGGCATACATAGCATATAGTGATATTTTGTTTACCAATCTGTGTTCCTATAGGCCAGATGGGGTACACTTATCTACAGTGGGCATGTCAATGTATGTGTTGCAGTTAGGCGACAGTATTACGGAATGGAGGAAAGAATGGGTGTGAGAGGAACTAGGGGAGAAGGAGGAAAGCCCATCATTCCATCACATAAGCTGGAGATGGGCTAGTGGAAGGGTTAGGAGGGCTAAGAGTGGGTGGGAAGGGTGGTGAGCAGGGAACAAGCATGGGCCAGGGTCAGGCACCCAGACATGAAGGTAGCAGAATGAATTCTGAGGGAGAAGAAGATTGAAACTAAATGGGGGCCGGCTAAGTTGGTTCAGCACCCAGACTCAGATGGGGCACAGCATTTGGAAAAGACAAGGGGTGTTGGGTTTTTCACATGTCCGGACCCCAAGAAGATGACAAAGGATCAGAGACATTTGGAGACAAGTTACGATAGTTGGATGTATGAACTAAAATTGGATTTGAAAATGATTGCAAATGTGAATATGTTGAGTTTTTGTAATGACTGTAAATATGTAAAAACTGTTGATGGGTGACAAAGGAGCTGGACCTGATGTGTATAATATAGAGGATAATGCATGGTCTTTGGTTAATAACCACACTGTAAACACTTGAGAGGTTGCCATGACATCATTGTAAACTTTGAGAGCACAGCTCAAGAGGTTTTTAGTTGTCATGGCAACCTTGAGAAGTATCTTCAGCGTGGTTGTTAACCAATGACTATGCATATGAAGAGAGACTTAAGGAGCTTAATATGTATAGCCTCGAGGAAAGGAGGGAGAGGGGGGACATGATAGAAACTTTCAAGTACCTCAAGGGAATCAACAAAGTCCAAGAGGGTAGCATCTTTCAAAAAAAGAGGTGTGCAAGAACAAGAGGGCACAATTTGAAGATAGAGGGGGGGCAGCTCAGAGGTAATTTAAGGAAGTATTTTTTCACAGAGAGGGTTGTGGATGCATGGAATGGCCTTCCGGAGGAGGTTGTGGAGTCAAAATCAGTGGTGGAATTCAAGCATGCATGGGATAGTCATAAGGCAATTCTGGGGGGTGGGGGTAGGAAGAAGTAGGCTGCTGGTTAACTAGGATCTGCAGCTTATCGAGTAGGTAGGGAAATGGGCAGACTGGGTGGGCCAAGCGGTCCTTATCTGCCGTCAAATTCTATGTTTCTATGTTTCTATGTTTCTATGCATTATATTTTATAGTGTATGGCCTACCTAGATTGTGTAATCACAGAGTGAATTACTTTACTGAACATTGATTGTTGTGAGCATTCTGTTTTGTTAGAACATTGATTGTTGTGAGCATTCCGTTTTGTTATACCATTGATATGACATACTCTAGAAGGGTTAACAACAGAGTGATGTCATAACAAGGTTGTAATCTGCTTGATTTCAGTTAATAATAAAGGCTCCCTGTACATTATAATAAATTAATTGCCAGTCGAGCACCCACATAAAAATGAATCTGTGTGTCATTTGCAAGGGGAATCTCCCTCTGACAAATGTGGTTGCCCTTAATGGGCAATCTAAATTGTCAGGGGGATTCCATCTGGAAAGAAGCATAGTGGGTGGGACTGGAATGGGGGGTAGGCAGCACAAGTGTAGAAGGAAGGGGTGCAGGGTTAGGAGGGCACCTGGAGGGGGAGCAGGGTTATGAGGTCACCTGGTGGGTCAAATGACTAGGTAAGGATGGGAGCTGGGGATTGGCATGGGGAGGAGCTGGGAGGGGGGCAACAGGGGGTATAAGAGGTATGGTAAGGCTGAGCTTACCTTCTTTTGCTGAGATTCTGGATTTTTGCACCCACCCTTTGTTTAGATTATACAGGTGAACAGGGCAACTGAAAAAGGGATAGTGTATAGTGGAAGGAGTACTGACTCATTGAATACTGAAGAGAAAAAGGGAAGGGTCACTGGATGAGGCTGGCTGAAAGAGAAAGGAAGGTCAGTCTCAGGCGAATAATGGGTTGGTGGTAAGAGGCCAATGGAGGACCCAAGGGGGGCCATGCAGGCCAGTATGGAACAAGAGAGAAGGGTTGTCTCAAGAGGACAACAAGTCAAGGAGCAGGAAGGGTTAGATGGGCTAAGAGTGAGCGGGAAGGGGAGTGGGCGAGGAACAAGCACGGGCAGGGGTCAGGCACCCAGACATGAAGGTAGCAGAATGAATTCTGAGGGAGTAGAAGATTGAAAATAAATGGGAGCCAGGTAGGTTCAGCACCCAGACTCAGATAGGGCTCAACATTTGGAAAGGACAAAGGGTGTTGGGTTTTTCAGTGGTCCAGATCCCAAGAGGACAACAAAGAATCAGAGACATTTGGAGATAAGTTATGATAGTTGAATGTACGGACTAAAACTGAATTAGAAAATAATTGTAAATGTGAATATGATGAGTTTTTGTAATGATTATAAATATGTAAAAACTGTTGATGGGTGACAAAGGAGATGGACCTGATGTGTATAATAATAAATTAGTTGCCAGTCGAGCACCCACGTAAAAATGAGTCTGTGCATCATTTCCAAGGGGAATCTCCCTCTGATTTTACTTCATTTGATAAGGGACTGGTTTCTCCTGCAATTTTCCTTGACCTGTCAAAGCTCGAACAGATAGTGAAAGGGGTTAAAAAGGAGAACAAAACCTTTTACAGATATGTAAGGGAGAAAAGAAAAAGTAAGGGAAGTACCATACAGTTGAGAACTAGGGAGGGGCAGAACGTTGAAACTGACAGACAGAAAGCAGTTCTAAACAAATACTTCTGCTCGGTCTTCACCAAAGAGAATCATGGAAGAGGACCACTTCTTAAGAATGAAGGACAATGTACCAGTGAAGCCAACACAAATACTTTCACAACAGAAAGAGTCCTAAAATAACTAACAAAATGAAAAACTGGCAAAGCTATGGGACCTGACGGTATCCACTCAAGAATATTAAAAGAACTCAGAGAAGAACTTGTCACCACATTAGCAGACCACTTCAACAAGTTGCTGGAGAGTGGCACAGTACCAGACAACTTGAAAAAAGCCACAGTGGTACCGTTGTGCAAAAGCAGGAGCAAGGAAAATGCAGGAAACTACCCTCCAGTCAGCCTCACCTCAGTGGTGGGGAAAATTATGGAAGCATTACTGAAAGAAAGAATATTACACTATCTCGAAGCAACTTGCCAACTAGATCCAAAGCAGCACAGAGGTCACGTCAGACAAACATGATTGATTTATTTGACTATGTAACCAGCATGGCAGACCAATGAGGAGCAGTGGACGTAGTGTCCCTGGTCTTCAAGAAGGTGTTCGACTCCATTCCACATAGGAGGCTCATAAATAAGTTGGAACACACGGGAGTGGGGCATAAAATAGTCAGCTGGATTAGTAACTGGCTTCAAGAAAGAACCCAGAAGGTGTTGGTTAACAGCACTCTGTCAGAGGAAGGTGGGGTGACCAGTAGAGTCCCCCAGGGGTCAGAGCTGAGGCCAATTCTATTTAACATATTCATCGGTGACACTGTGGAGGGTTTACAGGGAAAGGTATGCCTGTTTGCAGATGACACCAAGCTCTGCAACAGAGTCGATACACAAGAAGGGGTCACAAAAATGGTCTCTGATCTAAAAAAACTGGAGGAATGGTCAGAACAGTGGCAGTTGAAATTCAAGGCCAAGAAATGTAAAGTTATGTACCTGGGGACAAAGAACCTAGACTAGAAGTATACCTGGGGGAATAGCTGACTGAAATAAGGCAGGGATCTAGGAGTACTTCTATCTGATGATTTAAGACAACTAGGCAATGTGAAAAGGCTGCAAAAAAAGCCAGCAGCATTCTTGGATGCATAGGTAGGGGTATCATAAGTAGGAAAAGTGAAGTGATAATCCTGCTGTACAGGTCCTTGATGAGGAGTCACCTGGAGTACTGCATCCAGGTCTGGAGACCGCACCTCAAGAAGGACGAGGAACGCCTGGAAACCATGCAGAGGAGAGTTATAAAGATGATACACAAACTGCACAAAGAACCTTAAGAATCAAGATTAAACCATCTCAGGATGTACACACTGGAAAGGAGATGGGACGGAGGGAATATGATAGAGACATTTAAATACCTCAAAGGAATCAACTCACTTCAAGAACAGGATCTCTCCAGAGAAAACACGATTACACGAACAAGGGGGCACAACATGTGCACATGTAGGGAAGTAGTTTCAGAACAAACAGCAGGACATTTTTCTTCACAGAAAGTGTGGTGCAGCCCTGGAACAGTCTGCCCTCAGACGTAGTGGCAGCAAACACAGTAAGGAAGTTCAAGCTAGCATGGGATAGGCACTGTGGCAACCTAAGACAGGAAAGAGACTAGGAGTGGGGGAAGCTTACATGGGCAGACTAGATGGATTGCAAGGTCCCCTTCTGCCAGCACTTTCTTATGTTTTTATGTTCTTACACTGTTGATCATAACATATTATTAAACAGACTCAGAAGACTCAGGCCTTGGTAGGAATGCCCTGTTATGGTTCTCCTCTTATCTGTTCTCATAACAACAATGTGTTAGTGCAGGCTACATCTGCTCAGTCACGGCTATAATCACCAAAGTGGTTCCCCAGGGGTCAGTACTAGGGCCCCTTTTGTTCCAGATTTAGATGAATTACCAAAACACAGTTCATGTACTACACATTCATTCCTGTATGCAGATGATACAGTTTTGTACATGCACCACAAGGATGTCAACTTAGCAATCGACACGATCCAAAAAGACCATTAAAATACAGAAGGCACTTAACAGAATTAAGGTCATTGCTCAAAGAGCAGCTGACACCTTCAGGACAACTTTAACAAACCATAAGATTTAGATACAGTTCAACTTGTGTTTCACATAGTTCTGTATTCTTCCTCCCCATTATTTATTACGGAGGTCATTTGCAATAAAACAAAATCTTTGTTCCTGAAGAGTTCATCTATTTCTGTTGCTTTCTCCCTACCTAAAGTCACAATGCACTGCTTGTGACATCACAGTTACTCTCATGGCAACACATTGTGCTGTCACAACAGATGATTATGACCTGAAGTAGGCATTAAGCTGTAGAGGCAGATGAAATCTAAGGGAACTCTAAGGGATAAAGATCATGTAGTCATGCAAATTTACTCAGTAATAAATAATGGGGAGGAGAAATCTATAGAATATATTTGGAATGCAAGCTGAATTGTACCTAATTATTATGTTTTTCAAAGTTTTCTTTGAGACGTCAGTAGCTCTCTAATGTAGATTATAAAAAGGGTCTGAGAAACTGAGCTTTCTGATTGGTTGTAAACATTCTAACAGCCTTATGTTAATCTTTTATTATCATACATATATAGCTTAATCATGTGCTGAAGAAGGTTTAACACTATTTAAAAAAAAAACAGTTCTATTATAATAGCAGTAAGGCACTCCCAGGGGTTATGTTGTTAATGGTCAGATAATCACCCTCTAGGGGCTTGTGGCACTCAGCTATGCCTTGTGCCACATTATACCTCTAGAAGGTGAGTAACAGACCATTAACATAACCACTGGTCATGCCTTATTGTTTAAGAAAACTCAATGGATGCTGTTTAGCACGAGTGTAGATACGTCCACACTGACTATTAAGATCTACTAATGGCAAAGAAATAACTAGGGTTGCTACATACATAAATATCTGGGAGTATTTCTAGATGATCAGCTGATATTTAGTTCCTGTATACCTTCCAAAAGCAAGCCAAGGTATCCACCCTGCTTGCTTCTCTTTCTTTCATTCCCTTCTAAAACAACACTGTGCTGACAGATACGAATGCGCTGTTTAACCTTAGGATTTCCTGTTAATTCAAATTTTCTCTATTTGCTATTATGTGACTATTCTCTGCATACATTATCATCTTTTATACTAATTTACAATACCGTTGTAACTATTTGTAGCCTTCCCTGGCTTTGTATACGTATCACTTCTTATGGATACTGGATTGTATTATTTTTACAATTGCCGTTACTGTCCTACCCAGGACCTCCTTGCAAATCTTTTCCTGGTAAAACAAAAATAAAACAAAAAAATAAATAAATATTCAAAACTTGAATAAATTAAAAATACTTCTAGCCTTCTGTCATAGAAAAAAGGGGTTATTTTAGTTCCCCAATCAGAAAACACCGGGTGATTTCACTGTTCTTGTCTCCATTGGATTGTGGGTATTGCACTTATAGAAATGCCTCAGTGACATTGCTAGGAGTACTTGATCCACTGTATTGCTGTGGTTTCAGGTCCATAACAGGATTATCATGGAAAACCCAGCACCGTAGCTTATATGCTGCAGTTGGTTGAGCTTTCTTGTCTATTTGGAAACAAATGCATTGGTAAATATTTGTGTACAGATCTGTAACAAATGCAATTCCTTCTTCTCTTCTGAATCTGCTGTACTTCAAATCAAGCAATAATTACAAGCTTAGATCAGCAAAATTATCAAATTGTTCAATACCAAGATATCGAACAAAATTTGGCGAATGTATCTTTGCCGTATCTGTGCCATGCACATGGGATGAAATGCAGAAAAAGTTAAATATGAATGTATTTTACCAATTTCTCACTTTAAAGAGTAACTCTCACATACTCTCTCATACTGTTATGTTTGAAATGATCCTTGATGAGATTTTTAATGTTACCTGCTTTTTATGTTAGTCCATGGTTCATCTGGTATTCCCTAAAGAAAACCACATAAAGCGTTATATTCTGCCTCCTGCAGCACTCCATTTCAAAGCACATACATGTTTTCTCAATTTACTGTGACATCTGCAATAGGCTCTGTCACTGACAGCTGACTGCCAGAAGCGGGAATATTCTGATGCGGTGTGCAGCACAGTCATCACAAAGAATAGAAACATAGAAACATAGAAACATAGACTTTGATGGCAGATAAGGACCGCTAGGCCCATCTAGTCTGCCCATTTCCCTACCTACAGGATAGGCCGCAGATCCTAGTTAATCAACAGCCTATATCTTCCTGCCCCCCACAAGAATTGCCTTATGTCTGTCCCATGCATTCTTGAATTCTCCCACAGTTTTGGACCCCAAACTTCCTCAGGAAGGCTGTTCCATGCATCCACTACCCTCTCTGTGAAAAAATACTCTCACATTGCCCCTGAACTGCCCTCCTTCTATCTTTAAATTGTGTCCCTTGTTCTTGCAAGTCTCTTTTCTGAAAGATGCTACCCTCTTGGACTTTGTTGATTCCTTTGAGGTACTTGAATGTTTCTATCATGTCCCCACTCTCCTTCTTTCCTCAAGGGTATACATATTAAGCCCCTTTAGTCTCCTCATACAGCTTCTCTTGCAGACCCTGCACCATTTTAGCTGCCCTCCTCTGACTGCCTCTATCCTGTCTATGTCCTTGCAGGATGGGGTCTCCAGAACTGACACAGTATTCCAGATGGGATCTCACCAACTGTCTGTACAGAGGACAACAACTTCTTGTTTTGCTGCTGATGCCTCTCCCTATACATCCCAGTATACTCCCGCCCTCCCTACTGCCTTCTCACATTGCTTGCTAACCTTAAGGTCATCTGATATGATTACCCCCAGGTCCCTTTCCTGTTTTGTTGTTGTTACTACCTCCCACCTATTGTGTATTCTTCCCTGGGTTCTTGTTTCCCAGGTGCATTATTTTGCACTTTTTGCATTGAATCCTAGCTGCCATATGTCTGACCATTCCTCCAACCTTGCCAAATCCCTTTTCATCCTTTCCACACCCTCCTTGTGTATCAACCCTGTTGCAGATCTTTGGGTCATCTGCAAAGGCATACTTTTCCTTCCAGTCCCTCTGCAATGTCACTGATGAAGACATTAAAAGTACTGGACCCAATACTGAACCTCAGTGGTACCCACTAGTAACGCCCTTTCTTCAGAGTGGACTCCATTTACAATTACCTTCTGTGTCCTGTTGTCCAGCCAATGTTTTACCCAGGCTACCACCCTGGGACCCCCTCCCAGGCTGGTTAATTTGACTAATAATCTTTTGTGTGGGACTGTGTCAAATGCCTTGCTAAAGTCTAGGTAGGCCATGTCCACAGCCCTCCCTGGTCTACTACTTGGTCACCCAGTCAAAGAAATCTATTAGATCTGTCTGACATGACCTTCCCGCCAGAACCCATGCTGCCTTGGATCCTGTGCTCCACTGACCTCTAGATACTCAATTATTCTTTCCTTCAGAAGTGACTCCATCACTTTCCCTACCACAGAGGTCAGACTGACAGGTCTGTAGTTTCCTGCCTCTGTCTTGGTCCCACTTTGTGAAGGGAATCACATCCGCCTTCCTCCAGTCCTCGGGTACCACACCATCCTCCCATGATTTATTAAAAGAGTAGCCAGTGGTTTCACTAGTTCCTTCCTTAATTCTTTTTAGAATTCTGGGTGAATTCCATCAGGACCCATTGCTTTGTCCACCTTCAGTTTTAGGAGTTCTTGCAGAACCCTTTCTTCTGTGAAAGGACTGGGATCGACCCCTATCAAGAGTGCTTCTGTTAATTGGATTAGGCACTTCCCTCCTCTTTTAGAATACTGAGCAGAAATATTCGTTTAGTATTCCTGCTTTTTCACTGTCCCCTCTGCCCACCCACCGTCTCATTCTATTCAGCCTCACTATCCCTCCCTTTGTCTTTCTCACGCCGCTGATGTACCTATAAAAGGTTTTATCCCCTTCTTAACTGAGTTGGCTATCTTTTCCTCAGTTTGGGCCTTTGCTATTCTGACTTCCTCCCTGCTTCTTTCTGCCTTAACTGGTACAGCTTCTGTCCTGCTCCTTCTGTGTTTCCTTATACTTCCGGAATGCTATCTTTTCTTCCTGACTTTCACAGCCACCTCTCTTGAGAACCATAGTGGCTTTTTCTTTCATTTTGATTTGTTTATTTGCTTCACACAAAGGCTTGTTGCCTCTGTGATGGCAGTTTGATAATTCCCCATTGTTGCTCCACACCTCCTTCTAGCCTGTTTGCTAGTGCTTTTCTGAGGCACTCTCCCATCTTGCCAAAGTCAGCCCTCCTAAAGTCCAGTACCCTCACTTTTGTATGGCTTGACTCTGTAGCTGAGTTTAACGTGAACCACACTGTTTGATGGTCACTGCCCCAGATGGCAACCCACTTCTAGATCTGAGATCCTCTCACTGCCCCGCTTGAGAGTATGAGGTCTAAGATTGCTCCTCACGAGTGGGTTCCAAACTAGCTGTCTAATGCCTGCCACCTGTAGGGCGTCCAAGAATGGCCCTGCTCTTGGATGTGGCTGCAGCAAATGTGCTCCAGTTAACATCTGGCATATTCAGGTCTCCCATCAACAGTATCTCCCTTTCTCTGCCATTCTAAGAATGCCTTCCATCATATCCTTGTCCATTCCTTCCCCTGACATGGGGGTCTGTACACAACCCCTGTGCGGATTGTGGTGCCCTTTCCAGTCTCCAGGTGACCCACAGTGCCTCCTCTCCTCCCTGTTTACTCTTTTGTTCAGTTGCTTTTATCCCTTCCTTTACATAGAGAGCTACTTCCCTCTCTTCTCCCTGCCTGTCTCTCCTGTAGTTATGTACCCTGGTATGTTAACATCCCAGTCATGGTTCTCTGTGTACCATGTTTCTGTGACTGCTACAATATCCAGGCATCCCTCTTCCATTAAGGCCACCAGCTCAGAGAGCTTGTTGCCCAGACTACGGGCATTGGTACTCATTACCCTCCATTTCCTGATGGCCTTACCCCCTTTTGCCCCATCCCTGTCCTTCTTGCCTTTGTCACTTTCTCCATTAACCCCTGCCCTTCTCCCTATCAACACCTCCATGTTGGTGTTTGCCACACTTACTACCGTGATTGTTTGGGGGGGGCTAGGATTTTCCTGCTCATTTCCAGTGCCTCCCCCCTTGGCTAGTTTAAAAGCTTGTCAATGAAGCATTTAAACCTATCACCTAGGATCCTGGTTCCCCTCCCGGACAGATGCAGCCCAACATGCCAGTATAGGCTTGCATCACTCCAGGTGGACCCCCAGTCCCCAATGAAGCCAAATCCCTGAGCTCCACACCAGTTTTTCAACCACTGATTGAATCCCATGGTACGGAACACCCTAGCCTCTCCTATGCCATAGATGGGTAGCACCTCCGAAAAGGTTACTGTGCGTGCTACTTGACTAAGGCCCCTCCCCAATTCCACAAACTCTTCCTGCACTTCTCTAATCCCTTTCTTAGCCAGGTCATTTGTCCCTAGGTGGACAATGACATCCAGCTCCCTCCCCTGTGCAGCTGCTCGCAATCCTGAGGATTCGCTCCCTGTCCCTCCAAGCCATGGCGCCAGGCAGGCACCTTACCTCCCTCTCCCCTTCCTTGCCCAGTTCTACCTTCCTAACAATGGAGTCCCCCACCAGGAGTTGTTTCCTTCCCCTGCAGGGTCCCCTGCCACCCTCCTGTGGGTCTCCTTTGTGGAGGTTCCCAGCATCCTCCTTGGTCTCCACTGTAGATGCCTCCATAGAGGAACCACACTTTGTCAGAATGGCATAGGAATTGTGGAGAGGTACAACTGGAGGGATATGCCTCTGTTCCACCACCCTCACCCTCCCTGAGCCCACTGTGGTCCAACCGCTCCTCTTTCTTGGCAACCTCTGAGGCAACGGCAGTGGCCCCTGGATGGAAGAGGAGGTCCCACAAATCCTGGCCAACTCAGCCTGGAGATGAGCAACCTCCTCCCTCAGCCCAGAGAGGTGCCTGCAGATGGGACAACACCGCATCCTCCAGAACATCTCCCGGAAGACTGCTGCTCCACAGCCACTGCACTGCACCACTGCAATCATGTCTTATTTCTGGCCCCTTACCTGTTTGCAATCCTTACTCTTTCCTCTGTTTTTTTCTCTCTCCTTACTTTCTGCCTGTGTGCCCTTTAAGCTCCTGATTGTCCTGTTCTGAGACAAGAATATCCTATATTTCTCAGTAGACCACTTACTTGTTCAGAGGCAGACCTCCAGCAGCTAGAGGGGCCGGAGAGCTACTCTTCCCCTTCTAGGATGGTGGGTCATTGGTGGTTCTGTGATCACTCACTCTCTGCCCTAAACAGGAAGTTCCTGTTGTCAGTCAAATCCCAGCCTATAAAAATAGAACTAGCTTTCGGTGGGGGGGTGGAGGGGAGGGAAGGAGGGCAATATAGTCCCAGTAGAGAAGTTCAGTCACACAGCAGTCCTTTCTCCTGTTGTCTTCTGCCAAGCTATGAGCAGAATCTTTCTAAGGCAGTCTTTAAATGTTGCTTCCTTCTAGCTAAGCCACTCCCCCTACTTACCAGATCTTGCTACAAGTAATTTAAACCTCACAGCAGTTAAGTCCTTCAGTCACCTGAGATTTACACCTCTAGATGACTTTTCAGTTACCCATTCAGTTCAGTTAACCCAAACACACACTTTTTTTGTTTTTGTATGTTGTTTTTTACCCTAAATTAAAGGTCCAGATACAAAAGTTCTTCTACTTTAGTCCCAGCAGAGAAGTTCAGTCACACAGCAGTCCTTTCTCCTGTTGTCTTCTGCGACGTTATGAGCAGAATCTTTCTAAGGCAGTCTTTAAATGTAGCTTCCTTCTAGCTAAGCCACTCCCCCTACTTACCAGATCTTGCTACAAGTAATTTAAACCTCACAGCAGTTAAGTCCTTTCAGTCACCTGAGATTTACACCTAGATGACTTTTCAGTTACCCATTCAGTTCAGTTAACCCAAACACACACTTTTTTGTTTTGTTTTTGTATGTTAGTTTTTTTACCCTAAATTAAAGGTCCAGATACAAAAGTTCTACTTTAGTCCCAACAGAGAAGTTCAGTCACACAGCAGTCCTTTCTCCTGTTGTCTTCTGCCAATCAATTGAAGAATCAGCCTGAAGTTTATTTAGTGGTTTATTTTTCTAACATTATAAATACATTAGTTGGTTATTATAATGGTATTGTGAGCAGCAGTTGGTTGCGTCAGTGCATCTCATGAGAAGGAGTGTACTGTAGGTCACTTTCCTTCTTCCGGTTTCCTAAGGACCTATAAATTCTTGCTAAATAGATGGCTGCCATGAAGAGGCAAAGCCTACATGATGTGGTAAGCAGGAACACTGTTCTGTGTTCTCTTCATTTCACTCCTGATGTGTATGGGCTCAATTTATACTTTGCAGAAATGTATTATTTTTATTACTGAAATAAATCGATCTGACGCTCTGACTTTTCAGTCCTATATTTGTGAGTTTTTTTTTTATCTTAACAAGTAAAATAAAAGTTTCTCTTTCCTTATTCATTTGAATGTGTTTTTTTTTATGTTGTGAATGTTGCTGTTTCTGACAGGGTACTGTATTTTACAGTTGTATAGGGATAATTTGGGGGGGTTAGTGGGGGGGCTACTAAAGTGAGCACTGCTTGCTCTCCTCCATTCAACTATGCTTCATATTGGGGGGACGTGGCCAGTAGCCGACCGGAATGGATGCTTGAGCTCTGAGCTCCCTGCAAACCCCCCCAAAAAATCCTCAAATATCCAGATTCTTTCATATATGGCGCAACAGTAATACTCGTTACTGGAAGTATAGATATTTGCCCGTCTAGTGATCCACGTCTTGACTCTCGGTCTGCAAGTTAAACTAAGTAATTTCAACTGCTGCACTAGCGCAGAGGCGAGACCGAGTCAGCCCACTCGCTCTTCAGAATGGAGCCTGCTGCACTCCCAAATTAGCCGGAGGGGAGCCTCACCAAAGTCTGGCAGATGTTTGCCGAAATCCTACAATGGATGAACAATCTGGATCTGGCTACAAGGAAAAACATTTCTGATATTGTAGACCTTTCCCAGAGAGCCTGTATTACCGAACACAGACTGGCCAAAATGGAGGACGGTTGGCAAAAAACTGGGGCTAGGCTCCAACAGCAAGACAGGCTGATCAACATGCTTTGGTCCAGGGTGGAAGACCTTGAAAACCAAAGCCGCTGGAATAATCTACGGTTTGTTGGGTTCCCTGAAGGATGCAAGGAATCTGACACCATCCTGTTTTTGCAGAAGGAACTACCTCCCTTACTGAACTGGTGAGGCGGGGCCCTGCCTGAAATCGACAGGACACACAGATCGCTTGCCCCAGGCCTGCTCATGGGGCCTGCCCACATACGATCTTAGCCCGGTTTCTCTGATTCCACGACAGGGAGACCATCACTAAACTGGTCCATGAGAAGAAAGAGCTCTCCTGGCAAGGCCACCGAATACAGATCTTCGCCAATTATTCTCAAGAGGTGACCGCAAGACAGAAGGCCTTTACTCCAGCACATAGAGCCTGTGCTGAATTGGGCTCAAGTATTCTCTCAGATACCCTGCCTCCCTCAGAGTTATTTTCAATGGATCACCGAGGCTGTTCAATGACCCTACAGCATCTGAGACTTTTCTGGTGACACAAGCTCCTAAATTGAACTGGGGCAGACTGAGACAGTTTAATAACCCCGAGCCGTCTCACCCAGGCCAGCACTGATGGAAACAGGTCAGCAGGAGCTTGGCCCAGCAACTCCAAAACCCTCTACCATGCCTTCTTCAACCAGCACACCTTCCAAGAAAATCCCTGGCAGTAAGTGAAAAAATAGGCAAAAGGCAAGAATAGAGGGGGCCCATGCTGATAAAACCCCTCGGCTCCACTGCAGAAGCTGTAGTGAGAGTCCTGACTCGATTGTGTCACTCAGTACACCAGACCTGAGCAATAACCAGTTGGCTGCATTGACAGATCTACTGACCGATGACCCACTGCAAGAAATACCTAAGCCCCCCAGGAATACACCCACTAAAAACTGTAAACCTCAGCCAGCAAGAAGTCTTTTGTGGGCCGAATTAGCAAGTTCCACTCCTCCTGAGGCCTCTGCATCTATGGACACTGTGTCCAATAAGCCTCTTTCGGACAGCATGCTGTGTGAGGCAAACCACACCATAGACTCTGTGGGCTGATTTTGACTCCGCTTCCTTGTGATCATTGTTTCTTTTCTCCCCTATGAAGATTCCCCCTCTGGCTAATCCACACGCTGGTGAATCTATCTGGTTTCCAGCCAGTACACCATTCTGCTTACTCCCCCCTACACCTTGATCTGAGGTAGTAAGTACATGGGGAGGTGAGCGTAGTCGGATTATATGGGGGTCTGATAGGTTATTTATTTACTTGTGGCTAGATTTTATTGCTCTCCTATGCATAAGCCCTTAATTCACGCTCTAGGCTAGCAACATGTTTTCTCTCCTTTGAGTTTTGCGCCCACCGTATTTACCCATATGAGGATTTGGTATACAGGTACCCCTCTTACTCCGGATTTACCCCCCTTTTTTCTGGGTGGGGCTGGGTGCAGGGACATAGGTCCTACCTGCAGTTACAAGAGTTATCACCCTGAGAAACAGCTTAATATGCCGTACTTGATGGATGGTACACGATACTGGGTATTGGGGGAGTGCAGAGAGATCTCATTGCTCTGGGGATTCTTTTTCCCTGATGTTTTCTAAAAATCTTTCACCTCCCACTGACCTCCACTGGTATCTGGGCTGTGTATTACTCACAGCGGATGCTGATCTATTATAAAGATGTTTATGAGAGTTTTTGGGGGAGAAGGGTTATGTCAAATGCTGTGTTATCTGTATTACATTGTTTTTTCCAATTTACATGTTTAAGATGTTTCTGTTGTTTGGTGGCCAGTTTGAGCCACACAGTTATGTTTCTGCTTATGGCAATCTGTTAGAAGGGGGTTGGTTTTACAACTGGTACAAAGGGGATAGATGCTAGCTAGGCTTGGATGCCTGCTATAGTGTCGTCCTACGGGGTTTGTTTCTTTTTTATGCTCCATCCTTTTCAACCGTGGTATACCCCAGTAATGATGGAAACTAAGTTGATATCCTGGAATGTCAGGGGGCTCAACTCCCCAATTAAAAGAAAAAAATGTTGCTTCATCTTAAAAAAATTAGGCCCTCTCATAGCTTTTTTACAAGAGATGAAACTTTCCTCTATAGAAGTGAGGAAACTCAAACAAGGGTGGGTGGGCGAAGAGATACACAGTGTGGCTACCTCCCACAAACGAGGAGTTTCCATACTTTTACATAAGGCATTAGGTTGGAAATTGCTCAGACACACCCATGGTAAGGAAGGAATATGGGTTATGATGGAGATGGAAACCCCTGTGGGCCCACTGATCTTGACCAATATTTATGCTCCGAATCAAGACTGCCCCCAATATTTCCATACAATCAATCAGGCTCTTTCTGACTTCAATTCAAAACAAGCTCTGGTACTAATGAGGGGGATTTTAATTTGACACTAGATCATATAAGAGTTAGGAGTAACAAGACCCCCAAACCACATCGACAAGCTAAGCCAGTTGTCCAGAGATTAATGAGTGAGCAGGTATTGATGGATGCATGGAGGGCACAACACCTAGGTGACCATGACTTTACTTGCTTTTACCCAGCTCACGGATCCTCCAGTAGAATAGACCTCTGGCTCATCTCCTCTGGGATATATGAAATGGTGGTACACTCTCATATGCATCCGATCATTATCTCAGATCATGCACCCTTAGAACTTCTGATTAGGCAGGGCTCAGTCACCCCCCCCCCCATCCTCTGCTTGGCGCCTTGACTCCCTCCTGTTAGACAACATAGCCTTCCAGAAGTGGCTCAGCCCCAAAGTGGTGGACTACTGGAGAAACAATGATAATTCGGAGGTCTCTGACTCGACCCTCTGGGAGGCATTTAAGGCAACTCTCTGAGGCAGAATAATTGCCTTCGCCTCTGCCAGGAGGCATAGATGAGAAGCCAATCAACGAGCC
This sequence comes from Neoceratodus forsteri, assembly GCA_016271365.2. NCBI lineage: Eukaryota > Metazoa > Chordata > Ceratodontiformes > Ceratodontidae > Neoceratodus > Neoceratodus forsteri. The sequence goes on from CM028133.1 coordinate 1,071,342,163, forward strand.
TTACAGAAATGACTACATCAATTTGAATCTCAATATAAGGCTCTCAACAATCAGACTCCATCTCAAACTTTACTAGCCCAGCTAATTATTACTCGAATCTCCCTCAATACCCACCTAACCCACCAGGCCGAGTTAAATCTTAGAAGGCTGCATCATGCATACTGGGAAGAGAGGGAAAAGGCAGGCAAACTCCTTGCCCATAGGTTGAAACATCAACAGGCCTCTCGCAATATACATGCCTTAACTGACAAACAGGGAGTTAAGTGCTACTCCAAGAAAGGGATCAATGACATCATGACACAGTTTTACGAACAACTATATGCATCTCCTCAACCTCCTGACCTGCTTAAAATCAAAGGCTGTCTAACCTCGTTACCTATCCCTCGAATTCCAGAGAGTGACTCCCAAGCTCTGGAATCCCCCATAACAGAGGAAGAGGTGTTGGAGGCTATTAAATCTATGAATTTTCACAAGGCCCAGGGTAGGGATGGATTGCCTATAGACCTCTATCGAATTCCAGGTCTCAATCTGGCTCCATACTTGGTCCGAGCTTTTTGCCATTCTTTATCAAATGGTTGCCTTCCTCCTTCATTGAGAGAAGCCACCATTACGGTTCTCCCGAAGAAGGGGAAAGACCCACTCTCCCCGAGCAGTTACAGCCCCATATCGCTTATCATTGCTGATGCCAAAATTCTGGCAAAAGTCCTGGCTACCAGGCTTGAGCATCTCCTCTTAGGCCTAATTCATCCCTCACAGGCCAGTTTCATCAAAGGCCAGTTAGGGTCAGACCACCATAGAACTTTGGTCTCATTAATGCACCTTACCAAACAGTCCAAAACACCCTCTGTAGCTCTGACCTTCGATTTTGAAAAGGTGTTTGACTCTGTAGAATGGCCCTTTTGTATTCCACACCCTTTCTGCAATAGGAATGGGACCAACTTTCACTTCTTGGATCAAGCTCCTATATTCCTCGCCCATGGCCTCTGTTCTGACCAATGGTAACCTTTCTAAACCCTTTCAGTTACAGAAAGGCACGAGGCAAGGCTGCCCCTTTTCCTCACTCTTATTTGTTCTAGCTATAGAACCCCTAGCCATTGCTCTTCAGGAATCCTCCCTGATCCCTGGGATACGAGGAGGGGACTCCATTTTCAAAACATTCTTCTATACAGATGATCTCCTCATCACTGCAGAGTATATTCCTCAAGTGATCAAGGATATCTTCAATATTTTGGCAGAATTTTCCCAGGTATCAGGGCTTAAACTGAACCAGTCTAAAACTGAAGTTCTTCCACTAAACTCAGTATCCTCAGGGGAAGTGTTCAATACTCTAGGGCTAAAATGGTCACCAAACAGTATAAAATATTTGGCCATTATCCTCCACCTGAATCTGGACAAAATGCTCACTATTAATTTTACCAACCTAGTAGACTCACTTTGACAGGGCATGGAGAGATGGAAAGCCTTGCAACTTTCGCTAGCCGGGAAAATTGATTCCATTAAGCTGATGTCCGCCCCGAAGATACTATACATTCTGGCTCATTTCCCAGTACCCATCCCCCAGAAACGGTTTAAAAAAATGGAGACCCTAATGGGCAATTTTCTATGGAAGGGGTCTCGCCCTTTTTTTTTTTAACCTTTGTTTTACCAGGAGAGACACACTAAGCTGAAAGCTTGTTTACAGGTGCAACCTGGGAGCACAAGGAAGTTAAGTGACTTGCTCAGGGTCACACAGTATGCAAGTGGGGGCTGTGGGATTCAAACCCAGGTCTCCAGGTTTGCAGTTCAGAGCTTTAAACCACTGTGCTATACTCGCCCTAGATTTAGCAAACTCAAACTGAGGCAACATTGGAGTAGAGGTGGGTGGGGACTCCCCTGGCTACAAGGGTCCCACGCGGCCTATATCTCAGCTCAAACTACCAGATGGTTCCACAAGACAGGTCAGGCTTCTCCCCTGTGGCTCCAGTTGGAAGCATCTCTGGTACATGCTCCCTCCGCAGCAGTAGTGATATACGGGAAGAAATCTCCAACCTCTGGGCTCCCTCCCCCCATATCAGTTTCAGTTAAATACTGGAAGAAAACCTTGTCCCTCCAAGGCCAAGACTCGACGCCTCGGGAATTTACTCCTCTTTGGAACAGCCCTGTTATACAAATAGGGAACCACGTGCTCCATTGGAAGTTGTGGGAAGCCCGTGGTATTTCCTTGGTACACGACTTATTACTCCCCGGCACCCGCTCTCTTGACTCCTTTAAAGCCCTGGAAACTGGATTTCATCTCCCCAGGACCCACTTTTGGAGATGCCTCCAAACCAGGGATGCCATCACCCACCTTTTTAAGGCCCCACTCCACAAGGAGCTCTCTCAAGATTCCCACCCCATTGGTGCTGGGGGTAAGCTACTCAAAAACCAAGCAAGTGCGATCTACACTGCTCTCAGGGATGCCGTGCTGGACCCTACCCAAGCAGCTAGAGTGCAATGGGAGTCGGATTTACAGACCCCTATCTCTGATCGTCAGTGGGCTCATAGCTGGGCAAGGATACACGCTGCCTGCAGAGATGGACGTACCCACCTTATAATGAATAAAAACCTACATAGATGGTATTGAGACCCTGCCAAACTTAAGTGCATGCGTCTCAGTAAGGCAGATAACTGTTGGAGGTGTGGTAATCTAGGGGCTAATCTTTTTCACATTCTCTGGGCCTGCCCCTCTCTTCATTCCTTCTGGCTATCAGTCCAGAGTATGTGTAAGCAAATATTCCCTATGGTCAACCCTGATTCCTCTCTCCTCTTACTGGGGTGTGGAGGTCCATCCACACCAAAACACTGCCCCGGGACTAAATGGATCACTGGAATAAGGGCTATTGCCCAAAGACTAATCCTGATGAAATGGGGATCCCTGATATTCCGACCTTCCAGAAATTCCTTCTGGCAGCAGCCCAAGGTGCCATGCTGGAGAGACTCTCCTGCTTCGCTGCAGGCCTAACTTCTCAGTTTGAGTTATGCTGGCAGTCCTTCCTTAACTCAGAGTACTGCCATGGCGTCCACCCATTGGCTGCCTTGCACGACTCCCCACCTTGCTCTGGAAGAGGATCTTCACCTTCCTCACCAGCAACTCTGTCTCCTTCTTTGATGTCATAGAATTTGTTAAATAATTGATTCCGCTTCTTTTAGATCAGATTGCCTTATGTTTGTATATAGCTGATATTAGTACAAACATAACTATTAGGTTGCACCGCATCTAGTTCTATGTTGATACCAAATGCCTTACTTTAAGCTACTTCTGGTTACTTCGGAATGTCAAGGTTTAGTACACCATGGTCTTTTTATTGAATGCTTATACAGAAACTAGTCATGGCATAATTAGTCAGTCTCATGCATTACTTTTTTTTTCTCCCTTTGAACATCTTTATTAATCTACCCTGACTAACCTTTAACTAGCTATGTCAATGCTACTTATTTCAATGTATTTCTTTGGAGATCCGGACATTCCAAATGTTGCGTACGGTCTCAGATCATGTTTGTACTTTTGCATATATGTGGTCCTTATTCCTATAAATTAATAAAAAAATGTTAACAACAAATACGCTTCATACTGAATAATGAGCACACTTGTGACACTGTGATAATAATCTGTATTGGTACACACTCCTTGTTTGAAGTTCATAGGTGCTCTAACCCCATGTTGTCTGTGAGGCATACTCTACAAATGCAGGTATTAGTTCCCTGGTCCTCATGTACATTTTCTCACATGTATGACATCTTTAGAAGACCACTGAAACTGTCATCAGCATCTACCCTGTAATAATCTAATAAAAGTAGATATTGCCTATATCACGTTGAATTCTGACATCAGTAGTTTCAATTATATTTCTTTACCATTTCATATGACTTTGGATAGTGTGCTGGTTACAAGCAGAGTAGCGTGCAAGGCACTATGTTGATATGTGTGCCCTGTTGTCTCTTTGACCAATGTTTGAGAACTGCAATGGGCAGCTGTGGTGAGGACTGGATTAGCTGGGCTACTTCTTACACTGTGCAGTGATAGTCCTGTGGATCAAGTGTATTGAATGACTCGCATGGAGTGTTATGAATTCATAATGTTGGTTATGCCAATACTACACTGGTACATGAGGAGCACAATTTCCGAGTGAGCTGCCTGTGGTAGCAGGTGACATGGTCAAGTAAAATGTCTCACACCCATTTGTGATGATTATATTACAAAGCAAACTCAGTAGCAGCACTACACACCAAGCGGTGTTTGAGCTTGCAATTCTACACATCACCTGTTACCATATCCATATCACTCCATGGTTTTGCTTCTCTTGTCCCACTGTAGTGTGGTTATCACAAGGTTGTGGGACCTGATACCCTGCCACGTCACCAACTTTGATATGCTGTTCACTCTGTGTTGGTGTTCTTCCTGTCTCAGAGTAGCATTGTCATCACCTGGTTGGTGGTTCTAATACTCATAAGATGGACTTGCCCACCTTAAAATTTCTAGGTGTGTCACCCTCTGCTAGGTACCTGGACACCTTTCCAAATTTGAAAATATTTGCATTTATTATCTGTTTCTAAATAACTTGTGGTATTTTGGACACTACATTTCATTATAAGATGCAAATACAGAGCTAGTTTATCAACTTTTAGTGGAATCATGTATGAATGTGTCACATTTTGTACTCCTGTAGTTATTTTCCAGGTGAGCCCTCATCCAACCCTACTGATTCTTGCCCATGTTGCATGCTATCATTCTCATTCTACTCTGCAGTGTTGCTCCTGTGGTCCAGGTGTAGTGAAGGATGAGTACCATGACAGAGTGTTTGAAGTATGGCAGCTGGTGATACAATCATGTACCAGGTTACACACCTATTTGAGAGGATTACACTACAATCGGAGCACAGTAACAACACCAACCACTAGCACTGTCTAGTGTTGCCCCTGTGGTCCCAACATTGTCTAGGTCTCAAAACTGAGGTATGCACTATTTCTACACATCACCTGTTATTATAGCCCTATCACTCTGTAGTTTTCCTTACAGTGTTCTGCTACAGAGTAGTCCACAAAGAGGCACTGTGACCTGGTACTTTGCCATGTCACCTGCTTTGTCAGATTTACCACTGTGTGTTGGTGTTCTTCATGTCCCACAGTAGAACTGACATCACCTTGTTCTGGGCCTGATACTTGTGTGTGGGGCAGGCATCGCATTTCGTGGTGGGACTTTATAATTTCCCAAAGTAAACTGATACCACATCCATACTGTTCAACGGGTCATCAGGGTCAGAAATACAGAGTGGTGATGCCAACACTACACTGATACCCGAGGAGTACCATGACAGATTGGTTGAACTATGGCAGCAGGTGACATGTGCAAGTACCGGGTCCCACATCCATTGGAGAGGATTACACTACACTCTGCTCACAGTAGCAACTCTACACAGTACCATTATCTAGTGTTGCTTCATTGGTCCCAGCATTGTGTAGGCCACTGAATTGAGATGTGGCACATATTGTTTATACAAACCACCTGATATCATAGCCCTAACACTCTGCACTTGTCCTTATGGTGTCCCGCGATTGGACCTGGTACTTTGCCATGTTACATGCCTTGTCAGATTGACCACTGTGTGTTGGTATTCCTCATGTCCCACAGTAGAACTGACATCACCTTGTTTGGGACCTGATACTTGTGTGTAGGGCAGACCTCACATTGAGTGATGGGACTTTATCATTTCCACTTATTGTGGGTGGTACGTCTGCACCTTTGGATCCCGTATGTGTCATTTGCATGAAAACAGGATATTTGCTCCTGAAGACTTCCTCTATTCTGGTTTCTTTCTTCCTACCTGAGGTCATAATGTACTGCTTGTGATGTCACAGTTACTCCCTTGGCAACAGATTGTGATGTCACAACAGAGGATTATGGCTTCAAGTAGAGAGTTAGCTACAGAGGAAGATAAATTCTAAGAGAGAAAGATCAGGTAGCCATGCAAATCTCTCAGTAATGAATAATGGGAAGGGGAATTTTATAGAATATATATGGAATGCAAGGTAAATTGCCTCTAAATATTGTGTTTTTCAAAGTTTTCTTTGAGGCGTCAGCAGCTCTTTAAAAATCATTGAAGCCTGAGTGTGTGTATTAGTCTGTCAAACCCTGCAGTGGTCAAGTACAGTGCATGTAGTAACACAATATCACACATAACCACCCCTGTCTTACCCACATCACCATGTCACACACTGTGGAATACCCACTGTGCCATAACAGTCATCATATTGCAGAGGGTGGCCCTGTAATGGTGGTGCAATTCACCCAGTTACATTCCCTGCCCTGGTTGAGTGACATGGTCCATTGAGATGTCTGCCCTCTATACTCATACCACCTCAAAATGATGGTGTTACGGAACATACAATGCCTGTCACACATCCATGTGACAACACTTCCATGCCTTGGCTGTGTGCACAGTCCATCCATGGCCTGATGGCAGCCGCTACATGCACATTGCTGAAAAAGGGATGAGATGCCACACAGGGACTACAGAGAGATTACTTCAGGTGCTCTTCTCTATCCTCCCCCTGCCTGGATCTCTTCAATCTCCCAAAGGCTGACATTTTTGCCCTCACCTTTTCCAATACCTCCCTTCTTAACCAAATTGGTTTCTTGGCCCTAGCCTTTTTTGCTTTGTGACTTGGTTCAGGATCTAGTGGCCTCTATGAGCAGTAGCTTAGTAACGTCCCATTACTGGGTAGTATCTATGTGAGGGTGGATTCTGGCTAGGTGCCAATCTGCTATTTCCCTCATCATCCTCAAATCAGCCCATCTAAAGTCCAACAACCTGGACTCTGTTCCCAATGCCTCCTGACCCATACTTAGTGTGAACAGCACTCTGTGCTGGTCACTCCCTGCCATGGTGTCCTCCACTACCAGCTCACTGATATACTCCCCATTTGACAGCATGAGGTCCAGACTGTTGCCTAACCTTGCAAACTGTGTGAGAGGACTTTCAGCACCATGCATTTCTACTTAAAGCTGAACCAGCATAATATTCTGTGGTGATTTGCATATGCAGCCCATGATGCTTTGCATTGTGGGGGCATGTGTTATTTTGTATTTCTTTGAAACTTGGCTTCCTGGCCAAATGCCCTTTGGGGTAGCCATTGCCTCAGTGCTTGCGCACAGAGGTTTGTTGTTTTTTAAGTTGTTTTTTATTTTAATTGGGTTCACCACAACATAACCCAGATAGACCATCTTAGGGTAGCTGGTTCATTCCACTGGGATGTCAAACAGATGAGGCATACTGATGAGTCCTGGTAGGATGAAACACGTGTCTATGTCTTCTGTTGGCACCCTTTGCGAACTGTGTGAGAGGTCTTTTGGCACCATGCATTTCTGCTTAAAGTCGAACCAGCATAATATTCTTTGGTGATTTGCATATGCAGCCCATGATGCTTTGCATTGTGGGGGCATGTGTGATTTTGTATTTCTAACCTGGTTGACTCTGTTACAATCTGTAATAAGAAGCTGTCCTGGAAAGCCTCAAGGAGCACCTTCACCCTTGCACTTGAGGTGGCTGGGGTGCTCCAATTCATGCCTGTCAGACTGATTGTAGTTCCTCTATACCAAAGTAGTAGTAGGGAGGAGGTAGATGCCTGTATGCCAGACAGCATCACCTCAGTATTGTGTAAAATTATGCAGGGACTCATTAAATAAAGAACAGTGGCACACTTTGAATCCACCATCTTCATGAGAGGCTTATGATATTATATCTCATGAGTTTGCCATGCATTCACCACCCTTCACGAGAAGGCATCTCTATTATTAGAAGTAATAAGTCATATGTTTGCGTAAATGGGATCAAGAATGTACAGTCCTGTCTTTGTGTCTTCTTTGTCCTGCTTTCCTGTCATCGGTGAGTGCCTTCGCTATACATAATATAAACTTTCACTATGTTAATCTGTTTCATGTTTGAGTATATAGTCAACTTTATCCTTGGTTCACAATCTCATTGCAGACAGAGTTACTAAATTTGAAAAGGCCACCCAAGCCAAAACCAGGCACCATTCCAACATAATGTGGATAAACCAAAGAAACAATGTCCAGCTAGTGTTCGAAGGGCAGAGCAAAAAAGACAAATAGAGGTATGATAAGATATGATGATAGGATGATATAATGTTCTATTTATTGGATGATGTTAGCAATAACACACAAAATGGTACGTAATTATACATTCCATTTGTGCGTGGGGCTGATTGTTAACGTGCTGTACATCACACCACATGCTGCGGCAATGACCCTGGTTCTAGAACGCATTGTCAGGTGGTCAGGGGGAGGTAGGAGTTTGATTTATACGCCGTGTGGCAGCTCTTTTCTCTTAGTGAGGTGTTGGCATGGAAGTTAAGAAGGGCAGCTGCAGCATACATTCATAGACTCATCAACATGTGTCATCAGAAAGTGACCTTCCTGGCCCATCGAGTCTGCCCAATTACCACCCCAACTTGTCCCCCCTCCAAGATTCCACCCTCCTCACCTTGACAGACCCTTGTGTTTGTCTCAGGCCTTCTTGAAACTCTCCACTGTACTGGCCCCCACCTCCTCCGGCAGTCCAATCCAGGGCCCAACCACCTCTCCATGAAGTGATACTTCCTAATTGTTTTCCTTAAACCTTTCCCCCTCCACTTTCAGTCCATGCTCCCTAGTTCTTGTATCTACCTTCCCTAAAAAATAAGCTCTCCCACACTTTATTGATCCCCTTCACATACCTGAATGTTTCAATCATGTCCCCTCTCTCCCTTCTTGTTATGCACCATTTTAGTGGCCGTTAGTGGTGGATCCAGGAATTGATAGAAGGGAAGGATGCACCTGACTGCAAAAAACAAACCTCTCCAGGGGGGTCTGGGGGCATGCCCCCCCCCATAAAGTTTTGAAAATGTAAGCTGTGAAATGATGCATTTTGGTGCATTTTAGGCCGAGTTTCAGGAACAAAGTACTGACTACCCCCTCCCCCCAAAAAAAATCTCCTAGTTCCCTTTCCATCACAAAGCAGCTGCAAACAGTATTTCTCAGGTGGCTAGACTGGCTCAGCTGTACTACTGGGTGAGGGCATCAGTCCTGTTGAGGTTGGAAAAAGGAAAGCTGTGGTGTGGAGGGCCTTGGCTAATGGAAGGTGTTTCCCTGACCAGAAGAGGAAGAGGAACTGACAGAGTTACGGCCTGTCCTCCCCTGAAGGAGAAGACATAAACAGAGTTAAAAAACAAGTAAAGCAGACTGTATCCAACCTTGCACAAATAAATGAGAATGCATACTCAATTAAAAACAAACCTTTCATATGTCCACATTTTAATAACATCCTAGATTTTGCTAAAAACATTTCCTCTGTTCCTCCTAAAATTGTTTTTTTTTTCTGTGACTGACCAGTGAGCATTGTGAGCACAAAATAATTCCTCACATCTAGATTTACAGAATCATTTTTCTTCACAAAATGCTCTATACGCTAAGCCCCTTCCTTACTCTATTACTTTCCTGAGTGGATATCACCAGTATTCAAGATGTGTCCCTGATTTGGTCCTTTCTCCCTCATTTGTGAGGCACGAGCTCGAGAGGTATGTCTTTCTTGTGAAAGATTTTGCCTTATATTTGGAAGCCAGATATCTCCAAAAGGGGAGTTAACTGAAGCCCTATCTTTGCATTAGTGTTGTGTGATAGATGTTCCTGTGTTTGTACTACTCTCTGCTCTTTCAAGGTAAGTAAAGCACTTTGTAACATGGCTAAATTACAGAGACTGAAATAAGCAATAACGATTGGTGCAAAGGCATCACATGGCATAGTTTGGAGACGGCATTAATTTTATAATAATGCCGTCCCCAAACTGAAGTACCAGGGTGAGCCACAGACCTTGAAAAGCAGCACAGGAGGAAATGGTACTGTATCACATGGGACAGGTACTTGTCTGTCTCACCCACCCACCCAAATGCCCATGACTCTGTCTGCACATGAGTCATGGATAATGAACAGTAATGTAGACCGGGAAGTGTCAGTCACGCGAAGCAAGAGAGTAGATCAACCAGCGAGGCAGTCCCAGAGTGCAACGCACCCTCACGGGGACGGCAAGTGGAAATACAATGTGCGCTCAAGTGGCAAAGGTTTGCCGTAGATGGGACGGGCAATGTGAAGGAATGTGAATGTCAACCCATGGAGGACACCCTGAACAGCTGCAATTGAGTGACGAAAGCAAGAAACAGTGAACGGAACCAGACACATGAAACAGGAGAGGTAGGGAGATCGGAGTGATACGGTAGGTACACAGACAGGGGCACAAAATATGCAAAGCAGATTCAGTGGGAGATACAGGAACCCACGAATGACCGTATCATGGACCTCCTAGGGCTCGGATTGAAATATTAGCTGTGGAGATCTGCTCAATTGTCAGGAAAAAATGTTGAGACATACTGTCTTCACAGCTATGTGAACTATTTTTTTCACAACATCACCATATAAATGCCAGTCTGGCAAATGTTGCAAGAGTGCAGAAAATAAATTGAAACCGTGCAAAATGTGTTTGTAGTATTTCATTCACACTATCAAAATAAGACTGATAGTAACTATATTGTCCTAGAAGCCATGTTACAAAAGCATTAAGCCACTCAGAAGTGGCATCTAATGGAATTGATGCATGGTTGAGCTGTTGTAGGCACTCAGCCTTTGGCCTCGAGCCACAACCCTCCCAACCATGCATTAATGCCCCATTAAATGCCACCTTCGGAGTGGCTTAATGCTTACTTGAGTCATGATATTGTGTGTGAAAAATGCTTTATAAAACCAAAGCCTATTCCAAATATAAGGCAAACACTTTCATAATAAAGACATACCTCTCAATCACAGCCTATTCTGCACCATTCTAATACAGATGATGAACTGTATTAGCATATAAAATGAAGTTAAAAAGCAAGTGCTTAGTAAAGATATACATCTCAAAGGAAAACAGTCATTTGCACGGGATCTTGCCCCAGAAAACCTTACCCTCTGGCATAGCTTTTCAGAGAAAAGCACCTTTTTCTTGCATCACAAAGTTGTTTAATTACAAAAAGTCTGCTACCTGGAAGTATAGCGGATGCTGGGGAGGCTCCATTAACTGTAAAGGTGCGGCACCGCATCGTGCGCTTCAATGCATTTTGTATTGAAATGCGCAGCATGGTGCCGCACCTTTACAGTTAATGGAGCTGCCCAGCGTCCACCATACTTCCGGGTAGTGGACTTTTCATAATTAAATTAAACAACTTTGTGGCGCAAGAAAAAAGGCACTGTTCTCTGAAAAGCTTAACTGGACTGCAAGGTTTGCAGGGGTGAGAGCCCCTGCAAATGTTTGCTTTCCTTTAAACAATGAAGGTCTGGGGCCTTTTGATACCTCTGCAATTCAATTTATTTATTTTACCAGGAACAAGGCTCCACTGAGCAAGTTTATTCACAAGGAGGTCCTGGGTAGGACAGCTGAAATATAACACACTACAGTAAAATTATTCATTTTGCTTTTATTAGTTTCTTTACTTGCATTGTGACCATTTTATTTGTATTTAATGAACTGCTAGTAAAAAAGAACCCAGCAGAATTCTTGAATTATGATGTCAGAAAATCTTTACTGTCAAGATTGGCAGTGTATTTCAATGGGAAAATGCATATGTTTTCAGATTTTTATGGAGAAAATAGTTGCATATTGTGTGACTCTGAACAAGCCACTTAACCTCCTCAGTGCTCCTGGGTCACCCCTGAAAACAGGTGTCATGCCCAGTGGACCTTACCCACTTACCAAAGGGGGAAAAACAACTGTGTTTTAAATTAGAAGTAAGGCATAGATATTAGCCACCAGATAGAACAGTAAGGACTGGTCTGTCTCTGAAACTGGTAAACACATCCTTTCCTCTGCACTGTTCACACAGACCCCATATAGAATAGTGGATGGGCAACCATCCACAACTAAGGCTGTTTTTCCCTCTAGGGATGTTGATGACATCATTACAGACCTCAAGAGCAAAGTTCAAGAGGTCTCACTGATGTCATCAACATCCCGAGAGGGAAACACAGCCTTAGTTGTGGATGGGCAAACATCCACAGTTTTAAATAGTTTACTGTTAGGGTTTATTGTTTTTTGAAAACTGTTGGTTACCTCACAGCTCCTGCTCCCGCTCTACATCGTCACTACCACTCGTTTCAGGTTTACTGCACTCCCGCTGGCTGGGGCTTCTCGTCACTTCTACTCACTCTCTCTCACAGCGGCAGTTTTCATTTTTAGAAATTAAACTACAAAAAAAATTGTTCCATGTCACGGAGTGTCTGAGGCTATTTGTGGTGGGAGGAGTAGGATCCACTGCTCTGCGCCTGCTTAATCGTGCCGCCATTTTTTTCTTTTCTTCTACGATGCAGCTGCTCGAGTCAGCCAATCAGGAGGTAGGACAAGACTGAAAAGTTGTACTATCGATGTGATGTCAAAATGATAGTACAACAACTTTTCTGACCTTTGAACTGTCCTACAACAATATTTGAAAAGTCACTGATTTCTATCTACAATAAGCCCTAACTATATACTATATAGAGGATTGTGTATGATCGCTCATACACAACAAGGGTATTTTTCATTCAAGAGATTTACATGGTAACTGGAGAGCGCTCTCGAGGTTTCTCTATTATCATACACCTTGGGTGTGAAAAAAATGCATATCAACCTACTACATAGGTTTTATTTTTTATAATAACTGGTGCAAAAAGACTGCGCTACCTTATGGTCGTGGCTTCCAATTGGGTAAAGTTGATGGGTCAAGTAAATTACAATCGGGTTGAAATAAAGCAAAAAAATATATATCAAACAACTAGAAAACATTTTTTTTCAGTTTAAATCATTTGCCCAAGTCCTTCGACTTCAGTGTGTGTTGTTTCCTCATCTCGATGGGTCAGGGGTCATTCCAGTTGCTGTGGAAATGAGGTAATAGTTCATGCCGGAATGGAAATGATAAGGGTGAGTCAGGGAAAGTACATGCTTAGTGGAGAGCTTTTCAGCTGGTAAATACTTCATTTGAAATGATTACACTTTCTGATTTGGATTTGTTCATTTCATTTTAAATGGAGGTTGTGCTGTGAGTTTGAATCTATGCCTGGAGAACTTTATCATAGTGCCACAATCTGTTTAGTCTGGAATGCGAGTGCTGTAGGCTTCTCAGCTCGAGACTGTAAGAAGTCGTGACCAACCCAAGTAGGTTGATAATGATTTCTTTGCAGGTTGATATGACTTTTACAGTACTTGAAAATGGGTTGATACCGGGGGTCACCAGTTATTATATTAGAATTGTCAGAGTATGGAGCCTTAGTTCTATGCAAAATATTGAGAGCTATAGGTCAGGGGGTTATCGAAATAAAAATAAAGACAGAAGTTGATCAAATTAGTTGTTAAATCCCAGGTTTAAAATTAATGTAGGCTTATTACCAATGTCTAGTCAGTTTTAGCTTTCCAAATAATTTAAATGTACTTATATGACAATATTGTTTCATCCCTTTGGCTAACGAGAAGGGTATGTGAAGTTTCATCTTACATTGTCATGTTAAGTAACAGGAACATCAGGTAGACCTTACAGTATAAACACACAGAAATAAATGACAAGTACAGCGTAAACACACATAAATAAATGACAGGTACAGTGTAAACACACAGAAACAAATGACAGGTACAGTGTAAACACACAGAAACAAATGACAGGTACAGAGTAAACACACAGAAATAAGTAACAGGTACAGTGTAAACACACAGAAATAAATGACAGGTACAGTGTAAACACACAGAAACAAATGACAGGTACAGGATAAACACACATAAATAAATGACAGGTACAGTGTAAACACACAGAAACAAATGACAGGTATAGTGTAAAAACACAGAAACACATGATAGGTACAGAGTAAACACACAGAAATAAATGACAGGTACAGTGTAAACACACAGAAACAAATGACAGGTACAGTGTCATGTCATTATTCTCAAGGGGACTGAGTGGTGGACCATTCTGTTGCATAGGCAGCACAGCATAGAGGGAGCATCACATTTACATAATGGATGGGAGCATGAAGTATTCTATGACAGATAAGCACACTGAACCCCACAGAAGATGTTCAGCTTGTCAGCATCCAGGAACAGATGGTGCCTTGGGACATGACTGCAGTAAATGTGCTATAAAAGGACAGTATCTCCTGTGAAAGTTCAGGGTGGTTCTCTACAAGCTGGAGGTGAGACTGACTGAAATGAAATGTTAAAAGCATAACAACACTCTCCATTAGTGGCACTGCATTTTTATGAGTGCACCATGACCCCATGAAAATTACCGTACTGGCAGAGATCATATTGTATGATATACAGTAACTTTTATGGGGTGCAAAGCAGTCAAACTACAGAAAGAAAAATTTACTTACCATAGTAATTGTGTTTCTTCCCAGTGATGCTCAGATACTCATAACTTTATGCAGTAAGCCTTCTAAGCAGAACTGTCTGGAGAGATGGAACATATGCAAATGATGGAATCTTTTGCAAGAGCCACTTTTCAAATGTTGCATTCTACTTACTGCCTATGCTTTAAACAAGTCAGATTTCCTAGAAGCTGGGAAAGACCGGCCCACAAGGACTAAGTGTGACAATGATAACAATATTGAACATAATAACAATAATAAAAATAACAATAATTATAGTAGGAACTCGTTTAACACCCAGAAAAAGGCCTCCAACAGGAAGGCATAGCATATGAAAGAATACCCCTGAATGGCAGAATCACCTGACAAGGGGGAATAACAACAGTGAACACAATCACAACATATGTGCCAGACATGGCATTTATACCCCTGAGAGAACAGTATACAGGAGTGCAGAGGCTGAAGTTCTGGAAGGGGAGGTAGGGAAGGAAGTTATGAATATCTGAGCATCACTGGGAAGAAATACAATTAATGCTCAGTATATTCATAACTTTATGCAGACTGCCAGGCAGTATCCCTGGAGGTGGGTACAGAACTTTAGTTTGGAAACAGACTTTGCAGGACTGCTGTACCAAACCTAGCATCACCCTTAGATAAAATATCCAGATTGTAATGCTTTGTAAAGCTGTGTACTGCTTTCCAGGTAGCTGCTTTACAAATGTCCAGTAATGGAACATCCCTGGCAGCTGTTCCTCTTGTGAAATGAGCCCTCAAACCTGATGGGGACTCCTCACCATCCTTTGTGTAGCAGAACTGGATACACTAGACTATCCATTGAGAAATGAACCTTCTGATGCTGGATTACCCTTTCCCACATTTCATAGGTCCGGAACAGGTGTTTTCTGTCCTGTCTATGGACTGTAGTGGCTATCAAGTAGTAGCTAAAAGCTCTTTGACATTCAAACTATGAAGACTCCTTTCACTTGAACCAAAGTGTTCAGTGAAAAGACAGGTAAGGTAATGGTTTGGTTCAAATGGAAATTAAAACCCATTTTAGGAAGAAACTTCCTGTTTGTTTTCAGGACCACTTTGCCTCTGTGGAATGAAATGTAGCCATGTTCAATGCAGTAAGACTGGGACGCACTGATTTCTCTGACAGAAATTACCATAAGGAAAAAACAATTTTCATGTGGCATATCTCAAATAAACTGAAAACACAGGCTCAAAAGGGGAACCCATGAGCCTAACCATACACACATTTAGGTACCATGCTGACACTGGTTCCTTGTGAGGGTGTGTGCAAATGGGATAGGCCTTTAAAGAACCTTTTGAAAACAGGGTCTGAGGCACAGAGAAACAGAGAAGCATTCTGTCCACTGAAATATAAATATATGCTTTTAAGGTACTGGACTGTAAGTCCAGTAAATGCAATAGGTAAGATAGTCCAGCAAAGCTGGGACACCAGCCTGTACTGTTATGGGTGAAGCCCTTAAAGAGCCTTTTGGAGATAGGATCTGGAGCAACTTGAAACATTTTGTCTAGCTGATATGCAGGCTGACGCTAAAGTTAGGTGGACCTTAAGGGTGCTGGACTGCAAGTCCAATGAATGTAAGTAGGAAAATAATCAAACACAGCTGAGACCCCAGCATGTGCTGGTACCAGTTCCTAGCTGAATACCAATAGAAAAAATATTTTCCATTTGAAGCATAGATTTTCTTAATAAAGGGATTCCTGTAACCACTTAAAATGTCCAAGACATTTTCAGAAAAATACAAGCCTACATATTTTAGGCCTTCAAGAGCCATGCCTCGAGCCCGAGTTTTGGGTACAGGAGCCTCCCTTGGTTGGAGGTTAGCAGACTGTGCCTTCGAGGAAGGTGTATTGGTTCAAACCCGGACATGGAGAGTAGCAGAGAGTACCGTGGCTGCCTGGCCCAGTCTGGTGCTATCAAGAGCACTGACGCTGACTGGCACCTGAGCTTAAGAAATACTCTGTACACCAGAGGGAAGGAGGAAAAGCATGTAGGTGCTTCCCTGACTAATCCAGAGCAAAAGCATCCAGAGGGATTGTTCCCATATCTGGTGGTCTGCCATAGTAAAATGGCAGGTGATGGTTCTGGTGGGACACAAACAAGTCTACCTCTGGGGTGCCCCACCTCCTAAAAATTACTTGCACCACCTGACTGTCCAAATCCCATTCATGATGGGACTATCTGATTTGAGTCAGCATATTTGTCCAGGTAGTGTCCTTGCCTGGCAGATGAATAGCCTACAGGCCCCCCCCCATAGAGCATCCTAGACTGACTCCTTATTATCATGAGTCTTCTGCAGGCAGGGCTTGACCTTATTCATCCCTGCTTGTTTGTGTAATACATTGTGGTGGTACTGTCTCTTCTGATCCGTACCACCTTCCCTGTACTAGTTGTGTGAAAACCCTTAGTGCAAGTGACACTAATCTTGGCTCCAGCAGGTTTGTATGCAGAAGTGACTCTGTGCTAGGATGGTGCGAACCCCCAGATTGGAGCCCCACACTAGCAGAGATGCATCTGTTGACTGAACAACTGATGGGGACTCTTGCTGAAAAAGGGACCCCTTTCCTCAGGTTGATTTCTTCTTTCCATGCTAGGGTGACCTGTAACAATGTTTTTTGTTACCAGAATTAGTTTTAAGAGAGGGACCTTTCTCCCAGTGAACCCAGAGGTGAAACTGAATGTCCCTCATCCATAACCTGGATTCCAGGACTATGCCAGTGGCAGGTGTCATGGGCCCAGTAGCTGAAGAAACTGTCTTTTGGCTTTTAGTTTGTTCAGGCTGAATGAGCCCACTAGCAGTGGGATACATCTTGCCCTGCTGAGAGGTAGGTAGGCCCTGCCTTGCAAGGTATCTAGCTCTGCTCCTATGAACCATAGTGCCTAAGCAGGCTGAAGGACAGAACTTCTTTAGATTTATCAGGAACCCTCGTAACTCTAGCAGCCTCTGGGCCACTTGCTGGGTTGATGTTGCAACCTCCAGCCAGGCATCTAGGTATGGGAAAACTGTGACACCTTGTCTTCGAAGGTGTACCAGAACCCCTGCCAAGCACTTTGTGCAGACTCGGAGAGTGACTTGATGGGAGTATGAACCTGAAATACTTTCTGTGAAACTCCCTTATGAGGGTGTGGAAATAAGCACCCTTTAAGTCCAGTGATGCCAACCCTTCCCTTGTCTGGAGTGTTGGCAGAATCAGTGACAAAGTTATCATTTTGGACTTTGGCCTTGTTAAAAAAATGCCTTTTTAGTACCCTGAAGTCTAAGACAGGCCAGCACTCCCCGTTTTCTTTGTGGTACCTTTTGCTGTTCTAGGACAGGCTTCACTGTGTGATAACAGGTTTTGACTTTTTTTTTTTTTTTTTTAACTGTTGGCAGGGATTTGAACTCTGAGGCAATCCCTAACTTACTGTGCTGCCTAAAGTACCCCTGCTGTGGGTACTGCTGATACTGAGGCACAACTCTGGCCTGATAAAAGAACAGCTTGCTGTGGACCTCTCCAAGCACACCGGGGCTTTGGACCCGCTCCTCCCAGGACCTAAGGACCCACCGCTGCACCCAAAGAAGCCTCTGGGGTCTCCGCTTGCCCAGCGGCCCCCACTGAAGAAAAGCCATGCTCCTCCAGGAAGCCTGTTGTCAAGGGCTGCACCGCTGAACACTTGCCGAGGAAGGGAACCAGGAGCTTGGCCGCTCACTGGTACCTCGTGCCGCTAAAGGCGTTAAAGCCGTAAGGTACGTTCTACTGATTTCTTCCCACCGGCTCTCTCCAGTAGGGGCTGGGAGCTATAGCTGGTTCCACCCTTCACTGAAAGCGGCTGTTTTCACCTTATTTTTTGGGACTTTGGACTGCTTAATCAACCTGGGACTGTGAACGCCGTCTCTGCGGCTAAGTGTTACAGCTTCTCCAGTGTACATTTTAGACCTACCTGCCTAGTGTGTTTTAGCATAAATCAGTTATTTCAGTCTCTCCTAATTGTAAAGCCCTAAGCTAGCCACCCTAAACCTGTAAATTAATCTAAACTGTACTCTGCTGCTAACTACTCTCTTCCCACCTTTTTTCTATTTGAATTTCTGCTCTCTGTTGTTAAAGCAGTGCTGGTTACCTAAAATCGTAAACAAGCTGCCTAACTGCTGATACTGCCTCCCTCTAAGCTAATCTCCACCTTTTTCTCACCTCCCACCCTCTCCTTTTGTCCTGCTTTACCTGGCTTGCCTGCTTAACAACCTCTCCCTGCTACTCCCCTCAGGACCTCTCCAAGCCCGCCCGGGGCCTCGGACCCGCTCCTCCCAGGACCTAAGGACCCACTGCTGCACCCAAAGAAGCCTCTGGGGTCTCTGCTTGCCCAGTGGCCTCCACCGAAGAAAAGCCATGCTCCTCCAGGAAGCCTGTTATCAGGGGCCACACCGCCGCATACTCGCCGAGGAAGGGAACCAGGAGCTTGGCCGCTCACTGGAACCTCATGCCACTAAAGGCGTTAAAGCCGTAAGGACCTCTCCAAGCCCGCTGGGGCTTCGGACCTGCTCCTCCCAGGACCTAGGGACCCACCGCTGCACCCAAAGAAGCCTCTGGGGTCTCCGCTTGTCCAGTGGCCCCACCGAAGAAAAGCTGCGCTCTTCCAGGAAGCCTGTTGTCAGGGGCCGCACGCCCGCCGAGGAAGGGAACCAGGATCTCGGCCGCTCACTGGTACCTTGTGCTGCTAAAGGCGTTAAAGCCGTAAGGTACGTTCTACCGATTTCTTCCCACCGGCTCTCTCCAGTAGGGGCTGGGAGCTATAGCTGGTTCCACCCTTCACTGAAAGCGTCTGTTTTCACCTTATTTTTTGGGACTTTGAACTGCCTAATCGACCCAGGACTGTGAACGCCGTCTCTGTGGCTAAGTGTTACAGCTCCTCCAGTGTACATTTTAGACCTACTTGCCAAGTGTGTTTTAATATAAATCAGTTATTTCAGTCTCTCCTAATTGTAAAGCCCTAAGCTAGCCGACCTAAACCTGTAAATTAATCTAAACTGTACTCTGCTGCTAACTACTCTCTTCCCACCTTTTTTCTATTTGAATTTCTGCTCTCTGTTGTTAAAGCTGTGCTGGTTACCTAAAATCGTAAACAAGCTGCCTAACTGCTGATACTGCCTCCCTCTAAGCTAATCTCCACCTTTTTCTCACCTCCCACCCTCTCCTTTTGTCCTGCTTTACCTGGCTTGCCTACTTAACAACCTCACCCTGCTACTCTCCTCAGGACCTCTCCAAGCACACCGGGGCTTCGGACCCGCTCCTCCCAGGACCTAAGGACCCACCGCTGCACCCAAAGAAGCCTCTGTGGTCTCTGCTTGCCCAGCGGCCCCCACCAAAGAAAAGCCACGCTCCTCCAGGAAGCCTGTTGTCAGGGGCAGCACCGCCGCACGCTCGCCAAGGAAGGGAACCAGGAGCTCGGCCGCTCACTGGTACCTCATGCCACTAAAGGCATTAAAGCTGTAAGGTACGTTCTATGGATTTCTTCCCGCTGGCTCTCTCCAGTAGGGGCTGGGAGCTATAGCTGGTTCCACCCTTCACTGAAAGCGGCTGTTTTCACCTTATTTTTTGGGACTTTGGACTGCCTAATCGACCCGGGACTGTGAACGCCATCTCCGCGGCTAAGTGTTACAGCTCCTCCAATGAGCACTCGTCCCACAGGCGCTTCGCACCGGCTCCCCACCCGCCCCCACCTCACCCACCCTGGTCAACCCTTTAGCTATATAGGCTCCCGTTGGTCATATGACTAAGTGTCCACTTTCCCATTGGCTCCTTATACGCTCTAAACACTGGGGGCATTAGTTCTACACACTGGCAGATTGCACTTTTCTATTGTAGCTACACGGTCGGGTCTCGGCCCTTTCCTTTAACTTTAGTCCATATTCTCCCCAAGCACCTTCCCAGGACACCTCTCCCTCGCTGAATACTTGCACTCTCAAACCTACCGCATTTCTACGTGGCTTTACAAATAACCTCCAGCCTCCCCCCCTTTCCGCTGCTCCTTCTTAATCCTGCTCTCCTCTCCAAAATCACTATCATGCTTCTCCTTCACGAGAGTCCATCGCCCTTGTGTGTTAGTCTAAAAGGACTGACCCTCTTGCTCTGCCTTCTTTTACTGCTTGGACTAAGCAGAATCTCTCTGTCTCTACCTCATAGCCTACAACAAGCCACACCATCACTTAGTGACTTTAGTTTCTCCAACCTACTCCTCTTCAATCACCACCCAAAACCTGCCATTCACTACCTTCTTAAAAAAAGGATGCACGTACCTGGTTATCATGAATTATCTGACACAAAGGAAAAAGCAGAAATCCTCCAATTCTCTATACAGGGGGCAGCTTAAATTCCTAGCACCTCTACTACTACTTCTTCTGCCAGGTGAGGTTGAACTTAACCCTGGCCCTCACCAAAGCAGCATCCCGATAAACCCTCATATCAAACCAAAAAAAGGCCTTCTAATTGCTCACATGAATATCAGAAGTCTGCTAGGTCATCTGACTGAACTTGAGGCTTGGATACAAATGGTTGGTCCTGACATTCTGTGCCTCACAGAAACATGGCTAAAACCCCGTATCCTGGATGCCCAGTGTATCCTGCCTGGATACGCTATTATCCGACAGGACAGGGCTGGTTCAAAATGGGCCGGGGGTGTTGCCATTTACCACAAATCCCACCTCACTCTAAAAATGGCTCTTGTCCCTAGTCCCCAACAGCTCTGTGAGTCCTTGCATGTAACCCTGTCCCTAGGTGCGAAAAATCTGCACATAATAAGTCTCTACAATCCGCCCACTGGTGGAGTGGATTGTCTTCAGGAACTACTCCAACAAACATCACAAGTTGTTAACATGAATGAGACCACCATGCTTGGTGATGTAAATCTAAACTGGCTAGGTCCGTATCATAGCACTCTGGCATCACTAGTCCAAAGGCACAACTTCCACCAGCTTATAACTGAGAACACAAGAATGACCAACTCCCTATCAGGAACACTGTTAGATTGGATCCTCACAAACAGACCAGATCATGTAACAAAGGCATCCATACTGGCAGACGCTATAACTGACCACACGCCCACGATCTGCCACTGGCGCTCCTGTCCACCACCCGCTCCTCAGTCCTGCCTGGTCACATTTACTAACTTTGCACAAATGGATCTAAATTCTTTTCTCCTAGACATAGCCAACATTGACTGGACTGAAATCTATCAAGCAACAAGAGTTGAAGATGCCCTAGATGTGTTCCTGACCAGGTTAAGTGATGTACAAAATCGGCATGCACCTAAAATGAAGAGAAGGGTCAGAAGTCAACAAATGAGATGGCTCAATAAAGATCTACTACATCAACTCAGAACCAGAGATAATCTCTGGAAGCAATTCAAAACTACTGGCCTACCAGTATATATAATATACAAACAACATAGAAGTTTCTGCAAAAAACAAATCAGGCTTGCAAAAAGCAAGTACTGCCAAAATCTGTTAACTAGCTCTGCAAATGATCCACGCAAATTCTGGGGTCATATCAAGACCTTCTTGGGCACCCCACAATCAGTCACCCCCTCGGAAATGATTCTACAAGGTATCCACTGCAATGACTCCCTTACCATAGCAAACACCTTCAATCAACAGTTCTCTGACCTGTCTCCCTAAACGTCCACACTAAGAATGGCACCTGCTGCCCCTCAGCCCCTTTCTACCAATGAAACAGCCTACCCTTCGACCAATAAGCCTGTGCCAACAGCAACCAAGACTTTTTACTTCAAAGCTTTGTCTAGAAAACAGGTTTTTAAACTACTAAACACCATATCCAACAATACCAGCCCAGGCTCCGACTCACTGGAACCTCGACTGCTGAAGACTGCTGCTCATCTCATCTCCTATCCACTAGCCAGGGTATTCACACTGTCCCTCACCACCAGCACTGTCCCAGGCATATGGAAGTCTGCAAGAATCACCCCATTTTCAAAAAAGAAAACAAACTACAGACCTATAGCCATTCTCTCGGTCCTCAGCAAAATCCTAGAAAAAATAGTAGCCACCCAGGCCACTGAGTTCCTTGAATCCTCAAATTTGCTCTGTGAAGCACAACATAGATTTAGGAAATATCACAGCACCACAACTGCATTAGCAAAGTTCACCTCTGATACTCTTACAAACATGGATGAAGGCTAGCTTACTGGGGCTGTGTTCATCGACCTCACCAAGGCCTTCGACCTTGTGGATCACCCCCTACTACTAACTACCCTTAAAGATCTTGGCTTCTCATCTCCTGTAATGAGCTGGTTCAGAAGCTACTTAACTGACAGGACCCAAGCTGTCAAACTCAACTCTGCAACCTCTGACAGCACCACTATCAATATTGGAGTACCTCAGGGCTCAATACTGGGCCCTCTCCTGTTCTCATTGTTCATAAACAATCTTCCCAGCAGTATAGTATCAGGTGCCTCGCTACTCTATGCAGATGACCTGGTCATCTATGCTAGGTCAGATAATACTGACCATCTAAGCGCAACTCTGACATCTGCTTTCCACTCTGCTCAACACTGGCTGAGCGCACATCGCCTTATCCTAAACGCCAGCAAAACCAAAGTGATGGTACTGGGTACGACCCACAAGCTAAGATCCTGCTCATCTCTTTTAAATATACTCGACCTGGAAGGGACCCCTCTTGAGGTGATCAGCATGTTCTGCTATCTGGGCATACTGCTCGACCAATCCCTAGACCTGAACCTGCATATTCAAGAAACCTGCAAAACTGTAAACATCAAACTGGGGCTGCCTACAGAACCATCTACATGCTCACACCTACTGCCAAACTGGCCATTGCCAGGGGAATCCTCCTTCCCACTCTAACCTACTGTGCCCCCATCCTGCCTAAGGTGCACAAAACCACATTGCAAAAATGGGATGTCACCTACAACAATGTTTGTCGGTATGCTTCAAAGGCACCCCATCTCAAGCATCACTGCCAACTGTACAAAGACCTAGGCTGGCTCTCCCCCTCTGCCACTAGACTGTACTATCTATGCTGCCTCTCAGATTCCATCATCAGAGTGGATAGACCAGCTTCACTATCGGAACTGTTTCAGCCTAATATCCCTTCACGTGAAGTGAGATCATCGGATAAGTCTCTCCTGAAAATTCCCCTCTGCCGCACCTCTAAGGGTTCAGGTGCGTTCGGACATGCTGCCCCACAAATGTGGAACTTGCAACCACTCGACCTAAAATATGCTTCCTTGCACTACATTTACAAGTGAAGGCTAAGGAATCACTTAACTTCTATGGACCAATGTGCCTGTTATGATCCTACCTGAGCCTGTCCTTCATGCCCACTTTTCTCCCCACTGTGTTTAGACCTCCCCCCGTCTACCATCGCTTTCTTATCCTATGTATATGCTGAATGTCTATATCTCCCCTGTCTGCCTGATATGTCAGTCAGACTACTTGCACTTTTTGTGTTGATGCTCTAAAATATAAGGCCCTACTATTTTATGCCTCTCCAATTCCTATGTGTATGACAAAGCCTCTCATCACCATACTGTTTTGCCTGTTTTCAACTTTCTGCTTGTACAATCTGAGATGTAAGTTTTTTGTATTGGGTACTGGTACACCCTAAATATCTTAGCCTCTTCTGTCCCCCCTCCTCCCCTGTACACCTACTAAGCCCAGACCTATTACCCCCCTGCTTTCAGTTCCATGAGCCTGGGCTTCTTCCGCACCCATGACTGCTAAAGCTGCCTCTTGCCGTATTCTCACATCGTACCCTGCGTCCTTCACCTGCTCTCGCTGGTGATCAGTTCCATGAGCCCGGACGCAGATCCTAGCATCTGCCACACTTGCCGTAAATTTTCCCTCTTGCACCCTGCCCGGATTCCTCAGCTCCTATAACTGAATTAAGACTCAGTGGTCAGGACTTCGTCCTTGTTGCCATTTAAGCCATGGGTGTAGCCAGGCATACTCCAAGTACTCCATGGTGTGCAATTTTATTTCAGGGGGGTAGCAAATAGGCTCTGAACTGTTTCCTTTTTCCATGAAAACTAACAAAGAAAATACTGAACCTTTCTGTAATTTTATTCATAAGAGTTGAAACTAGAAGGACTGGTCACTAATACTGTCTTTGCATCCCAAGGACAATACAACTTTACAGGCTCTGGGCTGGTATGTGGGTGTCTTAGGGAGCAATACATGGCATTTGTTTTTACCCATGCGTGGCACCAACCATTGTCATGGAATACAAAAGTTGTATTTATTGTGCCAAATGAGGCAACAAACATGGTCCTGGTGTACATTTGTATACTGTCTGGCTACACCCGGGGTGGAGGAGGTAGCAGTGAGTCCACTTGATGTGCAGATCTGAAATCTCTGGCTACACCCCTGGTTTAAGCCCCCTAACTCTGTTGGGTCTCCCCCTGGCTAAACCTATTAATGGCAACCTGACTCTATTTTGGCACCCCCCACCTCCTTTTCAATGTCACTATACCTAGTAATGTGTCTCTCCTGCTGCCTTGCTATGGAATTGCTCATTAGTTACTACCCAGCTTCCTAAGCCACCTGTCTACCTAACCCCCCCATCTCTGACTTCTTCACTGGTTCCCGACCCATGAACGAAACCATGAGGCCGGGTACTCTTCGCACGCTCAGGCCACCAAAACTGTCTTGCCATCCATGCCCCTGCATCCTGAAACATCCTCTAGCTGGCTCATGGTTCCACGAGCCTGGTCGCAGCCCCCTGCCTTTTCCACAAAAACCGTAATCGCTCGTTGTCACCTAATTGTAGCTCAACTCCCACAGTAGCTCTACTCCCACGCCGGGTCACAGAACCAGCAGCCCGGACACTTTTCCCTCTACTATCCGCTATTGCCACAAGCCCTTACCATCTTTTACCCCGTCCCCTGCCTCCCGATTCATGTCAAGCCGTGAATCGGTTCCATGAGCCCAGTTGCAGGCTCTAGCCTCCCGTAGCTAACGCCGTAACTTTTCTCGTCCCACCCGACTGGAGCCTGCCCCCTTGCCTGGCCTCTAGAACCATCAACCCGGACACTTTTTCCTGCTAGCAGTCGCTGATGCCACAGGTTCCAT
This sequence comes from Neoceratodus forsteri, assembly GCA_016271365.2. Classification (NCBI taxonomy): domain Eukaryota; kingdom Metazoa; phylum Chordata; order Ceratodontiformes; family Ceratodontidae; genus Neoceratodus; species Neoceratodus forsteri. Next base: position 1,071,367,702 of record CM028133.1, read on the forward strand.
CCCCTGCCCCCACCTGCTCTGCTAGCTGGTAAAGCTACCCTGATCCCGGTCTCTTGCCCCCGCCACCTCCCGCTGAATTTAGCTGTGCACTTACCCTACATATCCTTGACCCTCTCCCTTATCATGTCCCCCCCTTTTCTCTCTCCTCTACTCTGAAGTCTATCCCAGCACCAGTACCCGCTGTTCTCTCCTGCTTATTTGTAACAATGTCTAATTACTTCAATGCACCTTATTATGTAACTGTCTAATTGCACTGTACTATGTATTGTACCTGTACCTCCCGGGTCGTGCCTGAAAATAGTCACTTGCTGGCTAGTGCACCTATCTGGTTAACAAAACTAAATAAATAAATGATCTGTCTCTGCCTCCCCTTCCATATGTTTTAGTGGAGGGAAAGCTTTCTTTTGCAGAATTGCTACTATAGGCAGATTTTGTATACATCCACCTTTGTCATGTAAACCTTTATCTTTCTTCCAAGAGGGAATTATCCTCAACTGGAAAATACATATCCTTGGTTTGAGTATCCTAAATGAGGTTTGTGACTCTCAGCAAGGCAAACCACCTTTGAGCCACTGTATCTGCCATTTATCTTGCAGCAGTGTCAGAAAAAGCAGCAGTCATATTACTGGTATTTGGCTGCTCCCAAACCCAACTTAACTGTTTCAGCTAGATCATCTGACAGGGAAGTCTGAGCCTTGACTGCCATAGCAAGGATAGACCGCCATAGTGACTTTTGGTATTGAGCAACAAAGGTTTGAAAGCCGTGCTGTAAATTTTCCTGACATCCTTGTTAGGAGGAATGCCAGGGGTATCTTTGCCTTGTTACAGGCTGTCACTTGTACTACTCCTTGGTGGACAGGGTGGGAAAATAAAAATTCATCTCCCTCCCTGTCCAGCTGATGTTTCTTATCCAGCCTCTTTTCAAGAGGGGAAGACAGAGCTTTGAATTTGTAGAAATCTTTAAAGTATCTTTCCTGAAGAATGTATTCACAGGAAGGAGAAGCTTTTTGTGGGTGTCAGCCCAGTCATTTCTCCATCATGAAAAGTGAGGAATAATCCTCAAATGCTCTGTGGGAATAGCCCAACTCCTGTTCAGGGAAAACCTCAGTTTAATAGGTTCCCCTTTCTTCTGTTTAATCATAAACATATATTCTTCCTCTTAATAATAGGAAGACTGATCAGAGGAGACAGACTGCTTTGCAGGGGTCTGCTGTTGAGAAACAGACAGCCCTTGCAAGCCTAAAAGTTTTTTTTTTTAAACCATTCCATGCATTTTTCCACACTTTCTCTTTGAAAGTTTTACAATTTCTGCAGGAGTTGTTAGGCTTTATAGCAGGCACAGAAGTTCCGAAATGCTGTCCAGCAGGAGGTTCTGTGTTTGATTTATTTGAGAGAACCAGGGAGTCAGCCGGTTCAGTAAGTCTCTTAGGAACTGCTGAATACCCACCTCAGGGGTAGCAGTTACAATAATTGTTGTGGTTTCAGCTACAGTAATTTAGGGTGTCTGCTGGTCAGAGCTAGAGGGACCTTTAGGTGGTGACAACTTTTTTTGTTTAGCCTTATCCAGGCATGTTTCAATAGTTTTCTCAGGACATGTAATACAGATTTCACTCTGCTTGGAAATGTACATGCCCAGAGAGGCAAACAAAGACTGTTTGCCTTAACAAAATATCACCACTCTCAATACATGATTCAAAACCGGGATCACCAGTTTTCTTTCTAGGTTTTTCTGACATTTTCCATATAAAACCGATAAAAGTTGTAACCGCTAAAAAATATATTTATTTAAACTTTATTTAACATTCGCAGTCGGTTCCGGAACCGATGAGGAACCGATCAGGACCAGAAACCAAAGTAAAATGAACCGAGGCTATCATTTCAGGAACTAGTATTAGAGGTTCTTAAAACAAGCTAAATTAAATAAAATTAAACATAACTAACAGAGTTTTTTCAGTCAGAAAACTCAGATAAATGTAAAATAAACCTCGGTTTCCCCCCTAGTTATACCGAACTGGGAGAAACCAAGAAACTTACAATTTAAACACTAAAACTATGGGTTTACTTAAAATTATAAAAAGTAAAAGACAGCAAATGAAATGTAAAGAATACTTATATATATTTTATAAGTTTTCTCCCATCAGAACAAGATGATGAGGAGAGGATCTCCAAGCGTCTAGTCTTGACAGGCGTAGAGAAAAATCTGAGGGGTTTAGAGCAAAGGCAGTTAGTAGAATGCAGCATTTGAAAAATGGCTCATGCAAAAGATTCCATCATTTGTATATGTTCCATCTCTCCCGGCAGTTCTGCTTAGAAGGCTTACTGCATAAATCTACGAATATACTGAGCATTACTGGGGTTAGAACATTACCGTTTATTCCTTCTGACCTACAGTAGCACATTGTGTGACTGCAATATAAAACTTGAGGCAAGGTTAACTGTTTGGAGTTTTTCTGACATAATAAATCATGACAGGTTACTGGAATTAATTGTCTAACTTGCCGGTACCTGCACTCCTGTAGCAGCACTCTGAATCCAATGGTCTGACAACAGGACCCCATACAAATGGAAATGGCAGTGATCCGAGACAGTCAAGGAATGGAACAGTGGCACTATTCAGATGGAGCCAAGTGGAACTTAAACCAAGTTAGCAAGGCAGCAGTATCTATGAACCCGAGCAGTCCCTGAGGCAATCTTATGCACCTCAGGGCTGCTGGCATGCTGGTGAGAAATAAAAAACAAAGCATTCAGGCTAGAATTGGTAAGGATTGGTCCAGCCTCCAGTGTCAACACTGTGTGCATGTGACACACGAGTGGAGTGCTGGACCAGTCTCTAGAGGATTGGAAATTTTGGGCTCTGTCAGCTCAAGCCGAGATCAACTGCAGCTATTAGTACGTGCCTTCCCCCACGTAACTGTCTGTTGCTTGTCTTTGAATTACGTGGGGGAAGATTAGAAGACACATATCAGCTTCAGCTTCAAATGAAGACAGTTTGCAGTTAATCACAGGGGTGCCACATGCCCTGCTTCTGAAAGGGAGTGGCACACATGGGTGCACCAATGCATGAATCCGCCACTGCTTTCTCTGCACCCTTTCCATTCCATCTATGTCTTTTCATAGATAGGTCCTCCAGAACTGTACCCCATAATCCAGGTATGGCCTAGCCATGGAACTATACAGTGACATCAGCACCTCCCTGCTTTTGCTGGTTATCCCTCTCCCTATGCATCCCAGCATCCTGTTAGCTTTGCCCACTGCCTTGCTGCACCGTGTCCCCACCTTAAGGTCATCAGTGATTATAACTCCTAGATTCTTCTCCTGACTGGCTGCGGCCATTATCCACCCCACCCCACCCCAGTGTGTATGTGGTATTTGGATTCCTATTCCCCAAGTGCATCACTGTGCATTTCCAGGCACTGAATGTTAGCTGCCATGTTATGTAAAATGGGCAAAGAAATCCCTGTGTCCTGACTGGCTGAGACTTGGTTCTAGCCATTGCAGTAAGAGAGTGCCACCACTGGTTAAAATAAGTCCCTACCTACCAGGGCAACTCACAGAATTCATAAGCCACCTATTTCTTAGTTTCCACCACAAACATTGTTGCAGCGTTTAATCATCTATAAAACACTTCTGCTAGGCCCTAAAAACAGTCCATGAAATTAAATAAAGTAAGGAAATAATTTAACGTTATTTACACTCATAAGCCTCTCTTAAACACATACATAAATTTAAAAAATCAAGTACTATTCAGAGTTTCCATGACCATGAAAATCCCCCTCCTATACCTACCACTTTTACAGAGAACTCCTTGCTCCTTACCTGGCAACAGATACAGCTGAGGTTCTGGCTCAGCTGCAGGCCTCTGTGTGTGTCTTTTGCTTGTATGCCAGTTGAGCTCTACAGAATGATGAATTCATGAACTCCATGTTACCATTCCGTGTGTTGGGGAAGGGGGGCATTATACTACTGGAATAATGCAGAGCTTTGAATTCTTCTATTCCATGATAAACAATCACACCATGTACTTAGTGTGTAGAAAGACATATGACTGACAGGTGAAAAACATCTGTGGACGGACTATTTTACATTATTTAGCAAAATGTCACTTTTTTTTTTTTACTTTGAAAACTTTTAGAATGTTCTTTCTTTTCAAAGTTGCCTTTGGGCACATTTTACACAAGCAATAAGACATGGCTGGGTGTTGGTAGTACTGAGATACCCGCACACCCAGAGGCTGAAGGTACTTGACCTGCGGTCTCGTGCCTAACTACACCTCCTGGTGTGCAGGTATCTTTCAGTACTACCAACACCCAGCCATGTCTTATTGCTTACACCAACTACTCTTTCAGTAATCTTAGATCTTTCTTCAATGACTCTCTCCTCTGGTGTGTCCACCCTGCTGCTGAGTTTTGTGTCATCTGTGAAAAGGCAGACCTTTCACTGAAAACCCTCTGCTATGTCACTGATGTAGATGTTAAACAGAATGGACCCCAACATCAACCCCTTGGGGACCCCACTCACCACTCATGTCTCCCAAGAATGTACCCCTTTGATCACCACCCTTTGGCTTCTACCCATCAGCCAGCATTTCACCCATCTTGTTATTTTCTGCCACACACCTAGAATCTCCAACTTATTAACAAGTCTTTTGTGGGGCACCATGTTGAAGGCCTTCCCAAAGTTCAGGAAGCCCATGTCCATTGCCCCACTCTGATCAACTGCCCTCGTCACCTCACTGAAGAACATAAAATGAAAAAATACTGCCACCGCACTGCATAGCAGCTGGATAGTATCTCAGGACGCCTCACTTTTATCAGAGAAGGAGGTTCAGTGGTTGTAGACACCCAGTGGAAATGTGACCATTTTTTTTAGAGATGGGGGTCTGGAACAGGTCAATGCATGGTATTACTACCATGTAATACTACCAGTAAATACTTCCCAGTCCTAAAAATTATCTGTACCCCTGCACGTCATACATTTCAGTTACACACTTGTTCTTCTTCATAAAGAACAGCTTGCACAAATCACCTTATTCTATGAGCTTTATAAGTAATTTTACCAGATAAGATGTGTCCCTGTTTTTCTGGGTTTATTTTCATGGATTTGTTTATTCCTTGACCATGATTTATGATGCAAGAGGTTAAGAGGTGTGGTGAGAACAGAGGCAATTGGTGGTGGGGACCACAGGTATACAGGCTACCTCAGTCACATCTATAACAAGTGCAGAGCTGCACTTCAGAATGATATGTCCCTATGTTATGTAGAGTTTTTTAATAAACTACTTCTTCTACCATGAGTATAAGAATGCTGATTCAAAATCAGAATGCATTATTCCAGTCATTTGACAGTGCTACAGGATGGACTGCTGACAGGTAGAATCCACGTGTCACTGTGGAAAGGCTGTACATGACAGTGTAACGGGGATTAACATACAGCTGTTTGAATCCTAACAGCTAATCAGGTTGCAACATTTCTGAAATCCTTTTTATAACTGTGGTTCACTGCTGACACAAGTTTATTTTATCCTATTAGATCACAGAAAGCATCATGGAAGGAAGCAAACAGTCAACTCCGATAGTGAAGTAACAGTTGCAGCAACATCAGCAATGGAACAAGAGATGGATCATGTGGAGATTGAATTTATAGATTACAGCGAGTCTGGTGTCAACATCAGCCATACACCTGCTCAGACATGCATTGTTATGGTACATTTATCTTCTGAAGGTTTACATCTGTTATTAGTTGTAGTTACTTTATTAAAAAGTAGTCAGTTTGTTGACCTTCTTATCTTCGGGTCACAGAACAAGAACCATTGTGTTGTACTCACTGCCCACTTTTAAAATTATACAGCACAGTGTCACCATAAAGAGAACCAGACATGGTGGATAAAGGAATTCAATGACCCGCATATGAATTCAATTTTAAGGGAGTTATTAGCAAGGTCAGCAAAGACCACTCTTACCTCTGTTCATCGATGATTGAAGACCTAGAAGAAATGCCTTTTACATCATCAGCTGGTCTCTTCAATGAGGAAATGCATTCTCTATCCAGTGATGGTGAATGATCAAGTGATAAAGAATCATCTTGTAGTGAATATGTGTCATCATCAACAAAATAGAGACACTGCAGACTCGTCTGATGGTGAACAAGCCTCTGCAGATGAACAGTTTGAGAGTAGTAACATTGCATCTGATACCACGTTTGTTGTCTGTTATGGGCAACTACTTGAATTATGTACAGTAAGTACTGTTTGGTGTGCTCTACAGATGTGATACAATGCAATGTGTGTCATAACACAATGGCGCTTGTGATTGAAATGCATTGTCGCAATGCACGTGTGACTCAGTAGACATCACAACCTTTCATAAACCATATGGCAGCTGAAATTCTGGAGATTTTATTTTATTTATTCATTTCAACTTTGGTAACCAGGTAGACCCCCTGAGCCCTGAAGGTGCCTTTTTCAGGGGCAACCTGAAATTATTTACAAGTAATCTACATTTCATATAGACATAGAGTTGAGGTTACAGATAAATATTTCTGCAATTGGGGGTTACAGATTAACATTTCCAAACAGGTATACTTCAAATCATAATTACATAGAGACAGGTAGACAAGACTTATTGAAGCTCTCACTCTAAATGATCACAACAGGACTAGGAGGACTAGGACTGGTGATGGCAGCATCTATCCTATTCAGTGGCAACTCATATAGCAAGATCTAGCAATTATGTGGGTTACTGAAACTGAAGTTCATGAGTGTACACACCTACAGCAGAAGTACCTTCTTCCTATAGTGGACAAGGAGTGGATGATAATGCATGATTCCATCATAACTGACCTGATGCATAAGAATAGTGTGATGCTATGTGGCGATGGACATTGCAACTCCACAGGTTTTTCTGCAAACACAGATCCTGTACATCCCTGAAGAGGGACATTAAGTTACTGGAGGGGGTGCAGCACAGAGCTACAAAGATGATCAAGGGGCTGGGGACTTATCATACGAGAAGAGGTTAAAGAGTTGAACATGTACTCACTGGATGAGAGGAGAGACAGGGGTGACATGATTGAAACCTTTAAATACATGAAAGGAATAAACAAGATGGGTACAGAGGGGCTGTTCAAAGTAAGGGAGGGGAGGGCCACCAGGGGCCATGATATGAGACTGGAGCGAGGAAGGTTCAGGAGGGAGATGAGGAGACACTTTTTTACAGAGAGGGTGGTGGCTGGGTGGAATGCTTTACCTGCTGAAGTGGTATGCAGTAGAACAGTGGACTGCTTCAAATGAGGATGGGACAGGACAAGGGGGAGGGTTAATGAAGGGGAAGGGTGGAAGGGAGCGGCAGCTGCAGAATAAGAGGTGCTAGCTGCACATTCGAGCAGACTTGATAGACCTCTAGGCCTTTATCTGCTGGCAAATTTCGTATGTTCGTATTCATGGAAATGGACATGGAGTGAATAGTGGACTTCACCATCATCCTAGTTGTGGAGGTTGGAAATTCCACCAACATGGAAAAAGAGGGCTTCATCAGGACAATCGAATGCGTGCTCATTGAAGGAGTGCCAATAATGACTGTTGCCACAGATTGGCATGTCGAGGTATATTCCCTCATGAACAAAAAATACACACTGGAAAAGAAGATCAAGCACCAGTTTGACGTATGGCGCATTTGTAAATGGATACAAAAGCAACTATATGCTAAAACAAAGGTTAAAGGCTGTGAAGAACTGTTTCCAAGGATTACCTCAATATCAAATCATTTTTGGTGGTCCAGTAGCCAATGTAATGGAGATGCCACTTTACTAAGAGAAATGGTTAGCTCAATAGCACAGTATACTAAAGACAAGCACAGCTGGTCTGACAGTAAGAAGTTTAAGAAATGTACACATCCATGGATAGCAACAGAGGACAGACAGCATAAGATGTGGCTGAAACCAAATTCGGTGTCCCACGAGAGCCAGAAAAAAAAATCATTTTCAACAAAAAATTTATGGAGGACACTGAGAAGGTGACAGACTTCTGCCACATGGGGGGACTGGAGGTCGTTCATTAACTCATTCTAAAGTCTGTGCCAAAAAGGAGTGATTATGGATTTGAATCAATGGTTGTTGACACCAGTTGGTGACAACTGACCACAACCAGAATATTTCTAGGTCTGTCGCTACAACTAAAGCAGGAGAAAAGAGATATAAGGTTGTGCAGGGTTTTAAATAATTGATTAGCAGTTTTTTTTCTTGGGACTGTACTAACTGTACAGAAAGTATTTATATAGATTTTCTGAAGTGCCGTGATTGTTAAACACAGTGAGGCAAGAGCTATGCATTTTCACAAAGATTTAACACTTTTATGAGCAAAACGCTAATCAATTTTTAGAGTTAAATAAATCCCTGTTGTGCACCCTAAAAGCAAGAAAGAGTGGGTTGCAAAACCAATAGGGCAGAAGAAATCATATGACATTCAGAGGAAGATGATACAGAAAGTTGGGACAAGCCGTGCAGATGGACAGACGCCAACACTGACTAAGTGTAATTATACAGTGGCAAGAACATTTCCTGGACTCTGACTGGTCAGTGTGTGCCTGAGACAGTGATGATATCTGAGTATAATATCACTGTACTGATTTGTCACTTCTTTGTTATCTTCTCTTCAGAAACAAAAATATATTGCCACAATAAAAATCTACTAAAAACATTTTTTAAATTTTTTTTATTTTGCATAACAACGAGCCATTGTATAATCTGTACAATTTCTAGTCAGTGGTTCAGTAGGTAGCACACTCACTTCTGAGGCCGGGAGATCAGAGGGCCATGGGTTTAGTTCCCATACCTGGCACTTGGGTTAATATCCCAGTACTGATACTGTAGTGCAGCATGAGAGGGGTGCTGCACTTCTGAGGTGCCATCTTTCGGATGAGGCGTTAAACTGAGGTCCTATCTGCCTGGATTGGTGGTAGTTCAGGTGGATGTTAAAGATCCCATGGCACTTATCAAAACAGTAGGGGAATTTCCTCGGTGTCTTGGCCAAATTTTCCTCATTCACTAAAAATACCACCAACATCTTAACCTGGTTCAAGGTCAGTTGGCATTCATCTGTATCCCCTCCCGGGTCATGCCTGAAAATAGGCAGGATTTGTCTAGTGCACCTACCGGTCAACAGAAACTAACTAAATAAATAAATAATAGCAATAATCCACCCAGGATGTGGGTCGTGCTGGGATAACCTCAGTTCTGGGATTTGGATGCACTTGGCCTGCAGCCTCGTGCCCAGTCACCCCAGGCGTGAGGTTATCTCATCTGTTCCCACCTTTGCATGCATTATTGCTTGGCGACAAACCAAAACATTGCGGGCAAAGAATGACCAGAGACACTATGATTTCCATGCACAAATCCAGATTTTCTAAAAAATACATGATGCCAACACTCAGCATAGTGTTAAAATAACATTTTTAGAACACTGAAGTTACATATTTTATAGCTGCTAGAGCAGTAACTAAACCCTGTAAATATCTATGCTATGAAGTTAAGGCGGTATTGCATTTTTAAATCTACAGTGCTAAACAACTGTCCTCATAGCTTCATGAAAACCCTTGTAAACTCCCAACTCTTCTGGCTATCTGTGTCTAATAGCCAAGATGGCACAGGATGGGGTCACCCAATGAACTTTCCTTCCCAGCTTCTGATGAGCCCAGTGAGTGAACTGAGTGTACGCAGCCCATCTGTATGACCTTTGTGTCACAGGAAAAAAATTAGAGAATTGTACTACGATACCTTTCTTGACATTTATGTCACTGTTATGATGAATAAAGTTACATAGCTGTACTGAAACTAATGCAGGTAAAATGCAAAATATTAATACCCTTAACCTTACTCTAGCAAGTACAAATTTGATGTGGTGATCATACAGAGTCTAAACGTTTTCTGCATTTACTGTTTTAAACTTTTAAGTATGTGTAATCTATACCAAATGCCGGTCTAACAATGCTATGCATTGTTCAAATTCATTTCTATCACATGTAGAATCTGTCAAACTTCAGTATCTTGTACATAAAAAAATGTTAACACTTTTCTAGATTGATAAGTAGTCTACTTACATTTCAACATCAAATGGGTAGTGCTTGATATGCTGGTTGCAAAAGTATGTGAAAGATATGGCTTATGCGGGCTGGTTGTGCATAGGGTCCACACACCTGCGTTACGTTATAGTATATGGTTAGGGTTTATTGTGGATGGAAAACAGTGGTTTTCCAAATCCTGTTAGTAGGACAGTTCAAGGTCAAAACAGTTGTTGTACTATCGTTCTGACATCACAAACGATAGTACAACAACTTCTCTTTCAACTGTTTCCCCACTGGCTGAAACATTGAGCTTCACAAAAAAAACTGTACAACATGGTGGCGCCGCTAAGCGAGCGGTTGGGCACGAGCTTCTCAGATAGTTTGGACATGGACTGCCATAGTCGGTGCTGTGTTTCCAAACTATCAATTTATCAAGTCTTTTATTTTTTAGTAAATCAGTGGTCCTGGGAATAAAAGGCGACAGCGAGAACCTTCAGGGTCGTATGAAGCGGGACTAGCACACCGAGAGGAAACAGCAGTGTCAGAACAAGCTACAGAAAGGTACAGAAACCGACAGATACTTGCTGGCACATTTGGGAACCATATACTATATAAAATAACAGATAGATGAACATGTCCACAACAAGGCCGTGTTTCCATCTCGGGGGTTGATGACATCTGGGGACCTCGAGCTTCGCTCTCGGGTCAATATCAACCTCGATCGACTCGATGGAAACACAGCCTTGTTGTGCATATGGCCCTATCCATTATTCTCTATAATAGTATATGCGGTGGAATCCTGTTATGCATAGAATTCCATGCCTGAATATGCTTTGTTCTGCTGCAGCAGCAACATCATTATGTTGTTCTGCTGCAGTAGTGATGTCACTACTGCAGCAGAACAACTTGGAATCTGCTACATAGCTGCTTTCCTCTATCTAATTAAGTTGGAAGTTGTTTTTTTAAAACTTGCAGAAACATCTGCAACACACTGTGGCACTAGCTGGTTTTGCGTGATTTTCTATGCTGTGACTGCCAACACACTATAAAAGACTGTGTATGGGCAGTCATACACAAACAAGAATATTCTGGCATCTGTGCTCTCGAGGTCATCTGTTACCAAGAAAACCTCTTGATTCAAGAATATCCTTGTTGTGTATGACTGCTCATACACAATCCTCTATATTCCATTCTGGCTACCCATGAACGGGAGCATGTTTGGGCAGCCGGGGGTTGGAGCGGACAACACTACACGTTCTCGTCGTGTTGGTGTTGGGAACTATTGTGAGTAAGAACACCAGCACCAGAGAGGACTACAGTGAGCTCTCCAGCAGCACCATGCAAAACACTTCACAATGCATGACCAGGTGCCCAATGTATCCTTCACCTATCCCCAGCATGGCATCCAGATGGTTGGAGTGCCAAGTTAGGTAGTGTTAGTCATGCCTGGGGGGGGACAAGCCTGGTTGTGTTTGTTGTCAGGTAGTAGGCATGACAGAGGATCTACACGGGGTGCAGAATGCAGGGTAATCTCAGGCTGTACATGTCACATCCGCCTGTAAGTGGTTACATCTCAGTGGGACATCTGGTACCAATGACCAGAGGGAAAAAAATGAACTATTAGAATTACATTACAGTGTAACATGCATTCATTTAAGGCATCTGAAGTCTTAACATACAATAAGACTGCAACACTTGTGAGACAATTTCAACACATTCATTGTACTTAAAAAAATGGACATGTTCAGTGACATCAAACAGATTACCTTTAACTCAAAATGATGAATACTCAGTGCTGCATAGTGTACTAGCATTCGTGTCTATAGATATACGTCCCACTCAAAAACACTGATGTAAAACATTACATAAGATGAAAAATGCTTCAGAATTGTGGAGGCTGCCAGGGTGGGTGACCCCTTGGTGTCAAGTTACCACTGACCCATGTGCTGTTCAATATGGGCAGTGAAACAGAGTCATACCACAGAAAGGAGAGGGTTCTGTATTTCAGGAGTGCATACTTCAAAAAGAATTATATAGAAAAGCAAAGGGAGACTGGAAAATGGTCAGTGAATATATGACAGGTGACAGAATAATAGAGGAGTGCTGATGTGTGCACTCTGCACAAGAGTGAGAGCAGGGAGGAAGCTGGTGACTACGTACCTGGGTAGTCACCTGGCAGTCTGACTGCTGTGGATTCAGGACCACGATGTGAAGGATCAGACTAGTTGTGTACAGTTTCCATGGTACTGTGTTCTCTTTATTGTGAGTAACATGGAGACTAGATTAAATCCAAGGTAGCTGTTAGGAACTGGGTCCTGAGTAGAACCATGACGAACTTCATGCAGCAGTATAAGGGTGCAACGAAGAAACTCTTGGCTTAGGCACACCATGTCAAAGTCCGGAAGACATGTTACATACTGTTCATCTGAAAATATAAATCTAATACTTATTAGAATTCTGCAATTCATTGCACTGAATAAGAATGCAGTTGATATCATAACTTATAATGCAGAATTGAGCTATCTGTAAATAAACGATCCACAAAAAGTGCAAATAGCATCGCTAGTCAGCTGAACAAACTCTTATTATCCGAATATGTCAATGTAACGTTATATAAAATTTCACTATAGTCTGGGAGTTAGCAGGCAATATATGCATTACTAAGCAAATCTGACTTAGCAAATTATATCTATCCTCACAGTGAAGTACAGAGAGAAATGGCAATGCATATGCAGTTTACTTCAGCAATAAGGCATGACAGGGTGTGTGTTATCGTGTAATAACGTCCTCCTGGGGTGGGCTGAAGCACCAGGTGAAGCATGCTTCCCACCAACCCCAGGAGTGATGTTATTACACGATAACACACATCCCTGGAGTGCCTTATTGCACTATACAATGGCTCAATGTTATACAAAATAAAATATTTTTAAAAGTTTTAGTAGATTTTAGTGTAGTAATATATCTCTGTTTCTTAAAAGTAGCTCCAATCAATCATCCAAAGATCAATACAGTGATGTTATTGTGTAATAACATCACTGTCTCAGCTACATTTACCAATCAGAGTTCAGAAAATTTCTTGCCATTGTATAATTAAGCAATAAGGCACTCAAGGTGTGTGTTATTGTGTAATAAAGTCAATCCTGAGGTGGGTTGAAGCACGAGGCGAAGCCAAGTGCTTCTGCAACCCCAGGAGTGACGTTATTACACGATAACACACAACTTGGAGTGCCTTATTGCAATTATACAATGGCTCGATGTTATAGAAAACAAAAAATAAAAATAAAAATGTTTTTAGTAGATTTTTAGTGAGGCAGCGTATCTTTGTTTCTGAAAAAAATACATAAAATCCATATAATCAACACAGTGATGTTATTGTGTAATATCATCACTGTCTTGGGCTCACACTGACCAATCAGAGTTCAGGAAATTTTCTTGCCATTGTATAACTGGTCATAACAACATGTTCTTATGACGGTGTATACACCACTTCCTGACTTTACTGGGCACCCGTATGTAGAATAATTGGCCCAATAAAGGTCTCACATATGACAAAGCAGCAATAACCAACCATGCTCATGACTAGGGAGTAGTCAATAGGACTTCAATCCTCTAATCACATGCATACTCCAGCACCACACGATGCCTATCAGATGTCTCACATGATTTGGTACTGTCACTTTGAGGTGTTAAGTTGCTTTTAGCAAACATCAAAGTGACACAAGCAAAAGTCAGTGTCCCACTTGTATTTATAATTAAGCAATCAGGCATGATCAGAGGTTACATAAACAGTTTGTTAATCAACTCCTAGGGGTGTAATGTGGCATGAGGCACAGTCGAGTGCCATATTGCCCCCTATGGGGTGATTAACTGCCTGTTAATCTAACTCCTGTGACTGCCATATTGCAATTATGAAAAATTATTCTGCAATTCCCTAGGGAGTCCTTGGAGCAGGGGTATAGTACTACTATTACAGATGTATTGAGAAGGGCTCTCCTAACACACATGATCTTCTATATATACAGTTTAAAGTGCTTCTAGCACTTCAAAGTGACCCCATAGATTCTCTAAAACAAAGGTGGGAGTTGGATCTGGGAATTCCTATCTCAAAGCAGGCCTGGGAGCACCATATTAGATTTTTGCACTCTGGTACTGCCTCATATAGGTGGAAGGAGTTTAGCTGGAAAGTAACAGTTACAGTAGATGTTTTAGGACCCCAGCTATACAGGTAAAATATAATCCAGATAAGGGGGGGCCATATGTTAGAGAAACTGTGGGATGTCTCCTTCCACTCGTGGGCATGTTTTTTGGGGATGCCCTGCTCTGAGGCCCCTTTTCACAGCACTTCAGAATGCTACAGTATGTCTGAGACGCTGAATTCTCAAATTCAGATCACAGTAGAAGTTTTTCTGTCTTCCCAATAACCTAGAGAATTTCAAGAACAGGCCTCAAGGACATTGTTGACTATTAGCCTTCACACAGCTAAGAAAGCCATAACGTGTACTGTAGATGGTTCTCCGCAGTGGTTACTACCATAAAGAGTGGCAGAACCTAATGATTGAGGTGTACCAGATGGAACGCTTAACTGCCTTAGTACGCCATGACAGAGACAAGTTTGATCTGCTCTGGTGAAGATGGGCCCTTTATATAATGAAAGATAGGAAGGATTTTGTTCTCTGAAGAGGTGCTTAATGCTTTAAGGATTAATTTAAAATCAGGTATACACCTGCTTAATGTACTGTTATAAGAAGGCCCCCTGTATGAATTTACCCCTCTGGCCATATTTTAGTATAACAGTGTGCATTATCTGGTGGCATGATAAATTAGTTTGAGAAATTGCCCTCTTACCCTTATTATCTGTCAAAAATGAATATAATTAAGCTCAACTGTTTGTATTTATTTATTTATTGTCTCGGATTACAACCTTCGAGATGAAGGATTCTTTTACAAAGGTTCCACGTCAGGGTAACAAAAAGGAATGACAGTACACAGCAGTGCAGTGGCATGGGGAGGAAAACAAAAAATACAGTAAGTATAAAAAGACAGTAATATATGGACCACGAGGCAAAGGCCAGTAAAATACTGGCAGTTAAAGATGTACAGTTTACATTGCTGCAGGTTAAGGAATAACCAACAGTAATGCGATCAATTAATGTTGATCTTGTCAGAGTACATTTGTGCAGGCTAATATAATCAAGAGTACAGTGATCAATTGAGTGTTGATCTTGTCAGAACAGTAGGATCAAGGCAGTTACAGCTGTAGTAGTATAAAAATTATGCAGGAAGAGGCAGAACCATTTAAGAGCAGTTAGTAGATAACAGAGCTTTTCTGTTAGTCCCAAAAGTGGGGATGGTGGGTTAGGTGGGGCAGTCACATCTGCAGAGCATCACAAGGTGCTCCTTAAGCATCTGCTTGAATGGCCCAGGGTAGGGGCATCAAGAACAACGGGGGGGGGCATTAAGCAGGCTGGGAGCCTGGTACCTGAAAGAGCATTGGGCCTGGGAAGTGTAGCAAAAAGGGGTCTGGTAGGAGATTCTGGTGCCATTCCTGATGCCATGGACTTTAGTGGCCAGGTTGAGAAGAGGCTGGCAGGATGGAGTGACAAGTAACAAGCTGATTTTTTTTGGTGAATAAAATGGTGTGGTAGGAGAGACTACCCTGGAGGTTAAGCCAGTTGGTACTGGAGTAGAGGTGGCAAGTATGAGTATGTTATGGGGAACCAGTGATCAACTGGCATGATTTGTTCAGAGTGGTATAGATTCACTTAAGGGTCTTATCTGTGGTGGAACCATAAATAATCAGGCCATAATCAATGATAGATTGTATAGAACTGGTGATGGCTGTGGCAAGGGCATCCTGCGTAACATTGTGTCTATTTCTGTACAGCATACCGATTCTTGTGATGACAACCTTAGAGATGTTGCTGACATGCACCTTATAAGAAAGGGCACTGTCAAGGGTAATGCCCAGGTATTTGTAGGTGTGGGCCTGGTCAATGGGGGTGTTTACAGCATTTGAGATGGAGAGGGTGGATGATTTTTGTTTGTTTTTGGGGGCTGGAGAAGATCATGGACTTGTTTTTTTTTTTTGTAATTGATAATCAGTTTTTTGTGTGAGAACCAACCCTCAACAGCTGCAAAGTCAGACTGAAGTCTTAGCCCAAGGGCGGTGGGGTCAGCATCACTAGTGTAGAGCGTGGCATTGATCATCCGCATAGAGGAGGAGGTTGATGTTACAGACTTGAGGGAGGTTGAGGAAGATACTGAACAGCAGTGGGCTGAGAATAGAGCCGTGTGGAACACCCAAGTGGACAGGTTTGGTGGAAATAATGCGTCCCAATTTTGACTTTTGGGGATGTGTCAGTCAGGTAATCTTTAAACCAGTTGGATACATACAAGGAGATGCCCGTATAGAAGTGATGCGAGTAGCAGGTTGGGATTGACAGTGTCGAAGGCCTTGGTGAGATCAATGTGCACTGATCCCACAAGGTGACCAGAGTCAAGTGCTTTATGGATGAAGTCCGTGTACATGATGAGAGCAGTTGTCATGCTGTGGCCTTTCCTGAAACCATGCTGCTCTGGGCACTGAATTTTGTCCTTGGACAGATAATCAGTGAGTTGGTCAGAGACTAAGCACTCTAATTTGTGGTGGGGGGAAGAATGGAAATAGGGTGCAATTGGTGTGCAAGGACTGATCACCATTTTTATTAAATAGAGTCACCACCACAGACTTCCAGACAGAGGAAACTGTCCAGAAAGATTTTTGAGAGTGTGAGACACTTCATCCATGTGCTAAGGTGATCAGGCTATACATGACAGTATAACATGGATTAATGTACGGCTGTCAGAATCCTAACAGTCAATCAGATTGCAGCACTTCTGAGAAACTTTTTATAATCATACTAAACACATACTGTATATACCTTGACAGTTATCACTGGCAAACTGTACTTCATGACAGCATAAGCTTTTGCAGTCAGTAGGCATGGGTTCAAATTTCTCACAGGAACACCATTTTGTATCCCCTATGTGTTCTTCCAAAGATGGAATCATTTTACCATCTGATGAACTAGAATCATTTGGTGCATACTGTGGTGCATGACCGGGTGGGTACTCTGGCTCAAACATGTGTGGGCGGATTGAACCACTTCATGCAGCATAATGGAGTTCATCATCATTGCTGTACTCAGAATCTGATGACATCCTAAAAAACTGTACAATGGAAAAATATCACCATTCAGAAAAACAATACAAATGTCAAGTTTATTTGATGGCATTACTATATTTACATTGTAAGAGTGCAATACAGAAGTATATTGCCTTACTTACAGTAAGAATTGTAGTCCATTTCATGTCACGTCAATTCAGGACTTTAAGCATTATTCAGTGATTAATGTGGCGGCTGACACTGACGCGGAGGCAGTATAGCGCAGTGGTCTAAGGCTCTGAGCTGCAAATCTGGTGACATCCAGCAGACCAGACCTGGGTTTGAATCCCACAGCTTCCACTTGCATACTGTGTGACCCTGAGCAAGTCACTTAACCTCCTTGTGCTCCCAGGTTGCTCCTGTAAAAAAGCTTTCAGCTTAGTGTGCTATACCTGGTTAAACAACGAAATAAAAAAAAATGAAGTGTGAACAATGTGGATGAAACAGACTTCAGTGTATGTATATGTGAGGCCATTTGAGATATCAGAACATACCATATGCACTTCTAGTAGCAGCATAATTATAAGGAACATCAGATGTCACATTACAAAAAGAGAATACTCAATGAAAAACTGTACACAATTAGGTCAATGTAGCACAAATGGTATGCCATTCAATGAGAAATGGAGAGTGATGAAATAGAAGTACACTGGAATAACAACAGTACCGGTGGATGAAGGTCTGGTGCTACCCAAGAGTTGGGTGGAAACCAAAGATACTGCAGCCTGGTGCTGCACAGGTTTGATTAACATACGTGTAGAGCTTAAGCATATGCTGCCAAAGGTGTAATGCTGTTAAAAACACTTTTTTTTTATTATAATGACAATAAGATATAATCAGGTGTTATGTTAAATATCTAGTGGAATGTGACACTAGGCTATGCCTCATGCCACATTACATCCCAAGAGGGTCATTAGCAGACCATTAATGTAACACCTTGTCATGCCTTATTGACTTCATGATTAAATGATTTTGAGTACTGAAATTGCTGGTTTGCCACAACAAAGTATGATATTCCTTGCATTTTAAAATAAATACTTTGAAGGATGCATAATGTGCCACATATTGAAATCTTTAACACTGTTTTATTATAGAATGATAAAAGCACAGTCAGACAGTGCACTTAATGTAAACCCACACATTATTTAAATAAATATCAGTTACAGATGTAGTGCCCTCAATCACACACATGGGGATTTGAACCCCATTCTAGCTGAAAAGCTAGAGGAACCAAAATCCTAGTGTTTCAGGTTTGAGAATCATCACACTTAACTGATTCATATTAATAATTGCACATTCAGTCACAATCAGCATGATTCATGCATTCACATATCTACATGAAGCACATTGTCGGAAACATATGCTCATTGACACATGGCAATGAACATGTGTCACACGATAGAACATGTTTCATAGCAGAAGAAATGATTACCTGGGTTCATACGTGTCTTTCAAAGAATTTGGTGTGTCATAAATACATAATGAAGTCAATACATAAGCTAATGACTGAGGCAAACCAACATTCACAGTGATAAAATCCTTAAAATATGCACAAGTTGCAATGATATGACCAAAGGGGAGGGATGTGGGAGTATGCATACTGTACTTGTGCCTCCTGATTTATCGCCCCTGGAAGACATAGAACAGTGGTTGTGGCTTGGAGGTGGTAGTATGATTTACTTGTATAGGACATGGTGACCATCAAAACTGAATTCCTCAATCCTAAGGTTCATTCTAAGGTTTTGTAAGAGCTAGGGGGCTTTTATGCCCATAATGCTCTTGAGATACTAATAATAATCAATTATATTACCAGATAGTATGTACTTATCCAGATGATTTTTAAACATATGTTTAGAACTACTAATGACAACGTCCTCAGGCAGGGAATTCCAAGGTTTTATTACACGTAAGGAGAAGAAAACTTTCCTTGCTATTAAATTAAAAGTTTTACCATATAATTGAAGTGGATGACCTCTTGTGTTATATGGGTTCTGTTTGAACTCAAATCCAAGTTCGGTAATTAGAAAAGGGTCCTGCATAACATCACACATAAACAAAAGATCACCCCGCATATGTTGAACCGTTAATGACATCAAATTCAGTGATATTAGCCTTGATTCATAAGGATCATTATAAAGTCCTGTAATATGTTTAGTATATTTACGCTGGACCTTTTCAAGTAAGTTAATGTCGTATTTCTTAAAGGAGCTCCATAATTGGGAAGCATATTCTAAATGGGGCCGAACGTAGGCTCAAAACAGAGGCATTAAAACTCTCCTGTCCTTAGATTTTATATTATGCCTAATGGACCAGATAACTTTATTATCTTTAGCAATAGTCTCATTAATCTGTGTAGTGGGACAAAAATCCGATGATATGATTATTCCCAAATCTCTTTCGTTTACTGAAATGCTAAGTTTTTTTTTCCAGCTAGGTGATAAGTCACCTGCCTATTTGAAGCACCCAGATGCATAACCTTGCATTTATCGGGATTTAATTGCATCTTCCATTTGACAACCCAATTAGATATGTTATTCAGATCTGACTGGATGGTGTCTATTTGGTCCACAGTTAAACATAGACCACCTATTTTTACATCATCTGCATATTTTATTGTACTGGAAATGTAATCTATGGTTAGGGCACTTATAAAAATTTGAAACAGGCATGGTCCCAACATGGAACCCTTTGGGAACCCACTAGTAACACCACCAATATCAGACAAGTGACCATTTATGATTACACGTTGGGTTCTGTTGGATAACCAATTAGAAATCCAGTTGATAATAAATCCATTAATTTTTTGATCATATAGCTTTGTAATTAAGCCTAAATGTGGCACAGTGTCAAAGGCTTTACTAAAATCAATAAAGATGACATCATATGGTATCTTCTTATCAAGTGAATAACTGACATTTTCATAGAAACACATCAAGTTGGTTAAACAACTCGTCCCTTTTAAATCCATGTTGGGATGACTCAGATACATCAAAGTTATTAGAGATTATGTCTTTTATTAAACTTTCCAACATTTTACAAAGCGGTGACGTTGAACTAATGGGCCTGTAATTTTCCCAGTTATTTTTCAGTCCTTTTGTGAATTGGTATAACAAATGCTGTTTTCAAGAGTCAGGGATGAAATTATGCACTATACAATTATTGAACAATAGCCAAAGTGGAAGCACAAGAGAATGACTTAATAAGTACAAATAATGGCCTGCTAAATAGTCTGGGGAAATACTGGTTGTACCGTTCTGTAATGATAATTTAAGTACGACATTCTGCCCTATGTTCCCTCATGGGTTAGGATGGAAATAGAGGTAATTAGGGAGAGTGGAATAGATCCGGTAGCACTGCTTTATTCTACTCCTAAGACAGTGCCTTCTAAGTTGCTTGTCACCCCAATAGTAAAATTTCTGTGTATTCATTGGCAACTATGTGCAAAATTGGGTTTTGTCCCAGACAGAGATAAGCATCAACCGATTTGTCATAACCCTAACTTGAAGATTGGAGGGAAAATCATACTTGTAGATTGGCTCCACAGCTCAAGGATTACGGATAGAGGATTTCATCGAGGAGGATCGGGTCCTGCCAATAGAAGAGATTTTAGATAGGCATAATATAGACCATAAGCAAGTGTTTAAGTTATTTCAGATAACCCACTTGTTGGTATGAGTGAGAGGACTAAACTTAGGGTTGAGGATATAAATGGCAGCTGGTTCGAGTTGTTAGATCAGGTGGTATGGGAACCACATCGGTTTCCAGAATATATAATTTATTACTTGACCAAACTCTTGTTGGTATTGAGCATATACCTAGATATTGGACTGGTTGTGCTGGGGATCAGAGAGGGTTCAGATCTGGAGTCATACTGCACAGATATGTCAAGCAAGATAGGTTGAGAGTGATGCAATTTCACTTCCTGAATAACATGTTTTGGACCCCTTCCAAGTTATATAAAGTAGGTCGTAGGCCTGACCAAAGCTGTTTCCGGTGCCATAAGGCGGTTGGAGATTTATATCATATTTTTTGGGACTGCCCATCGATAAAGCAGTTGTGGTTGCAAATCAAGCAGAGAGTGGATCCATTATTGGGTATTGACCAGTTTTATACCCCGGAGATCTGCTTGATAGGGGATTATTCTGAAATTAAATTTAAGGACCGTAGATATTATATGGCCCTAATTTCATGCTCGCTTAAAAAGGTAGTTTTGAGACATTGGATGACAGACACCTCGATCACTTATCTGGAATGGTTACAAGAAATGTTGTTTAATTTGAATATGGGGAAACTTGAGGTGGGAAGGGCAAACCGGCTTCATCTACACGAGAAGATATGGAGCCGTTTTTACACGTTATACCTTCCCCAGATAGCTGGTAATCGGTAAGGTAGTTTAGGTATGGACCGTGGGTGAGCAGATCTTCCTTCAGGGATTTGGAGGGGGAGTGGGAGGAGGGGTCTTGGGGTTGTTTTTTGTTTGTTTTTTGGGGTGGGGTTAGGTTGATAGGAGGGAAGGGTGGAGGGTGGGGAATAGGGGAGACAGTAGATATAGTATACCTGTTTCAGTCATTAATTCAATTGTTATGAAGGTGTAAAATGTTTCTTGTCATGTGCTTGACTTTGGATGTTTGGCATTTCATAATAAAAGTTCGAATTTCAAAAAAAAAATAAGTACGACATTCTCCTTCGAGATGGTAATAGGTTGATCAGTATGCAGTATGGAACAACAGGGGACTTATCATGAGATGTTTGGAATGTTTCACAAAATTTTGCATTAAATATTTCTGCCATATCACATGGGTCATTAATTATCTGATCATTATATTGTAATGGACCAACTTGGCAAGATGTTTTTTTAAGTGAATTTATATATGAGAAAAAAGATTTTCTGTTATGTTTGTTAGCATTAATAGCTAGATTATGCTCCCACTAAATTTTTGCCTTGCGTATAACCCTTTTACATTTTTTTGACTAAGCAAATATGAATTCCAGTTATCTATAGTTTTATTTTTTAAAAACTTAGAATGTTTTTAATTTTTTTCATTAATACTATTTTTTATTGTTTTATTCATCCATTTTGGGTAGTGCCTATTGTGTGATTTTTTTTTTCTTTATGAGGAACATAACGGTCTCTCAGATCAATTAATGTACAATGTAATATATCCCAACATTCTGAAATAGGACGTGTATAGAAACACTCCCAATCATATTTATTTAATTCTAATGTAATTGAGTCAATATCCGCTCTGTCATAAAAATGAACAGTTGATTCAGAAATAGTGTTATGTACCATGGTTTTTAACACAAATATGATGGTATTGTGATCGCTATTACCCACAGGAGCAATAACTTCTATGTTCTCTATGGATAAACTAGCATCATGGACTACAATATCCAAGATATTATCTCCTCGAGTAGGCTGTCGAATACTCTGAATTAGATTACACTGTTGACAGAGACTCAAGAATATTTTGCTTTGGCCTGATATGGCAGATAACTTCTCCCAACATATATCTCCAAGATTAAGATCGCCATTACTACTACTTCACCCAACATACAGGTTTCTTCAATTTCACTCATAATAGCTACAAGTATATCAAATGGTGATCCAGTGGGTTGAAAGCAAACACCTATGACTATTGCTTGCATTTTACTTATCGTCAATTTAATCCAGATGGTTTTAGTGTCACATGGTATCTTTTTGATATTGTGGGATATATCAAATGATTGTAAGGAATTTTTTAATAAAAAGTGCAACCCCCCCTTTTTTATGGAGTCTATTTATTACATAAGGAGTGTATCCAGGTACCATGTTATTCCAATTGGACTTATTGTCACCCCATGTTTCAGTAACAGCTAATATGTCAATGTTATCGGAAGCTAGTCTAACATTTAGTTCGTCTAATTTATTTGTAAGACTTCTTGCATTTAAATATAAAAATTTCAAGTTGCTTATAATATGTTTTACTAAATCTACTCCTGTTCAGAGAGGAAGGAATATCCTTCACCTTCCCCAAGTTAGTGTAAACTAGGGGTTATGAAATCCATGATGTGTTTGGCAAGAATAGAGGAACCACGGCGAATTAAATGGAGCCCATCACCACAGTAAAATTCAGTCCTATATAAGAATTCTTCTCAGAGTGTAATGCATTTATGGTTCTGCTTCAGACACCATTTTCTAAGCCAATTATTGTAGTTTTTGATTTTCTGGTTGATTGAATAGGATTTTCTAGGGATTGGCAGACTTTCAGAATAGCCAATTTCACGGCCCAATTCCACTAGGATACTAGCCATGGCGACAGTGTCTTTTTTAATATCAATTAACTCATCATGAAAAATGTTATTAGCTCCCAGATGTAAAATAACCAGTGGATTTATTCCCCTGTCTTTTAAAATATTGGGTAGCATAGCAGTGATATCACTAATGTGTGCTCCCGGAAAACTTGAGCACATTCCGTTAGCTTTATCATGGTGGCAAATGGCTCTGTCTAAGTGTTTTGTAATAGAATCCCCAAAAACAAATATCTGTCTTTGGCTAGTATTGATAGAGGTGTTATTAGAATATTCCATTGGGGAAGTCTCATTTACTAAAGTAGGGTGAGTAGGAGTATTATTTGGGACAGAAGCCAGAGTAGAAGTGATATTTGGTAGGTTCTCTGCATTTAAACTTGAAGCACCATCACAATTATTTGATTCAGATAAATTCTCAAGCAAACCATATTTATTTTGAGTGTCCAGTGTAAATATGGAGCATTGCCTTTTTAAACACTCTTTTGCTCTGCATTTCGTACCATTGTTCGTCAGCTGTACATTCAGGATCCCTAGGACGTTTCTTATTACCTATACTGTTGTCAACAGGGAGACTGTATGAGGTTTTGTCCTGACCCAGTTCTTGATTGACCACATTTCTAGTGACTTCTTGCAGTTTAGAGCTAGCCTCCTCTATGTTACTTGTAGCAGTGATATTTAAAGATTCATGGGAAGCAAAACGTACAGCCATTTCTTTTTGACTAGTCTCTAGGGTTAAAAGTCGTGAGTCAAATAAAGTAATCTCCTCTTTTAGAGATGTGTTTTCAATACATTTAGAGCATAAAAAAAAATTCTATATTATGGGGAACAGACAGCAATGCATACATACTGCAGCAATTGCATTTATAGCCTACATCGCCATCCAACATTATAATGGTGGAAGCCACTGTCAAACTTTAAATATGAACCTGAGAGTGGAGATGAAGCAGAAATGGCAACAATGCAGCCCGTATAAGACAGGACAAAAAGCGGCTAAAATTGTTTTTATCAGCACTAATCAGCTACGTCCAAACAATAGGGAGTCGAAAGCTTGTGCAGTTGACGAACTAACTGTGACTGCTAAAGTGTTTAGAAATCTGTGAATAGCATTCCTCTATGCCCCCACAGTTCAAGTTCAAGTTTATTGCAGGAAAAAAACTCCATTGAGC
The DNA here is from genome assembly GCA_016271365.2 of Neoceratodus forsteri. Taxonomy (NCBI): domain Eukaryota; kingdom Metazoa; phylum Chordata; order Ceratodontiformes; family Ceratodontidae; genus Neoceratodus; species Neoceratodus forsteri. The sequence continues at coordinate 1,071,392,418 of CM028133.1, forward strand.
AAGCTCATTCACAAGGAGGTCCTGAAACATATATACAGACAAGGCTGATGCTACATACATACAGTAAGCGCTTAGTGCATACATTAAGTGCTCAACAGATAACAGTGCAGCTACATGCCTATCAAGCATGCTAGTACCGACATTCAAGACCAGTGTAATTAGATAGGCCGAGACAACAAAGATCTTAGCGGCAGTTACATACGTCTTTTATCTTTGCATTAGATAGCAATTTGAAAAGGCTGGGCAAGACCAGTTTGGGAAGTTTCAGGGATGTTTGTAACTGGTTCCAGATGGTAGGGAGGGTGACTGAGAAGGCACGTTTTCCCAGACTGGTGCGGGTAATTGGGACCTTTAGTGTTATAAAGTCTAAGTTCCTGAGCGAGTAGATACTGTAAGCAGTCCGGATAAGGGAAGTTAGATAACTAGGCAGCTTGTTGAGAAGGAGTTTTATGGCCCAAGTACCAACGTGGAGCATATGTCTAGTAGTGAGTGACGTCCAGCCTTCACGGCTGTATATATAGGTTACAATGATGTGTCTGTATTGGGGAATTTGATGAAGCGCAAGGCCCGTGATAAAGGATGTCCAGTTTCTTTAGATTTGAAGTTGTAGATGAGAGGTGTAAATTATGTCCCCATAGTCAATGAGTGGGAGGAACATGGCTTGTACAAGCCTGGTTCTGATGTCAAATGGAAAAAGTGTCCTGTTTCGGAACAGGAAACCTAAGCGTATTTTTAACTTTCTGGCAAGGTCATCTATATGTTCCGAGAAGGTAAGCTTGTTGTCAATCCAGAACCCTGAGGTATTTAAACTTCGGGGTGACTTCAAGAAGTTCACCTAAGGATGTAACTAAGAATTCTTTCGGCAGGGTGGAAGTTAATGAGGGCACCGTTTTGGGAGAGATCATAGCTTTGGTTTTTTTAGCATTTAAGAGAAGTCTGGCATTAATGAGATTAGTTTCGAGTTGGGCAAAGTCAGCTTGGAGGATATCCCTAACCTTAGATAGAGATGCCTCAGAAGTATAGAGAACCGTGTCATCGGCAAAGAAGTGGAGTTTCGATTGTGTTATATAACGGTCGAGTTTATTAATATATAGAGAAAAGGATTGGACCTAATATAGAGCCTTGTGGGACTCCTCTAGTGATTGGTAGGGGTGTGGAGAATGTGCTACCAGCTTTAATTTTTTGCGGCCTCCCTGAGAGATAGCTGCTAAACCACCATATGGTCATTGGAGTAGCACCTATATTGGTAAAGCTGTGTTCGATTATGGAGTGGTCTACTGTATCGAATGCCTTGCTTAGGTCTACAAAAACAGCCCCGTAATCTTTTAGAGTCCATAGCGGTAATCCAGTCATCGGTTACTTTGGCGAGGGCAGTAACAGTACTATGGCTGGAGCAGAAACAGATTGAACTGGGTTCGGAGCAGGAGAGGTGTCCATGTGTTGCTTTAGTTGTGCATAAATCAATTTTTGAAAGCTTTGGAGAGGACTGGAAGGATTGAAATAGGTCTGTAGTTATTCAGATCACAAGGTCACCTGATTTAAAAAGCGAAAGGATATGGGCTAGCTTCCAGCATAACGGGACAGTGGATGCTGAAATATGAAGGTTGAAATGTAGAGGATGAGGGCAGTAAGGTGGGGAATCTGAGTTTTAGAAGAATGGTTTGATTCCATCATTTCCTGCACTTTTGGTGTCTGGCTTAATAAGGGCATCTTCCACTTCTTTAAAGCTGATAGGGAGCAGCCAAAAGGGCAGCTTGTTGCAGGCATGGCGAGGTCTGGAGTCAACCTGTCTGTTCACTCATGACGCATAGGAGGATGAATCAAATGCTAGCCCAGTGGTAGCAAGTGAGAGTTAAATTCTTCTAGGATTTGGCTACTATCTTCAATGGTTACATTGCTTTTAATGATTTTCTTTGGTAAGGGTGATGCCACGGTTTCCCTTGATTGACTTCAAGGTCTTCCAGATTTTCTTGGCATCCCCTTTGGCCTGTTCTAGAGTGGTCACATAGAAATTGGCTTTGACAGAGCAGATAAGCTTGACACAGGCATTCCTCGAGGTTCAGAAGGCCTGCCAGTCTACCGGACTCTTAGTATGCCTCGCCTTTGCCCACAGCTTGTCGCACTCAGAGAGAGCAGACTTGAGCTCTGGTGAAAACCAGGGGTGAGGGAACTTCCACATCCTAACTTTAATGATCGGTGCATGTTTGTTTACTATATGGTTGAGTTTCTCATTTAAGACTGTAACCACCTCATCTGGAGTTGTAGCGAGGTAAAGGTTTTGCCACCTAACCTTACTAAGGTTGCTTAGGGAATTTGCTGGTAGAAATTTTCTGAATGATCGTTTGGTTATGAACTTGGTTTGGTTTTGCGTTTTTGCTTGGGACCTGGTACATACTACTATTCCATGGTCGCTCATGTCATTGTGAAACACAGCTGTGCAGAGGAATTTGTTAGGATGGGTAGTAAGAATGAGGTCAAGAATGGAGCTATTTGCATCATTTATCTTGTTAGTCCTGGTTGGTTCGGTCACTATTTGATGAGACCCAATTCATCACAGAGAGATTTGAGGGTTTGAGATTTATGTGTGGCCAGTTAAGGTTAAAATCTCCTAGGATTAAAACTTCCATATTTACAGAGGTGGTTAAAGATTTCAAAGTCTTCAAGATGTCTGTGCCACTGTTAGGGGGCCTATAACCACCTATGATTGTAATACATTCCATAGATGGGAGGTGTAATTTTAGGGAGACTATTTCATATTCCTTGTGCTTAGTGCTGCAAAAGATTTCACTAATTGAGAATTTGGTTTTTGCATATACAGCTACTCCTCTTCCTCTGGATACCCTATCTGCTCTATAAAGAATGTATCCCAGGAGAGAGAGACTTGTTGATCCAGAATTGATTTTTTTAACCAGGATTCTATAATGACAATGAGGTCAGGCTTTGTGTGGAGGGCCCAAACTTGCAATTGATCAATTCTTTTGCAAGACTTAATATATTAACTAACATTATTTTAAGGCCTGAGGCTGATGCGTACTCAGTTGGTGAGCTAAACAGTGAGCGAGGGCCTGGGTTTACCTCGACATTGCCTGAGCAAAGTAGAAGCAGGAGGAGTAGTTTCTTAAGTGTGCAGATGGAACACCTAAGCTCTTTACTCCTTGAACATTTATTTGGTGATGGTGATGTAAACAAGACGTTGCTGGTAGAGTTTGATGAGATGTGGCTCTGCAGAGAAAGTAAAGGGAGTGCAGAAGCCGTGAATGGCGATGGGAGCAGCAGGTTAAGGGACACTGGCATAAGGACAAGAGCTGGGGGGATGCTGGATATGGTAGGGTGTAGGAGGCTTGAATGAAAGGATATAATAGGGCAGGTAATGTTTCAGTGCCTAACTCCTCAATAGTGTACAGAGTAAGAGGTACACAGCAGCAGAACAGCAGGATGCTGAAAGTGTAGTATGCCATAGTTTCGGTAAGGGGGTAAGGAGAGAGGATGCCTAGAAAGAAAAAATTACTCACCTTAGTAATGTTGTTTCTTCTAATGGAGTCTTGCTGTATTCTGACAATAGCAGTGAGTCCCAACCTTCGAACTGCCCCGGAGATTAAAGAGTTAACTTTCCATGCCAGGCATGAAACGCTGAGCTTGAGCTCGGTTGAGACTCTGTCTGTTGTTCTTCAAACTCAAACTGTCAGATCTTTACGAGCTAAACTCACTAAGGCCCTGTGTGGAAGCTGTAAACCTAAACTAGTCAACTGGCTACTAAACATAAAAACACATTTTTTGGTCCCAAAACAAAGACTCAAGTCAAGAGACCCAAAAATTGAAAAACACAACACCCACTCACCCCAAGCAAAAGGGGGTGAAAACAACAAGGTGGGCACCTACTGAGTGCCAACACTGCACTGCCCACCCACATGCCAAAAACAGAGGTTCTGAGAGGGGCAGGCAGGGAGGTCAGAATACAGCAAGACTCCATTAGAAGAAACAACATTACTAAGGTGAGTAATTTTTTCTTCAAACAACATGAAGTCTTGCTGTATTCTGACAATAGCAGACTACAAAGCAGTACCTCCATGGAGGAGGGACAGAACCTACTTAGGAAATAGGCTCTGAAGCACAGCTGTGCCAAACCGAGCATCACTCCTAGCCTGGATATCCAGGAGTAATGCTTGGTAAAAGTGTGAACTGTTTTCCAGGTAGCTGCTTGACATATCTCTAGAATAGGGATGTCCCTGGCAGCAGCCAGGGAAGCAGCTGTACCTCTGGTAGAGTGAGCCCTCAGGCCTGAGGGTGGAATCTTACCCAGTTTTTCATAACAAAATTGGATACAAGAGACAATCCACCTGGCAATGGATCTTTTGGTGGCAGGTTTCCCTTTACCAACCTCGCCATAAGTGAGGAAGAGTTGGAGGGAGTGAAACCTGAGACCCTTGGTACACTCTATGTAGTAGCTAAGGGCTCTTTTCACATCTAAACTGTGCAGCCTCCTTTCACCAGAGGAGGAATGGTCAGTGAAGTACACTGGAAGAGACATAGACTGATTAAGGTGGAAATCTGAAACCACCTTAGGCAAGAACTTCCTGTTAGTCCTGAGGACCACCTTATCTCTATGAAAGGAGAAAAATCAGGCTCCACTGACAAAGCTTGTAATTCACTTATCTGCCTGGCAGAAGTGATGGCTACCAGAAACACAGTTTTCCAAGTCAAGTACTTAAGCTCTGCTGAGGACAAAGGCTCAAAGGGGTTGCATAAGCTGAGCAATGCAAACATAAGGTCCCAGGCAGGGGCAGGGGCCCTGAATGGAGGTTGGTGTGAAGCAATCCTTGAAAACTTGGAGAATACAGGGTGAGCTGAGAGAAGAGGGCTTACCTGCTGAAATAAAGGCAGACACAGCTGCCAGATGCACTTTCAGTGTAGCTGGTCTCAGCCCCAAGCTATTTAAGTGGACCATATAATCAAGGACTGTGGGCAAATCAGCAGATTCTGGGGAAATATGCTTCCAGAGCACCATATGGAACACCTTTTCCATTTGGAATTATAAGTAGCCCTGGTGGAAGGTTTTCTAGAAGTCTTGGATATCCATTACACCTTGGGAGAGGTGTAAATCAGCAAACTCTAACTCTTCAAGAGCCAGGCCTTGAGATTGAGAGATTTGAGGTCGGGTACAAACCCTCCCTGAGCACAGGTTAACAGGTTGTAATTCCTGGGAAGACACAGGGGAAGATGGACTGCTAAGGACAGTAGGAGTGGATACCAGGGCTGTCTGGCCCAGTCTGGAGCAATCAGGATCATCTTGCAGGGTTGAGATCTGATTTTGACTAGCACTTTGAATAGGAGAGTGAAGGGGAAAAAGCATAGAGAAACTTTCCCTCCCAATTGAGAACTAAGGCATCCAGGGGGACTGAGCCCAACACTGGGGGCCTGCAGCAAAAAAGGGGAAGTTGGTGATTGTCTGGGGCTACAAAAAGATCTATCTTCGGAGTGCCCCATCTGGAAAATATCACCTCCAAGACCAGGGGGTCCAGTGACCATTCGTGATGGCCCTGGTAAATCCTGCTGAGAGCATCTGCCAGGACATTGTCCTTGCCTGGTAGGTGAACTGCCATGAAGGAGGTGTTCAGGGAGTATACCAAAGACCACAACTTCATTGCTTCGGTGCGCAAGGCCGTAGACCGAGTGCCTCCTTGCTTGTTGATGTACCACATTGTGGTGGTGTTGTCTGTTCTGACCTGTACAGCTTTGTTCTGAACAGGTTTGGAAAAAGCTTGAAGTGCTAGAAATACTGCTCTGAGCTCAAACAGATTGATGTGGAGCAGAGATTCCTGAGGGGACCACAACCCCTGGGTGGTGAGGTAGCCCATGTGAGCCCCCCACCCCAAGAGGGAGGCATCTGCAGTAAGGATTAAAGAGTGAGACTGAGTGACAAAGGGAACCCCTTGTCTCAGATTGTTCTGATCCTGCCACCACTGTAAGGCCTGGATCAGGGTTCGAGTTACTGGGATCAATTTGGTCAGAGGGTCCTTCCTTTGAGACCAAAAGGCTCTCAAATGGAACTGAATGTCCCTCATCTGAAATCTTGCTCCCTGCACTACTGCTGTAGAAGAGCCATGTGCCCCAGGAGCTGTAGAAAATGCTTGCTGGTCGAGACACCTGCAGGGTGAATGAGGAGGCCAGAGAGACCAGGGTCCTGCCTCTGTCCAGGGAAGGAAGGCTCTGGCTTCTCTGTGTCTAGCTCTGCACCTATGAAGGTGAGGAGCTGGACAGGCTCTAGAACTGACTTTGGAAGATTTAGAAGGAGACCCAAGGAAGTGAGAAGTTGCTGAGTTATCTGTAAGTGTAACTTGACTTGGTCTGGAGACTGACCTACTATGAGCCAGTCGTCCAGGTAAGGGAAGATGGCAATCTTCTGCCTTCTTAGAGAAGCAACCACCACTGCCAGGAATTTTGTGAATACCCTTGGAGCAGAGGTGCGGTCAAAGGGCATTGCTCTGAACTGGTAATGGCCTGAGGGCAGCTCGAACCTGAGGTACTTTCGATGGGAGCTTCTGACGAGAATATGAAAGTAGGCATCCTTGAGGTCCAGGGACACTAGCCAGTCCCCTGGCCTTAGAGAGGGTAGAATAACTCCCAGAGTCACCATTTTGAATTTTGGTTTTAAAAGATGCTTGTTTAAGTATCTGAGATCCAGGATAGGCCGCCATTCTCCTGTCTTTTATGGGGTAAGGAAGTACCTGGAGTACAACCCTTTGCCCTGGTGTAGGGGTGGAACCCTTTCCACAGCTCTGAGAGCTAGGAGGGAAGAGACCTCTGCCTCTAAGGCAAGTGCCTCTGATGGACTTGCAGGTGGAAAGGATCTGGTTCTCATCTTTGAAACTTTTGAAGCTGAGAACCAGTCCCTGGCTTACTACTTCCAGGACCCATTTGTCTGATGTCAGAGACTCCCAGTCCTGGACAAAGTAAGCCAGCCTGCCCCTACTGGTAGCTGAGAATCGGCCTGGCAACCCCATCAGGGTGCCTGTTTGGCAGGGGCTTTGGGCTGAGGGGTGGAAGCAGGCCTGCTTGTGCCCGTCTGCCTCTCCTCTAAGGAACCCCTCTGGCATAAGCAGAAGAGGAGGCCTGGCTTGTAAAAGGCTCATGAAAGGCCTGCCCCTGCCCCTGGAAGCTGCCTTGAGGAGTGGCCTGCCTTTCCTTGGCCTGTGCACTCCTATAGGTGGTCCATACTCATCCATTTTTCATATAATTTCTGTTTGCTCCCAAACAGAGAATTACCCACAACAGGAAAATCCATGGCCTTAGTCTGGGTATCCTGACAGGCTAGTACATCTGAGCCAAGCCATTCTTCAAGTGCCACAGATGTAGCCATGACTCTAGATGACACATCATTGGAGTCTACTGCAGCATGGAATTGCACCTTGGATGCCTCAATACCATCAGCAGCCACCTGCTCCAGCTCTTGGCAAGCTGGCCAGGGACCTGTTTTGCTAGAGGCCATAACAGTGTCCCATCTGGATTTCTGATACCTAGCAGTATAGGCCATATAATTGGCCTGTCTGAGTCCCAAGGATGCTGCCATGTACTGTTTCTTTGCCATGGCATCAATCCTCCTGGAGTCCTTGTCCAGGGGGTGTGAAGCCAAGGGAATGTTTGCCTTATCACAGGCTGCAGACTGCACTACCCCAACATGGCTGCATTGTTGTGTAAGGAACTCCGTGTCAGAGCCTGACAATGTATACCTCTTGTCCATTCTCTTATCCACAGGAGGTATAGTGTTAGAAGTCTTTAAAATCTTAAATGTCTGTTTCCCAAAAGATTTGTGCAAGGGAATAGACAGCCTCCTAGACTCTGGGATATCCATCATTTCCACATAGTCAGGCTCCTCCTGGTCATCCACAGCTTCTTCCATAGGAAGCTGGAGGGTTTCAGCCACTTTTTTATAAAACATGAAATGGGAGGGGGACTCAGAAAGCCTAGGAGGAGACATTCCTGAAGGTCTGTCTGGGGAGATGTCCGGGTCAATGGGCACATCCAGACTTTCAAATCCACATTCACTTTACTCATACTCATCTTCCGGTTCATAAAATTCCTCTAAATCATACTCTTGAATCCGATGGAACCAACCGAACCGGCGCCTGCCTGATGGTGCCGGTTCGGTCGGAACCGGGAAAGCGACTGAACAATTTGATCGCTTGGCTATTTCTTCAGCGGTTGGAAAGGAAAGTTTGGCTCCACACCAGCTGATTTTTCTTTTCTAGTTCTTTAGCGGAACCGACTCTCAGAATCAGCTCTCCTTTGCCCAAGAAGTCTCGCCCTGGTCAGAGGGCACTCTTCTGGTTCGGTTTGAACCGAACCGGCTGGCCATCCGGTTCAGCTGACTTTTGGCCCCTATCCCTGAGTCTACCAGCTCTCTTTTCTAGGGTAGCTGCAGGAAATTTTGCAAATCTAGCAGTCTGCATTGAGGTGGTCAAACCTCAGACAATAAACACAGGTGGTGTGGGGTCAGCCTTGGCAAAGACTTCCCCACACACTGCAGTGTTGAAACCCAGTGGGTCCGGTTTTCCTTTTGGGTTTCTCAGACATAGTGCCAGTCCTAACCAAACTTACCCTTTTATGGCAATCCGCCAGGCAAGACCCTCTTATCGGTTCCCAACCGTGTCACGGGTCATGGAAAAAATGTAATAAAATCCATTTTTTTAGAACCGATAAGAACCGGTAACCACACTCTAAAAGCACAATTTAAGATTTTTAAACAACTTGATCGGTTCAAACCGAACCGATAACCGTTTACAAGTTCCACACAGAATAGAATAAAATAAAACCTATCTAGTATTCACGAATACCACAGACAGAGACTGAACCGACAGGTTACGGTTTAAATTCGGTCGAAAACAGAGAAAAGCGGTACTTTAACCGACAAATTAAACCGAGCAGAAGGAGAAATCTCCGGAGCGACTGTTCAGTGAGGCGGAGTAAATAATCTGACGGTTTGAGTTTGAAGAACAACAGACAGAGTCTCAACTGAGCTCGAGCTCAGCGTTCCATGCCTGGTATGGAAAGTTAACTCTTTCATCTCCGGGGCAGTTTGAAGGTTGGGACTCACTGCTGTTGTCAGAATACAGCAAGACTTCATGTTGTTTGAAGAGTGCCTTTCCTGGAGCAAAATGGGGAGCCCTAGGGATAGGTCCAATTATTGCCCAATGACAGTGGAGTGATTCTAGATGAGGGTGGGGCTAGAGTGTATTTAATGGGGGCCTGTAGGGTAGGGCTGGGAGAAAACCCAGAGTGGAAAGCAGAGTCCTTAGGCGGAGGAAAGTTCAAATTGAAAGCCCTTGGCTCCTGACCAATCGGGACCACTCAGCAAAAGGTGCTCGGCTTCCAATAGGCTGGTGGAGGTGCTGTACCTTAGAGGGAGTGGAATCTGGGCTGGGCTGCTTGGTTGGTGGCTAAGAAATCGCTGTCCGACCGCTGGGCTATGTGAGCCAGTGGGCGAGCACTTTCCCCAGTCATGGAGGGCTGCTGGGGAAAAGGAGAGAAAAGCAAGATTTATACAGGGAACACTGGAGAAAAAGAGAGATAAGCAAGATTTATAGGCAGCTAGGGTACAGCAAGGTCATGTAGCACAGGGCAGAAGATTTGCATGACAAAGGAAGTACTTAGAGTGGGTGCCAGAAGGAGGGGCAGTTTAACAGTCTACTCTAGCTTAACTGGGCTGTAATCACTTGCAAACAGTAGCTTAGCCAAAATAACTGTATTTTCTACAACAAACACAATTGATTCAAAAGGCAGTTCTTCTAAATGTTTCAAATTCAATCCCCGAAGGGAAAGCAGAGTCCTTTAGGCGGGGGAAAGTTCAAATTGAAAGCCCTTGGCTCCTGACCAATTGGGGCCACTCAGCAAAAAAGCGCTCGGCTTCTGATAGGCTGGTGGAGGTGCCGTACTTTGGAGGGAGTGGAATCCGGGCTGGGCTGCTTGGTCGGCGGCTAAGAAATCGCGTCTGACCGCTGGGTTATGTGAGCCAGGATAAAACAGTCAGAGGGAGGGGCTGCTGGAGAAAAGGAGAAAAGCAAGATTTATACGGGGGCCGCTGGAGAAAAAGGTGAGAAAAGCAAGATTTATAGGCAGCTAGGGTACAGCAAGGTCACATAGCACAGGGGCAGAAGATTTGCAAGAGAAAGGAAGTACTTAGAGTGGGCGCCAGAAAGGAGGGGGCAGTTTACTCTAGCTTAACTGGGCTGTAATCACTTGCAAACAGTAGCTTAGCCAAAATAACTGTATTTTCTACAACAAACACAATTGACCCTACCGAACACACAGAACACGCGCAGACGCGTGTGTCTCTGCACATGGTCTATGTGCCGCCCTCCGCCAGCAAAGCTTTAATCAGTATCCAACCCAGAAGTGGGTAAGTGGCTAATTGCAGTGGTCGGAGCAGAGCCCGAACAGTTTGGCAATTTAAAAGTAATGTGTACAGCTGTTTTAAGTACAACCCGTAGTGAGCTTTTAGCAGAATAAGACTCAGAGAAACCTGGGTCCTGCTACAATAGTGCCCAATACCAGAAATTAAAACAAACACAGGTTGAATGTTTAATTCACTGTTAATAACAGTACCACCTCTCACCAGAGGCACGTAGCTACTCCAGCTCAACTGAGCAATCACTAGTCACTGCAAGCGAGCCTTTAATCAGTCTCCAACCTGAAGTGGATAAGCTAATTGCAGCGCCGGAGAAGAGCCTGAACAGTTCGGACAATTTAAAAGTAATGTGACAGCTGTTTTAAGTACAACCTGTAGTGAGCTTTTAGCAGAATAAGACTCGGGAAACCTGGGTCCTGCTACAATAGTGCCCAATACCAGAAATTAAAACAAACACAGGTTAAATGTTTCATTCAATCGCTAATATGTCAAGGGCCATCACTACACAATGTCCAGCCAACCTATGACTGGATGTGTAGGAGGAGAAATCAATGAAACAACACCAGCCCAAGCATGTAGGATAAACACAGAGAATATTTGATAGGCAACTATGCACCACCAGTGTGTTCTAACACAGAGAGGTTCTGGTTCATTCTTACCTCAATAGCATAGCTCGAGAGGTCAGTGGGAATCAGAACCCCGAGGTGGCAGAATACACTGGTTATGCATAAAGTTGCTCATCCTGCATTTTGTATACTGTATAGTACTATGTGAAATGAGTGCACTGTGTTTTTTTATTTTTCACAATAAGGTTGATTTGTGCAGTCTCTAGAGGTTCTAGAATGTTGTTCTACCACAGAAGGGTACAATCACATTCCATGACCTTTGAACTGTGGTACAACAGCATTTTTAAAAGGATGGATTTGTATACAGAACAATGCTCTACTATACACCATAAAATAATACATCACTGTTGGCTGAGGTGGGTGGTGGTGAGTCGGGGAAGGGGGGCTGTGATACAGAGGGAGATATAGGATGGACTACTACTGCAGATTACACCATATGATATTCAGTGATCTGTGATAGTTCTGTGTAGACAGCTATCAGCGCCTCTGACATACATGTTCGACAAGTTGCACAACACAGGATTTGTACATAGGACTTTAAAAAGGCACATGTAATCTGCATGTACAAAAGTGGTTATAGGGAGGATACAGGGAGCTATATTCTGGTCAGTCAATACATCACTAGTGGACAACATCATGGATGAGCTGCTGAAATAAAGAACAATGGCCCACTTGGAATCCGAGGCTACATGGATTGACAGCATAGAGGTAATGTCAGAAAAACCTGATCTTTTTTCTTTTTAACTGGATAATAAAGTAAGTAAATCAGGGGCAGAGGTTAGATGTGCAGGCAGTGAAAATCAGAAACTTACAATAACCAGTTATGAATGAGCTTGATACACTCAGCAGGCAACAAATGTTTGACTACAATAAACCGCACTTGCATAGTCTCACAGTGTATGATCAAGTGTCTCTGCCACATTTGTGGAGGGTTGTTTGTGTGTGTGTGTGTGTGGGGGGGGATACAGTGGCATGTGGAGAGGATCTAGCGAACAGAACATGGAGGTTGGTACTAATAAGCCAAAATCAAAATTCACTTGTACTATACACTGATAAGGCCACATCTAGAGTATGAAGTTCAGTACTGGTGCCAACATAACAAGGGAAAACTTGACCTGCTGGAGTGGGTATAGAGGAGGGCTAAAGGGATGATAGCAGGTTAACAGAGTAGGGCATAAGAGGAGAGGTTGAAGGCACTGGGCATCTGCTTCTTGGAGGACAAGGGAAAGATACAGATGACATGGTAGGGACCTTCAACGCCTAGGTGATGGGTGGATGGATAGTGAGGGTCTCTTTTAGTTCACTCGATTATGCTGTCAACATGCAATGTGCCACTACCAACACACACACACACACACACACACACACACACACACACTTCTGTGGTTAGTGCTTATTCAGCCCCTATTCGCAGTTGGATGGCACACTGTGATATCTGACAAACAATAGCAACACCTGACACCTGAGTAACTAAAAAGCACAATGAAAACTATGCATACAAAGAAACAATGAAACAATGAACAAAGAAAATTATGCCATAATTTGGGGGCTCGTCCATGGGATAATTGTTAGTAATAACAGTCCACACTTAGTGTAGGAGAAATAAATATTATTATTATTATTATTTGCAACATCGCTGATTTTCAGAAATAATATTTTCTGCTTTGCTTTCACAATAGTCTGAAGTTACCTTTTATAAAAGGAAATAGCTAAAGCCTAGAAGTAAACAAAATAGAACCTCTGACTGACAGTACAAACTGCAATAAAAAAATATTTAAAGCATCAAGAGAAAAGATTTTGTTTGGTTTAAATTGTTGTGTAGAAAGTCATTACTACTTTGACTGTTGTTTAAAAGAATACTTAATTGTTGTTGCTGAAGTTGATAATCACTGTTGCATAGCCATGACAACTTTAGCTGTAACTACAGATATGTTTAGCACTGAGGCAGTAATTTATACCCCAGCACAGCTTTTATTTATTTATTTTTTTGTAAAATATTTTTATTGGAAATAACAAAACTTGTTTTAAAACAATGTTACATACAGAGTTTTTCGCATCTTGGGTGCATGCACTCCAAACATTACATTCCGGTTTCAGTGCTGTTATATAAGAGAAATTGATAAACCATATAAAGCACTTTGTGAGGTAGTGGTCTGAGCTATGTGGTGGTTAAGGAGAAGAGAATGGTGAAAGCTAAACAGTAGTTGGTGGGTACTGACTGATGACTAATGGATGGTGGAGCATGAATGACCATGGGTCCACAGCAAAAACAGATAGAAAAGGTAGGATTACGAGGCCTAAATCAGTCCTGTCACCAAGGTGGTCACTAAAACATAGGAGAGCCCCTATTAACACCACAACCTTATACAGGAAAAATTCCCTCCAACATGGACCCTGCCAGTGGGGTCCAAATTTTACTAAATTTCTCTTCATTGCCACTGGCAGTGTGTTGTATCATTTCCAGGGCAAGACATTGCTTCATATTGTTAACCCACTGTTGAATTGGAGGAGGGTTGGCAGCTAGCCATGACTGGGCTATAGTCTTTTTAGCATTTACTAAAGCCACCACCCATAATGGGTGCATGCTCCCTCCTTCCCTGTGGCTCCACTGGGTCAGCCCCCAGTAACAGTTCGAGAGGGCAGCAGGACAGCTGTTGCTTCAGGACTTCATGTATTGCTCTATGCACCTCATACCAGAAAGATGCAACCCTAGGGCATACCAGTGCCATGTGTATAAAGTCTGCATTGCCCCTTTACATTTTGGGCATCAGTGTAAATTTTCTGGGTTCATTATATGGAGTTTGTCTGACGCGAGATATGTTCTACATAGGAAGTTCAGCTGTATCTGTCTCAGCCTGTTGCTCCTAGAGCAGATGTTAAGATGTGTCACAGCAGGACTCTAGATATAATCATCAATTGTGACACCCAGATCCTGCTCCCACCTCAGTCGAATAGGCTGGGTGATCTCCGAACTAACCCCCGTTAAGGTACGGTAAAATACAAACAGTGGTTTGGCGCCTGCAACTGACTCTTATTAAAAGTAAAAAATAAAAGAATAACCCTGCTGGAAAAATGTTGGGGGATAAATGTTTTGAGTGTGGTAGACTTGCAGATCAGGCTGAAATATTACAGAAGCTGTTGCAAGAAAGTAAACACGACTGTGTGGCTTTACAAAGTGATTTATTTAAAGCTAGAGAATGGCAAAGACAGTGTTTGAATTTGACAAGAGAAAAGTTGAGCTAGCAGATCCTTATGCATAGGGTAACAAAGATCTGGTCGTTAAAGAAAAGTATGAAAGTTTACAGAGTAAAAGTCAGGTTAAAGAAAAAATTAGAGCATTCACAAGGTTAGATTGCTTGACTGATTGTGGCATCTCATTAAATGAATCACCTGACTTAGAAAATAAATTACAGAGGCAAAGCAAAATCCCTAAACAAACAAGTGATTCAAATTCTGATTCAGAACGAGAAACATTTAAGAAATACAAGAAAAGGCAAATGATTAGGCAAAAGGAAATTTACTGAACCTCAAGCTAATGGGTTAAAGGTTAAAACCTCTAACACTTCAGCTAAGGGTGGGGAGAAATCACCTATGTCTAACAAGAAAACAACTGAAGCCCATGCTTGGTCCAACTGTGTTTGACAACCTTATCAAGGCTCAGACCAATGCCAACACTGGAGTCCCTCTCAAAAAGGGGGGGAGGCCCAGGTGCAGGGTAGGGCAGTGTGCATGGTGACAGAACTGACCACAGCGGGCGCCACTATTCTATGATCAAAATGGTAGTGCAACTCAAAACAGGTCTCAGCATAATTCTACAAATAAGAAAGAAATGGAGGAATTAAAAAAGGAACTAGAGGAGGTACAAGCTCTTATTCAAAGCTATGTACTCCACGTTGCTCAATCACCTCCTTACCTTCTCTTTTCTGTGCAAATTCCCTCAACTGTACCCAGTACAGATGGGACTAGCAGAGTTGTGTTACTTGTAGATCCTGTACACTCCACTGCTGACATGCTAACAGAAAACACTATTGTTAAAAAGGATAATGAGATTGGAATAAGATTTGAAAAGAAAATGCCAAGTGAAGTTAAAAATGTTATCTCTGTGCCTAAAAAATCCAGAAGAATTACCGCAATCAACTCAGCCCAGAATTGGTAGGCAGCACTTCTAAGAGGGGTGGCTCACCCCCACACATAAGAAATCCAAAGCAGCGAAGTGCGCAAATAATTGTCACAGTCTATAGACAAATATGTGGAAATTAAGAGTTCAGTCCAAGTTTCAAAATATACAAAGGACCAAAATTTATTCATAGACTCTATTCCACAAATATATAGTAGCAGAATCACAGAGTACAAATCAAATCAGAGACTGTTAAAGAGAATCTCTGCAAAGAGGCAAGCTATATGCCCCTAGCGCCTTGACTCCAACGAGTCTTCTTTCTATCTCTGTGCCTAGCCTTTCTCAAAAGGTATCCAGGGTTAGGTTCCATAACAACGTAAGATGCCATGGTAAAACTGCTGTGTCGCCAGGAAAGACAGACAAATTCTGCCTGGGTAACTTCATTCCTAAAGGAAAAGCAGGAAGATTTTATTTTGACATAAACATTGAAAAGAGTCTACAGGTACATCATGGGTCTTTGCTGGATTCTGGGGCTGAAGTAAGTTTCATGTCTAAAAGTCTCTTTGATAAAGAGACTGATGCCTTAGGTAACTCAAAGAAGCTAAAAACCCTTCCTAACAACTTACAAATTATAAGTAATGGGGAGGAAGCTCAAAAGACCTTAAGTAAAGTTTGGTTAAAATTGAGATTTGGTAAAATGGTGATTAAGCATCCAGTGTATGTTATAAACAAAGTAGGCAATGATTTTTTTGATTTGAAGTGACCTTCTAAAGAGGTTAAACCTATTCTAGACTACAGCCAAAAAATTCTTATGGTCACAAGTAAAAAGGCCTATTCCATTTAGAAAGAGTCGTAACATTTCTAAACAATGAAATTCATGCTACTTTCAGAAAAATTATATAATGATTACACTGAATGTTTTAGGTTCTAAAGTATTAATGTATCAAGTTTTGGTAATTCTAAACATTGGTTAAATGGAGAAGTAAAGCTTATGTGGTTTGTGTGTCAAGACAGGATGTGGAAAATCTGTAATTAAAACAGATGCTTAACTTTCTTCACAAAGAGAGTAAATACTGTTTTCCTCAGTGCCATCCTGTTTCTGACAAAAGCCTTAAACTCTAAGTACAAGGCCCACTGAAGACTATGGGAAGGAGGTGCCACTCAATAAAACAAGAGGTAAATCCAAGGTGCCAGACAAAACAGGACTTGTAAAAACAGTTTTGCATTGTCCAAGCAGTGCACAGATTTATCCAGTGTTAAAATGAATGGTTACAAAATGTTCCAAGCCACAAATAAAGTTTGAAAAGTACAAGCACTTGTCTTGAAACTCCAGAAGGGTGAAAATATACAACCTCCTTTATGTCATGCAAGGTTTGACATCTCCCATGCCTTGGGTAAGATGTACTAGCACAACTGGATGTGCACATAAGCCTAACCAATAAAATTCTGTGGTCACAACTAAGGGAAACCCCTTACTCAAGAAAAGTGACATCACAGGCCTTGAGGTCTGGATGAACTATTCCTCAAGTGTGCCAAATGTGCGTGTGCTCACTACAACAGTTTTAGATAAAGTAAAGGAAGCATATGTTAGGGTTAATGGAAAAAGGTTTAACAAAACTGCATTGTTTGTGCCTAGTCTGCAGTAGTGATATGAATTTGAATATCCATTACACACCTTGCCTAGGTATGTGCACTAGAGTAATGCATGTTTTCCCCCCAAGTACATAAATCCAAAAACAGGATCTGTCACTTTTAACGTTAACTACGGATTACAAAAAGTGAAAGGGGAGGGGGAGTCCTTTATAATTTAGAAATTATTTGTTTCAGTTATTGGGGGGAGACTATGGAGACACTCCTTAAAGAAAGGATAGTGCAACACCTGGAATCCATAGCAGTACAGGATCCAAGACAGCATGGGTTTACAAAAGGAAGGTCCTGTCAAACTAATCTCATAGATTTCTTTGACTGGGTAACCAGAGTGGCTTTCCAAGGGGGAGCAGTTGATGTTGCCTACCTTGACTTCAGTAAAGCTTTCGATATTGTTCCACATAAAAGATTGATTAATAAGCTGGGTAGGCTCGGGGTGGGTCAGACGATGGTCAACTGGGTGGCAAACTGGTTGATGGGCAGAAAACAGAGAGTGTTGGTAAACGGTATACAGTCAGAAGAGATGTAAGTCACAAGTGGGGTACCTCAGGGATCAGTCCTGGGGCCAGTCCTCTTCAATATCTTCATCAGTGACATTGCAGATGGACTGGAGGATAAAGTTTGTCTGTTTGCAGATGACACCAAGATCTGCAACAGAGTAGATGATCCAGATGGGGTGGGCAGAATGACAAGAGATCTGGATAAACTAGCAAAATGGTCAGAAGACTGGCAACTGGGGTTTAATGCAAAGAAGTGCAAGATCATGCACATAGGGAAGATAAACCCTGAAGCCACCTATAGGCTGGGAGGGAATTGCTGGCAGTCACAAGGGAAGAAAGAGACTTGGGTGTCATCATCACCGATGACCTGAAATCATCCAAGCAGACCACTAAAGCAGTAGGTAAGGCTAGAGGGATGTTGGGGTGTATTAGTAAGGATATCACAAGTCGGAAGAGGGAGGTAATAATCCCTCTTTACAAGACACTAGTTAAGCCCCATCTGGAGTACTGCATGCAGTACTGGAGGCCACACCTTCACAAGGACATTAACCAAATTGAGGCAGTCCAGAGAAGGGCAACCAAAATGGTGCAGGGACTGCATCAGAAAACATATGAGGACAGATTAACTGAACTCAATATGTATACCCTTGAGCAAAAAGAGGGAGAGGTATATGATTGAAATATTCAAACACCTTAAGGGCATCAACAAGGTGAAAGAGTCTAACATGTTTCAATATAAGAAAAATAGCAGGACAAGAGGACACAGCAGGAGATTAGAGGAGGCCAATTAAGGGCAATGTGAGAAGTTCTTTTCACAGAAAGGGTGGTGGATACATGGAACGCCTACCTCAGGAAGTGGTGGATATGAATACAGTGCAGGGCTTCAAACAGGCATGGATAGGCATAAGGAGCAATACAGATGAGTATGAATAGATAGGCCATTGACAGAGCAAAGGCCAATGGCACATTCATAAATTAGAAAGAAATGGGCAGACTGGATGGGCTTATGGTCCTTATCTGCCATCATCTTCTATGTTTCTATGTTAGAAAGTATTACCTAAAGAGATAAAACAAAGAGTTTCAAAGAAGCATATGTAATTGATGAAAACTGAAGTTGATAATGATGAAAAGAATAAAATGTTGAGAAATAAGGTAAATTCAGGTAAAAATTTACTTTCATAATTTTAAACAACAAATTAATCAAGCGTGTACTGGTAAAACTAAATTAGACAAAAAAAATGTTTGTAAAATATTTTTTCCATTGCAAGACAGGTTTTTAAGTGATGCCATCATTGTGGGTAACTGACCTTCAGGTTACCAGGGTGCCCACAAACTCCTAGTAATGATCCAGTACAAAATACCACATGCATCTTAAAAACACAAATAAGAAAATGTTAAATGAGCCTAATTTTGATTTTAACTTTGACTTAAAGAAAACGTACAAAAAATAGAAATAAAATCTGATTTTTGATTTAGTAAAAGTACAATAAGGTAACAAAACAGTAGAAAACTTTTGTAATTTCATTAAGGAATCCCAATATAACTATGATTGCTAAAAATGAAAACTACAAATAGACCTTAAAGTAAAGTCCATGTAATACCAAAAGAGTAACTTCCAATCAAGGAATGATATCTTGGTAAAAACTGGTATAGGTTAAAAGGTCATCGGGGGTCAGAGGGGAGGATCAAGCGTGCCAATGGATGCTCTCCTCCTCTTATGGTGGGTTCCTGGGGTGCTCTGAGCACCCGAAGTACAGGTGCCGGTGGAAGCATAGGCACTGGGGCACCAGGCAGCTCTTCAGAGTTGGGGTGGGGAGGATATTGTGGGCATTTGACAACGGCATGTGTCAGCACACCGTCTGTCTGGACGTCAGTCTTCTTTGCCGACCCTCAGGGAAGAGGGACCAAGGGAAGAAAAAGTGAAAAACATCCTCTCAGGCCAGGATGACAACTGATCCCAGCCCGGTAACCTACCATGGGCAGACCCAGCTGTGCAGGCTCTCCAGAGGAAAGGGAGTAAGGTAGGGGACAATGGAGTAAGCCTGGCACTCTAGGAGCAGACCCTGTGGGAGGGATTATGGGACTGATAAGTCTGAAGGAATGGACCGAGTGAGCAGTAAGGAGGGATAAAAAGAAAGTGCAAAAAAAAGGTTACAAGGGACAGTTTAGTAGTACCTTCAGCAAATAAGGGAGAAAAGAACTTATGAAATATAACAAAAGTAGCCTACTAGCCTTACTGGTACTGCAACACTAAAGACTGAAAATGATGAGCAAGAGTCAAGTTAAAATGTTAATTGATACTGATCTTTGAACTTCTGAACAAAGAGAATTTGTTGTATTTTTAAAATGTTTGAAACAATGTGAACAAGCATTTGTCAATGCCGAATGTTGATTGCGTTGGTCCGTTGAGCTCTCTCACTGCCCCTCTGTCACTCGCTCATTCTGTTTCTCCCGGTGCTGCAGGCTGCTCTTTTGTACTGGGCTCCTGCCTATGTTGGTATGTTTTTCTGCCCACAAAGAAATCTGCAGCTGTTCCGACAGAGCTCTGTTGAGGTGGGTCACCTCTCACTCACTCATTCTGTTTCTGCTCGTGCTGCAGGCTGCCCTTTGTACTGGGATCCCGCCTCTGTTGGTGGCTTTTTCTGCCCACAAAGAAATCTGCAGCAGTCCTGACACAGGTCTTTTGAGCCTGCTTACTCCCCCTCTCTCACTCACTCGTTCCATTTCTGCCAGCGCTGCAGGCTGGCCTTTTGTACTGGGCTCCTGCCTGCATTGCCGCCTTTTCTGCCAACAAAGAAATCTGCAGCAGTCACGATAGAGCTCCGTTGAGCTCGCTCACTGCCCCTGTCTCACTCGCTCATTGCATTTCTCCTGGCGCTGTAGGCTACCCTATTGTACTGGGCTTCTGCCTCCGTTGGCACCTTTTTCTGCCCACAAAGAAATCTGCAGCTGCCCCGACAGAGCTCCGTTGAGGTCGCTCTCTCTCCACCTATCTCACTCGCTCATTCTGTTTCTCCTGGTGCTGCAGGCTGCTCTTTTGTACTGGGCTTCTGCCTGCTTTGGCACGTTTTGCTGCCCACAAAGAAATCTACAGCTGTCACAACAGAGCTCCGTTGAGGTGGGTCACTCCCTCTCTCTCATTCGCTCATTCTGTTTCTGATGGCGCTGCAGGCTGGCCTTTTGTACTGGGCTCCTGCCTACGTTGCCACCTTTTTCAGCCCACAAAGAATTCTGCAGCAGTCACAATAGAGCTCCATTGAGCTCACTTACTCCCCCTTTCTCATGCACTCATTGTGTTTCTCCCGACACTGCAGGCTGCCCTTTTGTACTGGGCTTCTGCCTGCATTGGCACCTTTTTCTGCACGCAAAGAAACTGCAGCTGTCCCGAGAGAGTTCTGTTGAGGTCGCCACCCACCTGTCTCACTTGCTCATTCTGTTTCTCCTGGCGGCAGCCTGCCCTTTGTAGTGGTCTCCTGCCTCTGTTGGTGCCTTTTCTGCCCACAAAGAAATCTGCAGCAGTCCTGACACAGGTCTGTTAAGATAGTTCACTCCCTCTCTCACTCGCTCATTCCGTTTCTGCCGTGCTGCAGGCTGGCCTTTGTACTGGGCTCCTGCCTGCGTTGCTGCCTTTTCGGCCCACAAAGAATTCTGCAGCAGTCATGATAGAGCTCCATTGAGCTGACTCACTCCCCCTCTCTCACTCACTCGTTCCGTTTCTGTCGGCACTGCAGGTTGCCTTTTTGTACTGGGCTCCTACCTGCATTGCCGCCTTCTTCTGGCCACAAAGAAATCTGTAGCAGTCACGATAGAGTTCCATTGAGCTTTCTCACTCACTCCTCCTCTCTCACTCATTCGTTCTGTTTCTCCCGCTGCTGCAGGCTGCCTTTTTGCACTGGATCCCTGCATGTATTGCTGCCTTTTTCTGCCCACAAAGAAATCTGCAGCAGTCCCAACAGAGTTCTGTTGAGCTCACTCACCACCCCCACCCGCTGCTCTGTGTCACCCACTGCTGCAGGCTGCCCTTTGTACTGGGTTCCTGCCTGCATTACCGGCTTTGTCTGCCCACAAAGACATGTGCAGCAGTCCTGACACAACTCCGTTGAGGTTACTCACTCCCCCTCTCTCACTCACTCATTCCATTTCTGCCAGCGCTGCAGGCTGGCCTTTTGTACTGGGCTCCTGCCTGCTTTTCTGCCTTTTCCTGCCCACAAAGAAATCCACAGCAGTCATGATAGACCTTCGTTGAGCTCGCTCACTCCCCCTCTCTCACTTGCTCGTTCTGTTTCTCCCAGTGCTGCAGGCTGCCTTTTTGTACTGGGCTCCTGCCTGCGTTGTCACCTTTTCCTGCCCACAAAGAAATCTGCAGGAGTCCCGACAGAGCTCAGTTGAGCTCGGTCACTCCCCACTCTCTCAGTCACTCGATCCTAATCTGTCCCAAACACTGATTTCTGACAGCAACGCAGTATTCTGCACTGGAAGTGCGGAAACACATTTCATCCAGGATGTGAAAAATGACAGCTGTGCTGTTCATAAGGAGGTGTGAACAAATGCCAGTGTTGAAAATCTGGCTTGAAAATATCCTAATTTGCAAACTTACAAGATGCGTGAAACTACAACACTGCAGCTCATAACACAGTCATTGTATAGGCGTTTCATCACAAAATTTTCAACGTAGGCATTTTAGGACTTCTGCATGTGAACAGTGTCAGTGTGATTTTCTTAATATGTCCCAAACACTGATTTCCCACAGCGATTGCACTATTCTGCGCTGGAAGAACGAAAACACATTTTGGCCAGGATCTGAAAAATGACAGCTGTACTGTTCATCAGGAGGTGCAGAACAATGGCAGTGTTGAAAATCCGGAGTGAAAATATTATTAATTTGTGAAGTTATGAGCATGCATGCAAACTGTGCAACGCACGCGCGTAACACAGTCATTTTATGGAGTATCGTCACCAAATATTCAACATAGGCATTTTAGGACCTCTGCTCATGAACAGTGCCACTGTCATTTTCTTAATCTGTCCTGGACACTGATTTCCCACAGTGATCAAGCTATTCTGTGCTGGAAGTGCAAAAACACATTTCGGCCAGGATGTGGAAAATGACATATAGGATAAAGTATGGGGAGAAGTGTGTTATGAGAATTTAACACACACCTGAATTGTTGGATGGCACATAAACCCCGAGGGCGAAGCCCGAGGGGTTTATGAATGCCATTCAACAATGAGGGTGTGTGTTAAATTCGAGTTTTACACACTTCTCCCCATATTTTATTTTATATAATTGAAGGGATCCGTTTTCTCCCCAAAAAAGTCGTTTGTGCATACATTGCAGATAAAAGCTTTTATTTGTGTGAGGAGAACAGAACTGTGGTTAAACATTTAAGATAAACATTAACATAACATTAAATTTCATTAAACAATAAAATTAACTGGCCACAAGTCCGGTATGGTGATTCTTCATATCATTTCCTGGTTGAATGGTATTCTCGTTTGACCTGCGGATGAAAGGTTAGGGTTGAAAGGGAGAGAGTTAGGGATCATCGTTTATGTTAACTGCATAAGTTAGGTGGATAGAAAAACAGTTAAATGTTTGCATTTTTGGGGGTCTGTGAGGCTGCTGGAGGCTATCTGGGATGGAGGTAAGTGTTTTTGTCAGTGGCAGCTGAAGTGAGAGGGACAATGTGAATGCGCTATGTTTACTTTCCTCGAGCGCTTTGTTGTTGAAGGGAACGCGTGAATGCCGTAACACCTACTCAGGTGTTACGGCGTTTAACACACGGTTTTTACAATAGAAGAAAATGGAGACCGTTAATTATAGCTGTATTGTATACAAGAAGGTCTGAAAAAATGCCAATGTTGAAAATCTGGCAAGAAAATATTGCAGATTCGCAAAGTTATGAGCATGTGTAGCAACTGCGCAACACACACTCGTAAAACAGTAATTTTTTTTATTTTTCCCACCAAATTTGCAGTATAGGCTTTTTGAGAGCCCGCCTCATGAACACTGGCACTGACATTTCATTAATAAGTCCCTAAAGGGTATTCCATGCAGTGACTGTGAAATCACCTTTGGGCTGAATAACGCCATGACAGTGCCAGAATTCAAGGGAAGGGTCCCAATAACCCCATGTTGAAAATTTGGTGCCAAAATTCCAAAAATGCCTGAGATATGCATCAAAGTTGAAAAACCCTATTTATTCCATTATACAACTTACCAGCATTTCCTCAGTTTGCATTCGACTTTGAAGAGTACAGACATGTTCCTGGTCCACGAAGATCATTGCACCGGACTCTGGAGGTAAGTGTGGGGTGAGGGGGTGTGGGGAGGCAGGGTGTGCAGTGGGTGGGCGTGGGTTGTGGGAGGTGGCAGGGGAGACCGCCGAGGGACCGTTCCCTTTTACAGGTTAGAAAAAGACAGTGTGGGATCATTTTGATTTTACAGGGGCATGTGGCATGCTGGGTGGGCTCCAGTGTGCCAACTGAGTCTTTTGTGGGGCACTGCAACCGTGAGGATTAGGCACCCCATTGGCACACAACAACAAGGGGTGACATTATGCCGATAGGGGATTGGGCACCCCATCACAGACAACAAAAGTGGGGTTGCATAATGCTGATTGGGAGGGCCTCGTCATAACATAAACCTTGGGGCACTGAAGCTGCCCCTCGTGGAGAAGAATATTGTTTAGAACACAGTGGCAAGCCGCCATCATGTTCACAAACAATATCAGTGTTTCAAGGTTCCACCCTGCAATGATGGGTCACTCTCTCATTGCAGTGAATGGTTGATGCTGCAATGACTAGGCAGCCCCTGACTGCATTGGCTAAAATTTTACAAGTTGGTGGCATGCTGGCTGAACTAGTGTCAGCAGCAGCATGCCACGGCATTGGGGGAAGCGAGCCAAACCTTTAAAGGCTGTGGGGCCATTGGCCACAACAGTGCCATGCCTCCACAACCTCCTTCTGGAGAAAGCTGCCGCAATATGTTTCATGCGCATGCGCGCAATCAACATAAAAATGATAAAGTAGTTAAAGGAAAAGTGTATATCATTGTAAACATGTTTATTCATGTAATACTATACATATGTCTGTGCCAAAAGGTACATTTACAATGATGTCATCTAGTGTTCACATCTTATGATGTCACATCCAATGATGTCTTATGTGATGATGTCATGCGCTGATGATGTCATAAGTTACATGATGATGCAACTTTGTGTTCTAGGGTTCATTTTCCCTTCAGTGCTTAACCTATATACCCATATGGTAGAATTATAGTTTTGAATTGCAAAATACATTTTTGGGGTGTATTTTTACTGCAAAAGGGGGGAAATGTAGGAACAAAACCTTGATGGAAAAAAATTATTATATTTCTAGTATCAAAAACTATTTTTAATTACTATTTTATATTCTTTATAAAGGGATACTAGAATACTTCTGGGTGTGGATAAATGTCATCCTATATCATCTGGAAGGACCAATCAGAGCTTGGTGATGATGTCATCCAATGTGAAAACATATAGGCAAATTTGGCCAAGCCAACTTCAGAACTCCCTGTTTCTTGCTGCTGGAAGGACCTCATGTTGTTTGGACTGAAAAACCTGGTTATCTTGGACTTTTACTAGGTTGAATGCTTAAAGCCACACCTGCTTGGGACCAGCATTTTAGTCATGCCATTGCTTCCACAAGGAGGTGCTAAGGACAAGCTTGAAAGTCTTCAAAACACTGCAACGAGGTCCAGCTGCTTGTTACAAGAAAGGAATTTTTCTAATACTGGACAGAGCAAAGAATATGGTTTACCCTGGGCATTTTGACTGAAATAATGTTTCAAGCTTCTGCTCAAGCCAAGATCCTAAAGCCAAGTGGAAATTAATTAAAACAGAAAAAGTCACAGATCCAGCAGCCAACCAAAAGTTGTTGCCATCCATAAGGGAACCCTTTTCAGCAAACAACTGCAGTTGGGAAGAAGCTTGTCATTGTGCCTTGAACTGTCAGTACTTAACTACTTGATTTTTCCCACCAAATCTTAATAATTGACTTTAGATGATTTGTGATGTCAAGCAAGAAGGATCCAGCCTCTGCAGCTTCATCGATGTCAGAAGGTTCTACAGTCCCATATTCATGGGTGAACCACGGAAAGACAGAGGACTATAGCCAAGCCACTGAAGGGCTTTTATCATCCAGAATCAGAAGAAGCACTTCTCACCAAGATTTTCAAAGTTAGAAGTAAAGAAGACCAAGCCTACAGATAACCAGAAATGTATGTATTATTTTTAATAATTTCAATTAACAATATCTTAATATTTCAATTTGGCTATTTGGGGTGGTAACATAGTGCATTTTTAACCACAAATCCATGGGTATATAGTTGAGCTAAAATTTAGACAAAAAGAAATACATTTTGCATGCTATGAAGTTTTGAAATAAGTCTTACACATAATATAATCTGAAACACTAATATAATGAGTTTGCATCTTCTTATATCAGAAGGTCATGCTAAATACTAAGTAAGCTGAAACCATAGTATATGGCTAGTACCATTTATTGTGCTGAATATTGCTTATTCATTTGCATTGTTTGTTGAAATTTGTTTTTATTTCTTTCTTTGTGGTTTGTTTGATTTTCTGAAACCTTTGTTGTTTATGTTTACAGTTTACTATGTTTACAAGGTATATTTATGCTAATAGGACTATTTAGAATTATTGTATAGGTGTTAATAATAAAAATTTTCTTTTCATATTCCTAAGTGTGGTAGTAGTGGTATTGCTGTTATCCAGAACCTTGAGAACTAGGATAACATCATATCTGAATTTTATAATTATTTTTAGGAATTTTTTAAAATATTTTTGGGGTAAGGTCTGAGGTAAATCTGAGTGCTGTATTATAAACGTGATAGTATAGCCTTTTGTTCTGGCATAATAATAACTTTGCAATTTACCAGGGACTCAAGACCCTGGATTCCAAGAAGTGTACATGTCTCATACAGCTAGTGACTGATCAGACCAGAGACAGGGTGTCTATGGACAGAGTACTGACTAACAGGGACACAATCGCTGATGTCAAGGTGGAAGGTAAACAGGTATCTAGCTACTACCAACTAGTGAAAGTTCACATAGGGATAGAGACACAGTGTATTCACAGCAAGGCAAAGGTCTTAGATATTGGGAGTTAACATCATGTGGAAATAAGGAGATGTATCAAAGATGAAATGGAGAGGAAGTAGGTAAGAGGGGCAGTAGAGGAGTAATGGGAGCACATGAAGGCAGCAATACAGGAGGCTACCAAACCATGCATCAGGAGGGTAAAGAAATGCACACTACTACTCTAATCATGACTGAGACAGTATTTTATGAGGGTATGACATATTCAGTAGTGTTAGTGGGAGGGAAAAAAGGAGGAGAGGATTGTTATGGAGGTAATGGGTAGACAGGTGGAGGACAAGACACTCTGGATCCCCTCGATCACAAGTGGAGGAAGTGTAGAGAGAGAAATGGGTTCAAATTCAGGAGATGACAACTAAAGGCTAGTTGATATCAATATCTAAGACATGGAATAGTCCATCCAGCAGCTGAAAAAACCAGGAGACAAGACATCATGGATTTGCTGCAGGGTAGGTGAGGATACAGTGGGGTGGGGTGGAGGGCAACTAGCACCAGTGAGTTTACTAAACATAGTAACACAGGCTGCCTCTGGGTCAGGGGATGGAGGGTATGCTAAACTCACCATAGCCTATGTAACTGGGACCATAATGGGTATGCAAACAGGCACATAATGCCTTGCATGACCAAATGGACTCATTTATGTGGCTATTTCAGTACACTGGAAACAGCATGCCTGTGCTATTTATTGCAGAGCCATACCTCTGGCTGCATGTTGTGGCGGTGATTTTTGGGATACCACTTATGGTACTGGGGTTAGTGAGGTCTATAACATGCCTTATTCTCAGTCAGATTACACACTGAGCTAGAGGATGGGGTGGGGGATATGGATGAACAGCAAGAAAGAAAGTAACATGGGTTTGTGCAGCATGGATGTCCTAAGGGTGTCTAAGCTGAGCACTAAGGCTGCAGGGAGGGCCAGTTGCATGGTGGGTTGCATAGGCAGAGGCACCAATAAAGGTGGTGGGGATGAGCAAAGTGCAGGGATTTCAACATACCAGGGATATGCACAAGGGAACACTAGAGGTGGGAAGGAGTGGTTAAGCCCTTGACAAAGAAGAGTTAGATGCAACAAGGAAGTGTAGGACCTATTGCAGACTAGATGGAACTAGCTACCCTTGTCTGGTGACAATTTATATGATTGTAGGTTTCTATCGCATTGTACTGCTAGACTGTTTTCTGTTAGCAACTTTATATTTTGCCTCGTTTGTTTGTTACCCTCCTCCACTGATGCAGAACCTCTGTAAAAGAGCTGCTTTGTGCTCAGAGATATTGTAATCCGAGACTGAATAAATGAAAAATAAATAAATAAAATTTCTACTCTAAATAGGCCTTGGGTCAGGTTTAGGAATTGCTGGGAATAATTTATTTGGGACTAATGAATAAAGATTAGGGACTCCAGCCCCTGATACCAAACCTGAGTGACATCCCTGCTCACATGGTGTAGAAAGGGCAGTGTGGATAGTCAGTGGAATGCTAGGGTGCATAGGAAGGTATTATAGACATCTGAGAAACAATAAATGGAAATTAGCTAGAGAACATGAGCAGTCTATGCCAACCCCCCAACACACACACACAGACCACACTCCAACAACACACACAAACCCACAACCAGACATGCAACCACACCCTCACATTCCTCCAAACCACAATACATAGGCTCCCCTCAGGACTTGTACAGCTGTTTAGTATTGTTTGCACTGCTCAATCCCTGTTGTTTTCTTCCCTAACCTCAGTATAATATTGCATACTGCCTATCAATTGATGTACTGTACTCTGACGAGGAGCTTTTGTAAATGAGTCCCAGACTCAAAGGTTGTTATCTGATATTCTCAATAAATAAATAAATGTGGGTATATCGGTACCTATGTACTTAAGTGAAACATAATTATATGTACACATGTATATATACACACATGCACAAACACACGCAAACTCCAACACCCCATAAACACACAGACCACACTCCAACAACACACACAACCACACATGCAACCATACCCTCACATTCCCTCAAACCACAAACACACACAAACCACCACATAACCTAAAAACAAGCATTTGACAATGCCGAATGTTGTCTTGCTGGCACTGGCATTGATAGTGCCCGAGTTAGATAACAGGAATGGCAGTGAAGTATTTAATTGTTGAGATAGGTGCAGTATAGAAGAATGGGGTGAATTTAGAAACATAAAAGTTGACAGCAGAAGAAGACCGCTGGGTCCATCCAGTCTGCCCATTTATTTTAGACCTATTTTGACACTCTAGGTGCCCTTTGTAGTCAGGGCTCCCTTGTGTCTATCCCATGTATTCTTGAATCCCCCACAGTGTTGACCCCCACAACCTCTTGGGGCAGGCTGTTCCAAGTGTCCACCATTCTTTCGGTAAAGAAAAACTTCCTGGTGTTGGTAGAGAACCTCCCTCCTTGCAGCCTGAGGTCATGTCCCCTTCTTGAAGTGAAAATGTTCCTGTGCCTGTACCTTGTGAATGCCTTTTATGTACTTGAATGTTTCAATCAGGTCCCCTCTCTTTCTCTTCTCTGCTCCACTGAGTACATATTCAGTTCCCTAAGTATTTCCTTATAGGACATGTACTGCAGACCCTGAATCATTTTTGTCACCTTTCTCTGTACTGTCTCCACCTAGTCAATGTCCTTCCTGAGGTGAGGCCTCCAGAATTGGTCTCTATTCCTGGTGAGGCCTGACCAGTGATCTATACAGTGGTAGTACCACCTCTCTCTTCCAGCTCGTGATTCCCCTCCCAATGCAGCCCATCATTCTGTTGGCCTTCATTGTTGCCTTCTCAAACTGCTTACTAACCTTCAAGTCATCTGAGATTATGATTCCCAGATCTCTTTCCTGGTTCGAGGCTGCCAGTCTTTCGCCTCCTAGGTAATACTCCTTTCTTGTATTTTTCTTTCCTATGTGCATGACCTTGCACTTTTTGGTGTTAAATCTCAGCTGTCACACTCCAGACCATTCTTCTTGTTTCTTGAGGTCAGCCTCCATCTTGCTCACTCCTTCTGGGGTGTCCACCCTGCTGGTTATTGCAAAACAAGCTTGTCTTAAATAAAAATAAAACTGTGACTATGCTCTTTGGTTCAGGTTCAAAAATTCGGTCCTGATCCCAACCATTAAGTATCAGAGCACTTGCTGGCTCTCCCCTTAACACAGTTACCTATTTTAAATACCTAGAAGTAACCCTTGATCCCACTTTGGATTTTGACCTGCTCCTAGCCTCAGTCATTAAATCCATCAATATTCAACTTGGGCTGGCATATAAGGTGTGACATAGCCTAACATCTATGGCAAGGATGGCCATTGCACAGGGGACACTGAGACCCAAATTGGTGTGTGAATTAACAGCCTTTCCAGCAACTACTGGAGGGCTCCTCTGAAAGTGGGATGTCTGCTACAACAGCATTTGCTGTTTTGCTCTGTCTTTACCCAAACTTACTCACCGATGTACATTATACTCCAGTCTGGGATGGTTTACCCCCTCAGCCTTCCATAATTTATTTATTTATTTAAGTCTAGGATTACAATTACCTTTGAGCCAAAGGCTCTTTTACAAAGGTTCCACATCAGTTTGAAGACAGTACAACAAATCGAGGCAGTGCAAGATAATACAGTAATACAGCACTCAGAAGGTGGTATACATAGGATAGGCAAACAATATTGGTATACACAGGTCAAAGGCAAAAAAGACTTAGTTTTGCCACAACATTGCACGGCAATGTGAGGTAATACAGCAAATACAGCAATTAACAGGAAGTGTACACTGGATAAAGACATTTACCAATAATTCCTAGAGGAAGAGGCAAGCAATATCGGTAAGCACAGGTCAAGGGCAAAAGGGGGTTTGCTACAACATCACAAGACAAGGATAGGACGGGGGGGATATGAGCTGCCAGGGGCATTGTCGCAGAATGTAGAGAAGTGCAGGGGGGGTAAAGGGAGGAGGGGAGAGGATGAAGGGGACGTGGGGAGGAGGAAGTAAAGGAAAGGGTGGTTAAGTGCTAGGTTGGGTGAATAGGCAGCATTGAGGGGTAGCTAGGGTTGCTGGCTAGATACGGCAGTCGCAGGTACTAGAGGCAGAGAGCGAGAGATGGGGATTAGATTTGAAAGGGCCAAGCTTGGTGATGGAGGAGATTTCATTATTGAGATTATTTAACCAGTTTGGTGCTTTGTAG
Source organism: Neoceratodus forsteri (assembly GCA_016271365.2). Classification (NCBI taxonomy): domain Eukaryota; kingdom Metazoa; phylum Chordata; order Ceratodontiformes; family Ceratodontidae; genus Neoceratodus; species Neoceratodus forsteri. The sequence goes on from CM028133.1 coordinate 1,071,423,063, forward strand.
GCAAACAAGCGTTGTCCCATAGATGTTCTGCAGTGGGGGGTCTGCAGGAGTCAAAGATCAGATCCCCTTGTATGGCGGGGGTTATGATTTGGAGTGAGGAGGGCTAGGACACCCGGGGGAGCAAGACCCAAGGTTATCCTCTTGGCCATGATGCAGGTTTTATATTTTATACGGTTTGATAGTTGTAGCCAACCAGATTGGGCGTAGAGGTCGCAGGTGTGGGTTAGGCAGTGGGCAACAGTTAGAAGATGACAGGCTTTGTTTAGGGCAGTTGAGATGCACCTGAGGGCTGTTGAGGTGGCAGAGCCATAAATAATAAGGCCATAATCAATAACAGAGACTACGGAGCTTTGGACAGTGATCCTTAGGGCTTCAGGGGTAAGGTGCGCCCTATGTCTGTAGAGGAGGCCTAGTCGCAAGTTAGCCTCCTTGGCTACGTAGTCAATGTGGGCTCCATAGGCCAGGTTATTGTCCAGAGTGATCCCCAGATATTTAAATGAGTGAACCTCTTCAATGGTTACTCCGAGGTGGTTGGTATTGGTTAGTGGATGTTGCCTGTTCTTGAAGTGAGAGTTACAGCAGAGCATGGATTTGTTTTTTTTATAGTTAAGGATGAGTCTGTGTTTGCTGAACCAGTTCTCAATGGAGGTGAAGCCGAGCTGGAGTTTGGTTTGTAGGGATAGCGGATCCTTGTGGGAGGCAAGGATAACGGCATCATCAGCATAGAGGATGAGACATTCTGGGCATGATTGGGGGAGGTTAAGAATAGACTAAAAAGAAGGGGCCCCCAGTATGGATCCCTGGGGGACTTCCGAGCGGACAGGTTGAGCTTCGGAGAGGACACCTGCAATTTTCACTCTTTGCGATCTGTTCGCAAGGTAACTTTTGAACCAGGCTGAGGAGTCAGGGGAGAGCCCTGCATTTGAGAGTTGTTCCAGAAATAGTCGGTGGTGAACGGTATCAAAGGCCTTAGTTAGATCTATGAACACTGACCCAGTAAGATGTCCATTATCCAGTGAGCTGTGGATGGCTCCGGTGAATTCTAAGAGTGCCATTGTAGTGCTGTGTCCTTTCCTGAAGCCATGTTGTTGTAAGCATATGATGTTGTATTTGTCCAGGTAATGAGCGAGCTGGTCAGTAACTATGCGTTCGATGGCCTTGAATAGTGGTGGCAGTATGAACATTGGCCGGTAGTTACCAGGGTTGGTCCGGTCACCTGATTTATGGACCAGAGTAATGGTGGCAGATTCCATTTGTCTGGGAACTGGCTGATGCTGAGGGAGAGATTGAAGATCTTAGTGAGAGGACTAATCACTTCATCAAGAGTGGGGGATAGCAGCTTTTGGGCAAGAGTATCCCCACTATGTCTTGTTTTAGTGATTGCATTTGCGATGTTTTTCCGAGCTTCATGCATTTTGATGGCTTTGAAGTAGAAGGAAGGGTGGGCAGGAGTGGGTGTGGTGGTGGTAGGCTGAGATGGGGAGTAATCTTCATTGAAGAAGTCAGGGGGAGAACATTACTGAGTTCTGTGAAGGCCGTGTTGAAAGTATTGGCAATGGTGGCAGGATTGAGAGTAATAGACTCATCCGTGAATAACATAGTAGGGGTGGTTTTTGGCTGTTTTCCGGATACTTCGTTAATATTATTCCAGAATAATCCTCATGTGTTGGTGAGCACTTCTTTGTAGTAGGTGCTTTTGTGAAGCCGGATTGATCATGTACAGGCATTACGGGCACACTTGTAGTTCTGGATGTTGGTTTGCGTGCTGGACTCCTGAGCCAGGAGCCAGAAGCGGTCCCTTGCTTTTAGTTGTGAGATTAGTTTGGCAGTCAGCCAAGGATTAGAGAGGGCTTTAACTTTATGCTTTTTTAAGGGGGCGCATGAGTCACAGGCTGCATTAAAAGTGGAGATGAAGAAATCGAGGGCAGTGTTCAGATCAGTTGTGTTGTTGATGGGAGACCAGTCTTGTTGCTTGAGGAGGGATTTGAGTAGATTCAGTTTTCCTCAGGGAATGGTTCTGCTGGTGGCGACGGTTGGTGGTGGTTTGTAAAATTTATTGGACCATTCACAGATGACAGGGGAGTGGTCACTAAGAGAATCAGGGAGGGCGGAGATATTGGTGATCCTGGTAGGGTGGCTGGTTAGGACCCATTCCAGGAGGGAGGCGGTTCCTCTTTTGTAGTTGTGGCGGGTTGTGGTGCTGACCAGTTGCGTGAGGTTTACAGAGGTGAGGGCATCCTTGTAGTTCCCTGTATCAGGGGCGAGCCAGTTAATGTTGAAATCGCCAAGTAAGATTAGCTCAGAGCCCAGGGGTTGTGTCCGTCAATTTACTTCCTACTGTTTTATAAAGAATTTAATCTCCTCCCAGATACCTGACAAATTGGCTTTCTGCTCAAACCTATGATCTCTGCCTACTCACTGAGATCAGCTGACAAATCCCTTCTTGTCCAACCGAGATGTAAAACCAAATTGGGGGAGAATGCTTTCTCTAGCTGGGCCCCTAAACTATGGAACTCCCTTCCCGAGTCTAAGAATCTCCCCTATTCCACACAGCTTCAAACAGGAGCTTTGTGTGGCTCTTCTAAGCTCTGAACCCTGCTCCTGTTCTCTATCCGCCCACTCCTGTACTGGTTTCTCCTAGTTGCCTACCGGCTCCACCCTCTACTACTCCCAAACCTGCCCGGAAATCTTGCTATTTCCTCTCTTTTAGCACTTACTCACTAATTGTATGACTTATGACTGTTAGTTATTTGCACTTATATTCCTGTTTTGTTACTACATTTACATTCCTGCAAATGTACTATCATTGCTGAAAATGTTTTATAAGTGTACTATGTCTGACTTCTACCTGTTCCCATGATGTTTTCTTGTATCTGCTATTGTCTATATACCCTTTGTTGTAATCTCCTGGGTCACACCTGAAAATAGGCAGCTATGCTGTCTAGTGTACCTACCCAGTTAACAAACACTAACTAAATAAATAGTTACATAGCTTGGTGTCATCTGCGAATAGACACACCTTCCCTTCCAGTCCATCAGTGATGCCTGCTATAAAAACATTGAAGAGCACAGGCCCCAGCACTGAGCCCTGGGGCACCCCGCAGATCACCCTGTCTTCCGGCGACTGCACTCCATTAACCACGTACCCTCTGGGTTCTGCCTTGTAACCAGTTTTGTACCCATTTGACTATTTCTGGACCACCCCCAGTGTGGTCCAGAAGTAGTCAGATGGGTACAAAACTTTGGGGCTGAAGAGTCCAAGGCACACCTCGATGCCTGTCACTGGCTGTAGGGTGGGGTTGGGGGTGGAATGGCATGAACATTACAGCCGACAATCCCAAGTCACACCCCTGATGCCTGTCAGTCTCTACAGGGTGGGGCGTTAAGGTTGGAAACTGGGCAATTTTTGTATTTTCACTCCAAATTTTTAACAAGGGCTTTTTGTGACCCCACCTCATGAACAGTTTGTTAGCCGAAAGGTGACTTTGCACAGCGACTGCACCATTTGTCGCCATAGGTGCGAAAACACATTTCAGGCAGGATGTGAAAAATGAAAGCTGTTAGGCTGTACTGTTCATGATGAGGTGTAAAAAAATGGCAATGTTGAAAATCCGGAGTGAAAATATGAAAAACTGGTGAAGTCACGAGCGTGCGTAGAAACTGCACAACACACATCCATAATGCAATTATTTGGGAGATTTTTTTAACCAAATTTTCAACATAGGCATTTTGGGACCTCCACTCATGAACAGTGCCACTGTGATTTTATTAATCTGTCCCAAAAGTTGATTTCCCACAGAGACTACACCATTGTGCGCTAGATGTGTTAATACACATTTCGGGTAGGATGTGAAAAATGACAGCTGCACTGTTCATAAGGAGGTATGAAAAAATGGCAATGTTGAAAATCTGGAGCGAAAATATTAAAAATTGTTGAAGTCACGAGTGTGAGTGGAAACTGCACAATGCATACTTGTTACAGTCATTTTGGGAAATTTTTTCACCAAATTTGCAACATAGGCTTTTTGGGACCCCAGCTCATGAACAGTGGCACTGTCATTTCACTAATCAGTCCCGAAAGGTGATTCCACGCAGTGACCATGAAATCATCTTTCAGGACTGAATAACGAGATGACAGTGCATGTGTTCGTGAGGTGGGGCCCCAAGAACCCCACGTTGAAAATTTGGAGCCAAAATTTAAAAAAATTGCTGAAACATCCACCTAAGTTGAACCCCCCCCCCACTGATGCCATTATACAGCTTACTGGCATTCCTTTAATTTGCAGTTCTGCTTTGAAGAGTCCAGATGTGTTTCCGCTCCACAGAAGATCGCAGCGCTAAACCTCCAGAGGTAAGTATGGGGTAAGGGGGGTGTGGGGAGGTGGGATGTGCCAAGGGTGGGTGCAGTTTGGAGGAGAGGGCGCCACGGACACTGAAAGACTGTTTTCTTTTTTCAGGTAAAAAAAAAACAGAACTGGATATCGTGGGACAATTTGTTGGGTGTGCCACACAATGGGGTTGGGGGAGAGGAATATGCTGACATGGTCGGCTTTGTGTGAGGGGGGGCACACTGGGGTGGGCTTCCAGTGTGCCACACAATGTGGGGGGTGGAGAACATGCTGACATGGGGATTGCATCCCCGATGTCGGCTTTGTTTGGGGATTATGTGGTGGTGGCAGGAGCTACCACCATGTTTATTGAAATGTTTCACCTGGAAAGGTACGTATGGGAGGCGTGTCATCTCTGCCGCTGCATGACGAGTTTGTCTCAGATTGCAGTGGCACATTTCTTTCAAGTTAGTGGCACATTACATAATTTTTGCATCAACGCTAGCATGCTGGCTAATTGGGGAATGAGGGACACACCTACTAAAGCGTGCCCTGCATTCGCCAACACTGACACACCTCCCACTACGCTACTACTACCGCAAGATGTTGCTTGCACATGCGCAAGACAACATAACAAATCATAGTAATACATTTAAAAAAAAACACACAGATAAGATGAGTGAACTTAGTGACACCAGCAGGGATTTGAACCCAGTTCTAGACTATGCTAGAAGTACCAATACCTGATGTTTGCTGTTAAAGTGCACTCGGTTAAGCTGTATTTTTTATATATATATTACAGTAAAAAAAAGGCAAGTCAGATATGCAAACACACACACATACTTCACACCCACGCATCCACCCTGCAAACCACATAAAAACCCACAAATACCACCCCACACCCACCCCACCAATCAGAACCAGAAATATTGACTGTACCACAGTGCAGTTGAGAGACCACTGTCTCCTGTAGCTTTTTGTACATGGCTTCCCCAACACCAGAACACCAGAAGGAGTGATACAACAGTAGTAAGGTGTGGTATTGTCAAACACTGTATATTGGGTGCTGGGGGGGGGAGGTAAATGTTTAACAATTTTATCCAAGAACTGTGACAACCTGGGAACTTGTAATTTGAATGTTATCACCTTTTTCAAGTCCAAGTTGTATGTGGGCTACACACACACACACACACACACACACACACACACTACCAGAAAATGACTCGTAGACATAAGTAGAATTTCATTCCAAATTACAGAATGATTTAGGGAAACATTTGCAACTTTATTTCTAAAACGAAAAACTCCAGCACCCCAGATGAATGTAAGTGTGAACATGAGGGATAATAACTGACACGACCAAGCAGGGACCAACTGCATAAAAAATGCACAGATGCATTCCTCAATTTATTTTGTAGAAAATCAAGAAATATATACTGAAATCATAGAAGAAAATAGTCCTGCACAACAAAATAACTTCAGGACTCTGCTTTCCCCAGCACAGCCTATGGCTTTGTTTCAGCCAAGATGGCCTAGCCTAGTGTAATACCTGTAACACGCCAATTATCTGTGTGAAAATCAGCACACACCAAGGAAGATCCTTCTCCTCCCACTGTCAGCACCAGACTGACCAGACTATCTGAGGTCCCCCTAGCTCCCTGGGCTGATATTACAGTTTTGGGGGTTTTCCACTGGTTGTGACATCACTGGCTCTGGAACACATAAATAGGGGCAGTTTCAGGCCAGCCAGCCCTATAGCTAGAGCCGACTCACAGCAGAGCCCAGGGGTAATTATATTTTTACTACGAGCCCTGTTACAATTTTACTACTAGTGTGCAGGCATCCCTAAATTGGCGAGGGAAAGGGGAGATTTACAGAGTGCTCCTAATCTCCCTTCTCCTGCCAACTCATGAGACCTGCAATGTAAAGGAAATTCCAGCATCTTTATATTTATTTAGCTGTGAAACCTCTTCGAGTTTCTTACTTTCAGCTTGTACAAAGCTGCACTCCTGCTTAATACAAGCAGGGGCTCTGCTAACAGCTCCCAGAGCCCCTGTCAAATTAGCAATACCCGATGGCTGAAATGTCAGTCCATCGGGTAACATTTCATTTGGGCCCTTTTTCATTTATTTATTTAACTGCAGTCCACAATTCAGTGAATTTATTCTATACACGAGCCCCAGTCATAACACCTCTGGGTTGCCAACTCCATAGTGCACACATTTTTCTACAACATGGGACACTACTGGGTTTAGTTGACCATTCCAGTGCCCCTCAACTGGCAATTTATTTTATCGTGCATAGCGCGGCAGTCCATTTTGCTTCGGAGCATGCCTTTGCTCCGAAACACTCTTGCACTCTGCACAAGGAGTGCTTCCTTTGCTGCATGGTGTGGCAAAACCCACAGTGCAGCATCCTGCTCCACATTAGCTCATGCTCCTGTGTCACGCTTCATGATCAGAAGCATTGTTAGGAACTGGAGCCGCATTTGTCAAACACTGCTGCAACATGCAGCCACGGCTTTGGTGCTCAGCGCCTCAGAAACCAGGCACCTTGTCCTATATTCTTTCTATGGGCACCAGTACTATTTTAACTATCCCTGGGCGCTCAGTATTTATAGGGGCACCAGTGCTTCATACCATAAAGCACGATATGCGCTAAAATCATCCCCATCTCAGGAGATCAATAAATAACATTAAGATGCACAGTAGCGGGGTTCTAAGGAATATAGCGGACAGTAAAAGGAGTAAGAATGTCAGGTTGGCCACCCTGACATGAAAATAAAGGAAAGAAGAGAAAAAGGAAGAAGACAGAAAAGAGTGAGAGAAAATGGGGGGAGAGGGACTGGCACATTGTATTTTATTTGACAGGGTTACTACACATAACGGGAGCTCCCTGTTACAGTAAGGGACAAATGATCGGTGTACAAACACAGGCATGCACTAGCCACCTCAGACACCATTACATGCCCAACTAAGAATCACAGTGGCACCACTGTACAGATATTCATATATGTTACAGTCAGTACATTCAGCAATCACACTTGGATTTTTAGGGACAGGCTGTGACTGTCAGGCTCAGAAGCACATAATTAACACAGCCCTTGATATGTTACACTACCAGATTGGACACGTCCAGTATATTAGCGGCAGCTCATGTGTACCACAGAAGAATTATGGGAAGAAATGCAGCACACAGCTAATGATTTACAAAGGTGCTAGAAAAAAATTTATATATAGAAATCACTGCTAGGAGTTTTAAATTACAGCCAGACAGAAATGATGTTCTGGAGAAGCATAGTGCTAGGAGGATCTTGTACATTTACATGGCAATCTGTGAGCACCACTGCTTAGTAATGGAAGACAATGCCATTACAATTACTGTATGCCTCGCAGTGACACCGTAGGATCCAAGGGCAAAAATAATATGCACATTTGGTAAATAAAACATTTAGCACAACTATTAATAAATGCCACATACTTTAGACTTGTTACTACAGCAATCCGTTTTACAGTGCACACTCACTTTGTGACAGGCGGCCCTACCGATACAACGAAAACACAGACACATCCATGATGCAACTCATTGGCACAGCCCCGTCGCATGTGTCACTTCTGGTCCATGGGTCCATGGTGATAATACAAAATGGATGGTGGAGTGCAAGAAGACAAATAAGATCAGAAAAACTGCATATTTAATTTTTATTGAAAGATGCCATTGTGATTTGGCACAATATTAGCTTACTTAAAGTGTCACTAGGCCACCAGCTCCTAAGAGTTTCCCTTTAAGACTGGTATTAATGTACTGTTGTACAGTCGGTGTGATTGTTATCAGTAATTTGTTTTTACCGTTTTAGAGAACTCACCATAACCTATATATAAAATTTTGTACTATATGTCATGTGATAAATGTTTCTATGTTTTGGATGCAATTGTAAAAGAGAGTTTTATTCTCAATTTGCCTTTCAATGGATATTGAAGATACTGAAGAGAGGAGAGGAGGGAAAAAGGGGGCACAAAAGGAAAGAGGTACAACCAGTAAATAGTGAACTAACAAATTCTGGAAGGCTATGTGCACCAATCCTAGAAGTCTGGGAAATAAGATCCTTGTACCTAGGGGCCATTGTGGTGGAAGCTGACCTGGATATCATGATCATTAGAGAGTCATGGTGCACAGCCAGCCATGACTGGGACATGGTCATACCAGGGTACACGTTCAGGAGGGACATGGTAGGAAGGAAAGGTGGGGGAGTGGTGCTCTATGTGAAAGATAACATAAAAGCGATAGAAATACAGGGTACTCAGGGAAGGCAGAGATGATGTGGGTTACCCTTGAGTCAGGTAATGGCACCACTATTCAGATGTGGGTGACCTACAGGCCTCCAGCACAGTGGGTGGACCTAGATAGGGAAATGTTAGAAGCAATTAGCAAGATGGCAAACAAGGGGAAGGTACTGCTGGTGGGGGGGGAACTTTAACATGCCAGATGTAGATTGGAGCCTTCCTGTGGCAGCTTCAGCTAGAAGTAGGGACATCCTGGAATCCCTGCAAGGGCTTTCCTCAGCCAGCTGTCAGTGAACCCACTCACAATGGGGCGGTACTGGATCTGTTGCTTATAAATGGGGATAGGATTGATGACATCAAGGTGGGAAGCCATCTGGGGACCAGTGATCATCGTACAGTGTGGTTTCACATAAGAATTGCTGCAGAGTCCAACCACACGATGACCAGAGTCCTGGACTTCAAAAGGGCTGATTTGTTGAAGATAGGGGAATGCCTCAGGAATAACCTGGCAGAGGGTGAGGATCTGGATGAGGTGGAGGAATCCTGGACTAGTCTAAAAGAGGGGATAGTGAAGGCAACAACTCTGTGTCAAGCAGGTAAGCAAAAGTAAAAGAAAAAGGAGACCACTGTGGTTCTCCAAGGAGGTGGCAGAAAAAGTAAAGGCTAAAAGAACAATATTCGGAAGATATAAGCGTAACCCCTACCTGGTATGCTGCTTGTATCTGACAGCTCTACCAGGTGGGCTGGGTTTGGGGAGGAATATGTCACTCGGCACAAAGGCTAGGTTTGGCCACTCTGCACAGGGGCACCCAAGTAACTCCGAACACAGGAAGCAATAACTGTAATGTCCAGTACCAGAAGTGGAATTCTAAAGTGTGGCTTTTATTCACATCCAACAGAATAAACAAAGCATAGATGGACCCCCACGGGGCTACACTCCTGGTAATGCAGATTAAAAGAGACCAGAACACATCCTCATCACTTTAGCCCTCAGGCTCTACAACACACTGGGCACACAGCCCGGACTTGTACGCTGCTTTGGTTTACACAGACCAAACTTGTACACTGCTTTGGGTTTTCCCTGGCTCGGCTCCCTTGCCAGCCACTTGGACACCTTCCATACTTCATGGAAACATTTTCTGGTGGCTTCCTAAACCACCTAAGAGCACCTCGGCTCCATCAGAGAATCTTCCTCTTTAATCCCACGTCTGGGTACTTTCCTCAGGCACTGGCCAAGTACCTGAGGGAAAGCAAAAGGTGCCTCAGAGCAAATCCATAGAGGTGAATTTGGTTACTACTGATGGGGGGGGTCTCCCACCTCTCGCTCCCACAATTCATACCCAGCCATTTCTCTGGACTGTAAACACCTCATCTTTTAGCACTCTGCTGTGTAGATTCTTGCTAAATGTATTTCACATTCAATCTACTTGTCTTTTCTTCCCATTTGTGCTGGACTTGAACATACTTAAAAATAAGTGGCATTGTCCATTACTCTAGATCCCCCACAGGTTAAGCAGTCCAATCCCCACATTCTTTCTTTCCATTTTGTGCTGGCCTTGAACATACTTATAAGTAGCTTTGTCCATTACTCTAGACCCCCCCCCACTGAGTTAAGCAGTCCAATCCCCACGTCTTCCAGCTGTACTTGGCTGTCTTTTCCTGACCCCACAGTAACAGTCCCTTTAGTTTCCTTCTGTTTCAGGTGAAAACACTTGGCCCTTTTTCAAAGCGAACTCACCCTTTGGTTGCAGGTGCCCCACAGGAGTTTCCTCCTCAAGGAATCTATTACAGAGCTTCTGGTGCCTCAGCACAACTCAGACAGGCAGCTTCTTTCCCTTAGCCAGGCCCAGGGGGTTTGCCCCTGGAAAACAGGCAGATACCTTGCCCCTATCCCCTCAGGGATGGGGCTCTGAACCATTGACAGCGGTCTCCACCACTTCAACTATCAGTTCCTGTGTTCCTCTTCAGGTGGAAACACACACACCAAAAATAAAAGTAGCTCTGTAACAGAGCTTAAAGCTCTGAGAGCCTGCACACACTCTGCTGCACTACAATCTCTCTCTAAGACTGCACACATACTCGCTTCAAATTCCCCAGCATTCCACTCTAACCTCCAACTGTAACATTCCAGTGTGGCTTATGCAGCTGTGACAGTTCTAAAATGATGTCATCCCTCAGTCTCAACAGAGACTGAGAACAGAGTGAGACAGTGTGAAATCCATTTAACTGGAGTTTCTCAAGCTGCCTTCCCTGCCTACCACTAGGTCTTACTGGGATTCTAGTAACCCTGGGTAACAGGGGGGTTACATGAGGAGACCAAGAGGAGGAAGAGGAGGATAGGGAGGTGTATGTGGTAAAACAAAAAGATGCAAGCAAAACTGTACAGATCGCAAAGGCACAGACTGAGGAAAGAACAGCTCAGGGAATATCAAAAGGGAACAAGACATTTGTTCAGGTATGTGAGCAAGAAAAAGAAGACAAAGGGAGGAACTGTGTGGTTAAAGAGCAACTATCGTGCTCTTTAACAAATCCCCCACCCCCGAGAAGCACAAAAGAACCTTTACCTGCCCCAAATCAAATTCTCTGAACTTTTCTTTATTAAGTTTCCCAATTTAGAAGGGAGGGATCGTATTTTTGCCTCCATGGAGCTCCGCATAAAGTCGATCCCTTCCACTTCCTCACCTCTGCTGACTCTGATCTGCCCATCCCCCCCCGTTATTATAGTTTAGGACATCACTAGATGAAAGTGTGGGTTGAGCATCCATTGCATGAATGGGGTTGTTAAAGGCATTATAGCTTAGATGGAAAGTCGAATAATCATGAATACCACTTACCTAACAAGGACTTTGCTAGTTAAGCGGTAGCCATGATTTATTCTGACTTGCCATCTAAACTATGAAAATTAAACTTTTAAACACAGCCCAGTTAATTGCAATGTTCACTCACCCCCGCGCTCCTCATATAGTGATGTCACAAAACGTAGTAGTAGTGTGGGAGCAGATCAGAGTCAGCAGAGATACAAGGAAGTGGAAGAGATCAACGAAGTGGAGCTACATGGAGCAAAAATACAATCCCTTCCCTTCCTAAATCGGGGAACTTAATAAAGAAAAGTTCAGGAGAATTTGATTTGGGGGGCAGGTAAGGGTTCTTTGTGCTTCTTTGGGAAAAGGCACCAGGGACACTGGGGGACAGACATGGACACCAGTCCATTTTCTGAGGATGAAGTCCGAGAGGCACTGGCTAATCTAAAGGTAGAAAAGGCCATGGGCCAGGTGGAGTACATGCAAGGGTGCTGAGGGAGCTCTGGGAAGTACTAGCTGCACCTCTGACAGACCTATTTAACAGATCACTGGAGACCAGCGTGATCCTAGGGGACTGGAGAAGCGCAGAGGAAGTCCTACTTCACAAAAGTGGTAGCAAGGAGGAAGCAGGCAACTATAGGCCTGTCAGCCTGACGTCAGTGGTAGGTAAATTAATGGGAAATGACTCAAAGAAAGGATAGCAGAATATCTTGTATCACACGGATTACAGAAGCCAATGCAGCACGGATTCATGGAGGGAAGGTCATGCCAAACAAATCTAAGACTTCTTTGACTGGGTGATCAAGGAGTTGGATCAGGGTGGGGCAGTGGACGTGGCAAACCTTGACTTCAGCAAAGCTTTTGACACCATTCCACATATTATTTATTTATTTATTTAAAGTTGATAACTGGGAAAGGCACACAGAACTGAGGCTCGTTTCCAGGTGTAACCCAAGGCAGGAGATTGGGACAAAATATACAAAGTAGTACAATGAGTGAAGAGATTAAAAAACAATTACAATATACGGGCACTTACAAAAATTGAATTTAATACATGGGATAAATATTATTAAAATATACAGAACTTACATTTTTTGGCTATGAAGGGGGCACAATGTGCAAGGCCTCGGTTAGCGTGCAGAGGGAGAGATGCAGTTTAGTAGAGGAGGCAGTGGTATGTGCGGAAGGGGAGATTGATAATAAATCATGGGAGGATGGGGTAGTACCTGAAGACTGGAGGAGGGCAGATGTGATTCCGCTACACAAAAGTGGGAGCAAGGCAGAAGCAGGAAACTACAGATCTGTTAGTTTAACCTCAGTGATTGGGAAAATGATGGAATCACTTCTGAAGGAAAGAATTGTTGAGTACCTAGAGGCCAGAGGAGTGCAGGACCCAAGGCAGCATGGATTCACAGCGGGAAAGTCATGTCAGACAAATCTAATAGATTTCTTTGACTGGCTGACCAAAGTAGTAGATCAGGGAGGGGCTGTAGACATGGTCTACCTAGACTTTAGCAAGGCATTTGACACAGTCCCACACAAAAGATTGATATACAAGTTGGCCAGCCTGGGAGTGGGTTCCAAGATGGTGGCCTAGGTAAAAAATTGGCTAGAGAACAGGACATAGAAGGTAATAGTAAATGGAGTCCACTCTGAAGAAAGGAGGGTTACTAGTAGGGTATCGCAGGGTTCAGTACTAGGACCGGTGCTCTTCAATGTCTTTATAAACGACATTGCAGAGGGACTGGAAGGAAAGGTATGTCTCTTTGCAGATGACACAAAGATCTGCAATAGAGTTAATACACAAGGTGGGGTGGAAAGGATGAGAAGAGACTTGGCAAGGTTGGAGGACTGGTCAAATGTATGGCAGCTTAGATGCAATGCTAGTGCAAAATAATGCACCTGGAAAACAAAAACCCAGGGGAAGAGTACACAATGAAGGGTGAGATACTAACAACAACAAAAATAGAAAGGGACCTGGGGGTAGTCATATCAGATGACCTAAAGGTGAGCAAGCAATGTGAGAGGGCAGTAAGCAGGGCTGGTGGGATACTGGGATGCATAGAGAGAGAGAGGCATCACCAGTAGAAAACAGGAAGTTGTTATCCCTCTGTACAGACAGCTGGTGAGACTCCATCTGGAGTACTGTGTGCAGTTCTGGAGACCCAATCTCCGTAAAAACATAGACAGGATGGAGGCAGTCCAGAGGAGGGCAACAAAAATGGTGCAGGGTCTGCACCAGAAGACATATCAAGAGAGACTTAAGGATCTTAATATGTATAGCCTCGAGGAAAGGAGGGAGAGGGGGAACATGATTGAAACTTTCAAATACCTCAAGGGAATCAACAAAGTCCAAGAGGGTAGCATCTTTCAGGAAAAGAGTGTGCAAGAACGAGGGGCACAATCTGAAGCTTGAGGAGGGATGGCTCAGAGGTAATGTGAGGAAGCATTTTTGCATGGAGAGGGTTGTGGATGCATGGAACAGCCTTCCTGAGGAGGTTGTGGAGTCAAAAACAATGGTGGAATTCAAGAATGCACGGGACAGATATAAGGCAATTCTCAGGGATGGAGGGTGGAAGAAGTAGGCTGTTGGTTAGCTAGGATCTGCAGCTTATCCATTAGGTAGAGAAATGGGCAGACTAGGTGGGCCAAGTGGTCCTTATCTGCTGTCAAACTCTATGTTTCTATTACAACATTGGCGATAGTGCAGCATTTCAGGAAGTAATACTGTAAAAGCACAGTGCCTATGATAAGAGAAGTGGGTTTGTGCAAGAGGCCTGTGGAGTTTGGGGTGGGAGAAGGGGAAGCAGAGACAAGTTTGCAAATGCAGGTTTCCCTGAGAGTGAGTAAGGCTGAGGTAGATTAAAGGAGCGGTGATCACGGGAGGGCAGAGAGTAACCTGGATTGAGGATGGGGGAGATTAGAGTGGAGAGGTAGCAGAGAAGGCTACTGTGTCAGAATGTGGCTACGAAGGAGGCACAACGTGCAAGGCGTCAGTTGGCGTGCGGAGGGAGAGATGCAGTTTAGTAGAGGAGGCAGCACTGTGTGCAGTAGGGGAGATTGATGGCAAAGTGGCAGAAGGCATGAAACAAAGGGTCTAACTTGGTGAGAGCTGACTGAAGAGCTGTGCTGTACCCAAGTAAATTTATTCTTGTTCGGTTCTTTCGGCCATTGCAACACAAACACACTGAACATTCAATGACATACAGTAGTCCAGACATTAAATTGTACACTAAAATTGATACAATCAGTAAAAACTGCCTTCCTCTCACATAGAACCACTATTAATAAGTAGATTAGTCATAAATGATCCTAAATGGACATTAATTAATGTTCAATGTGTCATATAATTGTTTGTTGAATCTCTCTTAGCCTTCTATCTATCATTTATTATTTCTATGTATATAATTTAACCATAAGTCTAAAGGCAGCTGTAGTTTCTTATAGGACACAGCCCTCCCAGGTTCTCCCTTAGCGCAACTTGACGCTCCTAGCTGTACCTTCCTCATCTGGAGTTTCCTCATTGTTACAAGCTGGGTTAGATCCATGTCAATCACTCCACCTCATTCCAAAAACTATTATCGGCCATTGAGGCTACTTTGACCCTTATGCGAGTTAGAAGGTCACTGTCATGGGACCCGAAAAATGCACACCTGTGCTACTAACTTTGTACCCATCCTGGGTCCCAATGGGGATACTCCTCAGAGCATGCTGCCCCATATCCCTCTTATACAGAGCCCAAATCGAGCACCTTTGCCAGTCTGCACTGTGTGCCATCTATCAAATCAAGGATCTGGACACACAGTTACATATTAAGTCAGTTCATCACATACGCCAAACCAGAGTTCAGAACTGGGCCCGAGTATCTTAACTCAGGTATCACCTCCCTGCTGTACTGCATGGCAACCTCTTACTATAGGAATTGAACAACCTTCTTTTGCCAAGTCTCTAAGGATGTACCCAGCTGGCCTACCCATATTCACTATGAAGTTTCACCATCGATACCTAAATTGTTGCTTCATTACTTTCAAATCACACGTTTCAGTAACAATTTCTTAATAAATTCTAACCTTCATTTGTTAAAGTAGGCTGAAGTAACCTTAAGGAGACTTAATAAGCAAATATCTTACAGTTCAAGTGACTGTTTCTGTTTCTTACTCCTACAAAGTAATTATAGAAGTCTCAGTATACAAAGTTATAATAGCTAAAATAGCTGGCCGCTAATAATCAATAACACTAACATTAATAAAGGCATAACAAGACATAACCAGACAAGCTAACATTTGCTTAAAATATAGTTAACAACACCTCATTTAAAATTAGTCACTGAGTTGTTTGAAATAACATTATAAAGTGACACCTACCATTTTTAAAATTCCTTTTGCATAAGGCTCAAAATGGCATTTCCAATGTTCTTACTTTTAAAATCCTTACAAAGAACCGATAACACCGGTTGCACTTTTCTGAAATCATTTTCCTGTTACCAAGTATCTGCTCACTGTTTAATCTCATGTAATTTAATTTCAGAGGCAACCAACAAAAATATGCGTGGCCTTGGAATTCCGTCAGAGTAAGTGGCTCCTAAACCAGGAGTCCTGCTTTAATCATATAGACAGACATCTAATAGTTGGAATAATGAGAGAGTAACTTTTGGTGCACCTTCTAGATTACTTGGTTTCTCATCTGGCCCCCTGGCCTGGTTCTCCAGCTACCTCCATGACAGATCCTAACGGGTCAAAATCAATGGTATCCTATCAACTGCCCTACCTGTACGCTCTGGGGTCCCTCAAGACTCCGTCCTGGGCCCCACATTGTTCAGTCTCTTTCTAAACACCCTCTCCAGCTCCTGCTCAGGCAAAATGCTTCTATACGCCGACGATGCGGTCCTCATCACCTCCCACCCCAACCCACTCACCTTCAAGAACTCTTTGCAACTCACCTTCAGTCAAGCTGAAAAATGGTTCCCCGACCATCGTCTGGTTCTAAACCACAAGAAGACAAAATCTATGATTTTTGTGCAAAGTAACTCCAGAAATGTTCCCCTTCACATCATCCTCAGCACCCTACACCCCCTTGAACAGGTATCAACACACAAATACCTGGGCATCACCTTCGACTTGGCTCTCTCCTTCCATGCCCATCTTAACTCGCTATCCTCTGCCATGAATGCCCGGATTGGACTCCTCTACCACCACAAAGACTGCCTCCCTAAGTATGCCCTATGGCTGGCTATCACCTCCTCCATCCTGTCTTTGGTTGATTATGGACTCCCTATCTATGCAGCTGCTGACCCCACTGCCCTCACCGAAGTCCACACCTCTATCAACAAAGCCTGCAGTCTCCTGACCGGTGCCCCCAGCAGAACACACACATGCAAGCTTTACTCCACCTCGAACCTACTCACTTTGAAGAGCGCCTGCAATACCACACCTGTATACTGGCCAAAATGACTCTACTTAGGCTCTCCCTCCCAGGAGTCACTACATCCCTTCAATGGGCCACCCACTCGGTTGTCACCCAAAATACAGCCAAAGCCACCTTCCAGGTGCTGAGAGCTAGGATCTAGCTCCCCCAAAAGTCTTTCCACTACAGAGCACTCTCCTGGTATAATTCCCTCCCCACTCACATCACTAACATCTCAAAAATCGGCCCCTTCAAAATTGCCCTACACAAACACCTCACTGACACTCAGAGCTGTAAATGCTCATAATAGGGCCTTACCGAGAGCTCCGCCTGAGCCAATCCGCAGACATAGACACCCCCCCCCAGGTAACCACCACCTAGTACCTCTATGGTTCTTATAGTATTTCATATGTACTAGTTTATTTATAATAGCTTACTTGTAGTCTGTACACCACACACTGTAACCTGCGTGCTCCACTGTCACTGAAATTGCTTAGCTTTGTGTGCTCTTCTGTATCTCACCTGTATAGTTCACTGAAATTGCTTTGCTTTGTATGCTCTTTTGTATCTCACCTGTATTGTTCCCCACTGTTTAGCTCCACCAATATGTTGTCTCCCCGACTTGCGACGTGGTGCTTCTGTAAATGAGTCTTTGACTCAAAGGTTATAAATCCGAATTGTGAATAAATAAAAAAATAAATAAATAAAATAATTTCCCCATAGCCAGGAGCCTACCAATAACTTCAAAGCATGCTTTTAGTTAACAAAAGCATCTGTAAGCATGACTCCATACTCCCGACTGAGAATTTTATCAATTTCAGGGTCTCTGCAATTTTCAACAGCCTCTGCTGCCTAATTGTTCTCTTGTCTGGTAGCAATCCTTCAGTCAATTGCTTCATTGCACTCTTTCTCTAAAGGAGCAATCGAAAGATAACACACCGCTAAACACAGCAAAACAAAGCATCAAAATACAAACAATCATCATACTCCAACAGGCAACAACATCATACCTTTTTAAAAGGCTTTTTAAAGTCTAGCAGCACTAAATGTGCTATCTTAGTTGCTGGTGGTCACCTCTCCTCTCCTCTCCTCTCTTCTGGTCTCAGAGTTCTACACTGTTGGCTGCAAACATGCTCATCTGGGACCAAACATCGGAGCATTATGAATTTCATTCATGGGTTCTCAGGCAGAACTCAGAAAACACCACCTGAACCAACCTAAATCTCTCTGTTCAGCGGCCCCTCTTAGGGCTCCGTTCTCAAGACTATTGAAAGGAGGAGGGGGCCACTAGAGGGCATGGGTGGAAGCTGGAGGGGGGAAGATTCAGGGGAGAAAGGAGGAGGTGCTACTTCACTGAGAGGGTGGTGGAGCCATGGAATGCACTGCCTAGGGGGCTGGTGGAGGCAGAGACAGTGGAGGGGTTCAAGAGGGGGTGGGACAGGTACAGGGGAAGGGTTTTGGAAGCAAAATCCAATGCAGCGAGAATATCTGGAACTGGGAAGGGAGAAGCCAGAGAAGGCGAGGGTGGCAGCAAGGTCAGCACCCAGGGTGGGGGCTGACCAAACGAGCAGACACGAAAGACCGTTAGGCCTATTCTGCTGGCATTTTAGTATGTTAGTATGTTTTGGTGTTCAAACTGCCTAAGATTTCAAGCTGTGCACAGAGCAGGCCCTATACACTCTGTTAAAAGGAACAGTGAGGAGCAAAGCAACTTGCCACAGTCTTCTGTAAGATGGTTTTGCCGACATTACTCATTACTCCAACGACTCAGCTAAAGATAGGTAAAGGGGATAAAAATTACAGGCAATGCTCCATTAAGAAGCACTCAAAAGGGGGTTCTGCTTGGTACCACCTGCCAGCAATACCAGATAACTGCTACTAAATCCAAAACTAAATCCACCCGCACACAGCCGAAAACAAAAGAAAGTGAGTTTAGTTCATTAGTTTGTTAAAACAACCGAAAAGGTTCCTAAAAAAGTTATAAAAACCAAAGCGTTCTTGTAGCATGATGTGGAGCGTAGCAGCAATGTGGCCATCTTGCTTCTGAGCTCTGCTGTAAACCACATCCGCGTTATCAAAGGACGGAAGGATGAGCTTGGAGATAATTTCTAATCTACTGGGAATCAAGAGACAGTCCTTATGCCTGTACAGTAGGCCTAATTTGAGGTGAAGCCTTTTATGTAGAGCATCAAGATGGACAAAGAAGTCTAGTTTGGGTTAAGGCCAAACACCCAGGCACTTGCAAGAGTCTATGGACTCAATTTTTGTGCCATCCAGGGCATAGAGAGAGGGGGACTGGGACAGCTTGGCCAATTTCTGAGCAATGCCGAAGACCCTGGTGATTGTTTTTGTGGTATTGCACTTGTGCAATTTGGCCTTGATCCAGCGCAATAAGTTTGTGAAGTCAGTTTGGAGGATAGGCTCTAATTACGTGAGGGAAAGATCAGATGCAAAACTAGGAGACTAGTAAGCATGTTGGAGGGCTTAGGGATGGGTAATAAGGTAATAACCTGGATAAAAGACTGGTTAGTGGACAGGACACAGAGAGCAGTGATAAATGGAGTTTGCTGTGAGGAAGAGAGGGTGACCAGCATTGTACCTCAGGGATCAATGCTGGATCGGGTCCTCTTCAACATCTTCATAAGTGACATAGCTGAGCAACTGGAAGGAAAGGTCAGTCTCTTTGCTGAAGACCCAAGATCTACAACAGAGTGGATACTCTGGGGGCTGTTGAAAGGATGGAGAAGGATCTGAAAAGATTGGAGGAGTGGTCCAGGGTATGGCAGTTGGGTTTCAATGCGAAAAAGTGCAAGATAATGTACTTGGGCCATAATAACCCAGGAGCAGAGTACAAAATGGGCAGAATGGTACTGATGAAGACAAAGCAGGAAAGAGATCTAAGGGTAATCATATCAGACAACTTAAAGGTGGCCAGGCAGTGTGACAAGGCAATCAGTAAGGTAAGTGGGCTGCTGGGCTGCATAGAGAGGTTTATTACCAGCAGGAAGAGGGAGGTGGTGCTACCCCTCTATAGATTGCTGGTAAGACTGCACCTTGAACACTGTACCCAGTTCTGGAGACCACACCTCAGAAAGGACATGGAGTGGCAGCAGTCCAGTGAAGGACCACCAAAATGGTGCAAGGTCTGCATCATAAGCCCTATGAGGAGATGCCATGGGAGCTAGACACATATACCCTGGAGGAGAGGAGGGAGACAGGGGATATGATAGAGACCTTTAAATACAAAACAGGCATAAACAAGGTACAGGAGGGGAGTCTTTTTCAGAGAAAAAGGTGCTCTAGAACAAGGGGGCATGCTATGAAGCTGGAGGGGTGTAATTTCAGGTGGGATGTGAGGAAGTACTTCTTCACAGAAAGGGTGGTGGATTCCTAGAAAAGCCTTTCTTCGGAGGTAGTAGGGGGAAAAACACTGAAGGGTTCAAAAATGCCTGGGACAGACACTAAGAAACTGTAAGGGTAAAGAAGAGAGAGGAACTGCAAGGAGAAGGAATAGAGGGGAATGTGAGGGGTAGAGATGATGCCGTAGATCAGGTGTGGTCTGCAGCATTAATTAAAAAAAAAATACAGTGGGCAGACTGGGTGGGCCTAATGGCCCTTATCTGCCATCACATTCTATGTTTCTTGATCCTACCAATCTGATTTTTCACTTTGAGGTACACAAAAAAGCTACCTGGATGCAGGTTGTATCGCCTTTTTTTTCTCCATGGGCTACTGGTAGGCAGGCAGGCTTCAGTTCTCTCCACGAGGGGGCTCACATCTACCCTGGGAATTGCATTGCTCTCTCCTAACCCCAGCCCACATCCCAGTGAATCTGCCACGGATTCCCCCCTGTGTCGGAGTGTGGTGGAGGGCTGTTCTTCCGACCAGCACACAAATTCGGTTTTCCCCAGGTGCTGTGCTGCGGATTGGGAGCACAGTCTGGGTGTCATGCAGCCTGCCGGTGCTCCCCCACTTCTGTTTTTCTTCCCTGTTCTCCCCATTCCTTGGGCACGCATGTCAATGTGCGCATATGGAAGCATGCACATGCTGCAGGGTCTCACAGCACCCTCCTGTCATTTGGTGTCCCTGACCTGCACTACCCTCAGGCCTCTACCTGGGGGTAGTCCTTTAGCAGGACTGCTAAGCCATCCTCCCCGGGAGAGCTGTCCTCCAGACTCTCAATCCTCTCCTTCCCCGGCTGACCCCCAGCAACCCACGTTCACCACCAAACACTGGTCGCCAGTGTGGCAGGGGTAAGGCGCAATGCCTCAGCCCTCCATACCACTGGGCTGGCATGGCTGTATTCTCTCTTGAGTTGGACAAACAGCCTGAGAGCATGTCCTTCAAACCACAGTTTAACTATCTTAATCCCTGTTTCCCCCATGCCAGCAGCCTTTGCAACAAGAAGATGTCATACCCTGGTGTTCCCTTAAGAGCATGTGTTAACCTCTCCTTGGCGGATAGCTGTGACTTATGGGTAATCAGTTTGTGGGCAAAAATCAAGGCTAGGGCTGTGGTTCTTGTAAAGGGATTTCTCACCTTACCCAGTTCCAAACTGGTAATCCTGGAACTTAGAACAGCCTCTTTTTTTCAGCTCCTCCTCCTGGGGCTGTGTGGGTGGCTGTTTGTGCTTGTCTGTGTCTGTAGGTTAGTTTTTGTTCATTTACATGTTTTTCTGCTGGGAATACCTGTGCCATTCTTGCACACAACATTGGTGAAAGTCTCCTGGACTGAATTTCTGCAAATCGCCATCATCAGGTATCAGCTTTTTAATTTTAAATCAACTTTCTTGAAGCCTCCCCAAGGAAGCATATGCCTTACAACTAGTCTTACAAACATGGTGATGCTGGGTCTTGCAACTGAATCAACATTTTCAACATTCTCATCTGACCACTCTTAAAGCAACTGCACTTGTGGACTTTAAAGAACAAAGGAATTTTAAGACATTTTGTGACTGAATCAACAGTTTTGTCTGACCTTTTCCAAAGGTATTGTACTTGTCTCTGAGGACTTTGAAGATCAAAGGAAACATACAGACAAAAGGATTTCACACATTGCATATGCCTACTGTCTGACCTACTCCCAAGGTATTGTACTTATCTCTGAGGACTTTGAAGAACAAAGGAAACATATAGACAAAAGGATTTTACACATTGCATATGACCAGGCCACAGTTTATCACCTTTCAGGAACTTTAACATATTATGTGATCCTGGATCTCAACAGTACTATAGTACTTCTCTTAAACCCTCTGGCACCAAACCCTCCTTTTTTTTTCATTTTTCTCTGTACTTCGCAATAGTGCTTAGCTATCCACCTTAGCCCACTAAAACTGCTACCCCACCACCCTCCTATTGCTCGCCACCCCCGACCGCCTAGCCCACACTACTGCTCTCTCCTGCCTCTAAAAAATGCTTTGGCTTAGTCCCCACCACCTGTTCCTGCTCACCTCACCCTTCTTTCCCTTATGCCAACTCCCCTCCCCTACCCTACCCTCCACCTACTCTCACCTTTCTATACTACTACCTAAAACATTGTACCATGGCTTTACTCTGAAGTCTTAAACAAACATCACCCAATTAATACCTGGGTGCAAAGAGCCGTATTTCCTAATTGGAAACTGCCACATCATTATAACTCACTAACGATCACCCTCTACTGGGACTCCAGAAGACAATCCAAGCATCTTAAAAGTACAAGTGAAACTCACTCCAACCTATTATGAACTACGAATGGCATCGCTGAAACTCCTGCTCCTCCTACTTTTAATATCTGGTGGATACACCCAAACCCTGGTCCTGTTGCACTGAAGCCGACAAAAACAGGGAAAGTTGGTAGTGGTCTCTCCATTATCGCTCTAAATATCTGCAGCCTCCTTCCCAAATTGGCATCCTTCAAACTCTCGCTGGACAAAAAAACCCTGATGTACTAGCCATTGTGGAAACCTGGCTATCTCCCAGCACCCCGGATCATGTGGTCTCGCTTGAAGGCTACAATCTTTTCAGACTCGACCGGCAAGCAAGAAAGGTGGGGGCTGTGCTATCTACATAAAGACAACCCTCCTGTCAACACGGCAGCTTCACCCCACAAATACACAAGATGCAACTCCTCCCTATCAAACTGCTTCTTGGTGCACAAAACAAAGTTCTCACAGTGGCCGTAGTCTATATCCTCCAAAAGACCACCGTGCCAGTATTAAGTCTGTACTTGATTTTGTTAGTCTGCAGCCCTCTGAAAATGAGCTCCTCCTCGGGGATTTCAACATAAACTAGCTCGGCTCTGACACTGGCTCTTACAAAGATGACATCCTAGCAGCAAACCTGACTCAGATGGTAACCTCCCCACCGGGAAAATTACAAAACTGGTACAAGCACCCTTATTGACTGGGTTCTCACAAATCACCCTGACCAGATAAAAAACATTAAAGTCCTCCCTGACTCCCTCAGTGACCACTCCCCAGTGTCCTGTACCTGGTCTAATAAATTTCTCAAGCCACCCCCCAAAGTTATAACAAGCAGAGTATTGCCTTATGGAAATCTTATCAAGTTGAAAACCCATCTCCTACAACAGGACTGGACACCAATTCTTGAATCAACTGATATTAATACCGCACTAGAATACTTCATTAAATCTTTCAACTCTGCATGCGACTTATACGCCCCAGTAAAAACGAAAATCAAAGCGCTTATCAAATCCATGGATTACTGCCAAACTACTTGCCGAGCTCAAGGTTCGGGACCACCTCTGGGCAGTTGACAGACACAGGCTCACCTCATGATACCCTAAAATACAAGCAGGCACGAAATAGATGTACCTCACAAATTAGGCAAATGAAGAGCGCCTATTTCAAAAATGCCCTTGAATCCACCTGGGGTGATGGAAGAGCTTTTTGGGACAACATCCAAAACATAATGGGTAAACAATCAAAATCATCACCTACCATTATGAAAGTTGATGGATCCACCACTCTTGACCCAAAGTCTATTGCAGATGCGCTTAATAAGACATTCACAGACCTTAGTGGGGTCCTCCCCCCAGATTTCTTCTCGGACTTACCTGTGCCTAGCCTAGTATCACAAAACACCCCTCGTGACAAACCACAATTTTACTTCAAGAAAATCAAAGTGCACAAAGCACACAAGTACATAAGAAAGGCCTGCTCCAAATCCAGAACAAGTAGTGACACGCTAGATCTAAAAATCCTGTCTCTCACCCTGGGTGAAGTAATTCACCCCCCTTGCAAAAATTCTTAATCTGTCACTTTGCCAAAGTCAATTTCCCAACAAATGGAAATCTGCCATAGTTACACCAGTGCACACAGCGGGGTACAAAACCTCAACAGGAAACTATCGACCAATATCAATATTCCCTCCCCTCTCCCAAAGCACTTGAACAAATAGTGGCAGACCAACTCTCTGATTACCTGGACAAATACAATCTACTCTGTAATCAACAGCACGGCTTCAGGAAAGGACATAGTACAACAACAGCCTTACTTGATTTCTCTGGAGAAGTCCACTCAGCCCTGGACAAAGGGTGCCAAACAGGTGTAGTCTTTATCGATCTTACAAAAGCTTTCGACACAGTCCATCATGTCCTACTTACCTCCCTACTTTCTAGCCTAGGCCTGGCCGAAGGTCCTTGTGCTTGGGTAAAAAGTTACCTGTCCAATCGGTCACAGGCTGTAAAAATCTCTAATGAACTCTCCAACTTCAAACCAGTTCTCTCGGGTGTACCACAGGGATCAATTCTTGGACCGCTCCTCTTTAGCCTGTTCCTTAACTCCCTCCCAGATATCTGCCAATAGAAATAATCTTATACGCTGATGATGCTGTAATTCTCTTCCCACAAGGATCCAAACTCCCTATGTAAAAAGCCTGCAACTTGCTTTCTAGTGTTGAAAGGTGGTTCCTGGATAGTAAACTTGTGCTAAACCACAATAAAACAAAAGTCATGCTCTTCTCCAATCACCAAAACAAAAATAGGCATATTCCACTCACCATACAAACCTCTGCAGGAATTACACTGGACCAAGTAAATACTTTCAAATATCTTGGCATCACTTTTGACCAAGGGCTCACCTTTGCAACCCACATTGACAACACATGAAAACAGGAACCAACGCTTGAATACTATTCCGTAACTGTCAATTTCTAAATCAAGCGGCATTGAGAATAGCTATACAGAGTTCCATAATCTCAATCATTGACAATGGCCTATTATTTATGGCTCAGCTACCTCCACTGCTCTAAGGCGATCTCAATCACTCTAAATAAGGCCTGCCGGCTCTCACGGGGCTCAAAGACTGACTCACACGTGTGATCTGTACTATGAATCAGGCTGGTTGAACCTATCAAATCATCTTATTTATCTCACCTGCACAATGGCAAAAAAATCTATCTTGGGACTGACTCCATTATGTATTCAAAACCTACTCCGACAGAATCCTGGCTCATGACCCTCCACCAGATCTGAACGCCAACCTTTCCTGGTTCTGAGATGCCGGACTGCACAGGGACAAAGATCTTTCACATACAGGGCCCCGACATGGTTCAATGCGCTTAGTCCACCTACTCTATCCTCAACCTCGCTTGAAGCTTTCAAATCCATGCTCTATGCCCACCTCACCACCACTAGCAACTGTGGCTGCGCTAGATAAAGACTACTACTCCTCATGTCCATCCTCACATCTGAGGCCTCTTCCTCCTGACTAATGAACCTCTGGTACCTCTACTACTTCCTGTCTCCCACCCAAACTCACTCCCCCTTTTTCCTGTCCCTCTCACTTACTCTCCCGCTCACCACCTTTCCCTCCTCTCTAGCCTCCTTTTGGTGCCTAATGATCACCCTCTCCCTGGAAGTTTCCTTAACCTCAAAATTGTCTACTCGCTTGAACCTGTTATAGCTTGTTTTTCTATGAAACTTAAAAACGTTACTGCCTTAAACTGTTAATAGCAAATTTATGATGTAACTTTCCTGTCTGGTTTTACCTGTAATGTGTATCGTGCTTTGTTAAATGTTCTTTGTGACGTGGAACCTTTGTAAAAGAGCCCTGGCTCAAAGGTATTAATTCCTAGACTAATAAACTAAACTAAACTAAACTAAAAGTGGTCACCCTACCTCAACCTCCTCCATTGCTTGCCAGGATGGGCATTCTTTCCCCTCTGCTCCCTCAGTACTGTAACAAACACCCGAGCAGGCTTATTCCTCCAAATGAACCTAATAAGACAGATGTTAAGCTGCATGAAATATTTCCTTGGTATGCAAATGGGCAGTCCCTGGACAATGTAGAGCAGTTTGGGGAGCATGCACATCTCAGTATTATTAATCCTGCCCAGAACTGATAATGACAAGAACATCCAGCCCTCCGATATGGATTTAATATTCTTATTGTCAAAGAGGTCTGCTACCTTATTTGGTATTATAACCCCAGTCAGAGCACCAACCAGCAAGAGGAACCTGCAATTCAGTCCTCCCAGGTATGGAGCCATCCAACAGAACACTGCATCTGAACTAGTGTAGCCTGGCATCAACTGCCCCACCCAGCCACCCAGGGCTGTCGCTAAATTTATTGGGAACCTGCAGTCACGTGACCCTTCAGGATTTTATCTAAGTACCCATTTTCCCATTTGCAACCTAAATTCGTGAACCACTAGGAGTCGCTAGTGAGTATTCAATCTTCCTTTCCTTCCTAGCTACTCTATCCCTCCCTTCCCTGAGTTTAATATTCCACCCTCTAGTGATAGCCTCCAACACCAACTTTCCTACCTCTCTCTGGTACCAGACTATAGCCAGCCTTGAACCCCCAACCTTCAACACTTAAGGCAGTCACCCTACCGCTGCACTATCCCAGCAGCATAACTACTTGCTAAACTCCCACACATTGTATGATCTCTGCCCTAGGTTTAGGAAACATACTTACAGCCAAGCTCCCCCCCCCAACCTGTTGATTCTCACAGCACCTTTCTTCTCTTCTCCCTCACTCACCTGCTATAAGTGTGCTCCCTGCTAGCAGGTAACTCCTTCCTAGCCATCATGATGAAGACTCAACCCATAGTGTTCATACTGCTCT
The DNA here is from genome assembly GCA_016271365.2 of Neoceratodus forsteri. NCBI lineage: Eukaryota > Metazoa > Chordata > Ceratodontiformes > Ceratodontidae > Neoceratodus > Neoceratodus forsteri. The sequence goes on from CM028133.1 coordinate 1,071,449,950, forward strand.
TAATACTAACTATGCCACTCACCACCCTGCCTGGGGTGAAATCTCCTCTTGCACCCTCTGTTATCACTGGATCCCAATTCACATGGGATACAATTTGCCTCCCACATCCTACCCACAAATGTCCAACTGGACAGGACTTGTATACTAAGAGGCCCTCTAACATTTCCATGTACCTGCTATCCCCGGTACATCTAGACCTGCTCATACTTACTGTCAAACCTGGGAAAACAAAATCTCAAAACTGCTCATGTGCCCTGGCTGGAAAATTCCTGACCTGGCAGGCCATAAGACTAGCTTGGTTACTCTTGCTACCGTCTGGGAACATCCACCCTAACCCTGGACCCCAGCCCTCACCACCAAAAAAGGTGGGAGTACTAACTATTGCCTCAATGAACATCTGTAGCCTCCTGGCCAAGCATGACTCCCTCAAGGTCTGGAATACCCAGCATAAACCTGACTTCCTATCAATCGTGGAAAGAAACCTGGCTAATTCCTATAGTCCCAGACCTGGCCATCCAAATTGAGCGCTACACCTTCTTTAGACAAGATAGGTTAGGGAAACACGGTGATGGCTGTCTCGCCTATGTTAGAGACACCCTCCGGGGATGAACAGTATCCAGTCCCACCACCTGTGGCTACTCTCAAATATAACCCATCCAGGTCCAACTTGGCACCCAGGGAAAATGCCTCACCCTGGTTATCATTTATATCCCCTTAAAAGAACAATCAATCGGACTCAAATCTACCGTTGACTACCTTAACGGCCTACATAAGAACTCAAGAGATTATAGTACTTGGTGACTTCAATTTAAATTGATTATCCCCCAAGGCGACACTATATAAGGTTACCATCTCCTCCCTTGGCATGTCCCAGCTTATTGAATCCTCGACCCGCAACAACTACCACTCTGGCACTTGTACCTTACTTGACCAGCTGATAACCAACCATCCTGAGAAAATAACCAACACTGCTGTCCTCCCTGACAGTATAAGTGATCATTCCCCTATCTTATGCAAATGGGTGAACAAGTCACCCAAGTCATCCTCCCCCCCCAAACTATACTCTCTTGAGTACTAAAGGCACAACAACTCGATCGCTCAAATCCCACCTCAGACAACAAGACTGGTCAGTTATCTACCAAACTAACAATGTTGACAAAGGCGGTTGAGCACTTTGTCAACATTTTCAACACATTGTGTAACATCTATGTGCCCTTTAAAAGATGGAACGTGAAGGGAACTAGTAAATCCTGGGTCACCCCTTCCCTCCTCCACCTCATGAATGAGAGAGAGCTAGGCAGGAGCTAAATAACACCTGGGGGAATGGTCAAAACTTCTGGGAGAACATAAAAACATTAACAGGGAAACCCAGCAAGACTCCCCCCACCCTGCTCAATATAAATGGTAATCTGACCCAGGATCCCAAAGAAATCTCCAATTCCTTTAACAAGGCTTTCACTTGACTTCAGTGGTGTACTTCTGCCCAACTTCCTCAATTTCCCTTCCAAATTTACTCCCAAACTTGAAGGTCATAACCGGGAACCTCTACCATCCCCCTTCTACCTCAAAATAGTCTCAATCTCTAAGGCCAAAAAATACATCGCTAAGGCCACTGGGAAAACCAGATCCAGTAACGACTCTCTGGACCTCAAATTAGTAGCCCTCACCCTTAACGAGATTATCCACCCTTTAACCAATATCATTAATCTGTCACTAATCTCCTCCAAATTCCCAAAAATATGGAAAAAGGCCATGGTTACCCCTGTCTAACTACTGACCCATCTCTATACTCTCTCCCCTTTCCAAAGCCTTAGAAAGGATAGTTAGTGACTAACTAGTTGACTACATGGATAAATACAAGCTCCAATGACCAGAACAACATGGCTTTAGGAGGCAACACAGCACTACCTTTGCCCTTGTTGAATTCACCAGCTTCATTCACAATGCTCTAGATCGCGGGCATCTGGTCGGAGCCACGTTTATTGACTTATCAAAGGCCTTCAATACTGTCAATCATGGGCTCCTTCTAAACCAACTATCATCAACTGGAATATCCCCTGAACCCTTACAGTGGTTCCATAGCTATGTTACAGAACGTACCCAGCAAGTAAAAATCCTAAACACCATTTCTGACCACTGTAAAGTTTCTACCGGGGTACCCCAGGGCTCTATCCTGGGCCCCATTCTCTTCAGTATATTTCTAAATGAGCTACTGCAGGCCTGTCCAGGCCAAGCTTTCCTGTGTGCTGATGATGCTGTGCTGTTCACGAGCCAGACCAACCCCTTCGACCTATAAAAGGAAATGCAAACCAGCTTTTCTGTCATTGAAAATTGGTTCTTAAACCATAAACTGATTCTCAAGTACAAGAAGACAAAGACCATGATCTTTGCTTCTCCTCAGAATAAACACAAATCTCATCTATTACAAATTTGCAACAACAAACGAGAAATGCTAGAAATGGTTCATGCTTTTAAATACCTGGGGGTTACCCTAGACTGCTGCCTCTCCTATGTGCAGCACATCAATCTGGTTGCTAAAACTGTTAACACCAGAATTAGAGTGCTATGTAAACATAAGCACTGCCTCACCAATGATGCACTCATGCTAGCTGTGTCCAGCTCTGTCCTATCAGTCATAGACTACGGACTTGTTGTATATGGAGCTGCTACAGACACAGCCCTACAGAGTATTAAGCTGGCCCTTAACAAAGCCTGCAGGCTCCTCTCTCTGGGGCTCACTGGCTAATGCATACCTTTGAGCACTACACCCACATGGAGTTGCTCAGCCTGGACTGCAGAGTCCAATACCAAACCTACCTACTAGCCAAAAAGTTCATTATGGGCCTCACCACACCTGGGGTTGCAGGTCTCCTCCACCCCTATAACTCCAAGAGGAGAACCAGGAGGGAGGGCACTCAAACTCTGAAAATCCCCTTCCGACGGACCTCTCAAGGTCAACGCTTCTTCAAGTATAGAGCCTCAAATTGGCTAAACTCTCTTAGCCCAGATCTCCTAGCCTGTCCCAAGCTAGGCCAATTTAAGGCACAACTAAAGACTCACCTGGTTTCTAACAACACCAAGTGCAACTGTGGCCTCTAACCCCCCTCCCGCTTTCCATCTTGTTCCTCTCCTACTCCCTAGGCCCTCTGTCTCTGGCCTCTGCTTTCCTCCTGCTAGGAAGAGATACTCCCTAGGCCCTCTGACTCTAGTCCCCTTCTTCCCCCCTCTCCTTACCCCTCCCACATCCCTGTTTTCCTATCTCCTACCCCACCCCCTTCCTCTCCCCCTTACCACATCCCTGACAAAGCAACTCTCTTGCTGCTCTTTTGCCCCCACACCATGAAGCCTAACCATGCTGCACAGCCTCCTCCACCTGTCCTTGTAATAACCCCTATATCATAGTATTTTGATCCAGTTATTGCAAATTTTATGCCTTGAATGTACTACTTCCTTAAAAAATTGTATTTCATCCCGTTTATACACACTGACTTTTTTCTGTAACTTTCCACGTTGCAGATACTGTGCTACCATTATGTATTTTATTTTTTGTAGTTTGCAATGTATTCACTTTTTCTATAGTCTAGTTGACTATTCTCCAACGCAGAACCTCTGTAAATAAGCTTCTAGCTCAAAGGTGATAATCCTAGTATCAATAAAATAAAATAAATAAATTACTCCTAGATATTTCAGTGCTGGAACTACCTTTAAATGGGATCTGTGACCCAGATTCTGATCCTTTTCCATTCCTTCCTCCACGAGCAGCATTATTTTACTTTTTTCCCCAGTTGATTCCATGACCTGCCAGCTGGTCATATTGTTCTAAGACTTATGCCACCATGGGGACAGCCTGGGCCTGAGCTCTGGATGTACAGCAGAAGGTCATCTACAAACAGGGCAGTGTTGTTATGGATTTCTCCATGTTTAAATCCCTCAGTGTCTTGTCTGTTCTGAGTTGTAGTGGCCAGCAGTTCCAGTGTGAGTACATACAGCAAGGGGAACAGGGGGCATTCTTGCCTTGTACCCCTTGTGAGGGTGAAGGCTGGGGAAAGCTGTCCATTGGTCATGCCCTGTGCTGCGGGGTTGTGATACAGTTTCTAATAGTGTTGCTCAGATAGTGCTGCCATGGATCCACCAGTGATCTGGCAGATGGTGACACTATTCAAGTTGAATCCATCCCGGGATCCAGACGAATATGGAGGTTGGATCCAGCATTATCTGGCATCAGATCCAGGGATCCAATGCCAGATCCCTGGATCTGGCATCAGATCCCAGTACCAGATCCAGGGACCCAGCCATCGGATAATGCGGAATCCAACCAGGGATCTGATGGCCAGATCCACAGGCAGATAGTGGAAGTATCTGGCAGATCCACTATCCTGCCACAAAAGGGCAGATATCTGCAGATCCACTATCCTGCCACAAAAGGGCAGATATCTGTGAATCTGGATTTGTCTGGATCCATCTGAGCAACACTAGTTTCTAAGCCTAGGCCCCAGACCAAATCTTCCCAAAGTGTGGTGAATAAACTCCCACTCCAAATGATTAAATGCATTTCAGCATCAAGGGCGACAACATCCAGTTCTCCCTGCCTCTCCTTTAGTCTTATACCTGCCTGCCATCCGATACCACAGCACATTCAGGGTTCACATTGCTGTGTTTCCCCTTGACAAACCCAGATCGGTCAGAGTGGATTACTGTTAGTATGGCAGCCTCCAATCTGGTTACCAATACCTTTGCCGAGGTTTTATAGTCGGCAGTGAAGAGTGAAACTGGACAGTAGGAGAGGCACAGCTTAGGATCTTTGCCTGGTTTAAGAAGGACCACAATGGTGGCTGAGTGTGTGGAGGAGGGCAGCATTCCTGTTTCAATGCTCTCCATAAGCATATCCCAAAGGAGAGCTCTCAACTTGGGCAGAAATATCTTATAAAAATCTATGGATAGGCCAGGGGCCTTCCCTGTATGCAGACTGCAGACAGCTGATTCTATCTCTCCCAAAATCATTGGTGGCATCTAAGAACTGAGGTCACTCAGGATCAAGGAGATCAGGGCTGACTCTGTGAACTATTCCAGTGGCTGTTCTGTGAGGTTTACCTCTGACATGTTGATGGTTTGATAGCAAATCAGTGCCAAATGTTCTTCAAATCCATGGTCCCAGTGCCATACTCCTTCACTATAGAGTTTATGTGGGCTACTCCTGATTTGGCCTTGAGTTGCCAAGCCAACCATTTCCCACTATGGTTGCCATCAAAGTATTGATCCATCCAAGCCAACAAAATCTGCCATTCAAGCTGTACAATTGTGAGGGCATTCAGCTGGGTTTTCAATTGTTGTAGAACCTGGTATAACTGGGGAGTGGGGTTTGCCATGAGTGTCTGCTCACAGGCTTTTACTTTTGTGGTTAGTGCCATAACCTCTGCTTGTGACTACTTGAGGGTATGGCTGGTGTAGGAGAGGGTGCAACCCCTAATAAAAGTTTAGGAGCTTCCAATCTTGTGGCATGGGAGGTGTCACCTGGGTGGTTGTATTCCAGAAATTCCTGGATTTTAAGACATGTACTCCCTATACACCTGACTTTTGAGCAGTGCTAGGTCTAACTTACATGCCCCTGGAGGTTGGGGTGTAGCAGTTCTCCCCAGGTTCAATACTATGGGTTCATGGTCTGATACCAATATTGGGTTGTGCAACACCTGCCCCAACTCCCACCTCTACCACTAGATGAGCGTGAACAAGGAACATATCAATCCTGGCATATGAGGCATAAGCAGAGGAGTAGAAAGTGTACTTGCCATCTGCAGGGTGCCCAGAGTCTCCATGAATCTACCAGCTTGTGGTCTGAGGTCAAACCTTTAAGAGCATTAGAACACTTGTCAAGAGTCTGAGGGTCTGAAAGGACATATTCAGTACCCCATATCACACACAGTTCATGTGCTCCCCCAGTACCCAAATACCCTTTCACTGGGACATTTCTATGGATAGCGATTGGAAGAAGTCCATTGAGTCAAAGTTCGATGCGTACACAGACCAAACTACCAGATTCTACCCCACCCCATCATCTATTTGCACAAAGGTATATTCTTCACCAGGGTCATTCTTTGTTCTGGTGACCTTCCAAGCTGCCCCAGGCCTCACCCACACTGTAGTGCCTCTGGTTTTCGAATGGAAAACAGCCTCATGCTAGTCACCCCCCCCCAAATTCTGCTTCAAATGGGCCAATTCCCCCTCGGCCATGTGTGTCTCCTGTAGGAGAACTATGTCCTTTTAATAAAATCAAGAACCTCCCTTCTTTTGAGGTGGGTATTTGACATTTCATGAGAGCACCGTGAGTTTACACTCCATCATCAGAAGCTGGTCGTTGAGTATTTAAGAGATAGGGTTGGACAATATCTATAGTTACAATGGCAGTGTGGCACTTGTTGGAAAATTATGACTTGTGCCATTATTATTTTAGCATGAATCTTTCCCATGTGACCCCCCTTTGAAAATCGTTCCTCTCCTTCCCCATCCCACAGCGAACTCCTTCCTCCCCTTCCCCAGGTGGAGCAAAACATAACTGCCACCACACACCCCCAAGAGCTTACGCAAACAAGGTCTGCAAAACCTTACAAACTATGCAGAGTGAGTTCTCCATCAATGTACCACTGCCATCAGCTACTGTATTATTATAAGATGTACTCCAGAGTGTACCCAAACTACAGAATTGGTGCCAGAGGCATCGTACCAGATGTTCAAAGTGAAACAAACTTTTTTCCCCAAAAAAACTTGACAGAGCACTTAAAAGGCTCTCCTCTTAACTTGTAAGCTCCTTGCTCAATTCTGCATTGTGGGTATGTATGTATGATCCTGCGGACCCTCTCCCCACAGCACATCCCACAGCACCCTGCTTGGTAATAATGCCATGGCTGATGCCTTGTAAGGTCACCTACCTGTGTCTAGGGGTGGTACAGTTGTTCAAAAAGGAGCCCCATATAAGGAACTACAAGACTACTTACTTGACCTCTCGAGCCTGAGGTGACCTCCAGGGCTCCACTGACACTCAGCAGGGCTGACAAAGCTGCGGAGCAAAAGAGGTTAGCAGAACTTGGATACGTAAACACAATGAATATCCAAATGAGGTAGTACAACAAAATAGGATCCTTTATTCCTCCACCTGAGCTTATATCAGGATGTTATTTTTTTTCCAGCTGGCACCATCTATTAATTATCACCACAGGGTAACCATCTATCTCTAATTTCTGGGTTGGATTCAACCCTGGTGGGGTACTTTTACTGATACAGTTTGGCCCCAAGGGAGGCACTACAGCTTACAAAGTCCACCACCCCAGGCAGTGAAGTGTAGGGACTCCACGGGCATCTCCTAGCCCATTTTTTACATTTACTGGCCACTTGGCAACTTCTCAGTCTCAGGCTGGCACGCTGTATCGTCAAAACCAATCTGTGAGGAATTTCATGAACACACACTGTCCTCCCACACTGTCTATTCTTTAGTAGTTCATTGGATTTTATCTTTCACTTGAATAAATGCACTTTGCCCACTTGGACATCACTTTTGGTGCCAATGGGCACTACACAAATTTCATTAATGGGGCACACTAGTCCTCGGGATACACTCTGAGGTAGAATCTTTGTTTTTGACAGGAATTTGTAATTTGCCAATCAATGTCCCTCTCTAGGGAAGGGAGGGCACCACTATGTGCCAAACCAGTTATTTCACATGTAATATAGATAGAACATCAACTCAGATCCTTTGCCCGAGGACTCCCTGGCACCAACATCCTTACAGAATGATATCTAGTATTCTCTTCAGATGGGTTTTTCTCCTACTGCAGAGGGGCACTCCCCTTTCAAAGGTTGTGTCTGATGGTCACTACCACAAACAGGCACCTTTTGTCAATGCCAGGCTCTATAAAGGAACTTTCGGTGCAGTGGAAACTGGCACATGCCAGTAGTACCGCTCCCATCAACTCTGACTCAGCAGTCCCTGCCCTTCAACAGAGAACACTGTCTCCTCTCCTTTGGAATACCCAAGTCAGACCAGCAGACACAGTCCTCCAAGGGCATAGAAAACTGCACACCCTAGAGGTCGGTAGACACTCTTAAAGGTATATTACATAGCTCCTGGGGGGAGGGGAGCTACACTTTGTAAGTAGCCACCTAAGAAACAAATAATATGAGAGGAGCATCTTCTGATGCAGTACAACTTACACTGCTCACAGTTCAGTGCATGTCCGAGTGAAGTCGAGCTCGCAGAATGTGCGCACATTCGCTGCTCCACACGCCTGTTCAACCATGTGCCAGTTTGGCTGAGTCATCTGCCACGTGTCTGCACAACTGTGCGAATGTTCAAATGTTACTTGCCTGTCATCGACCATGTGATTGTGCAAGGTGACCTGACCCAAGAACAGCCCGACATTCACGTAATTTCTCAAACAGCACCCCATCCTCACAAATCTCAATGGCCATCTGAAGACAAGTCCTGCTTTGCTGCTGAAGTTTCAGTGTAAGTGCTCCAATGCTGAGTATGTTCTCCTCATTGTTCTCCCTCCCCCACCACCACCTTCCAAGCCATGCTGGCCATTAATTAGTTGCTGCCTAGATAATATGAGGCTCAGAAGCAGGGTCCATGGAGTGCCGTGGGTTTCATCATACCTCTCAACTGTCCCTGATTTTCAGGGATGTCCCTGATTTTGCCTCAAAAATTAAGCTGTCCTTCCTAAAAATTGTGTTTCTGTGACCAAACAGTGGGGGTTGTAAGCACAAAATGATGTCAAACATTAAAGTTACAGACTTGTTCTTCCTTAGAAAATGCATTTTACACTAAGCCCCTTATTATACCAGCTCCCTGAGTGGATACCTCCAATTTTGAAGATGTGTCCCTGATTTCAGTCCTTTGTCCCTGATTTTTTTTAGCCTTGTCCCTGATTTATGAGGCAGGTGGTTGAGAGATATGGGTTTCATATTCCTTATTCCCCAATGATTGGTAGAACCATAGCCATTTACACTCCCAGGCCAGTGTAACAAGAAAGGCATGACATACACAAATCTCCAGGATATTGGGTCGTCCCCCACTTCCCAGTCCCATCACTCTCCTCTATTACCTTGCATAGCACATTCAAGTGTTATCAGACACAGTTATTTCTTAGGGGTGAACAGTGGAATGGAGAGATTTCAAATTCATGATCTAGAGGACAGCGATGCAACCAGTCAGCTGGGTTCAGGGGCACAGAGGGACAGGGATAGGGGCAGATTCACAGCGGAAGGGACAAAACCAGAAGGAATAGAACAAATCATACATTTGGGCTCAGGTGACTGGGGAGGTGGTGTGTTCGCTGGATCTCTCTACTGTAGTTGCCTCCTCCCAGATCACATATTCTTTGACTTACATGACCAAAGTGAAGGTTCTCAGTGGCCGCCCTGGCTTCTGGATAGAAAGGTAGGAGGGGTACTGGTGAGCAAAGTGACAATCATGCCTAAACAGGCTCGCCTTCAAGTCAGCAAATTTCTGCCTTTCCTGCTGCAGCATCTGACTTTAGTGAGGGAATATACACACTTTAGCTCTGTCAAAGGTTATGTGCCCCTTGGTTTGTGAGGCTCTTAGCACCAGTTTGTGGTCTTGGTACTGCAGGAATTTCACTAGGTAGTGCTTTCCCACTTACCAGCTTTGGGTCTCTGACCTGGGGTACAATGTGCTCGCTCCACTTCATACAAGCACCACATGTCCTGAAAGTCCAGATATTTAATTAGCCAGTCTCTGATGAAGTTATTAGGATCACTGCTCTCCTTCCCCTCTAGCATACCAATCACCCCCAAATTACTCTGCCTTGCTCGATTTTCTTGGTCATCGACTATAACCATTAACATTTTGACTGTCTTTGGAAGCTGGGCTTTTTATCTCTGCCTGTCTGCTGTTTGTTCTTCCATGGCACTCACTCACTCCTCTAGCTCTGAGATTCTGGTGTCATGTGCTGCCGAGGTTTCCATGAGCCTTTTCAGTGTGCCCTGGAGGTGTGCAATTTGAGATGACATGTTGGTGCAGCTGGCTCTCATTTCAGACATCCGGCTGTTGATCAAAGTGAGCATTATCTTTAACTTATTCTATCTCCACTGGTGTTGCTGTCAGGATTGCTTCAGGTGGACCACTTCCCCTCCATGGCCTCAGAGCAGGCATTATTCCCTGGCAGTTATGAAGGAAGGGACATTACTCTGGCACCCAAGAAGTTGAACTGAGACTGTTTTTTTCACAGCCTCATGGGTGCTCCGATAACTGCGATGCTAGCAGGACTTTGATTTATTTAATAGCAGCAGGATGCCTCTGATAATCATTGGATCATGACGGAGCCAAGCAATCAAGCAACCGTGCCATCTTTGCTGGAAGGCCATGCCCCTTGTGTGTCAGCTAACAGTAAATAAAAATGTATTCCGCTTGATCCTTACTCACAGTGTGGACATCTGTTTGTGAGTGGTTTCCAGACTGTGGTACCCCAAATGTGCATCAGTTGCCCCAGGCCCCACCCTGACCAGTGGTTCAAGGTAAAGGTAGAGATACTGGTCTCTCATGGAATAAGGCAGATGCTCCTCTGGACAAGAGATGCTACCATATACCCCAAGAAACGGGGGGGGGTGCCTGTCACTTACTGTACATCACCTTGGGAGTGGCCAAAGGATAATGGGAGAACTTCAAATGTCGATTAGCAAGTGGAAGGTATTGAATTTGGTTTTATATAGCACTTTTCATAGTACTGTGCACTGGCCACTAGGGAAAATTAACCCCCCCCCCCGATGATGCCTTAGCGGATGTGGTCCTGCCCCTCACTCATAATCACTGGAGCTGTTCACGCTACTACTTCAGGAAAGAGTTGCCTTTTGCAGCTCTTCCTGTCAAACCCCAGACCTCCTTCCCCTTGAGAGACTTGCATTGTGGCAATAAATTATTGATCTTTGGGGTTTCTCAGTCATCAGGTAACACCATAGGAACCTTGGCTGTCGGTGAAAGGGAATCCACACAGAAGATTTTCAGCAGTACAACTGGGGCCGCCCACGTTGTCGACATCCATTGACATCATCAACCCTATAAAGGCGTGAGCAGCCCCACTCCCTCTTCAGTTTTTTTCCCCATCAACTCGCTCACATGGGTCAATACGGAAGGTCCGTCACAGTGCCCATGCCTTTTTTTGCCTTCGACTTTTTTCATCTACTTTTTCCAAAATCTCTTGTTTTGTTTTTTTTTGCATCATTTATTTATTATTTCTGATTTTTTCCCCCCACAAAAAGGGAGGGAGACAGAAAAACAAAAGGAGACATACATCCAATATATATACATGCAGACATACACAACATAATTATAGGTATGTAACCTATTAACATAGTAACAGCCAGATCCACTTCATCATTTTACAACAAATTCTTTCCACTCAGCAATCCATGGAAGACAATTCTACTAGATTATTAACCCAGGTGACATGGAGTCGAAGCCCACCATAATACATTTCCAAGTTGACCCCTCACCCGGTACCATCACTTCAGAACCAGCCCTCATTAAGTGTAATACTTTCTGCAGCATTCAGAGATGAGAGATATGGTTGCCAAACTCTATAGAACAATTCCTCTTTCCTCTTAGTGGCATACGTCATACATTCCAGAGTTATGGCCTGTATTACCAGGGTTTTCCATTGTGCAATAGTAGGCTTTACCGCCGTGACCCAGGTATTCAAAATACAATGCCTAGCCATATATATTAACACCCTAAGCCATTTATGTACGGGGAACCACTCGCCTCCCTCCATTTCTTCCACCCCAAAGAGTAAGAAAAGAGGAGACATGGGAAGCCATCGGCCTCCAATCCTTCACAATTCCGCTATTATCTCTCTCTCCAAAATATCTGCAAAATTGGACAGGCCCAGAAATAGTGATAATATGAAGCCGGGTCCTTATTACACCTGGGACAGGTGGGAGAAACGGCTGAATTGTACTTGTGAACCACCATGGGCGGGTGGTACAGCCTATGACAAAACTTATAATAAGATTCTTTATACTTATTACACATCAAGACTCCCTGATGCAGCTGAAGCAGTGTTGTCCAATTATCTATAGAAATTGGGATCCCCATATCTCCCTCCCAGAGCATTCTAGTATTTTGCGTTTTATCCAGAAACCATGTAGTGGCTTCTTTAGCCACTCTCTGAATGGTACCCTTAGGTTTTCTTTGCCTGGTCATTATTAAATATTCAATCGTTTCCTACTGAGGTATAGATCCCCCAAGCCTACCAATAGATTTAATATATGCCTTCATTTGGAGGTAGCGAAATAAATGCTGGTGCCCCAGCCCCGTCCTATCCTGTATGTTCTGGAATGAGTCCAGTACTCCACGTGTAAATAGTTGTTTAAGGCAATTAATTCCCTTTAATTCCCATTCTTTATACCCTCCATCCCCCTAGCCTGGGAGAAAAAAGGGGTTCCCCCTAAGTGGGAGGAGTAACATATCCTCTTGCCTGGGGCCTCTCAGTTTAGTCATATCCTTCCAGCTATTCAACACTGCTGTAACCAAGGGGTTCGGTTGGGGAGTCTCTGATATGCCTTCAATCCCCCCAGGGACAAGTACGCTGACACTCTCCCCTCACATTCCCTCTCCTCTAAATCTAACCAGCCTGCTTCCCTAGGTCTATCTATCCAGTCCTGTATATATCGACACTGCATTGCCCTCTGGTAATTACTTAAGTCCGGGAATAGTAAACCACCTTTATCTATAGGGGCCTTCAGCCACGCTAAAGCTGACCTTGGATGTTTCCCTCTCCAAATAAAACCGAGAAGGCTTGATCCAACTTTCTCAAGTCCGTACTCTTAACCCAACATGAAGCATTTGCAAGCTGTAAAGTATTCTGGGCAACGGGTTCATCTTAATAAGGTTTATCCTACCTAGCCATGTTATGGGGAGATTCTTCCATCTAGCCAGGTCCGCTACAACATTTTGCATGAGTGGGGTATAATTCAAATTATATAAGTCTTCTAAATCCCTTCCAACTTTGATACTTAAATAAGTGAAGGCCTTCCCAACTACCCGCAAGCCCCATTTTGATTTCTGCGCTGTCTGTCCCTCCTCTTGCACGCCAATCCTCAGTTCCTCCGATTTTTCTAAATTTAGTTTATATCCAGAAAATTGTGAGAACCAATCAATCAGGTTCAGGAGGGCAGGCATGGACTTATTGGGCTTAGTCACATATATCAACATATCATCCAGAGAGCAAGAACTTGACCTCTACCCCTCTTACCCATAACACCCAAAATATCTGGATGCCCCCGAATAGCTATGGCCAGGGGTTCAAGTACAAGAGCGAACAGAAGAGGGGAAAGGGGACATCCCTGCCTTGTACCTCTTTCCAAATCAAAGCTATCTGAGAGGGTTCCATTAGTTAATACTCTTGCCCGAGGGCTTTTGTACATCTGCCGCATCATACCTGTGAACCATTCACCCAGACCAAACCGGGTCAAAACCTCAATTAGGTATTCCCACTCCACTCTGTCAAATGCTTTCTCTGCGTCCATCGACAATACATGCACCCCTACTTTATTAGCCTTTGCTCCCCAAATAACATTAAGGAGAGTCCTCATATTGTGATATGAGTACCTACCCCGAATAAACCCGGTCTGGTCTGGATGAACGATCCCAGGCAACAGGCCCTCCAGTCAGGTGGCCATAATTTTGGCTAGGATCTTGGAGTCACAATTCAAGAGGGAGATCGGTCTAAAGGAGGCACATTCCAAAGGATCCTTCCCCGGTTTAGGAATCAGGCAAATCGTGGCTTCTCCCCATGAGTGAGGTAAACCTCCTTTTACCTCTCTCACCTCCTTAAAAACTGCCTCTAGGTGACCTACTATTCTAGATTTCATAACCTTATAATATTCTGCTGAGAAGCCATCAGGTCCACTAGTCTTACCCCTCTTAAGTGCTCCAATAGCAGAGAGGATTTCCTCTTTTGTAATAGCTGCATTTAACCAGTCCCTCTCAGCTTCTGTTATCTTTGGTATCTCCACCTTATTCAAAAATTCTACCATTCCCCTATCCTTCCCTCCCCCTTGCCCCTGGTAAAGCCCATGAAAAAATCTCCTAAATCTCTCCCCAATACCTACTTTAGTTTTCAAAAGTGCCTCATCCTCCGCTCGGACGGCCTGAATTAGATGTCCTCCCCCCTTCCCCCTTATGAGGTTTGCCAGCAGGGTACCAGGCTTATTTCCCCATTCATAAAAATGCTTCCTCATAAATAGCCCTGTTGTCCTCGCTTCTCCCAGCAACAGATTGTTTAGCGCCTCCCTAGTCCTTGTCAGCAATAGGTACACATCTTCTCCACCCCCACCCAAGGCCGCTTTTCTCTCCAACACTTTAATTCTCTGTTCTAGATTAGTTCTTCTTTCCTTAATTTTCTTTTTGTGGTGAGCAACATAGCTAATAATGGCCCCTCTCATAACTGCTTTTCCCGCATCCCAGAAGACCGCTTTAGGGACATCAGATTCAGAGTTGTTGCGGACGTACTGCCGCCATTGCCCATACAGATGCTCCTGGAACTCCTTTTTTGGCTAGTAAATAATTAGGAAATCTCCAAGTCTTCGACAAGGCCTCATCCTCCCCTCCCTTCAGGGACATAATAACCATCGCATGGTCAGAAATATGTATGGGTCCATGCCTAATGTAATTAAGTCGAAAATACCAGCCCCTAGGAAGGAACACATAGTCCAGCCGTGACCACGTGTGGTGGGGGTGTGAAAAAACCGTGTACTCTCTAGACACAGGATGAGCCATTCGCCACCCATCTATAAGGTCTAATTCATTCATACCTGCCAGCCATTCCCGAATAGCCCTTTTAGGGTACTCTTATGTTCTGAGTGATCTAATGCAGGATTCATCAAACAATTCAAATCTCCCCCCAATATCAAGTTCGGGAGTTGCTCTGCAGTTATAAGAGATAGAATCTTACCATAAAAACTCGAGCCATATACCGCAGGGGCATATACACTTCCAAATGAGATTTTTTCCCCATATAGAGTGCCCACAACAAACATGTAGCGACCATCATTGGGGTCAGCAATCACTCTCTCCTTCAGGAATGGAAGTTTTTTATTCAGAAGAACAGTCACCCCTCTTTTATATGCGTTAAAAGCAGCCGAATAACACTCTCCCACCCACCCCTTTTTTAACTTTATATGTTCCTTCGCCGTGAGGTGCATTTCCTGTAACAATGCAACGTGGGTATTCTGCCATTTTAAAGCCGTAAGAAGCATTGTTCGTTTAACCGGGGTGGCTATTCCCCTTACATTCCAAGACACCACATTTAAATCCTGCTTTCCACTCATGTCCTCCAAATATTTTCTTGTACCTTTATCCTCCCCAAAAGATCTCCCTCGGGCTTTGATTCCTTCACCTCCCTCAGAGTGTCTAAATAACAAATTTTATGGATCTGCAAACTAACATCTAACCTTAACACATATAACACATAGTAACTATATACATACCCCCACCCCCTCCCCACATTTTTTCCCACCTCAACATCTTCCCCCCGAGTAACAAGAACTGCATAGTGCAGAGATTTTACTCTCCCTTCCCCTTATGAGGCAGTCCAGGAAATGTCTCTCCCCCCCACCAGGTCACCGCGCATTAGGACCCAAAGAAAGAAAACGCAGCCAGCCTTTCCCTTAATTCCATGAATATTAGCTTTTCCCCCAATCAATCGTTATCATCCCTCTTATTCTCAGTATTCCTCTAGCCCCCCGCTCACTCCTAGGGTTCTAGGACTCCAAAAGGCACCCTTTTCCCTGGCCTCCCACATCCATTCTTTCATTTGGAACCTACCCCTCCCAGAGACAAACTTTCACAAGGGGGGCCACAATTGGTCCTTCCACGATTTATATTGCTTTCCCCTGTGGGGACATTGCCCATCTGTTTGTCTCAAATATCGATGCTACCCCCTCTCTGCCCTTATCAATCAAGTGTCAAGTCCTTTTATAAGGGGTGGAGGCTGTGATTACTTAGGCCCCAGTACAATTTTCCCTGGTTCCAGGGATTCTGCACTCCAACCAAAATCATGTATGCTCTCGAATCGTGAGCTGACCGTTGAAAAAGCAAATGTCAGGTTCCCAGCAAATGCTCAGTTCTCCAAAAATAAAAGAGAATGAAAGAAAGCAAGAGGACCGCCTTCATGATCCTTGACTGTCAGCTAATAGATCAACCTTATTATAGATTGATTGTCTTTTCTAAGTTTTAATTTGAGGGTGTAGACAGGGAAAAAGAAAGTCGTGTCCAGCTTTGAACTTTCATATAACCATTTCAACCCTTTTCCACCAAATACTTCATGAACATCTCCTAATTTTAAATGCTGCGTGTCACAGCATATGGCGTTGAAAGAGGAAAGTTTCCATCTTGAGTTCAGTTCTCCAGATAATGAAAATAAGAATAATAGGAAAAACCTTCTCGCACTCCTCATCTGCAAAATAGTATATCTACCCTGTTGTAGATAGCTCATTTTGGCTGTATTTATTAAATAAAGGAAGATTGCAGGGAAAATGAAAAGTCATGCTCAGCACTTAGCTTTCTTATGGTCGCTTCTGCCTTTCAACCAGTCGAGCCCTCTCGCAATTGCTCCAGCCAATCAGTCCACCTCCAATGCTGGTTTATCCCAGCTTTTTCAGTAAGTCCTTCACGAACACCTCTGCCTTAGGGACTTCCCAGAATGAATAGACCGCTCCTTCATGCTTAACTTTAAGAGTTGCAGGATATAACATACAGCAATCAATTTTGGCCTCTTGCAGCTGCGCCATAACTGATGAGAAAGCCCTGCGGCGTTTCAAAAGGCGGGCTGAGTAATCTTGAGATAAATACAGACGGTGTCCCTCGTATACCAATTCTGTTTTGTCTCGGTAAGCCTTCAAAACATTTTCCCTATCTGGGAAGTAATGAAAACTCATAATTATCTGACGAGGTGGCTGGTTAGGCGCTGGCTTCGGTATCACCGCCCTATGGGCCCTTTCTATCTTCAGATGCCCGTTTTTAGGTGACATACCCAGCAGTTCTGGCAACGTTTTAGCACAAAAATCCATAATACTCATTCCCTCCATTCCCTCTGGTAGCCCCCTCATCCTCAGATTCAATCGTCAATGATAGTTCTCCTGATAATCCAGCAATTCCTTTAGCTCCTCCAATTCTTTTTGTAATGCTAAGATTTGCTCAGGGATCGGGGCTGTAACATCCTCCAGGTCCGAATTCCTGCTCGGCCTCATTAAGTCTCGTGAGTCTGCGTAGCATGGAGATCGACCAATTCCTGTAACTTTCTATCAAAATTGGTGGCCAGGCTGGTGAGTTTGTGTTCTAATGCTGCCAACACTTGCTGAGTTAGCTCGCGGCCTACTGCACTAACTTAGCCGGCTGATAGCGATATATGGCCTGCACTCTCCACTTGCGAGGCTGGTGGTTGCTTCTTTTGGTTTTTTGCCGCCATTCTCGAACTTTTCCCAGTATTTGAAATAACATACTCGTCCATCTCACTTCTTAGCACCTTCTCAAACTGTTTGTACTTACTTTGGGTTACTTTTACAATTATTTATTTCAATTTTAAGCGGCGACTCTGAGAAGCGAGGTGAAAACACGTCTTTACTCCAGGCTGCTCATTAGCGCCCCTCAAAATCTCTTTTTTAAAGAGAGTCCTACACATTGTTTATGTTAAGAGTTAATCCTTCAACTTCTCTCTTCCGTTGCTGCTGCTGCTGCAAGGAGAAGATTTCCTCCACAGACGAACACTCTCTCTGTGTCTGTTGTCTTGGGCCTGATCACAAAGTTTCTGACTGTGAGCTCTGCCAGAAGTTTAACCAAACAGCCCTCAGGTGATGCAGAAAGGCTCTCAAAAACTTCCTGATGCATCAAGTAGCCAGTTCTGGGCAGGGGTTCTCCAGGTTCCGGCCTCTCAGTCACCTACCGGTTCTTTGAGCTTCTAGGCCTCCAAGGCCCAAGACAAGTCTCCTCCTGAGGACCCCACATTTTTTTATGTGATGAAACAACTGTCCTCAGTCGCAGGCTTCCACACTGAGGAAGAGAATGCCACTAAAAAAGAACTGGTAGATTTTCTGGAGATTCCAGAATCTCCCCCAAAGATCATTCCTCCAGTTTTACCAGCACTGAAAAATGCAGCCTCAGCAGCCTGGCACAGACCAGATACAGTGCCAGCTATGCCTCGCAGAGTGGATAAACTCTGTCATGCCCCCCAGGGTCTCCCCTGCTATGCTATGCTGCCTAGCCAGAGAAAGACTCATTGGTCATCAAGACAGCTCCTGACAGGTCTTAGGTGCCTAAGCAACTTAGTTCCCTTCCCCCAGACAAAGAGTCTTGTAGAATCGACCTCTGAGGTAAAAGGGTATATGAATCCTCTACTCTAGGTTTGAGGATTGCAAACTATCTGTTGCACATAGTTAAATACCAGAATAACAGCTGGAAGAAGGGCAAAGCTACTGCCCAGGCCCTTCCAGAGGGCACCCAAAAGCAGGAACAGCTTCAATGCCTTCAGGCTGCGGAAGATGTTAGTAAACATTTCCTCAGAGCTCTGTGCGACATGGCTGAAACCATTTCCAAGGCAGCTGCCAGGGACATATGCCTACACAGGCACTCCTGGCTCAGAATATTGGGTTTTGTGGCTGACATGCAGCAAAGAGTGCTTGATGCCCCCTTTAATGGCACCAAGCTGTTTGGCCCTGATGTCCAGGACATCATTAATAATCTGCAAGCCTCAGGCAGAGCCCTCAAGTCTATCCACTCCATCTCCCACACTCAACCAAGGAGTAGAGGGCATCCTTCCTTTTGCAAACCAAACAGTAGGCCCGGGACAGCTCCCCGACCCCAGGGGAAAATGCAGAGCCCAGGCTGCTCTGCACACCCCTCCAGTGTTGGGGCGGCGACCAAGCAACCTAGAAGTGACAGACCAGCCCCTGCGGCTGGTTCCACCTCTGCTTGACTCCTTGCTGAACCCCCTCTTCTGGTTCCAGACCAGGAGCCAGTGGTCGAGGGTTGGTTTTCCCCTCCCTCCCTCTATGTGACTCAATGGAGTGCCATAACGTTAGATGCATAGATCCTGCAGATCACAGAAAGAGGGCACACTTTGGAGCTCATCACACAGCTTTCAGAAACCCCACCTCCAACCTCCTGATCACCTCTCCATTCTCTGGGAGGAGGTACAGTCCCTTCTGCACAAGCAGGCCTTTGAGCCAGTGCCCAGTTGCCAGAGAAACAAGGGGTTTTACTCCAGGTTTTCCTGGCCCCCAAAAAGACCGGAGATCTGAGGCCTATTCTAGATCTAAAAGACCTCAGTCTGCATGTCCAGTACAAAAAGTTCAGGATGGTAACTTTGCCAGGCCGGATGCCCATTCTCAAAAACAGGGGACTGGCTCTGCTCCTTGGACATGCAGGACACCTACCTGCACATCTTGGTCTTTCCTCCTCACTGGAAGTTTCTCAGTTTTGCCTTTCAGGGCGAGCAATATCAGTTCAAAGTGCTGTCCTTTGGCTTATCATCTGTGTCGCAAGTTTTTACCAAGTGTTTAGCAGTGGCTGCAGTAGCTCTCAGAAGGGAGGGACTGTATGTTTTTGATGGCTCGCTTTTAAATGTCCCATTCAGGGAACAACTTTTGCTGACTCTGGAGTGAACTCTGGCTTTTTCATTTCCTGGGCATTACTGTCAATCTGCCCAAGTCAGTTCTGGTAATGTACCAAAGATTTCAGTATATAGGGGTAGTCCTGGACTCAGCACAGGGGAAGCCTTTTCTGCCCCAAAACAGGCTACCAGATTTTGAGAGCTAGTGGCCAAATTTACCACCAGCTCACAAAATGATTTTTCCCACTATGCAGTGGACCCTCTGGGTGCAGTTGGATCAATGCACAGATGAGTCAGATTAACCAGCCCTGGTCTCCTCCCCAGTATGCAAGGTACTGCAGTGGTGGGTGGACACCTTGAATTTGTTTCAAGGCATCCCATTCCAGATCTCCTCCCCGCATCAGATCCTAACCATGGATACCTCAGGTCTGGGCT